>JAVRXN010000009.1:30773272-31394888 GCA_033556935.1 Timema podura
ACAAAGTACGTATCATGAAGCATTGTCACTTGACGTGACTCTATCGGGGGGAGTAGCCATGAGGGGTGTAACATTAATTACAAGAACCCAAGCCACCTGAGCGTTGTAACTGGTAATCCATAACGCCAAGAATTTCGATAACTATTTTCTTCTCGAATCGTTGGTTGAACGTCGGGAGACTGACCCCTTCTCGGGAGAGAATATTATCGTCAATCCAGACAAAGTTAGCGTTATTGGTGAAAACATGGTCAGATTCAAAGTGATTAAGAAATATATTTGGCATGGTTTTAGAGGGCTAACGATTAAAATTATATACAGAGTTCCAGTTTTTTGTGTACATTCCTGGGAAAATGTTAATCTTACCTCGATCCCAACCAATTCAAAATTACTCGTAAAGGCCCCCCTGATGCTGAACGGTTTAAACTGGTCAACCGTAAAGGAATGTTCCCATACGATTACATTGACTCGTTTGAGCGTCCGGATGAAACGCAACTCCCCGGCCAGGCAGGGGGTTAACCCTGGATTTTGGGCTGGGGGGCTTTTTACATAATAATTTTCATAACTACACCATTATATATTTTAATTACTGTAATATTTAGAAATTTGATTCGAAGTAGGGGGATAAGAAAGATAAAGAATCAGCGACGCCCCATAAAAAATTTGGGGTGCGGGGCTCCCCCCTCAAGAAAAATCTTGATTCCAAATAATGCGAATGGTAATATTTAAGCTAATTTGTACCAAAATCGTATCCTCGGCCTACCTTCTAACACTGTACGCCACTAGTTAACAGGTCTGCGTTTACATATTCTTCTTCACATCCAGGATTTGCTGTTGGTGGGGGTGGGGGCAGGCCCGGATTAAGCCGTGTGCCACGCACAGGGGCCCCCATCCACCTGGCAAATAAATCACTTTGACTTGTCATATTTAATTTGTGATAGTATTATATTCCAATAGGCTATTTTTATGTTTTTTTTCTTAAAATGTATCCCAAACTAATATAGAAATTCCCTAATAGAAGGTCGTTAGTAACCTGGTATTACGTGTAGTCCGACAGTTCATAATTGAAAATTAACGCAACCTTTGCTTTTGGCAAACTGAAAATATTACAAATCTGCAGACGGTACCGTTGACTTTTGACAAAAAATTAAACACTTATTTTCTATGGAAAATAATTTCTGAGGTAAAATAATAAAATTATTATTATTGAAGAAATATCTAAATGTGACGCGAGAAAAAAGCAAAAAAAAAGTTTTAATAATAAAATAAATTTTACCATACTAATAGTATACTATACATCTGCAGATGGTGGACTACATAAAATGCAATTACATTGAAATAGTTTTATAAATATATGATGTCCAGTACTACTGTATTATTAACTATTAATTTGCAGTACTATAATCCACTAAATATATAATAGACTGTATAGTTTAATAGTTTCTAAAATAGTAATAATTTATATGTTAATAACAAAAATCACGGTACTCACCATGGTTGCTAAAAGTTTGTCTCTAGGTAAAATTATCCATGTATGATATATAATATATAAGAGTCATAATCATTCATTGGAGAACTAACTTCTAGGGGCCCCAAGTTATACTTGGCACAGGGCCCCCAAAAGTGTTAATCCAGACCTGGGTGGGAGCATATGATAATATCAACTGCCCCCTCCCTTCTTCCTGATACAATAGTGTTGACATAATTGCTCTAAAATAAAAATTTCAATTACTGTACCCCCTTCAAAACGTTATGTACAAAGAGTAAAGACTTTAACCATTTCTAGAAAATATTACGATATCACAGGTCCAGTTTTCATTAAAGTGTAAATTTACAATAAAGTTAAAAATCAACAGAAAAAGTATTTGTTTGAAAAGCCCTAATTATTGCACAAAATTATTTGTTTTATACTAAATATAATTAAACAAAATATAATTGTTTAATTTACAGAACATAGTGCTTATCATATTTTTGTAATATTCTTAATTTTCTGGGGAAGGGCCTTCAGCTGGGGGGGACCTTCAGTCCCCAAAGTCCCCCTCCTTGGGTGCGCCCTTACGGCCAAAATAAATTTTACAGCGTACTCTCAGTCTGCCTATTAGTCAGGCATAATACGAATATGCTTGTGAAGTATGGAGATGCTTCGAATGTCGAACCCTCTGGGACTACTCAAATATGTACCTCTATACGGATGTGACTTTACTAGCCGACGTCTTTGAGAACGTTCGCGATATATGTATGCGCACATATAGACTTGATCCCGGATGATCCCTAATGGCACCTAGCCTAGCGTATCATGGCCTGCTGAGAATAACGAAGGTATGGCTCAACTTGATCAACGATGTTGATATTCACCAATTTATAGAGGGGGCTATCTTAGGTGGGATATGTTTTCTGGCTAATCGTCACGCCATGGCGAATAATAAGTATATGTCTTAGTTAGATTGCTTTAAACCCAAGTCCTACTTCATCTACCTTGATGTGAAATGATTCTACTAATTCATTATACTGTCCTACTTATCCTATGGAGGGTTCCGATGGCTCGACTAGAATGAGATAGGGCAATTGGACGTGCGGATGGTAAAGGACGATGCTGAGATGGGTATATCCTGCAGGTGGATCTAGAGTACCCGCAAGAGATACACGACGCTCATTCCAACTTGCGGTTTTACCCCGAGAAAAGGGTCCCTCGAATGGGGAAATATGAAAAGTTGTTGACGACGTTAGCCGATAAGCTAGGGTACGTCATTCACTACCGTCATTTAAAGCTATGTCTGGTGAACGGACTGAAATTGACTAGAGTCCATAGAGTGCTCAGTTTCAAACAGTCCCGTGGATGACTCCATACATCGTTCACTCTGAACGCCGAGATGAGGAATAAGCCCACCAATCAATTTGAGTAATATGTTTCCAAACTGATGAATAACGTCGTTGCGCTTTCGGCCATCTATCTCTAACAAAAGGGCCTACCGTAGGATAAAGATCGCTAGTAGGTGGGAGGGAAATTTCGGGGCGGCATAGCAAGCCCAAGCTTTAAGAACCATACCGTTGTATCGGAAAGCCTGGTAATCATCGAGATGCAACCCCAGGAGATTTACTTCGATATGCCGATCTATGCAGGGTTCGCTATATTGGAAATATCAAAGGTCATCATGTATGGTCTGCATTACCAGGTTATGGTTTCGACTTTTCCGCTGGGCTCACTCAAACTCCAGTACTCGGATACGGACTCGTTCCTGTACGAAATGATTGTCGAAGATGCATATAAACGACTTTGCACGTTAGCCAAAGACTACCTAGACACTTCGACTTATAAACCTTACAATGTATACGGGATGCTGTTGGTCAATAAAGTGGTAATCTGTAAACTCAAGGACGATACTCGAGGGCGAATATTTACCGAATATATTGGACTTAGATCTAAACTCTACTCGTTCTCAGTTTTAGGAGAGACTGAAACTCTCAAGGCAATAGGGGTCAAGAGAAGTGCACTGAAGACTCTTTCGCTAGACGACTACCGTGACTGTTTAAACATCGGGACGATTGTCATGAGAGAGGCACGCTTGATAAGAGCAGTAAGTTTTAGATTATACACTCAAAATTACAGTTGGGTTGCACTATGCTCCATCGACGATAAAAGATAGTACCAGGTACTGTCCATACTTTACCGTGGTACCATTATTCTGTACGCGAGCAGGCATTGGCTCCGTCGACTTCGAACGAAGAAGACCAATATTAGTTTAAAAAAAAAGACTTTTAACCATAACCCATCCGAATAAAGGACTGTAGTACGTAGCTTTATATTCACTCAGGACTATAACCTCAAGAATAATTATGTTCAATCGATGACTTACAGCCTATAAACTTATGCATTAAGATTATAACCTGTCCAAAAGAAAGAATTATAATCTTGTAGTATGTAGCTGTATATGGTTTTGGTTTACTTGATGTAACACAGTAAAAGAATATATCGCATATTACCCTCGTACTGTATACAAATAACAAGCCTGGAAGGTTTAAAAAAATTAAAGTTTGAAGGATAAAAAAATAATCAAAAACACTTAAGGAGTTTTATAAATTTATATTTAAAAAATTACTTAGAAGATACATTAGTCTTAAGCTTAGCGTGCTTTGACGTTAAACTTATTCAAAAGATATAACGGACTTAAGTTTTGTAACTGTAACATTATAAATGATACATAAAACTTATTGATATATGAGTCTTAAATGATTCCCATAAAGGGTGTCGTAGTGCTTTTTCTGTCCATACAAAATAACAATAAAGGTAATCAATGTAGTCTAGTAAATACGTTTTGAAGAGTAATATATCAGGCGGATTACAAAATGCCTTATTTAGTTGTCACCTTTTCATAGAGTTAGATAGTCTACACACAGAAACACAGCTCTATAACAAGGGGACTAACATCACTTGCAGTTTCATAGTTTTTAATCTGGCAACCATGGCTCAGCTTGTTAAATTCAATGCTATAAAAGGGTAGGCAGAAAATAAATGGTCACTAAAGGTTTAATGATGAACTCATTTATACGTACGATAACTCATATAACTCTAGGTGTCATACATAAATACATAGGTATTACGGGAACTAGGCGACTATAGTCAATATGTTACTAGCCCCTATACTTTGGTTGACAAAATGCGTAAACGTCAATACCACTATATGGGGCTGCATACAATATCCCTTACACTAGGGACAAATATGTCCTCTTTAGGACCTCGCAGCCTTAATCATAGATCCCCAAATTCACCCTCACAATCAAATGTTGAAATAAAGGTATACATTGGTTCACAAAGCGTAGCTACCAACAATCTTAAGGATCCCGTCTAAGGGGAAACAAATACAGACTTGTAAAGGAGTAAAGCGGTCAAGCACGGACATGACAAGCAAAAAGGGTTAAATAGAGAACGCAAAATAACAAGGAGAATACAAGGCCATTAAGTGGGGCTAAAGGCCTAATTAGGCCATGAACTACTAATCACAACTCCCAACTAGCTGTGTTGACGTTCCCCCAGTAAAGGGAGACAGAAGGTTGTCTCATTACAAAACAACTACTTTAGAGCGACTTGGCATAGTATACAACTATTATATCAACAAAAAGTCGTTAAGCGATCATTAAATAATGGTCGAGCCATCGGAGTGGTATGTAATATAAGTAAACAGTGTCTACACTTTCTAGCCAAATTTGCTAAAGCTGACCCTTGACACGGCTTAAGTCCAAACATTGAAACTGACACTTACAAAATATACACTACTATATCAAACAAGATTTGTTCAGTAGGAAATAATTGCCCAGAAATCTATCAACAAGTACACCTGGTCATATAAAACTAATTAATAGCAATTACAATTGAAACCTATTATACGTATGTGGCCGAGTCGTTAAGCGATCCACCCTTACAAACCAAGATGTAGTCAACATCATGACTAGTGTAAACAAATCTTAGTCAGTGTAATGACTGACTGCAATAAACCAATAATCCGGATTCCGATACTAAAATCCTAATAAATGGACCGTCTGCCCAAATAGAGTAGAAAGGCAGCGTAGATACTCAAAATAGATATCCTTGGTGTGGCGGGATGCTATCTAGTGCTGACCTAAGTCGTGGATCCATTCGACGCCATAGTGCCGTGGTTTGGTACTTGTTGCTGCAAGTCGATTACACGTAGAAAAGACCAAGTTATTGATATGTTCAGTAAAAAATTGAATATCGTTCTGCGTCTATTTTAGATGATACATGATATTAAATAGGCTCCCCGATAGACACCAGACTAGGAAGGGAAAAAAGTGGGGTCGACCAATCACGTCTCAGAGTTAGAACTTTGGGAGGGGTGGAAATGGGTATAGGTGCATGCGTGAAGAGTAGACGATGAGAGAAGTGAAACAAGAAATAGTTTGGTTCAATATTTTTCTGTAAGCTACCGCTCCAGGATGATTAAATGTGGCCCCTTAGAGAAAATCCCGCAACACAACCACTGCATCGGCTAGGCCATGGTAAGTCCAATCTTAACCGCTGTTCTTGTCAAGTCGTTATTTACAAGAAGCGAGGTAAAAACACTTAATTGTGTGAGCTAGTTTCCATTAGATCAGCACAGGTTCAGCAGCAACTTTTGTCTCGTTGGCTGCAGCATAGTCCTTCTTAGCGGCGTCCATCTCGTCTCGCCCGCAGAAACACGGCAGCCGATCAAAATCGAAGAACTTTATGTCCTTATTGATCAGGCGAAGGGACGACCGAACACGTATCCTTTTGTTTAGCGCTCTTAGTCAATTGACGAACTTGCATACTGATCAGACTTATAACTCTTAATCCATTCGTAGAGAAATAATACATTTACTGTAACACACGCGTAGGCAGTACCGTAATTATTGGGACACTTTCCAACACTGCTTCTGGTTTTAAGCGCTCTCAGAGAAGGACAACTGAGATCTTTTAGTTCAGAAATTGTACGCGTCACTAATATTGATGATGCCGCGTAGCCAAGCTATCTTCTCTCTCCCTTCAATATATACCGTCGTTATTGCCATAGTTCGCCTCTCCCGCCCCAGATGAGAATTGATCAACGATTTGAGTTGAGAGTATAGTTCATCCCCACTCTGCCAAGACAGCCCATGAAGGTGGCGTGGTCACCCAATCTACGTTCCTCTTACTTCACGGTGATAGGTAATTGATCTCGAATGGAGGGCAGAAGGAGTAGTTGGCTTCGTCAGGAGGATCGAAATGATTGATGGCTACCTCCTTAAAGTGGAAAACACTTTTTTTCACTCACAAACCCTTGCACGTCGATCAACATACTGCTTGAGATGAGAACGCCGTTGAACTAGTTATGATGCAATCTTGCTGACGTCACTGCTGGAAGGATTGTAGTGGGCCACCTGATCGTGAATGATGAAACAGAAAGCTTTAATGTTGGCGATATTTATTCCGTCTCGAAGGCTATGCGACACGTTATCATACCGTCCTTGAGGGTATCTTCCTGATGACTAGAGTAAAAAACGACGTTAGGATCTGTGATTTGAATCTGACAGTGTCGAGTAGCGGAGAGGAGGTGGTCCTTCTGTTGTAGGAAAATTGGAAATTGGCATAGTCCTCGTACAATTTTGAGGAGAAATCATGTTCGAAATCCAGGTTCATATCCACATAAGGGTGCATGACGGAATTAGGGTAGAGTCTAGCCAAGCGTAGACTAAATGGTCAAACATGCTTTTAATAAAGGACGTCGTGTGGTTACACCCGCTCTGAAAATCGAAAATGACGTAGTGAGATTTTTCCAGCAAGGTCGATATTTTAATGGTCCAGTCGTGTTGGGTAGAGGCGGGGACGTTCGGGTATTCGTACAATTCCCATGTACGGAAAGGTACTTCGTTCGCTCTTGATATAATTGAGCAGATCTAGTCGATTCAGGTTGTCCGTCTTGATATGTGGCTTGAGCCAAGATATTTTACTCAATTCGGTTTTAGAAGATATCTGTGCGACGGGTGGGTTGGAACGCTGCAAAGCGTTATTATATTTTGTTGAACGGACGAGTACTAGCTCCTATTTGACATGGACCATTAAGCCATTCTAGTCCATGACGAATCCCAGAACGAGCCATAAAGGGATACGTACGTCGAAGATACCCCTCTGAGCATGCACGCGTACCCTTTGTATTTTCATCTAACGTTTCAAGGGTACCACTCCTCACAGCTCCATATCGATAGATAGTTCTTGAGCTGAGTGGAAATACCTACATCTCTAGATTGATCGATCTCAACTCCGTTGATCTTGTAGGCGATTCTCGAGAAGAGATGAAGTATCCCGTTATTGACGACTCTCGAAGTACTTCCCGCTTGTCCATTACCAATCAATAGCCTTCCTTTGATGTGCAAGAGCGAACGATGCGACAGAGTGTACAATCTTTCTTGCTGGAGTGATATCCTAGGTTCGTTCTCGTTCGCTAAAGGTGCTGGAATATATGAAACATATGAATGATACTGGAAACCGCTCAAGGCCGTATCGAAGGCAGCGGGCTCACCAGTGTTCAGTATATCATCCATTATTTTCGTAGAGAGTAGCCTAAGTGTCGTAAATAGAGTTTATTAGCAAGTGTTCACGCTTTCAATGATCTTCTCTCAATGTTTCAAGTAAGAGGGCGGCCTCTCTTTTTATCTAGTATGAGTCCCATCTCTGACTTGTTTCAGGTGCAAGCGTAACGAAATGGTCTTGTCTCTAAAGTTGAAGGTACTTCCTGGTTCGTCGAGCAGTCTAACCAAGATAGACTCAATTACTCGTTTCGTGACTGGAAGGTAAATTACATTAATCAGCACGTCCACTATATTATAGCTTGGAGGAACGGTCATGCTAAGCTCGTGCAGGGAATGACTCAGTTCTCCATTACTGTAAGCTCCCCTGGCGAGACTGCATTCGACGCGAATCACGTTCACGTGTAGAATATTCACTGTTTTGGTAGAGATGTGCGTTTGAACCTGAAGAAAAATGGCAGAGTCTAACCCCAGCAAGGATGTGAACGTACCAGGTCGGGTAGAGTCGATCACATTATTGCCAGTGATATAAATCTTTTAAGTGCTAGGATCACCGATGATCGAGAGATTCACGCAGCCTGGGAAGTCTCTTTGTAAGAATCGGTCCAATGCCTCAAGTTCATAAGTGCCTGGAAGGATGGTATACTCTTTACCATCCCAATAGAATTGATCATTACGTTGGTCGAAGTTCTATGTGGAATTGAACGTTGCCAGATTTATCAGTCCGAGGAACCATTCTTATTGACGATTATCTTCTCCCAGCAGGATATTTGGGAAGTAACTTTCAGTTAGATTCAAACTCTTACCTGTCAGTGTGTAACAGACATGTTTACTAAGATCGATCGTCAGCGTGAGTATTTGAGGAAGGCTATACAAAGATGGCTGCAAAATACGGTTCCGTACTCTTGATACCGCGTATGATAATAGGTGATAGGTATTCCCTCAAGATATCGAATGAGTTCGAGCGGTGGTCTTAGATCGCCAAAACTTTATAAGTATCCAGCTCACTCACAGTTTTTCATATACGTCACCCAATGAATTCTCTTACCGCTATATCTATCGAGATTGATGATGGCACTTTCTTCCAGGGCGGACCGGTAGGTAAAAGTCCCTCGCGAATACTCCCCTAAAGAAGGGGATTTTTAAATCTTTAGCGTACTTGTGCAGGTCCGTTTCGGTAAGGGCCAATTTAGGTAGTCAATTTTTCAAGTAAGGGCGTAGATATATCTCTATCCCCATGGTGATAGCCTCAAGCATACGATTATGTCTCTGAGCCTCGTTCAATTGTTTCGTATTCGTCTTCGCACTTTGTACAGCCTTCGTGATTCCCACGGCTCCTCCAGCGACGGCTCCAAGTGCTGCGATCAGAGGTAGTATAGGCAGGTACCCGCCCTTCTTCGTCTTATTCTCCATGTGACCAATCTAATTGCTAGTTTGAACGAGCGTCACCCCAACTTAGGATATGCTCAACCAGGATAACCTAATAGCTTAGGCCACTGAACAAGGTGCAATAAACAAACAATGAAAGACATAGCTAAAGCAAAGTGCCATAAGGGCGAAATTCAAAGCTTTGCTTGATATCAACAGACGGTGAAGATAGAAAGCTGGGAGCGATATGTACAGGAGGAATTGAGAATTAATGCATGGGGAATACCGTTCCAGATAGCTACAGGAAAGGTATAGTCCCCAACAATTATCTCGACACTAAGGAAACCACGGGGAGGATTTACATCAAACTGGAAATAATTACCGAGGTTACTGATAGACACCCTACTTCCAGACGAAGACGTAGAAGACTACGAAGGACAAGTAATAGCTAGACAGGACATGATTAGTAGTTACGACAATTATGAGGTGACAGATCCAGTAACCCAGGATGAGGTAATAAGACTTGTGGATGAAATGAAAAAGAAGGCACCTGGACCAGATGGGATCAGGTTGGAGATCCTTCAAGAGATCAGCGAGCAGGTAGCACCCTTCTTAGTTAGATTGATGAATGCGAGCATGGCTCAGGGCCGTATACCAAACATATGGAAGAAAAGTGAGGTAGTTATCCTGAGTAAGGGAGAGGATAATAATCCTCAACTCCCGAAATCGTACAGACCGATTTGTCTCTTAAATGTATGAGAAAAATTGCAAGAAATATCCTGTGCAATATATTGCAAAAAAATAGAGAGGCTGTGGGGCTGCATCAACAACAGTACGGTTTCAGGAAGATTAGGTCTACGGAGGACGCTATCTGTGAGGCCATGAGTCTTGTAATTAGGGCTAGAGATAAATACGTAATGAGGATATTCGTGGAAATTTCGGGAGCGTTTAACAACTTGTGTAGGCCGGTGATATTCGGGAGGCTGAGAGAAATTAAATGTCCGGGGAACCTCTATAGGAGTCTTATGGACTACTGTAGGGGAAGATACGTGAACCTGAGATGAGTGGGAGCGGAGCCAAATAGGTAGAAGAACGCATAAGATATTCCCAAGCGTTGCTGAATGGTTGGGAATGAAGTGCCTACAGCCCTCTCCAGGTTTAGTACATTTTATTAATGGGCATGGTCCATATAAGTCCGCTCTCTTCGCTAGACGACTGATGGATAATAGGAATTTGCGATTGTGGTAGGGAGGCGACGCTAGAACTGGAGTGTATTGAGACGTTGGAAGATAGAATGAACCTAAAGATACTGTTGCAAGCGAACACGGTTTATCACATATTGCGTGACGTGGACCGATGATTCTCCTGGATACAATCGCGGATTGTGTCCAAATACGAAAGAGATAAGTACTTAAATGCAATGAAAAATAGAGGACAAAATAGACTGGTACACTTAGGACAAGAGTACAGGACTTAGAGTGACAGTGACATAACAGTAGAGAGTGACGTTACAACAAATATGGATGACACATAATGGTACGGCTTGACTAAGTCAATAGGTTTGACAAAGACAAACCGGATTATCGGCTGGATGGGTTGAATGTGGTGGAGATCTCCAGGCAAACCGGAGCCTAGCTGAGGGAAGGAGTGCTCTCTGTATTCCAGTAGTGTGAACTACTGATGAACTGGAGGGCGCCTTGATACCAGCTAGGGAGTACAAGAGAATAACATCTTCAGACAGGAGAATCAACCCCTCAGTCATAGGGTCCAGCCCACTAGGCGACAAGTGTGTGATGCTGGACTGGAGCTGTCGGGCATCTGGTCCGTCCACCGATCCATCAGATGGCTGCTCTCAGTTCAAAAATGGATCAGCGATAACAACTGAAAGACCCTGCAGCCAACTATAAGAAGGACTTGTATTTATGATAAGTTAGTATTAAGTATTTTTATAAATCTTTAGGTTAAGTTTGTTGTAAGTCCATAGGTGGTGATATTGTGGGTAGTAAGTGGAGCGAAATCCCTGTTAGGGCGCCTCTTCAGATGGCGGAGAAAGGGGATACCCACCCCCGCTGGTGCTCTCGCTAATCTGGGGACTATTAGATCCACACCTAACACCTAACAGGGCAGTGTACCGGGGGTGTAATATACCCGGGGCGGACTAACCATTAGGTAAGGTATAAGAAAGAAGGACAAATAGTAGGACTTTTAAATTTAGGTGCTTATTCTAAATTTATTATTGTATTAATAAAAAAGAACATAGCTAAAAGATGTAATGTTAATTCAAGATGTAGATCTAGGTCTCGAGCTACATGCTAGGAATCGGGATAAATAATGTAAATAAATAAATAAATATCAACAGACCAAATTTAACACTACAGGAATAGTCGTTTTTTCAGACGACTCCAAGAAAATACCTATACTGCCCCCAAAAATATAACCATCTACTATATCCAAGCGATGAGTAAACTATAATACTTAAAGTGTACTTATGAGAACAACCGTCAAAAACTGATAATAATACACAGTTCTGAGCTTTCCTAACTCACCCAGGGATACGTCATAGTTTAACATACAAGTTCCGTGAAGTGTAAACCAGGCTATAAATAAACTCTAACAATGTTCAACATCTCGCCAACTCGTGCCCTTCCTCAACCATGAACCAATGATCTTAATGCAACGATTAGAAACTAATGACCATAACAGATCCTTTAATCAAAATAAATGAAGATTGCAATATTTAAATCAAATTACAAACTAATATCCAAGCAAATATATTTACAAACACAGCCCTAAGTTTAAAGTGTCCCGCCAACTTGTGGCAATAATATAGACATAATAATTAACTGAAAGTTACGTTAATTATCTATAACTATCAAAAGGTTAGCCCTCTAACGGCAGCAATGCTAATTACCTAGAAAACTTATAATATGAAATATACAATGACATTCAAGTGTTCTGCCATCTAGCTGTGACAAACTTAGTTGAATTGGAATAAGTACACTTGGTAATTGATGCTATGTTTCAATATAGCCCGAGGTAAAAATACCTCAAGAGAAAAAGTAAAGGCGGAACCTGGCTTTACACTAGCCAGAAAAACAAGAAATTTACTTCATCATTGCAATACAGCTAAACAATACCAAACAAATAATATTGAGAATTAAATATCTATCTCGCCAAAAGGAATTTAGAAAGCCAAATGGATTTAAAATTCTGAACATGTAATTTTGAAACTAGAGAGTACATTACGCCGAAAGAGAATTTTGAATACCAATAATATCTTAACTCCAACAGAAAAGCGTCGTTTACCTTCTGTAATACAGCGGTACAATGAGTAACCAACTAAGTTAGACGTAGGCTTAAATACTATCAAACATGAGGTCACATGTTCAAGAGAAGGGGAGAAAGAGCTAGGGAGGAGTTCGGGAAGGAAGGGGTAGAACCCAGAAAGATCGAGATCATTCTACCAAGCTGTAGAAAGCGATGTTAGGGTGGGGGGAACAATTGACAAATGAAAGAGGTTTGCGTAGTGGCCGTCTCTTTTTTCCGGGCGTGGTCTTCAGTCGTTGCCTGGCGTCTCGTGTGTGTTTAGGAGGCTGTGAGGCCGGGGGTGGAGGAGCAATAGTTCATTGGAGCCAGAGGGTAAGCGTAACATAATATAATTATTATTGTCCTGTTACGTGTAACTTGTTTCAATACCAATTTGAGACACGTCCATGGTGCTCACGTGAACACGGATATGACGTTCCAAAAGTTTAAGGAGATGTGCTCACTGTGTTGGAAAAACAGGTACGATTTTCTAGTGTTGAGCAAAGATCATGCGATTGATAAGGGATGATATCTCTGCGGGTTCGATATCTATATTTTGCCCGATTAAGATGGGCGACTACTCAGTACGTGATAAGACATTATGTCGTCAATATCTATATTCGGACATATCTCTACAAGTTAAATCTGTCGCTGAAACGGAAGGAAATCTGACTCTAGCCCCTCAAGTCTATTACGATGCTAGATCAAAGAGGATCATCAACTTCGAGATGCCAATCACATCTCAGGTACCTGTAACAAGTCATAAGTCAATAGGATGACACGAGACATAGTAACGAGTAGATACTAGCTTTCAACACGGCCCAGGATATTATCAAAGGGCAGATGAACTCGATGATCTATAGTTCGGAGAAGGAACAAATAAAGTACACCAACTCTGAGAAGAGTGTTCGTCAAGGTATGGAGGAGGTGTGAAAGCTGTCTCGTCACAGGAAGATCGTCTTAACGAGAATCAAATGGCACTAGATGTCTTAGGTCCCATGTTGCTAAAGCTGGAGGTGTCTTTTGCGGTACAACAAACCATTTACGTCGAATTGTACGATATGATGATGAGACGTCTACTATATGCAAAGGTGACAGATGCTGATTGGTTTTACGATGTGGTGGCTTAGTTTTGTAAAACATAGGAATGCCCTCATTACCCTTAGATGCAGCACCTAAAACTTATATAGACTCGATGGCTACCCGCGGTTTCTTCTACATCTACTTGGATTCAAAACCTACATGGAAGGATGCAAGATATTTTTAATTGACTTTAACGGGTGAGCCTCGTTATAAGATCAAGAGGGTAGGGATCGTATCAACGATGGTCATGACTTGAAATAAATTATTTGCTTGTTGAATCTTACACCTATCAACGGTGCTCCTTTCGAGGTGTCCGACGATGACTTTATATATTTTATCCTGGAAAAACACTCAACGACGCTTCAGACTTTACATGTCGAATTAGGTCTTATTCACGATTAGATATAATGAACCGTTACTTCATCATAAGAGATATTTGCACCTTCATCATGTCGACGAATGTCACGGAAGATATCATAAAAGCGATTAAGATCATTAAACGAAAGTATAAGCAAACTACGTGATGCTCGACATGAGTCTTAAGCCCGAACCGGAGGAGGAGGTTGAAGTCTCACCCGAGATATTACAGAACATACATCTATTGGAGACTTATCTTTATTCGTCTCAAGCACATTCTGATAAGACCTACGACTATCGTCAGGAGGGTAACTCAACAAACTCGGAGATACTCGTATCATAATCGACGAGTGTGATGGCACAGTACTTCTTAACCCTATGGAAGTACCGTATACTGAGGGCTATTAGACCTACTCTTCAGAAGAACACCTACACATTACACCAAGAATGATCTGGATGTATACAAGTATATGCTCGAAGAAACGAACGCGTATCGGTTGAGAAACGACCCGTACGCACGTATTAAGATGCGTACAGGATCGAGGTATTCACTCATCATCAAACCTATGATGAGGAAGAGCTCGAGGGTGATGGTTTATACAAGATGGAGACAGGAAGAGGGATCGATTATACCTATTGGGATGATCCCAACGAATTGGTCGATCGATTAAGGCTCTTGCACGCATAGAACGGAGTGGGCCATTCGGCCCACGATAACAAGATCGTCTCCATCATTGAAGAATCACGTGAGTCTAGCATTATCGTATAAAAGTATTAATTCCACCTAAAGAGGCTGCATAAAAATTTCTGTAGTCAAGCAGTAGCTTGCACGAGAACCTTATCGTCCTGCAAGACAGCGTTTTTCCAGAAGACACGTCAGTGTACGTGGGCTGAACGAGTTGCTATAGGGAGATCTGGTGAAGATGATACCCAACTCTAAATGGAACAAGGGATACAAGTACCTTCTCACCACCATCGACGTCTATTCCAAACGGCTTTGGGCCATACTCGTCAATTCCAAGACGGGGAAGATCGTTACAGCGGCTATGGTTCACGTCCTTCGCCAGGTGGTTTCCCCGTCCATATTTCATCTGTAGATGGATAACGGGACCGAATTTTACAACGCAGCTTTCAAAGCTCTTATGGGGAGGAAGAGGATAAATCATTATTCGACCTTCAACAACGTTAAGGCCATTGTCGTGGAAAGATTCAATCGAACTCTCAAGAGCATGATGTGGAGGAGATTCACGGCTAAAGGGTCGTATTCATGGATCGATATGATTGATTCATTACTCGATTAGAATAATCGAACTGTTCACTCTACAATCAAGATAAACCCGATTGACGTCAAGGACGGCAGACTTTTAGGTACCGTCTACTTGCACGCTAAAACGATCGATCGTACATTGAAAATATTTAAAGTAGGTGATGTCGTTCGTATCGGTAAGCATAAAGACGTTTTCGCAAAGGATTATACCGCAAACTGGACGGCAGAACTGTTTAAGATACGTATAGTCATCGAGACGAATCCTAGAACTTTTCTACTCAAAGATTTGAGAGGTAAACCTATCACGGGAGGTTTCTACGCCAAGGAGATCGCCAACGATGGTATAACCTATTACATCAAGGACGATAAGAAGGGTTATTCAGAGTCATGCGATTCCAACACGCATTGGTTATGGTAGCATAACCCCGGCATGTGGGAACCAACCCAGAGTATGGAGGACTGTTCGAAGAACTGCGTCATCTACAAGCTCAAGGAGGACGATAGTCCCGAGATATTTCGCAACTGGATCGAGCATTGATCTCTATAGTATAACTGGATGGACATACACATGCACATTCCAAGGACAAAAGCGTGACGCTCAAGTGTATCGTCTGCTACACTGAGGGGGGGAAAGATTTAACGGTTTCTTTAAATGTTCTTATGCGAAAACATGTCTCTGATGAATAAAAGTGTTATTGTTTGAAAATAGTGAAGTATTATACCATACTTTCCTGAATAAACATTTACATTAAAGGATATACAATCCAGTTTTACAGGTAATACTGTACAAATATGAATAAAACCTTAGATATTTCAATTTTTATGTAGTTATCATCAATGCTGTTTACAGTCTGCCATGACCACTTATATTTAAAGTTGGTTATTAGCTTGTATATTGGTTTCATAAACAATATTATATTGAAAGTTCGATAAATATAATGAACAAGCTATCTTAAAACTTGATTACATTTGTTTGAATGACAATCTTTGTATAGTGGCCATGTATTTAAACTATCACTTAGGTTATATGCTTGTGGAAAGTATTATTGTAATAATACCTGTTTTTTTAAGTTGGCTCATATCTTTCAGAAATCATATTATGTTGACATTTCGATAACTATAATGAAACAAGTTAGCTAAAAACTGTATTACATTTGTTTGAATAACACATTTTGTGTAGAAGTCTTACGTTCAAATGATAATTTAGGTTATTGGCTTGTAGGAAGTACAAATTCTTATAAACCCGGATTTTAGTAATAATTCCAATCTGTAAGGCTTTATTTCGTACCAGAATACTTTCATATATATAATATTTTGGTAGGATGAACGGCAATTTAGAACAGAAGTAGAAATTTCCTTCTGGAAGGTCTTTTATCCTAACTAGACACAAATATAGGGTAAGATTCTGGTACGAGATAAAGCCTTAAAAGTAAGCTTCCTTCAAAAATCATCGTACATATTAGGCTACATCAACTTATTTAAAGAAAAAACTAACCTGTTTTGAACTTTTATATGCTCTTCAAAGCTTTAACTAACATATTTATTTAATTTAACCACTCTCACATTGATGTATCTCATATAATCAATCAAATTAATGAACAATGTCAAAATGCCTTGTATGGGTGAAAGAGAGAAAGAGATACCCGAAAGTTTCTTTCTCTCTTACCCAATGGTATGCAGACGACAGCTCGAAAATTTAAGCCACAGATGTCCATCCAGTTATAGTATAGAGATCAATGGGATCGAGCCGAGCCAGGAGGTGCTGAGCACGGGGTTGACACTGGGATAGTAATATTTTGTATGTTGTTTCTTCTCCCCCCCTTCCCTTTCCAATCGTTTTCATTTAGTGCTCACATATTTGTCTAGAGCTCGCACCAGTCGAAATGTATTTGACTCTTTTTCATTAATTTTAATTAAAATCACTTTATTTCTATTTTTCACTGTATTGAAAATGTATTTATATTTAACATAAATTTTAATATTTATTAAATACTATTTATTTTTCTTCATCAAGTGATTTTTAAAATTGTTTTAAACCCACCAAACACATTACCAGTATTTGACTCCATTTTAAATCCAAGATTTTTCGTTGTGTTCATAGAATAGGTTGTGTTGATGTAAACATTTTTCTGTTCTTCATTAGTTAAACTAAATATTTTTGTTATATAGATTGGCATGTTCCTCTCGACTTCTTTCGCATTTTCAAATTCATTTGTATCATTTTCAAGAATGTTTTCCCCTTAGTATATATTTCGTAATTAGTGTTAATTTTCAATAGTATATTATATGCTTTGTTTTTTGTATTTGAATATTTATATTTCGACTTGCATTGACAGTGTAATTTATAATTAGCGTATATATGCTCACCTGTTTTAATTACGATCACATAAAAACAATGGCAGTCGTCCAAACTTGCTCTGTGACAGGATGCTACGGATCTTCCATGATAAATCCTGGCTTGGCATTTTTCCGATTTACAACAGGAGACAAATTGAGGTAATATTATTTATATTAATTACATTTTTTAACTGCCGAGTATGATACTATTAATAATTAAGCATGTTTACCTTGTGAATCCTTGCTCATTAAATAGTCTACCAGTACAATAGTATGCTGGAATTTAATTTTTTTTCTATTTACATTTTAAAAATATTTTCAAGTCCATACACACAAGAAAGCAAATTTAAAATAATAGAAAAATAAAATTGTAAAATTAATCTATATAGTTAAGTTACAAAAACTAAGAAAATCCGCCTAGTTCACAGAAGAACCTAAATTTCAATATGACACCAAAACTATTTTAATAGCCTATATTATACCTTAACAGTTAACATTATTATTATTATTATTATTATCCATCCCAAATGAACAAAACATAATCTCTTGGGTATAAATAACATATTTTTCATTAAATTCTGAAATTCTTAAATATTTTGCTTCAAAATACTACATACTAACAAACACTAAGGCTTTATCCGAATAGTCTACTTCACGCGCCATCGACCCTTGACGTTCACTTGATAGTTGCATTGGCAATTGCGTGATCAAGTGTAGAACCGTCCGAATAGTCACGAAGTGTGCTGATGCACCCCTCACAAGGCCTTGAGACCAAGGGTGATGGCAAGTTACCCTTGACACGCCGTCATGCTGAGTTTGACTGGCAACTGTTTAATTTTTTGTCTGCTTGAGTAATGTGATCTGTGATAAAGTATTTTAACAATTCTGGTACTGCTTTTGTTGTAGTGTTTTTTTGTTGTGTTGGAAATGTTTAGTGAAAAGAAGCGAGAATGGATATTAAAACGTTGTATTCGTTTTCATTCCCTGCTGATAGATGGCGTTTAAAATCATTTGTAATACAAAATGATCAGGAAAAACATATTATATTAGTTATTGGAAATTGACCTAGTAAGAGGAAAAAATAAACATTCTAAGATGAAAATTAACTAACTTAGCCTGTTATTAACTGTTATAGTTTGAGTATGAGTGCAATTAAAACCACACATATTCTTAGCTTATTGACTTCAAGCTAGTAATTAAATAAGTGGTTAGAATACTAAGGAGATTTTAAAACACCCCAAATAAAATTATTAACTAATTAATTCTGAAAATATTTAGGTAATATGTGTATTCTATTTCTCCAAAATACTGTAGTGTTTTAAGGAGCTGTGGAAATTTAAGAAAAAAAATTTTCATTCTTTTTGAACCCCCGCCCTCAAATTAACTGCCCAGCATCTTAACTCTATTCAGGATCTATACTATATAGACATTGTAATACTAACTTGAGCCGATCCTATATCAAACATAGGCCTCCTTCTCTTAATATTTCCTTCATTTGCTTAATAGTTGTACATCAACTACATTATTTAATTTATATACTTGATTGACAGGAGCCGTGCCAGGCAGTGCCCTCGAAACAACAAGGTTTGCTGGCCTGATGGATGAGATTTTGACAGCTTTAATGGTACATCTTTAACTCCAGTTATTTATTATGATTTTTTTCAAAAACAAATGTTGTTTTAAGATTGAAATAAACATTCTCAAAAATGTTATACTCAATTTGTGTTAAATTTGAAAAAGAATAACTTAATATTTAATTTGACCTGTACACTAGGATTTGAATATCTCTTAAATGAACCAAATTTTTTACTGTTTTTACATCTTTTATGTGAATGCAGATACATTTATTCCAGTGCTACCCACTTCATTACATCCCCTAGGATTAACTCATTAAATAACGCTGGAGGTCAAAACTATAAAAAAAAAGTTTTACATAACTCAATATTTTTTATAGATTTAAAAATAAAAAACTTTGATTTTTTTTTTTTGAGCTAATAGGAATAGAAATTATTTTGGATAACCAACACAAAACATATTACATGAACTTCAAGAAACTATCTTGATATAATTAGAGAGGGAAGGGGGTGAAAATTACTGTGCAAAAAAAAAAGAAAAAAATAATTTAACCCTGGTCTAAGCTAGGCATTAAAACAAAATTTAAATCATAAGATTTTGATAAATTTTTTATTTTGTCAATTTACTAACTTGTCTTTTTTGGGTGGTGCTTTAGGGTTGAAGTGCCAGTTGAGAAAAGAAAGAGAGAACCTCCACCTCCAATTTTGGAACAACACACTCAAAGATGTTGACTCTTTAAAATTCCAAAAGACACAAGTTAACTCAGCAGCAACAAAGCGAGGATCTTGGAAGATACGCCGGATAATGTAGCTCATCTGGATGGAGTAAAGCAGCGTGTTGCATCTGCCATCAGAAAAGGTGTCAGTTTTGACTGGATTGGGGAAAGCTGTCCAGAACACCAAGCACCCAGGTCAGAAGAGATTTATTGAAAGTATTTGCAAAATGTCTATACCTTGGTGGTGTGAAAAAAAAATAGGGAGCTAGCTGGGCCAATCAAAAGCAAGTCTCTTAGAAAGATTAAAATACTAACCAATAAATAATTAACATGCACAGCATTCAATGGATTGAAAAGACACAGTGGCGTCACTAGTGGGGTGCAGACCCCACCGGGAGACACCAAAATGACTGTACAAAATTTGTTTGCAGTGTTTGAGCAGAAATGTATAATTTTTTCAAAAATATCTCTGTGGTTAGTTATAACCACAAAAACATTTTTTGTAAGCCCAGCTTACATGTACTGTATATGTACATGTATCAATATGCTTACAAAGCTATACTAATTTACGTTTTGGCATTCTAATGAGCATGCACGCCGATTACAGATGTCATTATTACCCATTTACAATGACGCTTTGAATTACATGGCATTGTCGCCATGCACTGTTGTTTTCATTGCTGCTGGTGTTTTATAGTAAGTGATTTTGTCTACAATTTCTACATTATTTGGGCCTTATTGATTTTGCAAACATAAGCCAATAATGTATCTCGTTCTCATGTAACTGTAAAGTTTTATGTGTTTTTTTTTAGTGCTTCATCTTTGTACCTGTTAAAAGTTATATGCATATGAACTAATTACCCTAATGTGTTAGGGATGAGGAATGTTGAATTTAAAGGAAATTCACTCGCATTTGCATGGAGTGAGAGTGGAAAACCAATTAGTAAAAACCACCATCAGTACACCTGACAGGAATTGAACCTCGATCTCCCCATATCTACAGTCTAGTATAATGTGAGAGTGATGCCTTAAATCATGTGGCCACCGAAGCTGTTAAAGATAAAATGCTAAAATTAATATAGTTTTGAAGTAGTTCTTAAAAGTTTTTACTCTATATTCTATTGTTTGCTTATCCAATTTTGAGTTATCCTCATGAAACTATATAAATGTAAATACTTTTTGGCTTTCCGTATGATATTGTTATTTTTGTTTTGAAAGTTTTTTTATTTCACTACTATTGCCATTAAATTCAGTAATATACAGGAATTACGATAAATGAGTAACATTAGTATAAAAACATTATTAAGAATTATGTATGACCTAGAATGAGATTAGGTCCATGAAGGTGACACCATGAGTTACTGCACTGGGTGACACTAAACCTAGTGACACCACTGGAAAGATATTAATGATGTGTTTAGGACAACAAGCTCTCAAAACTAACCAAATAAACTCTTTCTTGCAGTGTAAATATGTGTTGTAAATAATCAGTTTAATACTTATAGCTTATATTGATGGCCTAGTCACCTGCTAGGCTATGTCCTATGATGACAAAACATGTATCATGTTAGAATCCTTAATACTTTAAAGAGTATCTAGATTTTACCATAATGTTTTGACAGTTCTAAAACAGAAATTTAGTAGCCTCATATTACGATAATAACTTTAGTGTATTTTTTTCTTTTTACTCTATGCAATCATAAACTACCACTCATTGGAAGTATAACAATGCACCAGATCTAGTTACTTTGTTAAGATTTATTTTATTTTAAAATATGCTTGAAGTTAAATTTTCTAAGTAGTATATTATCAATACATACTTTACTTTAGATACCTATAAGGTTAAGGCGTCTAAGAGTACGCATCGTCTAAGAGTACGCACATTAATATTTCAGCAATTGGCAAACATGGGAAGTGATTTGGTTAGTACACATTGGTTGTGACTGTCGACAAGTTTGTTTGAGCTATTTAACTTCGTTCAACTAAATCCCGTACGGCTGTGGGAGGTAAGAATCCATTTTCAGTCAATAAACTGTAATTTTTATAAAGTAATTATAAGCTCTCCTAAATAAATAAAAATAGTAGACCTAAATGTTTTTGTATTTTATAATAGTGTGATTCGTGTGGAACAGAATGATGTGAAACATCAAATTTTTGTCATAAAAGGGCTGCCATCTAGCAGTTATATTTCAAATTACTGCAGGAGAGTGCAAGAGTACGCAGCTAAGTAGTTGTCGAGGGTCTGTGCATATTCTAGCCCTCCGTGACAAAATTAAAAACCGTACACGATAATTTACACGCTCTGTGTTTTCTTTTAATTTAGTAACCATTAGTAACTCTAGATGTTATGGCTTGACAAGAAGACAACTGATGAAGTTATCTTTCGAGTTTGCAGAATTTAAAGGAGTCAGAAGCATGTTCAACTGTAGCAAGAAGCTAGCGGGTAAAGAATGGGTAGTTGGATTCTGCAAACGGCAAGGCCTCTCACTTAGAAATCCACAACAGTGCAGTTTAGCGCGTGCGATGGGATTTAATAAAGTTCAGATTGAGATTTTTTTTTGGAATTTAAAAAACTGCTATGAACAATACAAATTTACACCCAACAGAATCTTAAACATGAACGAGTCCGGATTTTCGACTGTTCCTAATAAATCTCCCAAGGTCATTTCTACCAAAGGAAATAAAACGGTCTGCAAAGTGTCTTCGGGGAAAGGGGTCAACTATTCACTGTTTTTTTTTGTCTGAGTGCAAGTGAGTTCTACTTCCACCGGTTTTGATTTTTCCTCGCAAGCGAATGAATCCAGAACTATTTAAATATGCACCATACGCAACCTTGCCTCTTATTTCAGAAACAGATTACATTAATTCTGAAATTTTCATTGATTGGCTAAAGCATTTCACTTTCCACGTAAAACCCACTAAAGAGGATCGTGTGTTACTGATCCTAGATAATCACGCCTCCCATGGCTCCCTCCCTGCAGTTCTCTTTTGCAGGGAGAATAACATTACGCTGCTTTCTATACAGCCTCACTCAAGTCACAAGATTCAACCCCTTGATGAATGATTATTTAGGCCTCTCATAGTGGCTTATGCACAAGAGGTTGACAAATGGTTGGTTACACATCCAGGTCAAGCAGTCACAAAAATGCAAGTAGGAGCTTTATTTCGTACATCTTAATCAAGAATTGCCACATTAGAAAAAGCTGAACGTGCTTTCTCATCAAAAGGTATTTTCCTGTATAGCCAAATACTGTGTTATGTGCTGGACATATCCATTCTAAAGAAAATGACAGTAACCCTGCTACCAACCAAAGGTCATTGCAGGGTATAGAGTCAATTCATCTACTTCCTAAAAGCCAAAACGAAAAGAAAAGACACAGGGCACATCAAAAGTCAGAAGTGTTGTTAGCAACAACATTTAAAAATTGTCTGTTACAAAAAGAAAAGGAGAAATTGGAGAAAGAAGAGAGAAAAAATTAAAGAAATAAGAGAAAAATGGAAAATTCTGCAAAGAAACTTGATTTTTCGAATCCATCTACATCAAAGAAAGGATCCTTACCAAAATCTGTTAAAACAAATAAAGAAACTTTTTGTAGAGGCTGTGGAGAATCGCTTGAAGAAGACTGGATGCAATGTGGCAGCTGTTCTGAATGGTGACATGAAGCATGTTCGGTATATGATTAGATTGGACCGTTCGTGTGTGATAACTGCTAGTGCGTACTCTTAGATACTAGTGCGTACTCTTAGATACTAGTGCATACTCTTGGAATACATGATGCGTACTCTTAGACTATAGAGCGTATAAGAGTACGCATTTACAAATCTCAATAAAAACATTATTTTCTTTATTAATATAAGATTATTTTGAGGTTTCGTGCTGTAATATAAAGCAGCATAGAGCATTAGATATAACCATGTGTGTTTTATTGATTAAATTTTAAAAATATAGTGTTTAAGACTTAAAATGTATTAGGTGCGTACTCTTGGACGCCTTTACCTTATAGTTTTATCCCCATTGCTATTGTAATGATTATTTTTGTGATTAGGAGTAGAGGTATGCAGTGGCGCACACAAACATTTACTTTGAAGGGGGTAAGGGGGGCACTAATAATAAAGGCTGTAGCCAGAATTAAATTTAATTTTGGTGGAGAATGGTTGGAAGGGGTACTTAGCAAAATAAAGTTTTTCTAAGAGTTTTGCCCTCCAATCCAAAGAGGATTCCGAGGGCCATCTCCTGTAAAGAGTTGAAACATTTTGATGAATGCTGGGGGGGGAGGGGGGGCAATGGGGGGGCATGCCTTAAAAATGATCTTAAATATAGATGCCCTTAGAAGATATTTGAAGTGGTCTTCACTTGGTAAATCTTTGAAAATTAGTTGCCTACTAGACTAAAAAAAATTAGATTAAATCCATTCTACACATCTTCAGTGCTTGGTTTTATAGTCCAACTTGATCTATGATAAGTTTTTATTAAAACTATCTGTGGGAAGGGTGGGGGGGGGGGACACACGATTGCCTCATTTCTTTCAGATTATTCCCCCTGTGTGCTCCATTGGAGGTATGAATAAAATCATTCCCAAAAGACTAAAACTTATCCAATTCCCAATAAAAGTCATGTTATTTTTCAGGCCTCGAAAAATATGGTCACAACTTTTATTTTCAACTTGGCGAGATACTTTGTCTATTGTATATGACCATACCTGGCTGAAAAGTCACCTAAATCACATTTCTTGCATAGCCTTATCATAGTATTAGGAAAGTATGTAAATACACTAATAAATAAACTAATGGAAAAATAATAGTGTTGTAAGAGGTCCACTTTAAATATTGTATACTTTTTTACTGCTCATATTTATATAAATTTAGACACTAATTATTGTTCAAAAATGCTTTATTACAAAAAGGCTAACATATTTTGGCTTAAGCTAATAAATCTAATTATTATCACAATGTGTATATTGGCCCATCTCTAGTTTAAATGTTTTTCATGGTATTTGTAGGATAATTTATTATTGTTCATCAAATAGAATTGATAACATTTTATTATTGAGTCACCCATTTGCGAAAGTAGTTAAATCCACTGGAAATTTTTTTTGGCTAGAACAAAAAAACTTCTATAATTCTATAAAATTAGCCCAAACAATCCTCAAAAATTGACGTCCAACTCATTTGTACTTGAAGATTAAAGGATTGATATTTTTTTTTATTGGTTTCCAAATTTTTTGCAAGGTTTGACCTCATGTTTTGTCTATGATATCCTTGTGACTCCTTGATACGAGTGTTCAAATTCACTTTTTTAATTGATTTTTTCACTGTCTTCTACCCTTCAAGGCTTTCCCCATTTAATTACATTGGCGGGATAGGTATAATTTAGGGGAATGTACCCTTATTTGCATGGCGGTGGAGGTTGAAAATGCTTAAGAAAATTTACAGCTAGTTTACCAGGCTGGAATTTGAATCCTGACCTCATCACCGGCGAACCAAATGAGCATACAATAAAGCCTGCTCACCTATCAATAGCCAACTTGTTTTAACTGCAGTAAATTAGGTTTTATAATTGTAAATACTTACATTTCTCTTTGAAGTTTGCACCTTCTCAAAAACCATTGTAACCTCTTAAAAAAAGTTAATACAACAAACATTTCAACCCCCACCTCCCCAGCCCTGAAACACGTGAGGGGGTTTGGAAACCACTGTTCTATTGCTAATCGAACAAAACCGTTGTTTTATTACTTGATTAACTGAACAAAAAGGTTTTTTTTTCAGCGTGTTAATATTCTGTTAATGCCAAATAAATAAACATAGATAGTGATTGTAAATGGGATTTTTTTTATATTAAGATATGTACACTTGTTTGTAATTTGCATAATATCATTGTGTACTTTGTGGAAAAAATGTATAAGTTTCAATTTATAAATAAATAAAGATTATTCTAAACTTAGTTTGCTTTTTATTTATATTTCCTTAAACATTCATTTAAACTTGATGTGTTGATTTTAGAGTTTCTAGAAATAGTTAAAGAAAAATATTAGTTGTGGCAACCATTATTACTTGAACAGATTTTATTAAAAAACTTAATTTTCGACCAAATGGAAATAATAAGTGAATCTTTGGAGAAAACCAATATTTATGTTAAACATTTATTTCATTACATTTGGCCTTAAAATATTTAAAAATAAAAATTGTTCAGGGGAAATGGATTGGCACAGCAACTAATAGTACAAAAATGATAAATAAAAATAGTAGTAGTAATACTACCCAAATAAAATACCTATTGAGCCACCGAGACCGCTATTTAATAAAACAAAAGTGCTCACATATTTGTCTAGATAGCAGCACAAATGCGGAAAACATCATACAAACATTTTAACACAGACTTAACAGATCTTTCGTGTTAACTTGATCTGTGGTGCTGAGCAAGGTCGAAGAACCAGGCTATATCAGCCACAGCCAGGTCGAGGAGGAGGAAGATGAAGACGCCTTGTGCGAGGAGTTGGATCACCTGGAGAAGTGGGAATACGAACGGGTGAAGCCTCTATCCAAACTCACAAAGGACGAGGTTTACAATGTCCGCTATTTAGAATGAGAGGGTACGGTCGGCGAGCCCAACATAATCGTCCACGACCATGTGGAAGAGTCCTGCTTCCCAGCGAGAGCTTGGGATTGGAGTTTATATGTCAATTCAACGCCTCCCAACGAGGGCTTACGTATCAGGGGGGTGATTCCTACGAGTTCTTCAAGGGGTAATCGTGTATGCATTCAACAGTCAGCGACATTTTTTTACTCTTGACAGATTTATGAGCTTTAATACTTAAAATGTTTCGCCGAAGTCCCGGATATTCGTGGAACGAGCTGAACGATGTTGAGATCGGAGACGGTTGGCGGAACTACAATATCTTTGATCAGCAGATAGTTTACGCAGAGCAGTGCAACTAATTAATTCGAGAGAGAGGGAAAGAGATATAATGCGTCGGGGTGTCGGAAAAGACGCACAACTGAAGTGGTTTCAGAAGAACGGTTCCCAGCAGTCATCTACATCCTGGACGTTGATGTGTAACATTTAAAAACTGTATTCTAAGTCACGTATGATAATTCTATGTGCCTATATGGATTAATCTTAAAGTTTATTCACCATTCTTTAAAAAAAAAAACTACTCAAGTGCTATGCTAGCTTTCGATTAACTATTTTATTGGATGGGCGATTAAAATACAGTGTTATTATATAGGTACTTTGCAAGAGAGAGATCCATACAAAGACTACAAGCATTTAGGATCATTATTCTATGAAGCAATCTGTGAAATCTTAAAGAAATATTCTTACGTATCACGCGTCTGACATTTAAAGACTTTGTTTTGGAGAATTAAATTTATATGTTTAGAGAATAATTTAATCACCCTTCCCTTCCTATAACACCTCATCTTTAAAAACGCTCTCGACCGGGATTCGAAGCCTCCAGGGGAATAGAAGGAGGCAGGTCTCCCAGTGATCCTATAGTGTGACAGGGAACGACAGCACTTGCACGGGGGGATGAGGGAGCATGGTACGAGGTGGCATCAGATTGGTCTGTGGCAGTATGCCTACCTATGCTTCTTGATATGTGGATATTGAACCACATGACTCGTATCAGCGAATAAGTAACGTTTCAAAACTGGTTTGCGTCAGTATAATCACTTGCTGTTTGCTCAGGGAATGGGCTCACTACTGGTTCTGTTTTCGAGCTGGTCAGTCATGACATGATTTCAAATACGTTTTATTTAAACGTCTCAAGTTGAGGACCTTGTGTTCATTTATTTTTGCGCTGGATGAACAAAAAGTACATACATAATGTACCACCGCAATTTATATTTAATTAACCAAATAAATGATAAATCTATTGACGGCCAGTCTCTAATGATAATTTAACGTGTCACATATTAATTTAAATAATAGAATCAATTTAGCTCAATAGCCTAACAATTTAAATATATACTGTTTTACTAATTTAATCCACACTATACAATCTCTACAACTATAATAAAAAATATATACACTAACTCCACGCAGACCTCACTTCTTTGTCACTCTCGACGGTGGTATACAGGCTAGCCACGAAGGTGTTTGTTACATACAGTTTGTGACTGTTTTGGCGCGTAGCAAAGGGAGGGACATATTGGGATAGATACCCCCTCCCCAAAATTTCTCCCATCCCTAAAATGTTGAATTCTTTGCAGCACATCAAAATGAAAATTCTGTGACCCCATATTGCACTGGGGAAAAAAAATCTAAATAGGGTAAGATTTATTTTTTCCTTTATAAAGGAACCCTAATTATTACCTATAAATGGAGGAAAAATTGTGATATTCTTCTCCTTCTTCTTCGGCGATGCATCTATTGCACCACTATGCAACCATGAAACTTATTACATGGAAATGCACAAATTAAGATTAATTGAAAAAATATGTATTGTTTGTAAATAATTGACTAGAAACAAGTAGAAAACACCATTTATTGATTAACCTTAATACAAATGAAAATTTGTAAAGTTATAATATATTGTATAAAATTAAAATGGAATTAATTTTAGAAACTACAAAATGTACAGTACTAGATACAAAAATATACAAGATATAAGCTATAAAATATAAAAATACTTTTCTGTGGGTAGCTTGTATGTTAATATGAAAAATTATGAATGATATTTTTGATAGCACTTCAAAATTTAGGCATTGTAGATTATATTAAAGACATGATTTATTGATTATTTCGTTATCCAAGACCATTAGCAGTTCAAAATTGTCCAAATTTAGAAAATACTAAAAAAAACTATTTATTAGATTTTAACAAATCTAAGACTAGTCGTAGTTATCTTCTTAGTCTAGCATGTCACTCAAGTGAAATGACATCTACAAACCGTAATCTACACAAAAATACTAAACTGAAATAAAGGAATGCAAAGAAGATAATTGAAACTGATAAAGTTTTTATATAATTTAAATTTTGTTGGCCAAAATAAATCAAATATTTCTCCTGTAGCAACATAGAGTTTAGTTTTCTGCACATGCTAATTAATATCAATGGATCTTGAATATCTGTCAAAGGTGTCCTGGAATTTTGTCAAAACTTTTTCTCTTTATTTAAAAAGTTTTGACAAAATTCCAGGACACCCTTGACAAATATTCAAGATCGGCTGATACTAGAATGTGCAGAAAACTAAACTCTATGTTGCTACTGGAGAAATATTTGATTTATTTTGGCCAACAAAATGTAATGCTATAAAAACTGTAAAATTACTCGCGTTCCCTTCTGCCGCACCTTAGTGGATGTTACTGAATACAAACACCATGCTTCGACAAACTATTCTGCAAGTATGGCGGAAGTGAAGGCGTGGCAGTTTTAACAGACGTCTGAACCCATGAACACTCGATGTTGAAGCGGACCTGACTGTCGTTGGTTCAATGCCTCGAGCTATGAGCACTGCTGCCCTAGCGGACTTCCTTGGTAACTCTTTCTCCACCTTTCCTACCTTCCCCCTTCCTTCCTTTCTACTCATTACATGCCCATATTTGGTCTTGTTTAGAGTCAGAGAAAAGAATATATAACGGGTGACCCCTGGGTTCACAGACTGAAGTTTATCATATTATATCCTCGAAGGAAAAACCTCTGCTGCAGCACCTGAAGGAGAAACGGATGGTCTTGATGTTTGGGTCATGGGTCTCACCGCCTCGACAATCTCGTCTGATGTTCCAAGTATTCAACAAATGTCCAAGTCCTTCAGACTTGTTGTGGTAGTCAAGGAGACTAATTTAGTTCTTGTTAGTTGAAGCGGCTATAATGTTACTTAAGTCCCTCAGACTTGTTTTAGTCAGAATGACTTAATTTGGTTTTGTGTCAAACTGACTTGATTTCTTTAGTCAGATAGTTTGACTATACAACGTGTTTCTAAAACATTGCATCAAACTTTGGCAGGATACTCCTTGGGTGAAATTAGAGTAATTCTCATAAGCAACCTAGGGTCCATCTTCAATATTAAGGGCGGTATACACCCCTAAAGGCAGAGCTAAAAACGACTGTTGTGTGAAATATTATGAAAACTCCTTAGGGTATTACAACGAATCTTTGTATACTACTTATTGAAACCTTGATCATTAATAAACTAAATGTGCTGTTACCGTTACCCACCCCCATCATGTAAAAAAGGGGGGGGGGGGGTGTAACACATTTTTTCTAAAATAAAATATGTCAGAGTAAGTATTACCAATTTTTACTTAAAATTACAAAACAGGGAATCAAAATTAACAAAAAAGGTGTCTTGGAGAAACTGTCTAGCTTTCCCCGTTTCTGAGATAATCATGCATGTTTAATTTCAAAGACAAGTGTTAATTCCTGCCAGGTAGGGAGCCAATAAAGCTGTGTTGCTTCACCCCCCTCCTTTCCCCCACTCTTATTATCACTATCTTCCCCTCCCTCCACGAGCAGACTGCATCAGTCCACACGACTTCACTGCATGTTGCGTGTATTACTAGTCAAATGGCAAAGTACACAAACGCAGAAATGGCAGACATGGTCATGCTGTACGGTGAAGCTAGAGGAAACGCAAGAGCAGCTGCACGATTGTACCATGATAGATATCCTGCGCGACGTCAACCTTATCACCGGACATTCACTGATGTCACTCAGCGACTTCGTGAAACAGGTACATTTCAGCTACGAGGGGAGCTGTTCACCCGAGGAATGTCCGCACTCCAATTGTCGAAGAAGGGGTACTGAATTATGTGGATGATAACGCGTCAACAAGCACACGTGCCATTGCGTATCAAACGAATGTGTCCAATTCCACAGTATGGCGTGTCATGCATGATCAGCTGCTGCATCCGTACCACATGCGCAAGGTGCAGGCATTGGGGCCAGCAGATTATGCTCCTCGACATGAATTCTCCGACTGGTTTCTGCAGAAGTGCGGAGTGGTTCCTGATTTCTCCACTATAATATTGTTTTCCGATGAGGCAACATTCACCAGAGACGACTATTTTAATAGTACAGATAGTCACATTTGGAATGACGTGAACCCTCATGCAACTATCATGATGGGCAACCAGCATAGGTTTTCTGTCAACATCTGGGCAGGCATTGTGGGTAACCATCTCATTGGCCCTTACCTGATGCCACGACGTTTGACTGGCCACATCTACTACCAATTTCTGAAATTTGCATTGCCACAGTTCCTCGAGAATGTACCGCTCTCCGTTAGACAAAGCATGTGGCTACAACATGACGGTGCCCCACCTCATTTCACAGGAGCTGTGCGTGACTACCTCAACACTGCATTTCCTGCCCGATGGATAGGAAGAGGTGGGCCTGTTGCGTGGCCACCACGCTCTCCTGACCTAAATCCGTTAGACTTCTTTCTGTGGGGCTTTGTCAAAGCTTTGGTGTACGAGACAGCAGTTGAATCTGAGGAAGACCTGTTAGCCAGGAGAGTTGCTGCATGTGATAAGATTCAAGAAACTCCACGTGTTTTCGAAAGAGTACGCCAGTCATTGATACGTCGCCTCAATTATTGCAATAACGTTAGGGGCCACCATTTTGAACACTTGCTATGAATCTGCTTTTGAAGCTAGGAACTAAAACATGCAATAACTACAATTTGTATTTCTTAATGTAGCTTTCAATATTCCAGTGAGTGTAATGAATAAAATCCCACCCAAGTGTGAACTGTGTAAGCATAACTCACTAATCTAGTAAATAGCAACACATTGGAGCTTATGAAGAAGGAAAAGTATCAGAGTTTCTCCATCATAGTACACAAACCAGCCTTGTTTACCAAATGTACGTGATACATAGTCACACGTGCCGGTAAAAATGGTTAAACGACTGCATTGCGAAATAAAACTGCGATTCTGGCTGCCTACTTGGCAGGCATTTGCACTTGGCTCTGATCTCAAACTTGTGTGATTATCTCAGAAACGGGGAAAGCTAGACAGTTTCTCCAAGACACCTTTTTTTGTTAATTTTGATTCCCTGTTTTGTAATCTTAGGTAAAAATTGGTAATACTTACTCTGACATATTTTATTTTAGAAAAAATTTGTTACAACCTCCCCTTTTTTACATGATGGAGGTGGGTAACGGTAACAGCACATTTAGTTTATTAATGATCAAGGTTTCAATAAGTAGTATACAAAGACTCGTTGTAATCCCCTAAGCAGTTTTCATAATATTTCACACAACAGTCGTTTTTAGCTCTGTCTTTAGGGGTGTATACCGCCCTTAATATTGAAGATGGACCCTAGGTTGCTTATGGGAATTACTCTAATTTCACCCAAGGAGTATCCTGCCAAAGTTTGATGCAATGTTTTAGAAACACGTTGTATATTTTCCCTATGCCCATTTGACATAGCTTAAATACAGTAGCTTTGAGCTCTATATGTAATAGGGACCTTGCTTTAAGCTCCTTCTCCATAAGTTCATTATTCAGTATCAAGTCCTTTTGACTTCACAATATCCCATGACGCCGAGCACGTCATGCTCACGTGTTTGAATTTTTGTATGGCTACAAGCAGGTTGTTTAATGCCCTTATTTGAGGACCTAGTTAGGTCAGTATCTCACAGCATTTTAGTTGGCACTTCTTTTTCTGTGTTACTATTTTGCGTGCGCAAAGAGCGTAACACGGCTAGTTTTGTATAGTGGGCCGCTCAGATAGTATTTTTATTCGACCCTTGTTGGTACCTTATTTGTTCAAGTATTTAATGTTGGTGTGTACTAAACTTGATGTATACCCCAGGCAGTGTGTAATGGCATAAATGTACTATTGAATGCTCTGGCAGTACCCACTGGAAAAGGACCAGCTATAGTACAATTTTGTGTTGACACACGATTGTTAGCCATCTGCTAATGTAATGGACAGACCGTCCTCTTACCATCTATTATGTAGGGTGTCTATGAGACCTTTCTTAATTTAAAGTTAAGCCAGCTAGCTTGGCCGACATTTTGTTTAGTTTAGTAACTCTAAAACTATAGGATTTGTTGTTATATCGTTAATGGTAATTAATTCACCATGTTTTCTGTTTAGACCCTTCTGGTGGAAGTCTGGCGATAGCCCGGCTGTTTTGGAATCCAATACTCTTGTGTCTACTTAACTTCCTTTTGACTGTTGCCGTGTCATCTTGAACACGTATTCTCCCGAGCTACGGGAAGTTCCTAAACCCTATTATATTTGTCAGTTTAAAACTTAATGTTGTTCTTCTAAGAGTTACTTGTTTTTCCTAGCCAATTTGATGGACATTTATTAATGTTTATTATTCTTTGGTCCAGCATTCAATCTTCTTTATCAATTGTGACCCGATATCACCTTTTTATATGGTTTGTATAATAAATCTATTATTGTTACCTATTAATTTCTCTAACTCTTATGAAACATTTCCCTATCTCTAGCTTGTTATACATTTACCTTGTAATAGATATTGTTACCTCCTCTATATATTAAAGGTAGGAAACCATATCATTAGATATAATAAATTATTTTGGTGCTTGTGTGCAAAACAGTACCAATAATATTCAGATTGAGACAATCTTTAAACATTATTTGATTCAATATATATGAATGGAACTAAATAAACACATTGATTAGAAGCTTGCACAGTATTTGATTGCATCCTACATTGTGTGTATATGTACAGTACACTTCGTAATTTGGTAGGAATGAAAAAGTTAGAATCTTGGTAAAAACATATTACCTTTGTGTGTATGTAGTGTGGTAAACTATTTATGAAAAATCAGTGCACCCAGCCGGGATTCAAACCCCAACCTCCCCGTTACTGACAAATCAGACTAAATAAGCTTGACATTTAAACCACGTGTGTATGGAGGCAAGTGTTGACTAATTAGGTTTGCAATGTTTCACGGTAGGTAGTGATGTAGCTACACTCCGATTTATAGGTCGATATTAAGACAATTTTGATAGCTATAAAAGTTACTAAAACAGTTTTCATATATTCATACATTAAGTGATGTTATCTTCAGCTGTCACTTTTGATAGATATTATCAATATAACTATTAAAATCACTAATAATAAAGTAAAAATACCACTTTCTTCGATGGCCGCGTGGTCTAACATAGTGTCTACTCAACTTGGCCAATGAAATTCCCGACTTTTTCCCCGATTTCCCTGGTCATTTTTATAAAATTCCCGACTAAAAATATGTCACATCCTTCTAATTCCCCCCTCCCCCTCATTTTTCTATTAATCTTTTTTTGTGAATAATAATAAGTTTTAAAATTTAAATAAACATATTTTTTAAATTTGTATTAACATTGTTTATTAGGAATTATGAAATTTATCACACAGCTACAAAAAAAAAAACTACAGTTTGAATAACATTATTATTTGCTGTTTTAATGATTATTATATTTCATGTTTTGAGTAAAACCACATTTTCCCAGATTTTTATTGTAATTTACTAAATCCCGGCTTATTCTCGTTTTTTCCCGATCACTTCAAATTCCCGGCTAGTTCCTGTTTTCCCGGATGTAGACACCCTGTCTATGGCGCTACTCTCGCACTAGACTAGACTGCTCATGATGGGGAGATTGTGGTTCGATTCTCGGTCTAGTGTATGAAGGGTGGTTTTTTAAAATTGATTTTACACTCTCCTGCTACGCAAATATGAGTATACTTCCTCTAAATTTAGCCTTCTTCATCCCTAAAACCATGAGCGTATAATCTGAACTAGAAGATACAGTGCTAGACAAAAATAAAATATGTTTGTGTTTTCCAAATGGCTTTTATCAGAATCCTACTACTATTTGTTTAAACTGTCATACAGCCATACAATGTGGTTTATTATTATTAAATTGTGTGTATATTATATATTTTAAAAATACAGTAGAACTTTGGTTAACCAAAACACTGTTTTTTTTGGTTGAGATGATATTATTTATGAATATACATGGAATAAATGGAGAACTCTATTGAAATACCTGTGGCAGTAAATTCAAATAATTTAAATCTATGCAATGATCAGTAAAACATCGCCCCGAATTATGTCGATTAGGAGTTAGGTTAAGTCATTAAAATCACGCTTCAGCTGCTGCTTTTATCATTTCCAGTCAGTTCATCCAAACGGGTGCTTTCCCTGGAAAATATAGTATTTAAGTATTTACCATGCATTGAGTTAAACACTTTTTTAAACTCATAAATATATTGCTTTGTTATTCACTTTAATTCAAAACCTAAAACTGTACTTGTAATTTGAGTCCATATCATCATTACTTTATCTAATCATATATGAGAAAAATAAATTTGGACCTAAGCCAGAATTCAAACCAATCTCCAAGAAGTGGTGGTTTAGTAAATAATCAGATTTTTTTTATTCTTGTGTTAATTAAATTATTAAATAAACTACTTAAAATTATTTTTATAAAATAAGTTAGTTTTCAACCTTATCCATCTGGAACATGGCATACACTCTGGGCTTCAACAGGTTGTCCACCTGCTTCACCTGGGAGAAATAACATGTACTAGAGAAGTCATTAAGTGCAATAGTATACCTTTACTTTCCACATTAAATTTCAATGAGCAGGTGAGAAAAAGCCTATAAATTTGCTGGAAAAGTGTAATGATTATGTATCATTCAGGTATCTTTTACATGCCACAATCGATATGGGGCAGATTCAATTCTCCAAATGAAGCTGTTATATGGATTTTCATCAATCGGTAAAAATACGTTGACCTCGGCCAGGCTTGAGCCCACAAACATCAGGTGATGAACCCTAAAAAGTCATCAATTATTTGTGTACTAATGTTAAATAAAGTTATATTAATTTGTTCAAAAAGTTTAGGACCAATCTTATATGATGATGAAACTTAGTCAGCTGGGCTTTATATACTAGTTTCTAGATTAGTTGTACAAATACAACAATTTCCTTGACAGGAACATTTACAAATAAACATAAAATAATAGATAACTTATAATCTTGCAATTATTTATTTCAATTTATTTTCAGAAATTTTTTGTTCTTTTAATATTTGTTCTACATTGCGAGTACAATGAAATGTAATGAATTGACTTACTGCTGGAATATCAATAACATATGAGAAAACACAAATACAAAGTTATAAATTTACCCTTGCTATTATCATATGTATCATAATAACACAGCCATACAGAACTATTTTAATGTAGATTGAATATTTTACTTATCAGACAAGTGCTAGCCTTCAAACAACACACACAGTAAATTGCAAGTGCAGCTTGTATATCCATAAACCTGAGTGGTTAGCTCCTCATATTTAGTATTACAATAGAATAGTACCATCCCAATGAGCTGAAACAATTACATTTTCAAATAATGTTGTATCTGGATGTTATATTTTTGGTAATCATTCTAGTTCAAGTTCTTCTTGAACATTTGTGCGGTCAAGAAGAGCTTGCTAAGAATATTATAATCATGTAGAAGACTAAAAAATCTCAATTGTTTAAGAAAAATCTAATAATATTATTTTTAAAATAGTAAAATAGATTAAAATAATGTAAATAAACAGCTACCACTGATACAATGATACAAAAATGAATGCCTAGTTTAAAAAAAGAAGATATAAGTGTATTCTTAATTTGTGGAGTCCAAAAAAATTCAAAGTCATTTATGTCAATGGAATTTACTTCTTTGAAGATGACCAATATTGAATATGTCAAATTGGTGGAATAGAAAAAAAATTGTTTGCATTACAAAGAACTTGTTTAAATAGGTATTAAAGGTCTCCAAGGTATTTATTTTTGTTGTTGTAATTTGACAAAAATTAAATACTTGTTAATTAGATCAAAGATAACAAGGAACACACACACAATATCGTGATTTATTTTTACTAAAGAATATGACCAATTACCTTGAATAGTGATTAAAATAAAAATTAGAACAGGATTTTTAGTATCGATCTTGTCTTTATAAATCCGTTTTTTTTTTGTCTTGATATTGTCTCTAATTGAAAAAAATGATTCATGTACACACGTAAAATAGTGAGACAAAAGTGCTCAAAAAATTATTATACGTTCAACATTATTTATAGATTGCATCATTAATTTTTAATTCATTTATTTCCAAATCAAGTAGACGATATCGTACATCCCTTTTGTATGTCGACTTTTGTCAAGCTTGAGTCACCGGTTTTATTATTTCATTACAATATTGACAAAGTTTTACTTGAATATCACGTTTACATTATTGAATACATAGGTGTGTTGTGTTGTAATATTTCAACCAATACTTGAGCAATTAGTACTAAACAAAATTGTTTACACTTACATTTCATGTATACCACCTTAACTACAGTTTCACTACAGTAATATATTAATTTCATCTCATATCTATCCTCTCTCCCAAACAACAATCAAATTAAGTAAATCCATACATGGAGCGGCAAGTGAGTATTGACCTTCAAGAGAGCTGCGTAAATCATGACGAGAGACAACATAACTTCACAATGATGAGAGACACACAACAAGAACACCACTCTCCATGTACACTCTGCTTTGATCAAAAATATTAAGACTCCTTGGGACAGTGGAAGAGTAATCATAGGAAAGAAACAATTTATGGATTTTGTTGTTAAAATAATTGTCAATTGAGGTGCAGGTTAGGTATCGTTTTCATGCTTTGTAGGGGTGTGCAAAGCACACTTTTTTAATTCAAAACCAAGTCAAATTCAATAATGAGATATTCCTTAAGTCAAAACTAAGTTTGAATATTTAAAAAAAAAGTTTTATGTTAGATAAAAATAATATACTTTGCATAACTACATTAATTTAGGTATTAAATTATTCTCACAAAATGTAATCTAATTACCGGTATCTTAGATTATGTTATGCAAACATTAATTTGTGATGAAAATGATTTTTCTTTTTAAAGTGTTTTAACTTTAAATATTTTGTTGGATAAGCTTCGTAATTGTTAAATCCAGAGTTTTACTCTTGAATTGAAGTTAAAACCAATGAATATTCAAAGAGAAGTACACCCCTAATGCTTTGTTAAGAACTGCAATGGATCAGTAAGTGAAGGATTTTACTCAAAGTGTGTGAATATCACCACAAAGGAGTCTTCTAATTTATTAATGGAATGGATGTGTTTCATGAATTTGACAAAAATATCTACACAGAATAACACTTTTTCTGTTAAACTTTAAATCTAAAAAATTATATACATACATTCTGAGGTATAATTAAACTAACAGAAGGAAAGATAATAATAATAATATTATTATTATTATAAACAAATAGGACAAACAATATTGTTTGTGTAAACAATAGAGGTCACTTAGTGTGATGTGATAAGTTTTTAATGCAAACCTTTAGGTTTCTAGTAATGGTGTAGGCCTTGACCTGCAGTGTCAATGGACCAAAGTTGTAGCAAGATAAATACTGAAAAATACTAAATGCTATTTCTGGTAAGATAAATACTGGTAATGCTTTCATTCTCTTTTTACAAACATTTTGGTGCATTTCCTTAACATTCATCTTCCACCCCTGATGTTTTAAAATTAGTGATAGTTATCACAAACAGGCAATAAGAAAGAATGCACTAAATGTATCAAATATAAACTCGCCCTCATGACTACAATGACCTGAATAAGATCAACACTCACTTGTCATTATTTAACATGAATAAATAAATATTCTAACATACAAACATGGAAATGTATTAATGTAAACCAACTGTACAAGTCCGTAAAGCATTTAGAAAAAAAGTCAATATTTCAAAACAAGGATAAAAGTACCTTAAACTAATGGAAGATGGAAATTGTGACATGTTTTATGACTAACTACGAAGACTTGGGTCACCGGTATCCGACTGATAAGGACGCTTCCATAGAAAGACTACACAAAAATTACCTAATTATACAAAAGACACAGTCATGAGTTCAATGTGTAGTAAATCATTGATCAGCTTCTCTCACATAGCTATAAAGCCATGTCAAAAATAACACAAATATTAAAATGCCACACAATTTGGAATTCTAGACAGTGTTTAAATTTACAAAACCCACATTATATGTATATTTCATAACCCTCCCTATGTACAGTTTTTTCAGCCCGCTTCCCAAAACAAATATAACAAAACTTCCATAACAAGATATTTTAAGTTCTAAGCACTTAAAATATTTCTTTCTAATGAAAGATAATAATTAAAAAGATACCAATCTTTTTATACAATGGTTTCCATTGCAGTTAATTTGGTTTGATCAGTTTTTCAAGGCAGAATTCTAACTTGTTTCTCTTGCCTATCACTGAAAAGTAGTGTACTAGTAGTTCGTTACACACGACACAACACAACACATTGTACGCAACGTTTGTGAGCTGAACTTTCATGGTCTTGAGTACAGTCGGCAACCTCTTGTAATATCAATTCTGGGCAGTGTAATAAATAACCACAAGTCATTTGATCTACGAGTAATATTTTTATAGAAAGTTGTTTCTATGCAATACATTTTATTTCAATGATGATTAAATCATTTTTTTAATAACTCAAAAACTAAGTATTCATCCTTCCCAAATAATGAAAACAAATAAGAGGCCGGAAAGTTAAGGTGATTTGTATTTAGGGCGTGTTACCGAATCACAATTACCGTAGTTGTGTAAGTCAGAACCAGATGCCTGTGTTCCATCCTGTAACAAAGTAAATAGTAATCAATATTTTGTTTTCACAAAGGTTTTGAAAAATGAGACTTGGATAGAGCCTTGTATCCTACACACTTAGTTACATGTACTAATCCTCAGGCAATTAATTCACACATGGGGTTAGGATTCAAATCCTTGTCAAAGATTAATTGTTTAACACTGCATATCCAGTTTTTGTTTGCACAGCGTCTTACTTACCATTCGAGTTATATGCTCATAACCAGTTGATATCTGTTCCTAAAAACATTAATGGCACTTTTTTTTTAGCAAATATAATTATTCCTTATAGGTGGTGAATTAAATTAAATGAATGTTAGTGCTCTTTAAAGTACTATTACTGGAATACCAACTCAGATCCCCTCATGCTTTCACAGAATGATTTGGAGAATAAGTTCCGCACTTTGCTGCACTTACAAAAGCACACCACCTATCCCTATCTTGAGCCAGTTCTATCCAATCCACCTCATTACACCTTATCCCTATCTTGAGCCAGTCTATCCCAATCATGAGCTAGTTCTATCCAGCCCCCTCATTACACCCTATCCCTATCTTGAGCCTGTTCTATCCAATACACCTCATTACACCCTATCCCTATCTTGAGCCAGTTCTATCCAGTCCACCTCATTACAGTCTATCCCAATCATGAGCTAGTGCTATCCAGTACACCTCATTACACCCTATCCCTATCTTGAGCTAGTGCTATCCAGTACACCTCATCACACCCCATCTCTTTCAGGTCCCTTCTAATGTTATAATCCCATTTGCGCCTAGGTCTTCCCAATGATCTCTTCCCATTGGGTTTTGCCAATCAGTACCCTGAGCACCGTTTTAGATTCTTCTATTTGTGCTGCATGTCCTGTCCAACGTAATCTACGAGACTTGATTATTCTAACAATATCTGTCTATTACTAAATAGTATGTACCATATCATTATGTAACTTCTTCCACTCCCCAGTAGCCTCATTCCTCTCTGGACCAAATATCTTCCTTAGACTCTTGTTTTGGAACATCCTACTTTTTTTTCCATCATGTAAGTTAAGGGTATTCCTGTGCTTGAAAAAATTAACTAATTAAAAATCCAATTAAAATTATTAATTATGATAAAGTAGGGTAAACTAACCTCCCCTCCAGCCCTTCCAAGACCGAATGAGCCTGGTTGAAGGTAATATTGTTGCCATTTGGAGTCAGTCTTCTTTAGAGAGAGGGTGTTAAAGTTCAACTTTTAGATGTTTATCACATACTAAGAAATGTGTACCTAGGTCCTTGTTCCTGACTAATTTCCAATAAGTGACAGTTGTGACAGCTATCATACAGCTTTCTCTCCCTAGGTTTAGTTTCTCCCTCTAATGCTATACTCCAGCTTGTTCTCTGATAGGAAAAGGGGGGAGCGGGGGAGAGTTAACTCAGGTATTCAGGTAGCCTGGATGGGTTAAGTGAATCGTTGTAGTATGGAAATTTTCTCTTTATGAAAATAAAAACTATATGAAGGCATTTTATTATATTTCTTACATACGCTTTTTCAACTTATTATAACATGCACTTTATTTACCGACTAATTATATCAATCAGAACATGAATTACAGACTAGCTTACTCTATAATAGTTACAACAATGAGACCCCCCAGCTGTCACTGCGAGAAAAGGGTCCCAATTTTATTAATGATAATTTTATTGAATGTGTGGGGAATCAAACCAAATACCTTTAGTTCAGAATAAGACCAAATAAGAAAATGATCATCAAATTATTTAAAGGAAGTTGGCTCCTTTAGTACACATAGAGTGTGTAATGAAGACAAAGAAAACTAAAATACATTTTATGTTTTTCAGAAACAGTGTGGTCAAAATTCAAATCTTATTCGAATTATATGGGAGAGGTTTTAATAGTACCTATAGATTAAATCGTTAAAATGCCCTTGTTTTAAATTATGATCTAATAATAATAATAATAATAATTATTATTATTATTAGCACCGCGTCTTACTAGCCGTTCGGGCTACACGCACTTACGCTAATGTGTAATGGTAGGGTGATTGTGAGATGAAATGGAGGACCTACAGTTTAACGTGGAATCCGAACCACGGTGGAGGCCTGGTATTCCTCACATTCACAAGTATGATCTAATAAAATCTAACAACAAAATATGTGTATTCCCAAAATTAATTGTGTGCTGGTTTCCCTCAAGGACATCTTTAAGAATTTATAGGCCATGACCCCTCACTTTTTTTTAAGGCACCCTTTTTTTGTTGAGCACGTGTTTTAAAAATATTTTTGTATGGACTGCAACATTTCAAAATGGTTAGATTTATAAACCCTATTTAGAGGTGGATAATTGAGTTAGTAAATAACTAGTTGATAAATAAAATAAAATAGAGTAAGCTTGTGATTTTATTATGGTGTGAGAATACACTTATCATTTTTTTAGTGTTCTTTTGTTTCTCTCTTAGTAGGTACGCGTTAAGTTTAAATCTTTGTTCTGACAAGCTATGGGATCTTTAAGGGTATCGAAGAGGTTCAAAAAATCGACTTCTTAAAAATTCATTACCAGTGATCAATTATAATAAGAGTGGGGAAAAATAAGCCTCCCCTCTACCCCCTCACAGATCGAATGACCCTGGTGGAAGGTAATATTGTTGGCATTCTGAATTTGTTTTTTTCAAAGCAAGGGTATATTATCGTTGTTATAAATGAGTATCAAGTTATCTATGGAAGTTACTCTAGAAAATATATGTTTAATATGTACTAAAACGTATTTTAAGTATCTGGAAATAACATCATAGAAACTAAAATGTTGGCCTATATGGCATTTTTTGGTGACAGTGAAGTTGAGGTTCAAATCTTGTTTAGAATTATTGGAGGGGTGAGGGGGGGCTAGATCTAGATTAAATTGCTAAACAGCCCTTTGTGTTAAAACTTATTGACTATTTTTTTTTTTCAACAATCATTCTACTTGACCTGTTCATCTATTGTCTCCCATTGGTCAGTTGATTCCATAGAGGTGTTTCATCTCATATTTTATATTTTTAATGTAAATAAATTATTATTGAATATATAAAGTTGGTCAAGCAAGGCTATATATTTCAGTCGTCTTTTTGACCGTGGTTTATAGCAACATAGAGAAAAGATATAGGCATAATAGAAAAGTGATACTTTTCTCTAAGATAACAGCGAGCTACACATTTTTTATAATGTTGGCCAAATCTGACTTTTTATTTTGGACATGCATTATGTAAACGTGTGGCTCCAGAGCCATATGCGACTCCTAGCCAGAAAAATTGCAGCTCTTTTCATAAATTTAGTTCCATAAATATGTAAATATTGGCAGTTCTTAGCTACTACTAGCCTTATGCTTTGAGATTTTTTGGCTGGACAGAGTATCTCAAGTGACAATTATTATTATTATAGGGAGTTCCTAAAATATACAACATATTGACCTATTTTTAATTTTACTTTTTACTATAGGAAATCATGACCTCAAGCTGGCCCGCCACATTTAAAAAAAAAATGACAAAATTTTGTTTGCATGAATCATTTATGCTTCATTTGTGCTCATATTTGCCTAAAGATGAACATTTATGCTAAAAAATTAGCCATTTTATATGTTATTGTGGTGGGCCTACTTAGCATAAGCTGGCCCTTCACAATTGAAAAAAATAATGTAACCAAATTCTGTTTACATCATTTTAACCTGCTCCATTTGTGCTCATACGTTCATTCGAATGATGTAAACAGAATTTGCTCTATTTATGTTTTTCAATATGTGGAGGGAAAGCTTAAGATCTAGGAGGCCCAGGAAGTTGTTTCACTGTAATAGCCCATATTGTTTTGCTGGGGAAATTTAAATTGTCAATTTTAAAGAATAATCCACTATTCAAAGGTGTCCATCAAGGGAGATTTCACTGTAATTATTCACTATCAGGAATACACATTTGGCACCATAGTAAGAGAGTGCAAAAAGTGTTCATATGTGATATGTTACACTTGACACATGTTACACTATCAATTGAATGTTTTCACCGACATAATATGTGGGCACACAGACTAAGCGCTAAGAATGTATAATCTGGTATGCCTTTGATGATAAGGTCACAGTTTGAATCCCGGCTGGGTATAGTGAGATGAATTTTTTCCTAAATAATTTACTACTATCCCTCCATGCAAATGTATATACACTTTATATAATTTAGCCTTACTCACCCATATCTAAATTTAATGGGAAATGAGTAATTAAATGATTGCCAGGCATAATATTGAAATCTATATCGGCCTATATAATGCAAAAAGTGTGTATGTGTAGCCATAAAAATATTAACCACTTCTAGATGAGCTGTATAGCTGAAATTTGGTAGGCGGGTAGAGGGATTACATCATATAATTTGAAATGTCTATAAATGCTAGATTTCAAAATGGGGCCCAGGAACCAATGGGTGGAGGGAGGCTATAAATAAGGATATACATTTGGTGAGGTAGAAATTGGTAATTTGACAGGCATGTATAAAGGAATTGACCTAAATTCCGTCCCGAGGATTTTATTACTCTAAGCTCCTGTGTTAATTACATACCGCCATTTGCATTAGACACTGTAAATTCAGTTCCATCATTAACATAAGATGGTGTAATTTTGTCCCGTATTAAATGTAAACATAATAAATACAATATAAAACAAGAAGAAAAAAAATCTAACTATAGTTTGGAGAGTTCGGGACCAACTGCAACTGATCAACTGACGGGAGGTACAAATTGTGACCTGCCGTCCAAAGGACTTTGTACCATGTGTGACGCACAACTTAACCCAATCTAACCTAACCTAATCTAAACTTCCATGTGTAATAACTAGGCCTACATCTTTTGAATTGCTATGTGTTAACATAACATAAATAATATACATAAATATAATCATGGGATGCAATTTACATAGCTCATTATAATGATGGGACGGAGTTTACATAAGGGATTTTAATGGCCGGGACAGAATTTACATTAAAAAAAATGCAGACAGGATGGAATTTACTATAACTGTTAAAGAGCTCACTACAAATAAAAATAAATGTCTGATTTAAAAAAATTTTTAAAATGAGACTATGGGAAAGAGGTGGGAGGGTGGGTGGATGGTGGGTGGGTGGATGGGATAAGAGAAAAAGTTTTAAGGAAAGGTATAAAATTTAAATTTTCTAGGAATGTAGGAGGTTTACACAAAATAGATAAATAAGAATTATATATTTGAAATTACTAAGTGAGAGGGCTTATGAAATGAGGGGTTTAACGATTAAAAAAACTAATTATCAGTGTGGCAGAATATCTAAATTTGTGAGGTAGGTATGAAGTTCCCACCTTCACTTCCCTCCCAATGGTCATAATGAACAGGACATTTTTAAATTTAAAAATGAAGGACTGGAAAGGGGTTGGGTTTGGGGCCCTTTAAATTTTCCGTACTTATATAAAAACCCTTTTTGGTATGGTAAAACATTTAAATTTGGCATGGAGGTAGATGGGCCACCCCTAGATACCATAAAAGCTGTAAACATTTGTAATTTTGAAATGGGGAGAGGGGGGGATAGGGGGTGAGGTAGTGAGATAGGGGGTTTGAGGGAGGGGGAATAAATGTCCAAATATTATAAAAAATAAAACTTTTTGGTTTGGTAGAAAATCTAAATCAAACATTTATATAAAAGAACCTTCTTTGTTAGGTCTCATAGCGGCCATATTTTTTGCCTTTTTATTTCTCTTGCGAGCACGGCTTGGTGGAGGTTTTTAGCCATTTCCAAATATAAAAGTATTCGTAAGCATTGGCAGGGAATGCTATCTTGTTTCTATGTCAGAATGGCTAAGTTAGTAAAAACTTATTCACCTAAAAGAAATCGCTCTAAGTGTGTAAGTGTGTAAGAAGTAAGTTTTCTAAAATTGGGTTACTATATCTTTTCTTAGATCGGTTGGATAAAGTAATCTAGACTTACTAATGATCTATTACGGGTGGCTAAGTACTTTACATTTCAGCACTAACAATAAAATTATAGCACTAACCAACACTAACGAACCACACACGATGGGAGTTTAAATAAAAACTGCGGGGTAAATCGATTATTTGTTAGATCAGGTGGATAACTTCATATAAACTTATCCCCCCATGATAAATCATAACAAGCACCTTAAATTTTTTACACTAAAGATGAAAATCGAACTCTAATCAGTAATCACAATCAGCAATAGAGTAACATAAAAGTTTTCAAAAACTGTTGCTAAACAAGTTGACTGGCACACTTTACTAAAATCACCACACAAGCCCTTCTTTCCAACACGAGCAATTAAAAGGAAACTAATACTTTTGTTTAGGCTGTCACCATCTGCTAATGACAACATGCCTTCACTCAAAATTTACAGCCTGTGAAAGAAAGAGATTATAGGCTGTGGAGGTGAGGGGAGAGTCGATGCACAAAAACTTCTTCAAATTGATGCTAGAGTATGCAAGTTCCTGGACATGGTGTTACATGCAATAATGGTTTAAGCAAAGTAATGTACCAAAGCTGTCAACACCATGAGATGAAATCCGAAATATTAAAAAAACCTGACCTCATAATGGCCCAAACTAAACTTCAAATAGTTCCAAACTAATACACCACATATTAAAAATATATTTTAAATCTTTAAACAGTAAGATAAATAGAAAATGAATAATTACAAATGGCAACATAAAAATATCATTTTTCTATGTAATAGTAAATATTTAATAAAATATAGAGGCGATCATAATGTATTCTTTACAGGAACATCTATAGCAAGTCATTATGTCAAATACAAAAAGTCAGAGATCTACTATTAATAGTTTTAGAGATTTCTTGGAATAAGATTTCTTTAGTCAAAATTAAATTATATTAAAAAAAAATTAAAATTAAAGAAATTTTTTTGTGAAACTAAAACACTGTCAGAATTTGTTATTTGAAGCGAAAAACTGGATTTCTCCTAAAAGTTCCAATACTTGAACACCCTTAAGAGACCATGTTTCACAACCCATAGAGAACTGGTAAAATTATTGTTTTGTATATTCTCAGTTTTACATTCCTTAAACAGTATGTGAAATGTCAAACAGCTTACTGACCGAGTAATAGCAGTATTTCCGACTGTATTATTTTCCTAATTTCCCTCTGACTGCGTATTTATTATTTTCCTAATTTCCACTCTAGCATCGTTATAGTTAGTTAAAATTGTTTTTAAATATTTAAACTCATTAATTCTGTCAAATGATATGTTGCTCAAGGTAATCTCAAAATTATCATAGCATTACTCACCAATAATATAATTAATATAATAAATTAATTAATTTGTCCTAAAGGTCCAGGTTTATAGCATCTCTCTGTAGTAGGGGTTGACTCCCTTAATGGGTAGGGGGTGAGCCTCTGTATTATACACCCACTGATCCAGAGAGATTAGACTGTCGTCGCTGAATAGTAGGTACAAGTACTGAAACACAAAACACAACATTGTTATCAAGGAAGCTCGGGATGGATGTAAAGTTGCAGCAATATATTTTTTTATTTAGCACTAAGTTTTACTACCCATGGGGATTATACACTCATGGATTTTTATAGATGAAGAAGGTTGTATTTTTATAGGAAGTGTACCCACATTTGCATGGAGGGTGAGTGGAAAACCATTCAGGGAAAATCACTCTCAGTGCATCCAACTGAGATTTGAACCTCAATTTCCTTGTCATCGGCAGTCTAGTCCACTGCGAGAGTAGCGCCTTAGACCATGTGGCCACCGAAGTTGGTTGAAGCGATATTACATTTGAAAAAATACTTTAAAAGGTTAAAAAAAAGTTAACATTAGTTGATTATTTATTACCATGATTTTGATAACATGTAATCTTTTTTTGGTACATCACAAACAAGTCTAGTGTTCACACACATTCTCTTCATGATTCCATGGTTGTGGAAACTTTTTTTATAGTGGTAATTTTTTGTCATTTTGAATTTTTAAATTGTAGGCTATATCCTTGGTTTGTGTGATTTTTGAGCAATTTGTATGCCTTTTTGAGTGATTTTATAAATGTATAAATGCTTTAAGATAAATTTTTTTATAGTGGTTGGAATGAGAAGTAATGTAGGCAATTAACTTTGTATCCTCTTTGCTTGTATGACTGAAAAATGCACATTCCTGGTGAGAGACTGCAACTAGGCTGGAGAGGGTTGTGTTGGACAGGATGTAAATATTACTTCTGAAGCCGATATTTGTAAATCAGTATTATATTCAGCTGATGCAAAAGTTTAGTTGTTGAGGGCTTTTTAATGCAGTTATATGTTATAGCTTCAATTTGTAAAGTGCGTGTCTGATTTAGTCTGTGTGCATTCATTGCTTTAAAAAAAATATATTTAATGTAGGAATGGGACCCTCAAATCCCTAGATTCCTTAAGGATATTTTAAATCTGAGGATTTGAGAAAATTTCAAATTCGAGACTCAAATCCTTGATTTTTTTATTTATTCTTTTCACTTTTTCAAGTGAAACTTGTTTTAGTGCTCTAATAATGTTTCTTGGGTGGTTCAGAACCAATTATAATTATAGGATGAACTTAACAACCAGGCCCCAGACCAGTAATTTAACACTTAACTGAATGTATGAATGTTATGATGAATGGATTATAAGAAATAATGTTAAAAAAAAGTTTAGTTGCTATTTATATTTTCTATTATTCTATCATATCTATATTTCCTTTTAGGGTCATATATTTTTCCAAGATTCGGATTCGGAATTCGAAGGTAAATTAATTTTTAGGTCATAAAAGTCCGGGGCTCGATTATTATTGAGAAGCATATACTGTAGAAAGTTTAACACAATGCTGCACAGGTAGCAAAGTCTGTGAACTGAAGGCTGAGATTTAATCCTCAACAGCTGTACCAAGGGTGTTCATTTAAAAAATGTGGTTTCTCATGTTAATTTAAATCAAGGGTCAATCTCAAACAATTTTTAATCAATCTTGCAAGAAAACTGCAATTGTCATTAAAAGTGGATTTCTGAATCTTTTTAAACTTGTATGTATAGCAAGTACTTTTAAATAATATTGAAGTGTGAACAAAATTAGCTTGATCATTCAAAAATTGGTAATGTCATAAAAAAAATTAAATAGCTTAGTATTAAAATGTACATTTTATTTATTCTATAGGTTTTTTTGTATAAAGGTGGGGACATCAATATTTGAGGAAAGATTAAATTTAAGGAATAAATAAAAAGCAAAAGTGTAGTGAAGAAACAATGGGTGATCGCAAAACTTTTGATAAGTCCAGCATGGTGCAAAAAGTTTTCTAACCCCTGGTCTAAATTAAGGCTGAAGAGCTCTGAGATAAGCAAGGGTTAAAAAAAAAAGAGTTCTTGTGCTTATTTGGGCTGCAGTTAATATTTAGTCATTACTACTGGGTATCTAATTTGTTTATTGTGTGAAAATATATAAAATTTAATTCTCAGCCTTATATTGATTTATCACCGACAAAATTTACCAAAATAATTGAACCATTTTGAAGTTGTTTTTAATTTACTAAGGTAAAACCATTAAATAACTAATTAGTAATATTAAACCATTTATAAGCTGTAAGTAGTGTATTTATCTGAATCTATGACGAGTTTTTTTCCCCCAAATTTGTAGCTTCAAAATCTAGGGGTCATCTTAAAATCACAGACTAAGGAATGGGTTAGGCCTACATCAAAAGGTAACAGCAGCTCTTTTTCTTAGAGCAAGCAGTTCTTTCTCAGACTGACCGGCCAGCCAGCTGGTCTCATTTGCTCTTTATTCCGTTAATCGTTTGTTTTTGGGTCTGTCTGGCTATCATTGGGGAAAGGGAAGCAGTGTTTCCCTCGGCGAGTATCAGCAAAGTTTACTTTCATAATGATAGTATCATTATTGGTGAATAATCATACATTTACTACTGTTAATATCTTATTTTCTAGGTTGTTTTTAGTAATATTTACTGTTTCTAGATATAATTATGGGAACTCTTTTACAAAATAATGTATTCATCACCAATTTACATTAAGTTTAGTTTTATTTTACAGAATATTGACGCTTGTTTGATCTTCCAAGGGAAGCGATTTATTTCTTTGCGTACAGTAGTAGAAAGACTAGTGCGTCAACAAGTGCAGCAAATGGAAGAGGAGGGTTGCTGTGCCAAAATTCATAAGTAATATTTTGAAACATAGTTTTTCGTCCTGGGCTTTTAACAAGAAAAAGAAAATAAATGAAACAGACAGACCCAATCCATCTTTGACAACCTATATAAAAAAAACTCTTACGTTTCAATATTCAATTTTATGAAAGTGTATAGTAATTATCGGTGTGTTGGGTTGGCAGAAAATTATATAGTTGACCTTACTATTTACTAATGAAAATTACATGTAGAATAAATCGGATTAAAAGATATTATAAGGGAGGTCAAACTCATTTGCAGGCCACAACCCAAGAGAAAACTTTGGCAATCTAAATTGACATATTATTATTTTTATTATTTGAGTTAGAATTACAATTACTTATTTAATATAATATATATATATATAATTTTATGAGTGAGTTATATTTCTAAGATCACCAATTATTTTGTTTTATTTCATGCATATTCTGTGTCACCATAATACTTTTAATTAAACAAAAAAACAAAACAAAGAAGGACCAGTGTGAGCTTCCAATTAAACTAGGGTCTGTCAGACCCCCTTTATTGTAGCCTCATTTTTTCCTTTGTCCAGAATTGACCACACACCATGCTATTACTCAAACTCGAAAAAAAAACTCCATATTTTCATTCAAAATCGACTTAAGTGAATTGTATAAACTTTTTAGAGACTACTTTCACTTTATTTAGATTTGCATAGCTTACTTTGAGTGTTTCTGCAAGGAAAAAGCTCTGTTGAACATCGTCCTTGGGGGAGTCCTCCAGGTAAACATTCTTGAGACCTGTGTAGCCCCCAGCAACACGACAGTGGCGCTCCAGTGCCTGAAAACAGCAACTCCATCAAATTCAGGCATGATAGTATCTAGCAACTATTTTAGTCTTTTGGGGATTATATTTTTTAGAGTGTACAATTTTAAGTTTACTACAAGGCGAAAATTATTATTTTTTTTAAAAAAATTACCAAGTGCTAACTGTATGAGAAGAGATGAGAATAAAAGTAAGAGCAAATTTTGGATTAGAGATTTAAAGATAATTATTTTGTTTTGAAACACTTGTGTTATAATGGTTTAGTTAAAAATTAAATATCATAAAGAGTCCATACACCAATTATATAATTAATAATAACCAGGACCCGGATTTTGATCATCTAAAATTAATCAAAAAATGGCCTATAGATTTTAAAAAATAACTTCAAATTGATCAAAAATAACATAAAAATGTAATCAAAAACTCATAATAAATGCACATGCTAAATCAAACAAGATCTTTACAGAGGCAAACTAAAAAGTATATAAGCAATAAAAAGCCTAAGTTCTGGCATTTTGTTAAATATAACAATGATTTACAAATATCTGTTACAGAAAAAACTAAAAAAGTGTTCCCCTCCCAACAAAACCCTATCCACTAACAAGCCTAGTTGTAGTGTCTCACCAGGAATATGTATTTTACAACCATACAAGCAAAGAGAACTGTGTTCTTTAGTCCAACAACTGTGTGAATAAAATTTTATGGATTTATAAAATATCAATAGTATTTAAAAGTCGCCCAAATTCCAACCTCTTGTCCCCATTGAATGATATGGCAACGGCTGTAGTGAAGTATTATGGGGACTTTGTCCATGAAACTGCTACAGTTGTCATGAAGGTCTGAGAAGAACCCTGAAAAGGACGGCTAATGAAGTTAAGCTGAAACTACAACAGGCCTAGCAAGCTGGTAGTGGATTCAGGTATGCTTCAAAAATAGTAAAGGACGGATTTACCAAGCAACGACTTCAGGTACGGACTGGTCTATGAGTTGGAACAATTAACATAACTGTCACTAATGGTAAAAGAAACAAGAAGTTGTAGCAGCTATGAGGGAAAGGAAAGTAAATATACTGGGACTATGTGTAACAAATTGTGTAACAAATTGTGAAACAAAATGGAAGTAAGGAAATAGGATAGGGATAGAGATTATACTACATCCATTACTGTTTCCTGCCTGTGTCCTGGATCAGTTTTTTTAAAAATTCAAGCCATATATTTTCCACTACCGGCTGGCTAGGCTTGTCATAGGGATAGAAATTATAAGGATCTAAAGAACCTGACAGGGGACATAATGGAGTAGCATTTGTGTTGGATTAACAGCAGGCAGTAAAGATAATTGACGCTAGATCATGGTGTCCAGCCAAATAATATTTTAAAATTCCCTGACTTTTCCAGAGCCAATTTACAACTTTTACAGTCACTATATTACACACATTGTTTTAAAATCGCAACTTAGTGTAGTATTTCTAGACACACACACACACATATTTTGAAATTGTAACACTCTATGAAGGGGTTAAATGATGTCAGCCTAAAGCAATGGGATATTGGGTCGTGCGAGCTAAGTTAAATTTCAGATTATATTTATACATTAAAAGATCGCCTTACACGGGCTAATGAACTAATGACTCAACTTTGGCTAAAGACACGCAATAGAGGGGTGTAAAGTTCAAATGAAAACGTTGACTTGTAGAATTGAGATTAGTACACTAAACATGGACAACTGTACTAAAAGAAATTCGTAATGAGTATTAACTGCAAGAAAAATGTTATTTAAACAGTTGGTTATTGTAATTTAAAATAGCTTGGACTTATTATTTTAGTGAATATGTGAAAATTCCAGAAATTTAATCAAATTCCCTGACTTTACCAGGTTGCTCGACACCCTGTAGATATATAAATGGAAAGATAATAAAACTGCCAATAGTTGTATAGGAGGAAGTAACAGACTTATTCCAGGGGTATGCACCCAAGAATGATTGCACAAATGAAGAGAAAGAAGAATTCATGCAGGATCTGGAGATAGAAATCAAAGTAAATTTAGAAGCAGATCACAGATGGCTTGTAGTAGATTTTAAGAAACTAACTAGGCAAAACAGTGACAAGTAGAATTCCTATAATCAAGTGTTAATATATAATATATCTCAAAATGAACCCTAAGATGGGGATTGGGTGGTAACGATCGATTTTTTTATGTAAATAACATAATTTTTAGTTTTTCTAACTATCTATTTATTCATAGTGTTGCCATCTATACAGTGATATAATAACTGAAAAACAGTCAGCTGTGGACAGTCAACCTTGCAATTCAACCAAGAGCATCAGTCTACTCTCTTGACCTGATGAAGCCGTCTGTGACAGTGAAAGCTTGTCCTTAAAAATGTGTTTGTGCGTTTTTTTTAGTGTTCTATCTAAACAATTTCTACTCCAGTATCACCAAGGTAAGTGTGCTGGCCATCCCTCCTAATTTAAACCAGGATTTTATAACGGAAAGACGAACACATTTCAAACGTTACAAAAATTTTAAGACGTCCCCCATAACTGATCCTACGCATGTTAGCTCGTCAGAAATTAGTGATGAAGTTTTGGCAACGGTATATCGATAATCTAGTGAATTAAAATAAATATAACGGTTTTTTTGCTTAATTTTTATTAACTACGTCGATTTTTGTCTTATCTTATTCAAAGAACTAAATAAAAACATTCAAAATTGAAAGGCAACAAAGAATATAATTACAAGAGAGTAGCCATTTTAATTTATAGGAATATCGTAGTTTTCGATATACACATTGTGATGTATCAATTAATGATATATATATATATATCAATATATTACGGAAAATTGCCATCCCTACTCTACGTACTATATATCGATTGTTTGTTTAGAATCGATCAATATATTCCGACAGTCTCACTTTATAACTTTTTAAAAAAAGTGTCAAATTTGTAAGGTTTTTTACTTTTTACCTCTTGTTACTGTTATAATGTCAGGTTGTATTATATTCGAGACCATTTATTTTTCATGTAGATCACCTCCAAATGTTAGGGTTGTATTATATTTGGGGTCATACTATATTCGAGCCAATACAGTATATTTACAATTTCTCAGCATTTAAGTGAAACGGCAACTAAACTAATATGAGAGATAGTCAATTATCACCCATTTTGAATGTCGCTGTTTTGTTTAGTTGCCAGTTTTATTGAGAACTAAGAAAAAAAGTAGCGAAAATCGTAATATTAAGATCGATTCTCGATTCTTTCAATACCAGTAAGAATAGAGGGTATCGAGGAATCGAGTTTGACAGCCCTAGTTTTAAATTTTGTATTCATTTGCAAACAAGTTGATTGTGTCAAAAATTTCAAAAGTTACTATAGTTAGGTTATAGCGTGTTACTCTTAAAAATCAGATATCTCAAAATAAACTCTTGACATTTAAATTTTATCGGAATAAAAAATACTAGTCAATTCTATTATAATATAAATTATTTCACAACATTAAAAAACCCATAAATGTCACAGGTTTTAAGCAGGTTTACTATTCTGATAATAATTATTACCTACATATGTTAGCATTTTGAGTTAATGTAGAGCATTTAATTTAACTTTTTAGTTATTTTAAATATCTGACACCTTTGCTCAGTCGGTAAATTGTCAATCTACTGAGCTAAGGTTCCCGGGTTCGATTCCCGGCATGACCGAAAAATTTATCAGTGGTGAAATGTGGGTTTATCCTTTCACATTAATGAATTAACGGTCGGGGGTGGATGTTGTGCCTGTCCTAGTCTTAAGATAGATTATAAGACATATGAAGCTATGACAGGCTTAGTAAGCTGGGAGTGAAAAATATATGACTTTTATAAAAAACTAACCCAGGCCACAGACAGGAAATGGTAATGGATGTAAAAAAGGTATTTTAAATCAGACTATTGGGTTAGTCTACATAGGCTCAACTAGCAAGTATATTTTTCATACAGATCAAAAATTAAAATAACCTTATTAGTTATTTTAATACAATTTCAGAGTCAAAAAGTTAATTTTTTCAATAAAATGAGATTTAAAAAAAAACTTGGATGTGATAGGTCTTGACTTTTAGATTAGTAGAAACTGATACTGTCGATTGAGTTAAGAACACAATTTGACGCTAGTATAAATTAAGCTCGTGCCTTTCACTTATATATATATATATATATATATATATATACACACAAACGGTTTTACACACATTGGTTTTATTAAAGGACTGCATTGTGCGTCTAAAGCAATTATATATCTGTACAATAGTGCTTTTCTTTCAACAAAATCATTTTCAGAAAGCTGTAAATGAAGAGGGAATTGAGTGTTCATCTTGTTTTATGTTGCTCTATTCGATAGACAAGTCCTGTTTTGTACCATGTTTTGCAGGCGAGTTGAATCCTCTTGCAAATCGATAGTGTGCCATCAGGTTTTGCACCTCAGATATTTCAAAACTAAGTCTTTACGAGATTACAAGTAAGTATCGAGTAATTTGCTAGCGGCTCATTACTCACAAGTTTTAAAACCACGGGCGCAAGACATTGCAAAGGGTGATTTGCCTAGAGGTGAAGTAAAGCTGATGGAAGAATAACGGAGAATACACATTATATTTAAATCTAATCTGATAAATCAAGTTACTGTTACTATCATAGCTTGCAATTCAGTTACTTCGGATTTAAAAAAATATTAATTCATAATTTATATAACAGCTCAGGATGTTAATAATTCAACATAAATATAGTATTTTACCTGTCAATATTTTTACCGGCAAAGCTTCACAAATAATTGTTGAAGCCGGAATAATTTTTGAAGCAAAATTGAAGCTGATATATTTTTTTGAGCCAAGATGAAGTTTAGAGAGCTTTGTGCACCCCTACTTATAATGCTTATTAGGAGTAAAAGAAGCACTGATTTGAGGCAGATTATTTGTAACAGTAGATGACCTCACCTGCACAGCCTCCCACCCCCACTCCCGGTACTTGGGGTCTTTGGTTAGTCTCCACATGATGAAGTAGGACTCAAAGGTCTCTGGTCGCAGAATGTAGTACTTTTCATTGCTCTTGAGGCTCTTGGCTTCAATAGAATCTGTGAAGCGGAACACTTCAGGTGCCAACTTGGTGGCTGTGCGATCGTATGCCTCATGACACGTATTGGTCACACCATCCGCTATATCCATGTACCGGTCAGAGAGGTCATTCTTGAGGGAGTGCGCGCCCAGACCGATCAACCCACCTGAGCACACAAACACCTTCAGCAACTTTCATACTCATGACATCACCACACAGCATAAATAAAGATGTAAGACCAAAGGTCCAGGATACATTTTAAAAATAAATCACACCATTTGATCAGAATTAACTGATGTTGCCGACTTGACATACATATCATAAAAACTTTGCAAGTTCAGTCAGCTTAAAACTAAAATAATATCATTTTGCTAGGTTTTCTTTTCAACAAATTTTAAATTGGACAAATAAAGGTCAAGGGAATCAAAATATGAAATTGATAAGAAATAAAAAGATTGAGGAAAACTGCAAAGCCAAGGTATGATTTTATAATCCCTAAGAAATATTTTATATAATTTTACTCATCGACTTTATAAATTCTTAAAAAATAAAGTTTATAATAGGGGTGTGCGAAGGCCACTTTTTAAATGTGAAGCGAAGCTTGAAAGTTGCGAAGAAAAGTAAAAGTCGAAGTTACCTAGGATTTTTGTTGTCACTTAACACTACTTTTAATTTTTAGATCAACAATTATTTTGCAAACTTTACATATGCATGTCTTTTTATCTGTATTTCTCTGATAATAATTATAAATTATATTTTGTTTTTATTTCCCACTTTCCCTATCAGCCATTTTGAGTAATAAAGAAAACGCGAAGAAGCTATGATTAGCTTGTGTCAAAATGCACTTGTAATTTTACCACAGATAATTCTAAAGAGATAGAATATTATGGACTAAACATTAGACGCGAGCTGGGATGATTGCACAACAAAAGCACTTTCTCTGCTTCATACCAGTGACCATGGTGTTATTTCTTAATAGGTATTTTTATTTTTTACAAAATTATGTTGGTGATAGTGAATATAATATATTAACATTTACTTACCTGCTTTTGATCTATGCTTAGGTTATCATAGTTAAATCACTAGTCGTGTTAAAATTATGTTTATTAACGGTTTTAAATATATCAAATATTAAAATATGTAATATTTAGTAAAATAAAATGAAATCGTTGATAATTAATCGATGATTTATCCATCTTTCAAAATTTTTCGAATATGTGAAGGTTATTGTAGATGTCGAGGTCGAAGCCGAAGGAGATTTGACTTTCGACTTCGACTTTTTGAAGCTTTGCACAACATTAGTTTATAGGACCCAACATTCTTAGTACGAGTTACCTGCAAAGCATGCCAGGTGGCCCATCTTGTGCTCCAATCTGTCAAACTTGAGGTCTGAGATGTAGGTTAGTCCCCCGGGGGAAACTCGCAACATGTGTTGCAGTATATGGTGGATAGAGTCGTCATACATCTGCCTGGCTTCGTGATCTTCCTTGCCTGATTGAAGCCACGCCTTCAACAAGTACTCATAGAAACTGTCTCCTAGTGCACCAATGGACATGTGATCTGGAACAAAACATTAACAAGTACTTGAAGAAACTATAGCCTAATAGTGAAAAGAGATTGTTTCTCTTTTTTTGTGTGTTTTCAAGGTGGGCCTCCGTTCATATGATTGGCGCACTCTGTGAGCTTGGAACTCGGAGATATCTCAGCCCAAGTTTCGACCGAGGCAGGATAAGTTCATGTGGCCACATTTGGAAGTCTCTAGTGAGATGTGTGGTGTGATCAGCTGAGAAGGGTCAGAGAGTTGATTTTATTGATTTTTTTTATGCTCCGATGATCGGTATTGTGATCGTCTAAGCTGAGATAATGATGCTGGTGTCAAGGGGTTATTTTTATTTCACTTTATACTTGTGGGTGATATTTTCCTATCTTTCTGTGGTGATAAGCTTAAATTTCTAGTTAACCATTTTAAGGCAATATGTCACAATAAGATCATTTGATTGCAGAACTAAAGACCCTGACAACTTCACAAAGACTGTAGCAGACTTCAACTTAATTCAGAGACCCCTTCACACCTTTTCTCTGTGATTCCTAGAAGACTACTTCTAGAAGACTTGGTGCAGCTATGTACAAACATGTGCCTTATGCTTCAAACGAGTAAAGTATGCATCATATAAAAATGTTTTAACTAATATATTTAAAACCAAGGTTACTTAATATAAAGGGTAAAGATTGGGAGGGTAGCTTAGAGAAAATGCACCCACATTAGTATAGAAAGGAGATAGTAGCAATTAAGTGAAAATTCACATGTGTAAATTCAGCCTCAGTACAGCAAAATGAGATTTGAACCCGTACCTCATGACCAGTGTACCTACCAGTGCAGGTGCAATGCAACAAGAAGTACTCTTTCAGTAGACAATTGTTAAATACAATGTACAAGTATAAAGTTATTGGCTGAATGTCCTATGTGGAAAAAAAATAAATTATATTAATCTTACAAATGATAATTAAATTTGCTTATGATTTTGCAAAAATTAATAGATGAGAAACAACATTTTTACTGTGTTGCTGTACAGTATATCTCAGTAGTCTTGGAGTAAAGTGCTCGCCACATGACCCAATGTTGGTGGGTTAAACCAAATAGGGGTTGACTGATATTTCTTGAGCGATAAAAATTCTTAGTACAATTTCCTTTGGAAGGGAAGAAAAGCCGTCGGCCCCATGTCGATTACAGCATGTAAAATAAACCTGGAAGGTATGTGAAAATACCTTTCCTGGCAAAATTGGTGGGTTTTTTGGATTTTAACCATAGACATTCTTGTGTTCTGATATAATAAGTCTGTTCAGAGAGTGCACGTTAAATAACTCAAATAAATAAATAAAAATTAAATTGAGTTGCATTGGCATACTGTACTTTATAGCCTTTTAAGTAATCTTGTGTGAATCTCATTGAGCACAATATTTACAAGAACAGGTGCATGTTTATTACCATACACACTAACAAAGCTTTGGCGACTGAGTTTGGTGAGTTGTTAGTACACCTGACACTTACTCAAGAAATTGAGGTCAGTTCTGAGATTAGTTTTTTGTCTTCTCTATGTGCAATCATCTGTGCCAGAATGGGGGAAGATGAGAGGTCCCTTGTCAGTGACACACTAAGCTGTTGGTAGTGCGTAGCTGGTTTTAGTCACACATAGTTGGTACTGTGCATTCACCTCCATGAGTTCCTAACTAATAAACTTAAGAGTAACTAACATATACAGATTTTTCACCAGGCAGTCCCTGAGGCTGAGAACTGAACTTCCTCTGTAACGCTGGCCGTTACACATGGAGGAGCCAACTCCTTCCCCCCCTGAATACAAGGGGGGTGTCTTGCTATTATATGATGGGCTGGTCGGATGTCAATTAGAAGGTTGAGAAAACAATCCCAATGAGCTAAGAAATCTAAGGGCAGATCTCCATTCCCCAAAGGTGGTCTCCAAGTGTTCTTTCAGTTATGGCATCAGATGTGTTACTCTTTTAATCTTCAGACTTGGGCAGAAGGGTAAAGTTAGATAGATTCACCCCAGTGAGCAGCAACATAAAGAAGAGGGTGGATACAACTGTCCTGGGTCCACCATGGATGGAGGATATTTTTTTATAGCACTGAGCATTACTACCGGTTTGTATTATACACATATATAATAATTAGCACTAATAGTTTAATGATGAGGAAGGTTAGATTTATAGGAAGTGTACTCGCATTTGCGTGGAGGGAGAGTGGAGAACCTTTTAAGGAAAAACCCCCTCAGTACACCTGACAGATTCAAACCTTGATCTCTCCATCCTAAGCAGTCCAGTTTGTTAGAGTAACGCCTTAAACCATTTAACCATCGAGTCAAGTGATTTTCATGTATTTTCCATATAAAAATGCCAGTGCAGTTGTTTAAAATTCACCCTCATCATCATTATCAGTTTATTGTTCCAGCGAACCAGGTACAATTTGTGAGTCTCTTCCATTTCTTTCTATCTAGATACATTTCATCATCATCTATGGCCCTCCAATCACCCCTATTCTGGATGTCTTCCTTTACAGCGTCCATCCATCTTCTTCTCGGTCTTCTCCCAACTACCTCCTTCATCCACTCCCTCGCCACTCTTCCAATCTCCATCCTCTTAACATGCATGACCACCCTATTCTTTCTTTCTTATTTAATTTAGAGAGTTTAACTGACTAATTACCTAATTAATTTTAACTAATTATTTTAACCAGTAATGAAACTTATAAGAATTAAATTTAAAATATGCTTGTGTTAAGAAAAGTAACAATTTTGTTCTAACGCTGTCCTCATTCATCTAGAAGTGTTTGGAGAAGGGATTAGAATACTCACGTTGTCCCCACTTGCCAGTCTTGGGGTTGACGTAGTTGGGGTAGAGTCCATTGGGCTTGTCCATGGATTGCAACACCCGACGGATGTGGTCCACCTTGGCTCGGAACACTGGGTTTCCCGTCACATCTGAGAGGTAGGCAAACTCTAAGTGCAGAGTGCCAAACTCCGACAGGATACTGCAACCTCCACTGGCCCAACCATAGTTTTTACTGGTCTGGGGACACACAAACCAAGGATGGTGTGTAATGAGAGTTGATGCACTTTGCAAGTTTTGAAATTTCCTTAATTTTCCAGTTTTTAAAGACAACAAAATACATTTCCCCCAGCCATTTTCAAAGCAAGACTTCTTTTAAAAATGTCAATTTGGATAATTGTTAGTCTTAATAAAGGAAGTGAATCTTCATTTAGCTGTTTGGATTGTTTTTCCTCCTATTCCCCGCCTTATTAACCTATTATTCATATTTTTTTGTAATTCCTTAATGAAGACAAAACTTTCACACTTCAGCATTTATGTCTTGTATGGGTAACAAACACCTTCTGAGATAAAAAAAAGTCTGTTATTTAGAAGTGTCTCTTATTTGGAAAAGTGAAAGAAAAACCTCAACTCAAGCAAACGCCTATTTAATTTTTTTCTAAAAACTAAATAAACTTTATTTTAATAACCTTAAAGTATTTTTTTTAACAATATACAGTATATCACTTACTTATAAATATATCTCTTTAAGGAAAACCTCTTTTCACTTTATGAGGTAATTTATAGTATATATATTTAGAAGAAGATATAGGAAAGGTGGATAGGAAACATATAAAAAGGGACAAACACAATATGGCCTTTATAATGAAAAAAAGAACACAGTTCACACTTTACATTGCTACCATCAGACAAAGAGATATTGGCTGCCTCTTTAAGAAAATCGATCGTCACTACCCAATCCCTTGACTTAGGTTTAATTCTATCAGAACTCATTAGGGAGGAATGGGGCAGTTTGCCTAGGGCCCTCGCTCACCCAAACAACTTTTATTTTAGAAAAGTTAATAGCATTTTTTTTGTTGCTATTTTCTTAATCCTTGGTTTTTTTTAAGGTAGTTAAGTAAAATAAAAGGTTGTTACAATATTGATTATTGAAGTGTATTGTTTTTTCCAATCCTCCAATTGTATTTATAAAAAATATTATTACCATGTAAAAGTGTTATTATTAATGGTGAGGTAGTTGTAGTTGTGTGACTGATGCGTACACTCCATGGTATTTTGTTGTGACTGTACTTTGGTACTATGACAACACTTGGCAATAAATATATTAAGACAAGGGCTGATAGGCTGCAAAGGATTGTTGTGTTTGGGGCAGGCCTAGGAGTGGAAGATAACTGAGTGTGGGCGGGGAGGGAAGGGTTGTTCAGCCTATCCTCAGGACCTTCTAAAAGATTTCATAAAATAATTAAGCTCTTTTACGAAATACGAACAGAAGTGAACTTGTGTGCTAGTGGAAATGTGAGGTCTGCCTTTGAACTGCTCAAATGTTTGTTTCAAAAGGGTCTAGAAAAGTTTTTCCACAAATTTTCGTTTATTTAAAACTCCTAACAGTTTTACCGGGTTCAGTCACCCTGTGAGGATAGATTAAACCATTTGCTAAGTTTGAGCATTGCACATGCTCTTGTTAAGGAAATAAGTTTTGAGGATATTAGTGATGAATTAGCTGCAATGAAAGCTCAAAAATTGTTCTTAAATGATATGAGAATGAATGTACTAAAGTATTTCAATGACATTACTAATGTAGCTTAACCAATGTTGAAGCAAACTTTTATATAATGTACACAGCTTAAGATTATCTTGATAAAAATAAATTGATTAGATTTAAAAATGTTGTCGGTGTGGTTCCCTGGCACCTGTTCAAGTTACATTTATAGACTATGTACTAACTACTAAATATGATAATATGTTAGGGATATGAAGGTTAATTTAAGATGAAATACACCCACATTTACATGGAGAAAGAGTGGAGAACCATTTATGAAAAAGCACCCTCTCTACACCCGAGTTAGATTCAAACCCCAAACTCATCATCGGCAGTCTAGTTCATTGTAAGTGTGAAGCTTTAGACATTGATAAGATGAAGAGAAGAAAGTTTATGTGTGTTATGTTTGTGAAAGGGGGCCCCCATCCAAAATTACATTGCCCCAGGCCCCCTGAGCTTTCTGGGTGGGCCTGGATTTATCCTTCCTATGATATTCTCAAATATGGTCTTGTATCAAACTTCAAATAACGGCACCCAATCACCAAAATTGTTGGGAAAAGACCATTCCAAATAGTTTCTAGAGACATCTAGTAGCAAATTTCCAGGATAGGACCACTTCAAAATCTTCTAGAGACATCTGATTTTAAAAAAAATTCCCAGACAAGGAGCAATCCAAATAGCTTCTAATTTAAAAAAAAAATCTTGGATAAGAAGCACTTAGAAGTCTAATTTTAAAAGATTTCCATAGCACCACTACAAATATTTTCTAGGAGCATCCAATTTTCAAACATTGGCCGGGGGGACCCAACTTGACTTGGGGGATGAGACCACTCAATAGCCCTTTTCTGCTTCTGATTTTATCAAGTATTTAAATGACAAACCAAAGTGTATACTTTTAACGTTAAAGAGTTGAAAGGGCGAGCACTTAGTACAATACTGCGTGTGCACAAGACACCGTGAAATGGAGTCTAGCTAACAGAGACATTGAAAGATTGATAGGCTAGTGCGCAAGTATAATATTGAACCAAAGCATTATAATATTACCTAAAACATTTATTTCTTTCACAAGATAATGCTTTTGATTTTATTCATTAAACTTGAAATAATGTATAATGTTATCAAACATTTTCTAACTGTGTCAAATTTGATGACTTAAAGACTATCTGTTTTCCTATCCTTTCCTGTTAGTTTGACGTGTGGCAATGCACTTACCCCACTCTTGAAGTTGACTAGAGCATTTGGGATACCAGTCTGCGTTTGGAAAGCTGGCAGCAGCTTTTCGGCAATCTGTGCCGCCTTGTCCCGAAACATGATGTCACCGGTAAGAGCGAAACATGCCAGCAGTCCACCCACAAACCTAATGTTGGTCTCGAACACAGACAAGTCCGTGGCCTGCAACAAGACATGACCATTAGTGGTAAAGTGGGAAGGGAAAGGTATTTTAGTTGGAGTACATGAACAAATTCAGAGATCAAGGGAAGAACCAAAATGTTTCAATTAAGAATAATGTTTTGACACTTTTGAACAAACTCAACCTCACATATGTAACTAATGTCACATAGGTAGCGGCTTTCAGCTATTAAGTCCTTGGATCTCTGGTTAAAGGACGTTTATTACAAAATATATCACTTCTTTTACTATTAAAAATTTACCACTTCAACCATTTTGCTTATTTACCTAGCAAGTTTCACAATTAAAAAAATCCTGTAGCAATCTGCAACACAGATACCTACAAAAATGTTAAATCTACACAAATAGATAGATTTTACTAGTAGGATATTTATGAAAATTTAAAGAAATAAACTACGATATGTAATGACACTTCTCATCCATCATTTATGAACACCTAATTAACAATTCTTAACATAGCTCTACCTTGATTTTCTTACATTTGGAGCACCTTTGGAATATGCAAAAAATGGTATTCTTCGTAGTCAATATTTTACTATATTACTAGCATTATTTTATAGGTATTGATGATATTTATTAAAATGGATAGCTGCAGATCACATGGCTTGACTTATGAACATGTGTAAGTAGATTCAGCGCCTTTTATAGCTGTCAAATTTGTCCATTTGTAAAAAAAAAAACAAAAAAAACTGGGGTATAGACCTAGCTCTATGCACCATATAATGTGTTAAAAAGAACTCAATTTTAACAAATAAGATATAAATTACCCAATTACCCTAAATCAAGTTGTTTAAATAAAGATGTATTAGATATTTAATAAAATTTTCAATAATCTATGACCATAGCATAACTAAGTCTGGTCTAATGTCATGATGTAATCAATAAGATAATTCTAGATCCATTTTATAAATAGCTAAACATGATAATTTGAAATTGAGAGATAAGAAAACATTGAAAAGTGTAAGGAGAGCAGTTTATTTGAATTTTTTTGTGTATTTTTAAATAGTGTATTTAGTTTTAAATAACAGCTTTTAGTCTTTATTCTAAGTAAAAACAAAAAGGTCTCATGTTGGTTAAATTGTGTCTATCTCATAACATCTGAACAAATGGATGAAACACAATCAAACTTGAAACACATCCAGTACAACCAGTACAACTTTTGGGTTTATTTTTTGATCTTACTTCAGCCCACCATGTTGGGGCCATTGTTCCAATATGAATACAAAAATTTATTTTGGATATGACTACTTTGTGGCCTTCTATTTAATTTCCAATTGAAGTTTTTTTAGCACCACACTACTACTATCCAGTTACTACACTGTATGTAAATCTAATACAATCAATTATTGTAACAAATTCGCAATGGGTTCAAATTGGAGACATTTACGTATGTGAATCCCACATTTCAGGAAGTGATGTACATTCGACACGATGATATCCAACTGACAAAATTTATCAGCATGAGGCATGCTCTATTGCTACACCTTCAATTGTCATCAGTACAGTTCACAGACCAAGTATGCCCATGTGATTCATCTCAAATCAGCCGACCTGCTTGACTCCCCCTCTTCTCCCATACGGTCAAATACCACATAGTGCCCAAATGACACGAAAAGTCCACAAGTTCTATGCACAATCACTGTATTATACATTGAAATCCACAAGGAACTCATTTCACAGGTTGCATGATTGGCTACTATGTATATTATGTCTTCTAATCATCTTTTTTACATGTAGGCAATCCCAGATTTGGGGACACGTCAGCAATCAGTTACACCCATGGTTGGTATGTGTTATTTATAATTCAGACCCAGACCTTTACCCCTTTCCCCACTTACCCTTAGCCAATACCAAAATGGGGAGCAAAAATGTCACAGTTAAATGCAAACTGTATACATTATCGATTATAGGGATACTATTAGGCTTTTGCGTGATTATTTGTATTACCTAACTTCAAAAACTTTGCCCCCACTGCACAGCATCTTAATAAGAATAGTAGTATCTCGATAGTTCAAAGTCTCGCATAGTTTTAGGTGAGTGCAAGTTTTTTTAAAATCAGATGAATGATGCATTGTTAAAGGTAAAACAAATATGACAAGTATAAAAGAAAACAAAACAGAAAACACTTGATAATATTTTCAAACTAATATATACATTTGTTAATTTTTCCAAATTATCTTTGCACTAGGCCTATGCAATTATAAAATATGTAATGAATACTTTTTACACTTAAATACATGTAAGTAGTATTTTCACTTTTTATAATTTGTCTAGTTTTCAATAATTTGAGAGGGGCTTGGTCCCATTCAACCTTAACTATCAAGACTCTACTGTACATGTAATAGGACATTTTATTATAAAAAGCTTTACCAAGTAAAATAAACTTTTAGTTATATTTAAGTAAATATAACATTTTAAACCGGTTAACTGGTATGCTTCAAAAGTCAACCATTTAATAATCATGTAAAATAAAAACAGAAAGTAATTCAACATAATATTGAAGGAATAGTGACCATATTTTAGGAGGCCTACATGTGCAAGCAACTCTAGGGACATATTGCAACATGGATATCACTTTGTTAAGGCAATCCTATTTTCAAAGATAAGCCACAAACCATAAACAGTTTTAAAGTAAGGTATATTATGTTTAAGGGGAAATAATTATTATTACTAGTAAACACACTTTAGAGAGGTCTTTAAAAAAAAAAAAAAAAAGACTTATTACCTTTCTGGCCGAGATGAATATTTATACTGTTGGGGTAGGGAAGAGGAAGGTAGGCTAGGTACCATTTATTAAAGTACCCCCATTTGTGTGGAGGGAGAGTGAGATTAGAAAAAAGCAGTTCAATAAACCCGACGGGATTAAACAGACCTACTCATCACCAATAAATGAGATAAGACGAGACACCTTTGCCCACATTCCACCAGTGCTGGTGATTATTCTAGCAAAATTATATTAGTTTATAATTTAGGAGAAGTAATTATCCATTTTGAATTAAATTGTGATTATGGAAATATATAATTTGGAATTTAATAAACTCTATAAATTTCTCATTGTGTGTGGAAATTTAATAAGCCTCTATATAATAGTTCCTCAGATATGTGTGTGTGTGTACTTATACACCCTCCAAAAGCCCTTAGATGACATAGAAAGATGAAACGGCACACTTTGTAGTATAGACACGAGAAAGGACCTAACAGAGCCGGATTTTAGATTTTCTTTTCTCCACAACTATTTGAGATAGAAAATAACTTACCATTGTAAAATTACAGTACTATTAAAAATAACAATCTTTCATTTGAAATATATTTTTACCAAACCAATAATTTCCGAGATATAAGAAAATATTTATATTTTTAAGTGAGGTACTATACATACTTTGAAAAGTGTGAATTGATTGTTATTACTCTTTGCTGGACAGATATGTATCCATTTTTCTCAAAGTTTCTGTAAAAGTGTATATTATTTCATTTATGATTTTTGGTGGAATGTGATGCTCTATTTTCCCCATCACGTTTAATGCTGAAACTTTGCACACTTAGGACTTTAGGACAAAACTTACAGAGCTGGATTTTCATTTTTTTTTTATTTAGTAAAATTAGAATTTAGTTCACTCTCATTTTATCAACACTAACATAGTAATAACTGACAAATATAATTTTGTTTACAAAGCCCGAGCATTCATGCACCCATCAATAATTGAAGATTAGGTTTTATTAGGATGATTAATATCATAACTAACCTGTCATAGACAGGCCTAGAAATAAGTATTTTTATAAACTGAAATCATGCATTTGATTTGATCTAACAACAATTAAGTTAGCTACTATTAACAATGTACAAACATAAAATAAATAATGATATAATATTAATTTAAATTCATGTAATGCCACTTTTTGGTAATTTGATTGTTAATGTGTTAACCTAGAGGTTTATAACTATTTTTCCTAGGAGAGCTTGTTTGTTCAAAATAATAGTAATATAAAAGCATATATAAGTTTAAAAAAATATAGGTATGAAATATAAAGGGAATTTGGCTGTATTTTTAGGGTTATTTTAATGGTCTTTACGTTAATACAATGGTGGTTTATGAAGTGTTTCTAAGTGGGGCGAGTCTTTTAGCTTGATGACCAACCACTCCCATTTCTAATCTTACAAAGTAATGGAGTGAGTCCCCACAGACAGCTGTTATAAGTAATGGGAGGATACAGTTTCATCAAGTAATGCTCCCTTACTTAGACTTGAGTGTTGTTTCATACTAAACATCTTTAAAGCAGTTCTAGCTTACCTATACATAAAAACTTTAAGTCTCTATATGAGAATATCACAAATGGAGGGCCACGGCAATGCACAGATATATAGATAACATCCAGTGCTGTACACGGAAATTTATTTCTGAGGGTGTTCTACCAATGGTAAAGTCTCCCAACAGAAGATGTCAAAGTTTTTATCTTTTTTCATAACATTTAATCACTTTGATGTCATTTAAAGTATTTTTAAATGGGGGTTGTAGGAGTTTTAAATGTTATAATATTTTGTTACTAGCGTAGGCATTGAGGAGGAATACATGAATACATGATTGATAACACTTTTGGAGTGGACGGGTGAGTTTAATATGCTAAACACCCTCGGTGTGGCCCCAAAAGCACTGATTATTATAAGTCCCAAACTTTTCAATCCAAGTCCCACTGTTAGACGATGACCTTTTCTGTGACAAGAACTGTATATTTTGCAATACAATCTCATAATTTGGAAAACGTTGAGTATAGGTATTCAAGAAACTAGCAGAGTTCTGCAAAACACATGTGATGTAGGGAATGATGCGTCCAGGAGTACAGTAAGCTAGAATTCAGGGGGTTGACAAGGGATGGGTCAAGAGCCCTTACTCAAACTTTTAACAATATATTATCATGGAATGGTTCATGCTATGGGATTTGTGTATGACGCGACTTCACAGACGTATATATATAAAACATAGCATAGATAATATTATAATAGTTGATATGTCAAACATGCATAATGTAAGAACATGTGTTGTAACACATTAGTATTCACTATAGTGACTTGACTTGCAAAAAAAAGATCCCTTTTAAGAGTATGTGTATATTTCTTAAGGAAAATAAGACAATATATAAGCAAAAAATATTGCATTAGCAATAAAAGAGACTTGATTTTAAGTGATATTTTCAAATAAATCTTTGCAAATTCTAAGCTTAGACCAATAGAGTTTGCTAAATTATAAATATTTTTTTTATACATGAAATATAACTTTCTTTGTGGTAAATCTACAAATCTTGTGCCTTTACACACAAAAAAAAGTTATTTTGTGATGGGTATATTATGCTTTCAATGTCAACTTTCTGAGCACATACAAGAAGGCATAAAAAGTGATTAGTTTCAGTTCATATCAGGCAAATCAATACCAACAGCTGCATTCGGACAAGCAGCATCAAACATGATATGGACACTTGTGAGTAGTGTGGATGTAGAGAGGTTTTAAAGTTAATGCAATGCTGTTCTCAGTGATCGAAGGACTGGTTTAACTAAAGAAAAGACAAAGTTTTTATAGAATGGGCAAATTTATCCACTAAGTGTGATATGATAGATTAAAAAGGACAACTTAAAGTATACTCTATGATATCTTAACTTAAGAAGTGTTATTTCATTGAAGTTACAAATGCTGTATATTAAAAACTATTATATGCTTAAAACTTAATTTTAAACTTCTATTTTTTCACGCCTCTACTAACAATTCATTCGAAATAAATTAATGATCTCCTTCTTTTACCTGGGGGTTTGACTTCCTCTTTCAAAATATTGATTTATGATGGAAAGGACACAAAATTAAAATATCAACTAAAAAGCAGTTGAAACATTTCTTCAAAGTATTAGCACATACAGGTCTTAATAGAAAATAATAATAAATTCAAAGGTAAACTAATAACAGATTTTTAAAATATTCGTAGTTATTGGAGTAAATTTGATAAATTTTCCAATCTCTTGCTAAAGTTTGTGTGGGAATATGTCCTACTTTCTGGCCTCAAATAGGTAAATACTAAGTATAATTTTTTTTCTTCTTCACAGGGTGGTATAGTAAGACGAGAGTGAATGCTATTTGATTATTAGTGTAATTCTAGTGTCCAACCTTAACTCGCCACTAAAACCTTACTCACTCATCAATGTTATTAATCTAATAAACTCACATTTTTTCAACAAGCGAATTTCGACACTTACACTCAACACACAGCCAGCTTCAGTCTTACATAACACAGTAAGTATTTACTTTTGAAGTAACAATATTCAACATATGTCAAGACCTAATGATAATGTTTCGCTGGCGCTGAGGGTACAAATATCCCCTACCCTCACCTTTTGCACCTGAGATCGCCGGGCCATCGTGATATTGTCGCTGGGCCACTCCCGGGCCACCCGCAGATCCACGGGACCCGGGGTTTGAACGTTTGGAGGGCCCTGAGGGGACTTCTGGGTGCAGCAGAAATAATGTACCACCCATTGTAATCAGCAGGGCGGCGCTCAGCAGGGCACTTACTGGAGACAACAGGTATCACCACCGTTACCAACCACCACACCATCCTTGCCATAAGAGCGCTTCATCAGAGTACTGACAAAGTGCACTCAGACTGCACCTGAATAGTCCTAGTACTCATATTGCGTTGGGGTTGCATGGTCTGGAGCCGCATCTCAACCCTTTCATATGATCATAAGGGCCACAAAGAAAATTGAAAATACTGAGTGGAGTCGCATTTAAGAAAATTCAATAGTCAGCATCTTGAGGAAAAAAAACACTTAAATCGATCTCCAGAGAGTAAAGAGTAGAAATAGGGTACATCAACCTCATTTTATAGAGTTCCCCAAATAATGACAAATTCCCAAATATCATAATCTCAAATGGTATAACTCTAGAGTGGTTATAAAAATAAGGGATTGAACCACAAGTTTCACATGCCTGGTCTAATCCATCAATCTTGATATTGAATGGATTGTCACTGATGAGGAGGTTGAGGTTTGAATCTCAGTCATGTGATCTGAGGGTGGATTCCCTAAATAGTTTTTATCTCTTACTCCATGCGGACGAGGACAAATTTCCTCTAAATTTTTGCCTTCCTCTCTCTCTAATTCATTAAAAAAGATCTGCATATATATCATCCATTTTAAACATGAAATAAAATAATCAGTCTGAACCCAGTCTAAAGGTTTATCTTTTGTAACCACTTCTTTCTACCCATATGGGATACATGAGTATGAAGTAATTACGCTAAGCTGTAAGGGATGAGGGAGGTTGAATTTAGAGGAAGTGTATCTACATTTGTGTGGAGGGTAGTGAAAAACCATTTAGGAATAAATACCCTCAGTACACCCGACTGGGATTCGAGTTTCAATCTCTCTGTTATTGTCAGTCCAGTCTATTGTAAGAATGATGCAAGACCCAAGCGTATATCTATACACTGATTTTTGTAGAAAGTCCGTTCTGAAAGGTTCTAGAATCTGCTATATCTGGGATAACGAGACTTTTCCGACCAGTGTGCCACTTAAGAACCAGCTGGATTTTGGTGTGCTACCTATTATTTACATTTTGAATTAGTATTTAGAATTCAAAACTTGTTGAATATTACTAAGTGTAATGAACAACTCAAATAAAATTGTGAATATTTTAATAATGACTAAATTTTAAAGCAGTAAAACTTATTAAATTGTCAAAGTGAGTCTCTTAAGACAATTTTAATGTTGTTCACTTAAAGTAAAAACATTGAAGGTAACACTCTCAAGGGGAAAAAATGCAATAAATATATATAAATGTTAAAATCAAAAAAATTACATAATCCTTTCCATATTAGTTTGAAATATGTTGTATATAAAAGGCAAAGCTTGGGGGATGAATAATTATAATTACAGAAATGAGCCGGTTCTTGATTATAATTTAATAACTTGAAAAATGACACCTGGACACAGGGACTGGTCTGTGATGGACATGTGAATATTATCGGCTACTAAGAGTTATCAATGATATCACAGCCAACAGAGACAAGGTTGTGGCCTTATTATGCCTGGATTGCTTAGTGGTAGAGCATTGGCACACTATGCCAAAGGTCCCGGGTCCGATTCCCATGCACAGATGCCATTTTTTCAATTTATTATCTATGTTTGTTTCTTAGCTTGTTGTCTTCAACAGCAAACAAGACAATTGCCAACCGTTGACTTCACAAAGTTTATTGTAACATATGAATTACAAGGCTATCGAAATATTATTGACTTCAAAAAATAATACCATGTTGGGAAATGTTTAGGGTTTATTTTTCATGTCAGCGTGCCATCCAGTGGCACATGCCTCACAGAGACTTGCCATACCTGTACTATATAGGAGGATTTTGGTAATAAAAAACCTTTAGAACAGACTTACTAATCAAATAAGTGTTCCCACCAAGTGAGTTAGTGAAAGTAACCTTAGTATCAATAATATCTGTACCCTTCTATTTCCCTATAAGGAGCGAGCATACCTTACTTGGTTTCAAGAGGATGTAGCTTATAAGACTGAGCCATTCTGTAATCAGTCAAGGTTAAACTGATTCACTTTCCGGTTAAATGGAAGTCATGGTTCAAGTCCTGAACAGTTATACTGTAATGATTCTTCCTCTGTTACTATTTTACCTTCAAGCAAATGTAGGTACATTTACTTTAGATTATACTATCTGAGTTCTTACTTCATTCATGTAAATGTGCGGATAGCTTGGACATGGTGAACATAAAATCAACTACATGTATTATAGGTTCCGAGCTTGGGCTGGTGGCTCAGCAATCAGTCACATTGTACCAAGCATGGGTAATCTTACACATCACAATACAGTCGGGATGATAGATGCTGTGGCGCAATGATGATAGCTTCATTTAGCTTAGATGGCCAATTATAGTGCACATTTGTGTGTTTGCACACGCCAGTCAATATGTTGATCATGGGATAAGAGTCAACTCTCACTATAAGATGTGTTGTGCAACTTAGCAATCTAAAGTTACTAGATCTACTTCCAACCATTTATATGGGAATTCGGTGGAATGGCGCCACCTAAAGGGAAAACTAAATTTTCTTGCTTGTTCAACATTATTTACAAAAACTTAATACTACATTTGGAAGATTAATTAGTAGTGAACTGTATCACAATAAAGTGTTTAGCTTATTATGGATTTATATGGGAGTTTTTACAAAAATATTAAGGAGAGCATTTGATGGTATTGCCCCAATACATGGGTTAATCCGGCCATGTTATTGGGGTAATACCGCCTTATACAAATCAATGGGGAAGATGTTTAGTTTAAACAAACAATCCATAACTCAAACAGAAAAGTTACAAATGTAAAACAACATTTTTTTATAAAGTATATAAAATATTCTATATAGCTCCTTTATTGGTAGTAGAATAAAACTAAATAGAATAAAAAGTAAACAAAATGAACAAAAAATTAAATCTAGTCTTAAAAATAAAATGCAATGCAATATGAATATTAGTTACAAAAATCACATTTATAATCAATTTCCAGGAGTCTCCCTATTCAGAACACTGAACACATCTATACCTAAGTTCATTGTTCATCCCAAACTCACCACAATAATATATATAATATATATATAATATATAAAAAAACTGTCAAGTGGGTCAATATCATCTAAAGAATCATCATCGCATCGATCATCTTAATTAAATATTCATTTTCACTTTCATAAGATTTGAAAATGATGTTTCTTTTGCAAGTACTTCTTGTTACCTATACTAATATGCTTTTCTTTCCTTTTCTGTCCCTGGGTGTACTTTTTTGTTTATTTTCCTTTGCTTCAATGAAGACAGCCTTCATAGGTGTTGAGTCAGGATCTCAGAATGGTGTTTCTTCCTTACATTTTTTACCGCACATGATATTATATTGGTTGCACTAAGAGAAGGACAAATGTCTGCTACATGCACCTCTGAACGAGAGCTTCTTGCACTGGACTTTAGAAATTTGCTCTTTCGAGCATGAAGCTTTGCAACACTTGCTTTTTAATTATCTTGAATGTAGCTTGTTCCTCGAAATCTAGAACTAATTCAGCATCATGAATGACACATAGTGGTTGTTGTTCAATGTCAAAAGAGAAGCAAACTCGTCATCACTAAATTTACAAAGATCTCTATTGCGGCTACTCTCATGTATGCTTTATTGAATATACCTGATAGTTCATAGGGTGTTATTTTTTGGTGAGGATGATTCATGAAGCAATTACATTCTCCAATGAAGGCACTGTTCAGAGGTCCAAAGAAGGTGTATCAAATGGCTGCAAATGGTGCGACGAATGTGCTGGTATTGAAAAAATGACAATCCACTTAATGCATAATTCATAAACTAAATGGTCTTGTGGTGGCGATGAATATCTAGAATTAACAAAACAGGATCATCTTTCATTGGTTTCACATGCTTTGTAAAATGTTCAAGCCACACTGCAAGCAAATCTTCATTTATCCAAAAGCTTTTTGAGCAATTTTATATTCTCCTTCAGGATTCACCTTTTCCCATAAGTGACTCATCCTTTTTTTATAAATATGAAAATAGGAGGTACGTAGTATCCAGCTGCGCTCAGAGTACAGCGTTCAGTTAAAGTTTTACCCCTCTCCCAGCTGGTTGCGAATCTAACCTGCTTTTGTCCTGTTGGTCCAAGAATTTTAACTGGCCTTTGTACAGTATAAATGCCTGTTTCATCCATATTATACATTCGCGGGTACTTAAATTTGCAATATGTATTACTTTCTGAACATTTAAACACAAAAGTTCAACTTCTTTATTAAAGGTAGTTACTGTTTCCTATTCGAGCTAATTGCTCTTAGCTTTCGCAGGCTAGTTCCAAGATTTCTCTTCAAAAACCCATTTAACCTGCGAGTTTTATCTTATTTACTGAAGATATTTGGTATCCCGCCCCTCTAAGTTAATTCAAAAGCTAGTTGACGAAGCTACAGTAGCTCCACGACTTCTTTGGTGCTGACTGACAGCTCACAGCTGACTTCTGACACTCAACATTTAGGTATATACCTAAATTTTGACTGTCAGAAGTTACAGCTTTTAAACATATGTTTTTGTAGATCATATGGTTCAGCGTAGGGATACATAATTTGGTCTGGTAACTTTTCAAAGCCGTCAGCTGTCAGCTGTGAACTGTCAGTCAGCACCAAAGAAGTCATGGAGCTACTGTACGTTTGCGTTATGCTAAAGAACATTTTAGCTAAAAGCGGAACATGTTCAGCTAGTTGTTTTGATACTTTTTACGCTGCGCCCTTCTCTGATTACTTTTATTGCTGTCTCAAGTTCTTGATTCGTCCAATTTCATCTTTTATGTAATTATTTTACGTATACAAACCATATATAAAAATAAATCGTGTTAAAAATAATATACGGGGTGATACCACCACCATAAAACAATATTATTATAGCACCTAACATATTTATTATTCCCGCCTAGAGAAAAAATATAACGAGAATAATGTTTCATGAAAACATGACTTGATACGTATCCTAAATAATATTTCTATTTTAAGGAACAAGGACAAATTGTGGACACTTACCGTACTGTCTGTTGACTTCAAAAATTAGAAGTAGGCTAGTATTTTTAAATATATACTTTCATCCACCACAGACAAACAGACAAAAACTACTCGACCGCAATTACAACTTCATAACTGTATTTATGCTGTCTCCTGAGATGGCAGAGCAGGTCAAGCACGCCAAACTAAAACCACTTGAAACATAGCAAGAGTGGCGGTATTACCTCAGGTGGAGTCATTCCCCCAATCCCTTTCTCCAACTGATGTGTCATTCCCCCAATCTCCTTCTCCAACTAATGTTCTTTCCCCCCCAATCCCTTCTCCAACTGATGTGTCTCCCCCAATCCCCTTCTCCAACTGATGTGTCATTCCCCCCAATCCCTTCTCCAACTGATGTGTCATTCCCCCCAGTCTCCTTCTCCAACTGATGTGTCCTCCCCCAATCCCTTCTCCAACTGATGTGTCATCCCCCAACCCTTCTCCAACTGATGTCATCCCTAATCCCCTTCTCCAACTGATGTGTCATCCCCCAATCCCTTCTCCAAATGATGTCTCATTCCCCCAATCCCTTCTCCAACTGATGTGCCCATCCCCCAATCCCCTTCTCCAAATGCTGTCTCCCCAATTCCCCCTCCCACATCCCCCACTTCTCCAACTGATGTGTCATCCCCCAATCCCTTCTCCAAATGATGTCCATTCCCCCAATCCCTTCCCAAATGATGTTCATTCCACCAATCCCCTTTTCCAACTGATGTGTCATCCCCCAATCCCCTTCTCCAAATGATATCTCATTCCCTCAATCCCCTTCTCCAACTGATGTGTCATCCCCCAATCTCCTTCTCCAAACTGATGTGTCATTCCCCCAATCCCCTTCCCCAAATGATGTCTCATTCCCCCAATCCCCTTCTTCAAATGATGTGTCATTCCCCATCAATCACCTTCTCCAACTGATGTGTCATTCCCCCAATCTCCTTCTCAACTGATGTGTCATTCCCCCAATCCCCTTCTCCAAACTGATGTTCATTCCCCAATCCCCTTCTCCAACTGATGTTCATTCCCCCAATCCCCTTCTCCAAATGATGTATCATTCCCCCAATCCCCTTCTCCAACTGATGTGTCATTCCCCCAATCCCCTTTTTCAAATGATGTCTCATTCCCCCAATCCCCTTCTCCAACTGATGTGTCACTCTCCCAACCCCTTTCTCCAAATGATGTGTTGTGTAACAATGTAAAGTTACTAACTCTACTTCAAACCATTTATCCTGCAAATAATGTGTTCCACACCTATATATTCAAAGTTACTAGATCTACTTCCAACCGTTTATACCCCAACTGATATGTTGTACAGCTATGTAATCTAAAGCTACAAGATCTACTTCCAACCATTTACAATCCAAATGATGTGCTGTACACCTATGTAATCTAACGTTACTAGATCTACTCCTATTCCTTAAAGTAGTGGCCCACTAAAGCCTAATCCAGACTTTTCTATTAACTAGAAACGGTTTGTTATAGTATTAAATTATGGTTCATAGCTAAATGGAGAGGAAATGTATTTATAATATTCCGTGGCCTGTCGTCCTCTACCTTTTCCAAATAAATAAACGAATATATAACAAGGTGCGAGAACTGTCAAGTAGGCAGGCGCCTTTAAGGTGGGGATGCAGGGACGCGAGAAAAGGTGATTTTTAAGTTTCTATAGCAAAACTTTTTTTGGTCAAAGATTATAAAATCTTGCTTCAGTACAAACATAGAGTTTAATTTCTTCGTCTGGTGATATCAACATTTTTGTTGAATATCTGTCAAAGATGTCCTGGAATTTAATGACAACTTTTCTTTTCATTTAAAAATCCATAAAACGCCGCTATGCTTATGACTAATAGTCAACAATCGTTGATATCGCCATGTTAAGAAAATTAAACTCCATATAGAAGCAATATTTGATTTATTTTGATCAACAAAGTTTTGCTATAAAAACTGTAAAAACAATGTGAGGAAAGAATGCAGTTTTTATAGCAAAAAATTATTTTGGACAAAATAAATAAAATCTTGCTCTAGTAGATACATATAATTTAATTTAACAAAAGCTCTTAAATATATGATATGAGCAACCCTGGAATTTGACAAAAAACTTTTCAATTTACAAAATAACCATGGCAGATATCTAAAAGAATGTTGATATTACTTGGTGTATAAAATAAACTAAATGTATCCACTGGCACATAGAGTTATTTTTTTGACAAAAAAAAAATTTTTTATCATAAGAACTGGGGAGGGGTGGGGGTGTACTCGCTCTACCCCCATCTTAATTTCCCGCACAAATAACACAATGAAAGCCACAAACTAAACAAGCAGATACCTAGCGGCATGGTTGCACTTCCCACTTGGCGATGTTTGTTTCACAGAACCTCGGTCCCACTGACCACTCAGCTCTTCTCAGTCAACAGCAATCGCAAATAAAGTGATGCCACAAACCATGTTATCAAATTGCCAAACGAAGCTCTTTGTAGGTTCAAGAGTTCAATCACAAAGTGGCGCGTCTCCCAGGCTGGCAGGAGGGAACGTTATTATTCTTATCATTTTGACCTAATTGGGTCATTTCCGGGTTAGGGCTTCGTTGCTCTAGTAGAAAGACCAAGAACGTGTCTTCTTAAAAGAAAATTCAACCGTTTTTCCAGCTCGTTTGCAGTTCATAGACTATAATTACCTGACTACTATCCAAATAATACTATTTTGAGTACTTAACGTGCACAGAACTAGGAGTGTGAATGACACCTATCAAGGTCAACGAGAAGGTATCAATCGATGATTTGATGTCAGATCACAATACGATGTCTGTGTCGTTTTATGGAACTAGTTCTCTATTCTGTGTTAGCTGGTACTATCTTTAGCCCTTCACCTACAGCCACCCTTTTCCATGTCAATAACAAAGATGGGAAATAAAACTACTAAACTTTTTATCTCAAAGTAAAGAGGAAAGCTCGATGCTAGTTCTCACCTAGAGCCCTGTTTCATCGAGCCTAGTCTCATAGCTCAGCAAATATTATTAAAAAGTTTTTGAAAATGAGCTAATACTACGTTTTCAAACATTCTATTTATAGGCCTACTAATAAAACGCAAAATATAGGGTTGTTAAGGGGGAAAATAGCCTGTTAGAATATTTAGACTTTATTTTGGTGTGAACCATATTTTGAAACAACGCATCGTCGAATCAAATACTACGTTAGAGCTGAACGTCAGTGTGGAAATTTCTCGCTTACCGAGGCGAAGAAGTCGAAGGAGTTGTTGTCACATAACACTATTTTTAGTTTTTAAATTAACCAGTGGGTGTCTCCAGGTAAAGAGAGAGGCATATATTAGTTAATAAAGCACACAAAAAATAGTTTTATGCTGAATTATCTATGTTTATGTTATAGATGTAATTCAACCACTAGTCCAATGAATCTCAAACTTTTACTAAGAGCAGAGAACTTCAAGGGTGTGGCCCTTTTCATTTGGCGTTGAAATGCAGAGCCGTGGGAACAAACGTTTTCTTCAAGAAATTTTATTGTTTTGCAATATTTTTTTTTTCGGAAACGGTTTGTTCAAGAATAGAGGCATGTTGATTAAGTTATACTTTTTATATACACATCTCCTCTATAATTTTAACAGTGATCAAATATCGATAAAATTGACATTTTTCAATATAAAACTGCCGGCTGCCTAACAAAAAATAAACATTGATACATATATCTTAGAGGGGATGTTGAAAATATCAATCATACAAATTTCACTCGTTCTCGAGAAAACTAAAATCTCCAAACGCATGATTTTTCCTACTAAAGAGTGACTGCTCTCTTGAGGCGCTGAGGGAGTGTTTTTTTTTACACTGATAGTTGTGAGGTATTGTTTATTGTTCTGCGTTATTGTGATTTGAGACGAATGGCAAGATAAGGAAGTACACGTTTGACTGTTGGTGCAAAAAGAAAGAAATGTAAGGGAGGAAACACTTTTAAAAAAATGGATGTTAGCTCAAATCTTTGTAATTATATCAGCACCGCGTCTTACTACCCGTTCTGGTTATACACCAAAGTCATGTAATATATAAGTTAATAAATAATAATAATAATAAATAATAATAATAAATATGCTAAAATAGTAGTTGAAGGGACTTGTATGGTAAAATTATAAAAAAGGGTACTAACTAAAATCTAAAGAAAATCCTTTTATAACATGATATAATTTATCTGCATATTTTTTTAGCACCGCGTTTCACTATCCGTTCGGGTTATACGCTTATGTACTAATTACACTAATGGGTTAGGGATAAGGAAGTCTTGATTTAGAGGAAATGCACCCTCATTTGCGTGGAGCAAAAGTGGGGACCCATTTAGGGAAAACCACCTTTGGTGCATCCGACCAGGATCGAACCACGATCTCTCCATATTCGGCAGTCGTACCAACACGAAATTAGCGCGTTAGATCATGCGGCTACCAAAGCGGGTCTTCATTTTATTCAGAGGTTAGAAGGAGTAATGTTGTAGACAAATAAGCACTCAAATATAATCATACTTACAAAATTCAAAAATAATTAAAAAGAAGTGTTTCGATTTTTCTAGTAGCTACAGACTGCTGTAAACTGCGAGAGGTGAATATGTTAATCAATAATCTTAAATAATAGAATAATGACACACATTTTTTCAAGTATAATCTAGTTTGTTAAATAGGCTTTCACATCCGTTTTCTTGATCACAGATTTCTGGCTTGAGCAGCTTGGATGGTTTGATTATTTCAGGAGAGCTATTAACATATATATATATATATATATAATATAATACATATATATATATAAAGGGAAACCCACTTACTGACTGCTGACTGACTCACTCATCTCCGCAACCCCGCAAACCCCTGGACCAAGAAACTTAGACATTTTGTGTGAAAGTTCCTTTTAGACTGTAAGCAAGAGATAAGACAGGGTTTTGCGAAATTAGACCCCTGAGGGGTGAAAAGGTGGGTTGAAAGTCTTCAAATTAGCTTATGTGTCTTTTGACACAACAAGAAGAGAGAATTGAAAATTTAAAATGCACGTTCCTACCACGGGTATTATTCACTAATCAGGAAACAGAGTTGTTTGAATAAAAATACTGTTTTTGTGAATTTATTATCGGCCAACCCCGAGGGGAGATAGTTCTCAATGTTAGAACGTCCCATTCTTGACCTCGCTCTTTCCGAATTTTGGGGTCCTGTCCCACTCTGAATACCCCCCAACCCCGGGCAAGATATTTCCAGGCCAAGGGGGGCGGTGTAAAAGATGGAAAAACCGTTTGGCCCTCCAATGCCCAAGCGGAGGGTCATAAAAATCATCGGTTTATGTCATTATTATCAAGGGGCAAATTCCTCACTTTCGCATTAAACAGTTTATTTCTGGGGGTGCTCTTGCCCCCTTTAAAATTATATTTCAACGTATAATAAAGAGTAATATGTTACTTCTTCATTGAAAATCCTCATATTCTTTGACCTCATCATCTTAGTTGTCCGGATTAATTTTTTAAATAAATAAGGGGGTTTCTGCCCACCATATTATAACTTCTCAACACAAAATCATAAAAATATAATTTATTTGGCAAAATATTTTTTATTAGGCAACCCTTCGATAGAAAAGTGTTTGTTGTCAAAATTCAACTTTTGGGGTGCTTATGCCGCCCGGGCACAACTACTTGGCTAAAATTAATAATGCTCATTTTCAAAGACTTTTTAATAATATTTGCTGAGCTATGAGACTAGGCTTGATTAAACAGGGCTCTAGGTGAGAACTAGACTATGCGGCTACCGAAGCGGGTAACATATGGTGCTAATTATATACTTATATATTATATTTTTATGTATTTCCCTCTTTTTGGATCAAATGTCTTTAACGTTGTCTGGTAGTATTATTTTTGTGAAAATATATTTTTCAAAAATAAATAATTTGCATACTAGATCCCTTTGTTTTCAATCACTAACTATTAGAAGGTACCCATACTCGATATAAATAAGGAATGTAGGTAAGTGACATAACAGAAGGTTCTTTATTGCAAACAACTACAAATGTTAACCTGTTCGATGATAATTTTAATTTTCTTAGTAGGCTAATAACCTACTATATAAATTATGAATAGAAAGTGTTATCAAACAAGTCTAATAATTCTTTCGGTCAATGTTTGTAATAAAGAACCTTCTGCTGGCTGTCATCTACACTCCTACCATGGATAGACTCTAGCTATGTTCAAGCAAAGTCTCTCAGAATACCCAATGAGGCGATATAAATGGCTTTTTGGTAGGCTTACACAAAGAGGGAGGAAGTTTTCTATGTTATATTGAGGTAAATTTAATGTTTCATCATTTAGATAGGTACACTCCACAACAATAGCCATTTTCCAATAACAAAATTAATACTTTACGAAAATATATAGGGCCTATATAAATTTAATTATTAATGACCGGATTTGACCTATTTGCTTTTTCTTTTCCTGGAATGTGAATCATAAGCAGAGCCCTGCTTTTATGGTGAATAAAAAAGCCCAACTTCGTTTTTAAGTTTCCCAAAAGCGGTGAATAAGCGGTGAATTACAAAAATCCTATTTTTGCGACGAAATTATCGAATTAAGACAAAAGCGTTAAAAAAAAAGTGGTTTTTACCAAACTTTCGTGATTAAGGTGACTTCGTTGGGTTAAAACTAGACTTCCAGGACAATGTTTGAAACAGGTAAACTAAACATATTGAAGTGAAAACCAAAAATTACATTTTGTTTGGACAAAACGGTAAAAAAACACTAGTCCGCAAAAAAAAGTGCTGTCAACTTATTAAAAAAGTAAGATTTAGCGGCAGATGGTCCGGGAAAAGTATGTACAAGTCACAAAGACAAAATATTACACAAAAATCAGCTTGTTACTTCACAAAAATTGTGACTATATTTTTAAATCTCAATTTAGGCTAGAAAAATACTAGCGCGAATGCCGAAAATTGCGACTAAATCACGATTATCGCGGACATCGTTTAAAATCGCGCTAAAACGCCGATTTCGCGAATTATCGCGACAATTCTGAGCATATATTTGCAATCAGGGTAACCTGAAATGTGAACATCTGAAAGAAAAAATGCCATATCTAACATTCGCGAATTATCGCGATCTCCACAAACGCAGGGCTCTGATCATAAGCAAATGAGATAGATAATATGCATTTCATGTTATTACATGACTAGCTACCATAATGTGTGACGCGTTAGAGCATACGGCCACCGATGCCGGTTATTATTACTAAGACATCAATTGATTCATTTATTAAATCAGTATGTCGACTATATCCTAAACTAATTTTACGGTAATGTGATTTATGAGCAAATGAAATGTGTGGTAATGAAAGAACCTTCCACCAGTGACAAGGTCGTAAGGGGGAATGTGGTCTGTTCAAGGTCAAGCACAAAACCCTCGATTAGTAACATGCGCTCCGCGATTCATAAATAGTTTATCTGGGATGTCAGGTGAGAGCGACTACTATTCGCATGGCGGCCAGGATGTCGACATAAACGCCAAGGTCATGGGTGTTAGTGTTTCCGTGTACTAGAAGCTGATTACGTCACTTAGCTCGATGTGTATAGGTGCATTTGCCTCAATCCCCAGCACTCAGATCAAACTCGAGGCACTTAGCTCGATGTGTATAGGTGCATTTGCCTCAATCCCCAGCACTCAGATCAAACTCGAGGCCCTGAGCTGATTATGTCACTTAGCTCGATGTGTATAGGTGCATTTGCCTCAATCCCCAGCACTCAGATCAAACTCGAGGCCCTGAGCAGATTACGTCACTTAGCTCGATGTGTATAGGTGCATTTCCCTCAATCCACAGCACTCAGATCAAACTCGAGGCACTTAGCTCGATATGTATAGGTGCATTTGCCTCAATCCCCAGCACTCAGATAAAACTCGAGGCCCTGAGCTGATTACGTCACTTAGCTCGATGTGTATAGGTGCATTTGCCTCAATCCCCAGCACTCAGATAAAACTCGAGGCCCTGAGCTGATTACGTCACTTAGCTCGATGTGTATAGGTGCATTTGCCTCAATCCATATCACTCAGATCAAACTCGAGGCACTTAGCTCGATGTGTATAGGTGCATTTGCCTCAATCCACAGCACTCAGATCAAACTCGAGGCACTTAGCTCGATATGTATAGGTGCATTTGCCTCAATCCCCAGCACTCAGATAAAACTCGAGGCCCTGAGCTGATTACGTCCCTTAGCTCGATGTGTATAGGTGCATTTCCCTCAATCCACAGCACTCAGATCAAACTCGAGGCACTTAGCTCGATGTGTATAGGTGCATTTCCCTCAATCCACAGCACGCAGATCAAACTCGAGGCCCTGAGCTGATTACGTCACTTAGCTCGGTGTGTATAGGTGCATTTCCCTCAATCCACAGCACGCAGATCAAACTCGAGGCCCTGAGCTGATTACGTCACTTAGCTCGGTGTGTATAGGTGCATTTCCCTCAATCCACAGCACGCAGATCAAACTCGAGGCCCTGAGCTGATTACGTCACTTAGCTCGATAAGTATAGGTGCATTTCCCTCAATCCACAGTACTCAGATCAAACTCGAGGCACTTAGCTCGATGTATATAGGTGCATTTCCCTCAATTCACATCACTCAGATCAAATTCGAGGCCCTGAGCTCATTAAGTCATTTAACTCAATGTGTATAGGTGCATTTCCCTCAATTCACATCAGTCAGATCAAAATCGAGGCCCTCTACATGATTTTGTTCGGTCCACAGGCATTACGATAAAGCATCATGCAATGTGATACCTACTATTCTTGTTTTCATAAAAGTTGAGTGAACACAACATTTGGGAAACTCTGGTAAACCAGATTTGTAATTTTTCGTCGATGAAAGTGACTTTAGCGCAAGATTTAAAGCATGATGTTCATACAATTGTTGAATAAAAATTATATTTACAAATTTTTATTGGAAAAATAGGGTTTGTTTTGTTACAGAGAGGCATACTTTTTTTATGTATTAGTAAGATACTGAGTTGGAATTATTTTCAATTAAGATAATGGCAATATATAGCTCATATTGTTTGAAATTTGGCCCTTGCGCTATTTTCAATTTTAAATGTGGCGGTTATGATCCAACGAGGTTGACCCGCCTGTCCTAGACAATCACAAATAAATTAAAATATCAAAAATAGTTTGAAATTATATTCAATATTTTATGAAATTGTATTCACTTTGCCCGGAACGGTGACCATGCTGTCAATAGCGTCAGGTCATCAAAAGAGTGAATTACCGGTGACGGTAAGATCAAAGTTCAAATCTCGTCCAAGTATAAGTGGGGTGATTTGCACTGCGAAGTGTTTTCTAGCGTAGCAAATGGCATGTGCTGCCATCTGATATGTGAGCAAGGGTGATTAAGTTGGTAGCACTCGCCACTCATATTTTTTTATTTTATTGAATTTATTTTGATTTTATTTTAGTAAACATACATTGAGACTATTCTAACAAATTACACCTTAATTTTGGCCATTTTAAAAACACGGCACTTGAAAATTTGCAAATTTTAAACCACACCCACACCCCTTTTTTTATAGAGCACCCCCAATGTTTTTTACAAGTCGCGCCTATGCTTGGATGACATTATTGAAGAGTTTAAAAGAATTGTACTCTTCAGCCGGCATTGTAATTTATAAAGTTTGTATCTCAATGAATAATCTTGTAATATCAAACATTTATCCTTTGTTTTTAATTTATTGTAATGGTTTAAAAAAAAATCATATTCTCGGTGGGAGGGGGGGGGGACGGAGGAAGGAGGGTTGATCCCGCCCCCTTCGTATCCATATCCTGCGCACGCTTATGATGGATGATACCATAGTTGATCGCATGCTAAGACTCTCCCTGTTTACACGTGATATTTATGGTATCAGATACTATTGGTCTATCAGTTTCTTAACACTTAATTTGTGTAGCATTCCACACTGACAAACAATTTTTTGAACAACTGCACTTGTGCTTGCGAGACCCGCATACAAACATCCTGGGCAACCTTTATGCAAGTGTTCACACTGAAAACACATACCGAGACTCTCCCAACTCTCGCTCTGAGCAGTCAAAAGGAGTGTTTATCTTTACTAATTCTGTTCTAGCATTCTCAGGCAGTGTTTTTTGGTTGTGTTAGATTACATCTAGTGTGGTAATTAAGCTGTCAGAATTATCTGAATAAGTAAAAAATAAACGTGTGCTTTGGGATGTGAAAAATAAAAACTACCATAACCGAGTGCTTGAGGATAGTGTGTGATGGTCCCAGCTATAACCGAATGCTTGGGGATAGTGTGTGATGGTCCCAGCTATAACCGAGTGCTTGGAGATAGTGTGTGATTGTCCCAGATATAACCGATTAATTAGGGATAGATTGTTATGGTCCCAGCTATAACCGATTGTTTGGGGATATAGTGTGATGGTCCCAGCTATAATCGATTGCTTGATAGAGTGTGATGGTTCCAGCTATAACCGATTGCTTGAGGATAGTGTGTGATGGTCCCAGCTATAACCGATTAATTAGGGATAGATTGTTATGGTCCCAGCTATAATCGATTGCTTGATAGAGTGTGATGGTTCCAGCTATAACCGATTGCTTGAGGATAGTGTGTGATGGTTCCAGCTATAACCGATTGCTTGAGGATAGAGTGTGATGGTTCCAGCTATAACCGATTGTTTGAGGATATAGTGTGATGGTCCCAGCTATAACCGATTGCTTGGGGATAGTGTGTGATGGTCCCAGCTATAACCGATTAATTAGGGATAGATTGTTATGGTCCCAGCTATAACCGATTGTTTGGGGATATAGTGTGATGGTCCCAGCTATAACCGGTTCCTCCACCGTGGTTCGGATTCCACGTTAAACTGTAGGTCCTCCATTTCATCTCACAATCACCCTACCATTACACATTAGCGTAAGTGCGTATAACCCGAACGGGTAGTAAGACGCGGTGCTAATAATGATAATGATATAACCGATTGCTTGAGAATAGTGTGTGATGGTCCCAGCTATAACCGATTGCTTGAGAATAGTGTGTGATGATCCCAGCTATAACCGTTTGCTTGAGGATAGAGTGTGATGGTCCCAGCTATAATCGATTGATTGATAGAGTGTGATGGTTCCAGCTATAACCGATTGCTTGAGGATAGTGTGATGGTTCCAGCTATAACAGATTTCTTGAGGATATAGTGTGATGGTCCCAGCTATAACCGATTGCTTGGGGATAGTGTGTGATGGTCCCAGCTATAACCGATTGATTAGGGATAGAGTGTTATGGTCCCAGATAAACCGATTGTTTGGGGATATAGTGTGATGGTCCCAGCTATAACCGATTGCTTGAGAATAGTGTGTGATGGTCCCAGCTATGACTGATTGCTTTAGGATAGAGTGTGATGGTTCCAGCTATAGCTGATTGCTTGATGATAAGAATGTGATGGTCCCAGCTATAACCGATAGCTTTATGATAAGAATGTGATGGTCCCAGCTATAACCGATTGATTGATATAGTGTGATGGTTCCAGCTATAACCGATTGATTGATATAGTGTGATGGTTCCAGCTATAACCGATTGCTTGAGGATAGAGTGTGATGGTTCCAGCTATAATCGATTGATTGATAGAGTGTGATGGTTCCAGCTATAACCGATTGATTGATATAGTGTGATGGTTCCAGCTATAACCGATTGCTTGAGGATAGAATGTGATGGTCCCAGCTATAATCGATTGATTGATAGAGTGTGATGGTTCCAGCTATAACCGATTGCTTGAGGATATAGTGTGATGGTTCCAGCTATAACCGAATGCTTGAGGATATAGTGTGATGGTTCCAGCTATAACCGATTGCTTGAGGATAGAGTGTGATGGTCCCAGCTATAATCGATTGATTGATAGTGTGATGGTTCCAGCTATAACCGATTGCTTGATAGTGTGTGATGGTTCCAGCTATAACCGATTGCTTGATAGTGTGTGATGGTTCCAGCTATAACCGATTGCTTGAGGATAGTGTGTGATGATCCCAGCTATAACCGATTGCTTGAGGATATAGTGTGATGGTCCCAGCTATAACCGATTGCTTGGGGATAGTGTGTGATGGTCCCAGCTATAACCGATTGATTAGGGATAGAGTGTGATGGTCCCAGCTATAACAGATTGCTTGAGGATATAGTGTGATGGTCCCAGCTATAACCGATTGCTTGGTAATAGTGTGTGATGGTCCCAGCTATAACCGATTGATTAGGGATAGAGTGTGATGGTCCCAGCTATAACCGATTGCTTGGGGATAGTTGTGATGGTCCCAGCTATAACCGATTGATTAGGGATAGAGTGTGATGGTCCCAGCTATAACCGATTGATTAGGATAGTGTGTGATGTGCTTAACGATGATTGATATGTGTATGGTCCCAGCTATAACCGATTGATTGGGATAGTGTGTGATGGTCCCAGCTAATACCGATTGTTGGGATATAGTGTGATGGTCCCAGCTATAACCGATTGCTTGAGGAATAGTTGAGTGTGATGTTGATGCCCAGCTATACCGTTGTGTGGGGATAATGTGAGGTCCCAGCTATAACCGATTGCTTGAGAATATAGTGTGATGGTCCCAGCTATAACCGATTGCTTGGGGATATGTGTGATGGTCCCAGCTATAACCGATTGCTTGGGATAGATGTGATGGTCCCAGCTATAACCGATTGCTTGATAGTGTGATGTCCAGCTATAACCGATTGCTTGAGAATAGTGTGTGATGATCCCAGCTATAACGTTTGCTTGGGATATAATGTGATGGCCCAGCTATAACCGATTGCTTGGGGATAGAGTGTGATGGTCACAGCTATAACCGATTGCTTGGGGATAGAGTGTGATGGTCCAGCTATAACGATTGCTTGAGGAATAGTGTAGGTAGACTTGGATCCCAGCATAATTAATGTTTGTCATGGGGATATAGTGTGATGGCCCAGCTATAACCGATTGCTGGGAATAGAATGTGATGGTCCCAGCTATAACCGATTGCTTGAGAATAGAGTGTGATGTCAGCTATAACCGATTGCTTGAATATGTGATGATCCCGTAAGTTGCTTGGGGATATAATGTGATGGCCCCAGCTATAACTGTTTGCTTGGGGATATAATGTGATGGCCCCAGCTATAACCGATTGCTTGGGGATAGAGTGTGATGGTCCCAGCTATAACCGATTGCTTGGGGATAGTGTGTGATGGTCCCAGCTATAACCGATTGATTAGGGATAGAGTGTGATGGTCACAGCTATAACCGATTGCTTGGGATAGAGTGTGATGGTCACAGCTATAACCGATTGCTTGGGGATAGAGTGTGATGGTCACAGCTATAACCGATTGCTTGAGAATAGTGTGTGATGGTCCCAGCTATAACCGATTGATTAGGGATATAGTGTTATGGTCCCAGCTATAACCGATTGCTTGAGAATAGTGTGTGATGATCCCAGCTATAACTGTTTGCTTAAGAATAGAGTGTGATTGTCCCAGCTAGAGCCGATTGTTTGAGGATAGTGTGTGATGATCCCAGCTATAACCGTTTGCTTGGGGATATAGTGTGATGGTCCCAGCTTTAACCGATTGCTTGAGAATAGTGTGTGATGATCCCATCTATAACTGTTTGCTTGGGGATATAGTGTGATGGCCCCAGCTATAACCGATTGCTTGGGGATAGAGTTTGATGGTCACAGCTATAACCGATTGCTTGGGGATAGAGTGTGAAGGTCTCAGCTATAACTGATTGTTTATGATAAGAGTGTGATGGTCCCAGCTATAACTGATTGGTTGATGATAAGAGTGTGATGGTCCCAGCTATAATCGATTGCTTGAGGATAGAGTGTGAGGTGCCCAGCTCCCTGAAAGTGTTGAAGTAACTAATATTTTTTTGTTCTCAAAATTATGTTAGAGTTAGGCCTATATTATTTATACATGGAAAAATGTTAATTTAAAACCTTATCAAATGTATAGATCCAAACAATGGAGGTGTATGTAAGAGCGGGAATTACTATCCCCCCTTTTTTTAATGATTAATGTGTTTTTCCTTCATACAAATGGTCAAATTTCCAAGAAGATAGTATTTGCTTGAGATCTTTCCGTTTAATTTTATGTAGCTTATTAACAATCGACTGACCCGCCTCGGTGGCCGCGTGGTCTAAAGCGATACTCTAGCAGTAAACTAGACTCAAGATTAGGGGAAGATCGAGGTTCGAATCTCGGTCAGGTGTACTGAAGGAGATCTTTTCAAAACAGTTTTCCAGTCTTTCTCAACGCAAATATGGGTATACTTCCTCTAAATATAACCTTACAAATCCCTAAAACCACTATTGTAATTAGTATATAAGCGTATAATCCCGAACGGGTAGTAAGAGGCGGTGCTCAAGAGATCGTGGTTACTGATGTGAACTCTTGCCCCTTGCTTCTTGTATTCACCCACGCAGAATCATCGCGCCAATTCAAGTGCATTCGTTCACTCACGTAGTAGAGATAAGCGAACATTAAGTACGTGGCAGCCCGAGGTTGATATGGAGCGAAATGTTTGTCGATGGAGGAACATCCAGAAAAGTTGAAAGAATATCATAGGATGACCATAGAAACCTATAACTATATTTTAGGAGATAGTGAAGGAGACCTGAAAAATACAAGCAACTTCCGAACATTTATTTAGCTTGGACAGAAACCGTGCGTAGTCGTAACGAACTGAGCAGGAAATACAAACATGTCTGAATTCTGCCGACATAGGGGGCGACTAACAATCGGGTCAGGTCAATCAGTTGATCCCAGTTTAGGGGTAGCTTTGTCCAGATAAATTAGGTTTGAGGTCACCCGGATTGAGTAAAAACCGGATTAGTGAAGCTAAGCTAAAGCTTCCTCTTGAAAAAGTTTGAACATAAATAAGTGAAATATGTAATTATAGTCTATAAGTAGTGCCGATGAAAATAAATAATGAGTTATTAATGTAGAGCCTTCATTTATAAAGTATAGAAATATAATAGGACTACATTTATTCATCGAAAGAACAGTCAGTAGTTTTATCTTTTGTTTATTTAAGTCAGCTTTTCATTTTCATATTTTTACAATAAGTTAATTCAACAATGAAGCGTCTTTTGAAACTAGGTCAGCTCTTTCGAGCCTATATAATCTTGGTAGGAGGATAGACAAGATGTGAAGGAGGGACAGTGGCCGTGAATAGTCAATATCAATTATGTCATCCAGTCATTGCTAAAAACTTACTAGATAAGGAGGTTGGCGTGCGTTGTCAATAAGCGTACTTAAGCCCGCTACAGACGTTCAGACTGGGGTATGCGAACAAATGTTTGTATGTTTTCCGTCCTTGGATACGGCAGACATTTGCCCGCAAACATTTATTTCTGTACCCAAAAGTTTCTTGACAGTATTTAAATAATTAATTAGATAATTAAGCTATTGTTTCTGTTGGTTGAGATTATAGCCCCATCTAAATTACATATTACCATTGAAAAATGTCAACTGGACACAGGTATCGAACCCAGGACTTTTGCTTATCTTACGCAAGGTTTAGGTTCAGCTTACAAGTCTAGACTGACTTGGAGTAGGGATGGATATCAAACATCGATTTTATTGGGCGATGTTTTCACCCATCGATGTTGACGGTTTGATGTTCGCGCCATCGATATATGCTAATCGATGATGTGTGTACATTGAATATCGCTAAAGAACAATGATTATTGAAAATCGTCGAATTTATAACATAAATGAGAAAAATCATTACTTGTAAAACATCGATTTTATAGAACAAATAAAACACGGTATTATGTTTTTTAAATACCGTGTTTTATTTGTTCTATAAAATCGATGTTTTATATATATATAATCAATGGCGTGGGCATCGAACTTGAAATGTCGTTTGAAAACATCGATGCCCGATATTCATTCCTACCTGTAAATGCTAGTGGGTGAAGTAGGACAAATTTTGAAAGACAAGAAACTATATTATTATTATTATTAGCACCGCGTCTTACTACACGTTCGGTTATACGTACCTACGATAATGTGTAGTGTAGGTGATTGTGAGATGAAATGGAGGACCTACAGTTTAACGTGGAATTCGAACCACGGTGGAGGCCTGGCATTCCTCACATTCACAAGTTGTGATTAATACAAGTTTATGTTCCGCATGTGGTAAAGGAAGGTTTGGAAATCAGATAAATCTCTGCCGGGACCGAGGATTGAACCCCGGACCCTCAGCACAGAAGTCCGACACCTTACCCCTAGACCACCAGGTCACGTGACACGAAAATGTTTGGAAAGAAATATGGTGTTTTTACAAACAGTGGACGACGGATCGTGGTTACTATCTATAATTATTGAACAGACAATATCAAGAATTTGCCATTTTAAAAATGTTATTTAAAAAAAAAATTGGACATGAATTATTATTTTATGAACATAATTTGTTTGAATTTAAATTTAAGTCTTCGAATTTATTGAATATAAATGTACTTCAGATATAATTACTTAATTTATTTGAAAAAAAAATTAAAAACGCCAAAGCTTGTATTCACTAACGAGTGCAATTTTGCTCCGGCGCAAGTCCAGAAATGGCGTAACACTGCACCCAAGATACTCCCAAAGATACGCCTTATTATTTGCTCCATTTCTGTATTCACTAAACAAGGAGTAAACTGGTGGCAAGATTATGGTGACGTCACCATAAACGTCATCAATAATTGCTTTATTTTCGACCAATCCTTGTGAAGAATTTACTTTCAAAGTCAAGGCTACTTTATTTTAAATCTCTAATGAAAATGATAGCAATAAATACAAAGATTTCTAAACATTTTGCTCATAACTAGCAATAAAATAGAAGCGGCCTCTTTCTGGATGTTTTACAAAAACAATATTAATAGATTATATAGAAGTTATTTATATTATTAGTTTAAAGCTTAAGTTCCATTAATAAAACATTTATAGAAACTTTAAAACTTATTTTAAAGCTATATTAAACGCCATATTTAGTGACGAGATGTCTTTGAACTTGGAGGAATACAAACCTCTTTCGATCTAGACAAAGACTTCACAGTTCGTAGTTTTGTTTTGTAATAATGCAAGAAATGCCATTGCGTTGTTTGAATGTAATAATTCAACAATAAAATGGTACGTGTTTTCTTACCACTGTCTGAATTGAAACAAATTTTGTGCTTGACAGATGATATGTTATTTTAATTTATTTTATTATTATTTGGGGTACAGTTCGGTAACTAATTGTATTTTAAGCCTATACAATAATATGCTGCCATTAAAATTTATTGAAGTGACAATCATGATTTAATAGTTGCGCCTACTCTTGAGTGGTGGCTAATAAGAGACGCAACTTTGCTCTCAAATTGCGTCTGCTCCTTTTAGTGAATAGGGATTTAGCACATCTTTCAAACTTGCGCCGGCGCAACTATTTGCTCCCGTTAGTGAATCCAGGCCCTGTTGTATTGATAAAAAAAAGATATCTAAAAAAATCGATGTTTTGAAGACGATGTTTTCCCCCCATCGATGTTAAAGTATCGATGGCAACATCGATGTTTTTCTTTCGATGTCCATTCCTAACTTGGAGCCAATCTACTAATCTAGTGCTGCTATCTATCGGCTTAACTGATAAACTATGCATTGTGCTGCTACCTATCGGCTACTGAAGTACTGTATTGTAGTACTATCATCTTATTATTGGGAAAAGTCTGCTAGTGATATCTTCATAGTTTTAAGATTTTAAGTTTAAACAAATATGTCCAAATAGTCACTTTATAATCTAAGACTAATAATTTTTCGTGCCCTGCTTCTCTTCACCCGTCTGGGCTATTCTCAAATTCACACTAATGGGATAAGGATAGGAAGGTAGTAATAAATTTAAGTAAATGTACCCCCATTTGTGTGCAGAAAGCGTGAGAGACCAATTAGTAAAGAACACTAGTGTACTCGGCCGGGATTCGAACCCCAATGTCACCACCAAACTATATTAGACGAGAGCGATGAATTAGTCCGCGTGACCATCAATGCAGGAATAGTATTAAATACGCGCAAACGATAACGTGTATTGTAATATTGCCTTGAAAATAATATTTAAGTCAATATCAGCCCGCATCGGTGGCCGAATGAATGACCTAAAGCGTCACTTTCGCAATAAATTATATTGCCGATGATGGGGCGACCGGAGTTCAAATACCGGTCGGGTGTGATGAGGATAGTTTTTACTAAATGGTTTACCACTTTCCCTCCAAGCAAATGTGATTACACTTCCTCTGAATTCAACTGTACTCATACCCGCCTCGGTGCCGTAGTTGGCTAACGCGCCAGTCGTGTTGAGCCACACCACCGAGGACGGGGAGATCGAGGTTCGAATCTCGGTCGGGTGAACTGGGGGTGGTTTTTCCTAAATGGTTTTCCACTCTCCCTCCACGCAAATGCGGGTTCACTTCCTCTAAATTCAACCTTCCAAATTCCTAATCCATTAATGTAATTAGTACTTAAGCGTATAACCCGAACGGGTAGTAAGACGCGGTGCTAAAAAAAAAAACTGTACTCATCTCTAGCACATTAGTGTAGCTAGCTCAACTTTTGTTTCTTGGGAAACACTGGTCTATAGCAGTGAACAGCCAACATAATCGTCTTGGTAGATAGCGCTACTGACGTTTTGGTTGAATGTCTATTAAGTGTGATTGTACATAATTAGTTCTAATTATATGAGTTGTGTTGGGTCTTATCAACTTTGTCATCCCGTCGGGGCTTTCATTGTCGTTAGACTGGATTACTCAGGGGGTCGAGATAGGGGGAATACGGGTTGAATGGGTGGTGGTTGTAGGGGGGGAGTGCGTGAGTTGATAAGGTGGATGTCTTGACTAGTAGGGGTGTTATGTTAGGGTTTGATTCTTTGGATAAAAGGGAGGGAGGGGTCGCAGTGTATAACCCTAGGGCAAGTATCTTAGCTTGGAGCCATTAAGGAACTTGCTAAGGGTTCTGCGCGGGTCGGTTTTTTGGAGCTTGGAGTAATCTACCTCCAGGTAAAGTCTGGGAAAGCTCGGCACGGTTGCAGTTTGTAAGGGGAGGATGGTGTGGTGGAAACGTTTGGAGGAGCAGCCCGAATGGTTCGTGGGTGCTGGAGGAGGGGAGGGGAAAAGCAGCCTGAATGATTTGTGGGTGCTGGGTCGCCGAGAGTGCAATACCTATCTGAAAACTAGATTTTTTTCCTCGAGTTTAAGAGAGATAATTATATTTTAAAGTTTCAAACTCCCCAACCAAAACATAAGCAGATCTTATCCTTTCTTTTACATCGGTGTTTTTCCTTATTCCTCACTTAACTCTAATTAATGTATAAATACTCCTTACATTCTAACTTACTAGTCTAAGAGACAAAGTTACGTTTATATGTAGCATTACACTTGTAAATAACAATTTTATAAGGTTTCGGGATCGTCTTTTGAGTCCTGGGGCCTTGCTGCCCTCTATATAGGGAGGATGAACTACCCCTGTAGTGAGCGATCTGTCTATTCGCGGCAACCGACCACGCTGGTTCGGCCGCTTACGTTTGACTAAATTTTGTTATGGGGATGGCAACTCGAATGTCGCGCAATAGCTATATATATATTTATATTTATTTATTTATTTATATCTTAATATATATCATTCTTCTGTACGTGTGTATGTCACTGAACTCCTCCTAAACGGCTGGACCGATTTTGATGAAATTTTTTGTGTGTGTTTGAGTGGGTCTGTGGATGGTTTAGATTCACAATTGGACCCGGTAGGTGGTGCTGCAATCGGGTTCTAGGATTTTTTTTTACATTTTTTGGGGAATTTTTTTTGGGGAGGGGATTTTTTTTTTTAGATTTTTTATATCAGAACATGTAACCTCAAAATTTCACCCCTCCACCACCACCCCCAATAATTATAATAATGAATATAATATTAATAATTGACCGTTAAAACCTGCTAACAATTAGCAATAATTGGAGTTCATTGTGAATTTGTAATTGTGATGATCACATAGTATTTGTTTTATTATCGAAATCAATTATGCCACCCAAACTGAAAGCCAACGTTTCGGGCAGGACAACGTCTGTCGGGTCCGCTAGTTTATATATATTTATTTATTATGTAGAGCTATTTGCGTAAAATTAATGTTTGAGTAAAAATAACTACCACTTTTGGCCCCATCTGCTCTCGAGTCTCGAAAGTTCCAAGTGGAGGGGTGATTGGACGGCCATATAAACGCGTTATTTCCTGCGAGAAAGAACAGCGCGTGGGAAAGAACCGCCTTAGCCCACAAAAATGTCGCCACGTGTAATCGCGCATGATTTAACTTGACGTTTGGTTACCCAGAGAGATATTGTGTGTTGTGTAGTATGTGTGTGTGTGTGTATGTATGTGTGTATGTATGTATGTGTGTGTGTGTGCGCGCGCACAAAAACTGTCAATATTGGTCATATTTGGAATGGCATTGTGTCGTGCATAAATTTACAACATTATTCTGTTATCCAGTGGAGTTTCTAGTGGTGATTGCATGATAAGGTAAAGTGACAAAGAGCAAGTTCAGGCAAAGCACGTGGCACGGAATGGATTAGTGCAACCACCACAGTAGAGGAAATTATACTCCATAGGAAAGAGCGTCACAAATTTTTACGCACTCCATTGTGGCGCGTTGCAACGCCCACTTATAGTACAGTCGGGATAGTTTTTTTGCTAGAATTAATTCAAACAAAACTCATTTTCGGTTCCTATCAATTATATACCTCTAGATTAACATACTAAAAATCTATATCTGTATATTTATGTCATAGCCGCCATATTGGAAAAATGGCGTCCACAACAGATCTTTATGAAGTGTTTCCTCATTTGTAGCAAAACCTTATTTCCTGCAAAAATTTGTTCTGAATCAAAATTAAAGAATACAAGATTACCTATAAATATTGTGTATAACTTTTTCTCTGTGCCCCATATTTTACCTGCAGATTTAATTTCAAGATTTATTAATCCATAATTTTCTTAACTATAGATTTTTTTTGTAGTTTACTACTTTAATCTAAAAACCGTTGGCCCAATTAAAAACTATGCTGAAACAAATTTACATAGCATACTGTATTACATAGCAAAATTAAGTTTGAATGGCTGGGGGTGTGGTACATTGGAGTGGGATGCGCGGAGGAGCAACATGAATGGATCAAAGTTGGATATCAAGTTCAAAAAATTTCCGAAACAATTTGGAAACAAAATACTGCTATCAATTCTTTGTGATAGTTAGTTTCGATATTAGAGTATTATCAATCAAAATCCTTGCTTTTAACTGTTAAATAATAAAATTCATCTTGTGATTTAAAGGGAATTATTGAGACTATGGTTAAAAGTGATTATGTACCAGTAAACCTATAAGTTAAGGACTTATGTTTATTTATATAATAGTAGGTATATAAAGAGAGCGGGATTCCTTGTATTTCTTTGTCATCATGTGACAAGTTTTATATTTTTTGCCATCTCTACACATAGAAACAAAACAAATTTCCAATGATAACAAAATTAATATTGTATTATAATTATATATAATCCAAACAAATCAACAAAATTCTCATCAATCACAGAAGAACGTTATTATTTATATCATGAATATTCAAAGAATGCCACAACATGGCACCGAAGTATTTAATAGGCAATAGTTATAATTTTTAGTATTATAAACGAACCCACTCGAACAAAACTTAACCTTTCATGCGTCAACACATTTTTTATGAAATTTCGGGATCCTGAAATATTACATTTTTCAAACTATTTAAAATATTAATTTATTTTAGGAAATACTTCCCCATGTACCAATTTTAAACTAGATCATAATTATTTTTAAAAACCAATCATTTGTAAAGTACCCTTTTATTATTATTTTAAAAGAAACATGAATAAGTATTTATCTTTTTTTATATATTAACTTTGTGATAGTGCTGCTCTCTAGTAAACATGGAATGAGCTAAGGAGAGTCTCAGCTGCTGCCATCGATCAGACAAGTGGCACCCCAATTAAATGGATACAATTCAGGATTTTGTGGATATTATGAGAATGGATACAAATCAGACTTTTTGTTTGTGGTGCTTGTTTAAGAAAATGTCTGAATGGATACCATTCAGGATGGATACAATTCAGCTCCCTCGTATGTCGGACCCTACAGACAACACGATTTGGTCAGGTGGTCGGGCCGATTTGATCAGATCAGGTGCAATATCGGGTCGTGTGTAGGTTGTCACCCAACAAAAATTGTTTTATTTAATGTCGGGTGACGTCGGGTGGTCGGCGCATCCAACCGCACGACCGTCCGACCAAATCGTGTCGTCTGTAGCGTTGTCGGGTGAATCAGCGTGTCAGTTGTACTACAAACACGGGCGCGAGTAGTAGTGTTTATGTAGCAACATCATATGAATGAATTTTTTTCCGTTCAATTAGCCATTTTTTTTGGCTCACTTTTTTCTTTTTTAATTCCTAACGATGCTATTAGCGCGAGTCCAACTTTTTGGTGTTTGGATACTATAGGAGGCATGATGCGTGTGTCTTTTAGAGAAAAAAAAAACCTGATGAAATCAGGTCATCTGTAGGTAACAACCGATTTGGTCGGGCCGACTGTCAGGCCAACCAAATCGGATCAACTGTAGGGCCCTTAACAATATAATACAACATGACATGAAAGATTAAAAACAGTAAAACATTATTGATAGTAGCCGGGGTAAAATTACAATAACTGTGATAGAAAGGGTTAAATATTGACCTTCAATAAATGTGTTTCAATGTAAGATTTAATTACTCCACTCAAATGTTTACACAAACATGACACACTTGCACCACACAACAAAACAATAACCTCTCGTCAAGATTTGGGGCGGCGCGGGTGGGGACGGTGTCATTTGCTATTACCCCTGCCATGCCTAAACCGCCTCCCCTACCGATTGAAATTGTAACTATTTTGTTTTAAAATATATGCTCTACAAATTTGTTCACATAGGATATTTCATTGAGATAGTACTTTTCGAATCATAAGTGATAAAACTTCAAAAAAATAAAAAAATAAAAATTAGAAACTAAGAAATTTTACAGAAATTGAAGCTACGGCTAAACTATGGGTCTCAGAAAAAAACACAAAATATACAAAATGTAGATAATTTTGTATTTTTTAATTTTGGTTCAATAAATTATTTTCGTAGGACGTAAGGTTTTCATATTAATTGAGAAAACCTTCCAATGGGCCTGGGCTGGACGCCATTTTCCAATATGGTGACCAATGGCGCCCAAGATGTAGATTTTTAGTATGTTAATCTAGGGGGTATAAAGTTGAACAGGAACCAATTGTTTGTTAATTAATTCTAGCAGGACGCGTTATTTTTGCTATCCCGACTCGACTATTACACACATTCCCTCCCACGGGAAAGAACGCGTGCATATGGCTGTATGTCAACTATCAACCTAACTGATAATGGGTGGAAAGAAAATTAGGTTAGAAGTGATGTCCGGTCCCCACCGGGATACATTCGCTCCATTTATTGTAAAAGAAACCAAGATACACATCTTTATCACCGCCAAATCTAATTGAGGGATCCCTAAAGGTTTTATGTCTACTTTTGTGCACGGGTTATCAGAATTAACGCACACTAATGTGGTAGAGAATAGGAAGGAAGAAATAAGAGGAAGTGTATCCGCATTTACATGGAGAGAGAGTGGGAACCAATTTAAAGAAAATGCTGCCCTCAGTAACCGCTATATAGTGAATTTAATCAAACTCTCTCACACACAAGCTTTAGTTAACCTTCTTACATAAACTCTATTAGTAGGTAGCTATACTATAAATAAATGTATTGAAACAATAGCTACAAAATGGCTAAATTAAAAAACAATTGTAAGCTAAAATAAATAATCTGTTATTTTTGATAATAATTACTAAAAGAAACCCGCATGGTATAATGCGCTACTCTCGCAAAAGACTAGACTGCCGATGAAGGGAAGATCAGGGTTCGAATCTTGGTCAAGTATACTGAGAGTGGTTTTCTTAAATGATTTCCCACTCACTTTCTCTCTCTCCATACAAATGCAGGTAAACTTCCTCTAAATTCAACCTTTCTATCAGTAATCCAGCATAATCATGCTAGGCGGCCTAAATAAATGTATAACTCGAATGGGTAGTAAGATGCTAAAAAAAGAGATAAAAATAATATTTTGTGTGTTCATAATCAATAAAAATCAACCATGTTTAACCTAACCTTCCAAGTCTATTAAAATTCAATCAAAATATAATTTTGAAAGGATTAATACATTTAGAGACTAGTTATTTTCATGCAAAGTTGTCATATGTGTATTCTGAAGTACTTTTTCATTAATTAATTATTTAACTAACCAATCAAAATATTTTAATGACTTACATTTTTTGTGTCTTGTATCTATACTTAACTGATAACGCCACAAGGTCATTTTTTTTGGTCCTAAAGATATAGTTCCTCAAAAAGAAAGCGTAAACATGCTCTAAACTAGTTATGCAATCTAAATATTTTATTGGCTTACTTTTTTTTATGTCAAATTTAATTGATAATGCTTCTAGGTTTTTTATGTAAAAATATAGTTTCCTAAAATAGAATGTAGGCATTCTCTAACTGTATTTTAGCACACAAATTTAAACTGGTTAGAGCCTAGGCCTAAATGAAAACCATCCCAACCCAATTCAACCCGTTCCTGCACCAAAGAATAAACATTTTGCTGAAGTTGTTAGAATAATCTAAGACCCCCCTATGTTGTTGTTTTTTTAAATTAGAAGGAATTAAATAGAATCCATATCTACTAGAAGTTTAGTGCACGCTAGGCCTATATCAGGATCCAAAATTTCATGATTTTTTTTTATGCCTGGAAGGTTAGGTTTTGTTAGGTTGGGATAGTTTATAATAATAAAAATGTTAACTATTGTGTATTAATATACTATTGGTGCAATTAATTATATTAGTTTAAATATTTTTATATTTTAATTCCATTTTTTTGAAATAGATTAGTTACCGTACCGTACGTTCTTCTGGCATTTAGGTGAATTTTGTTTTAGTTAGCCCACTTATATAATTATTTAAGGAGTGGATTCTAAGGCACCAAAAATGTTTAAAATAGCCATTAAAAATATGGGATTCGGGCACCAGAATAGGCACTAAAGGGAAAAAAGTACATAATAGGCAATGTAAAATTGATTTTTTTACCTAAATCCAAATCACATTGCTATTAATTGTTTTTAGCACCATGTCTCAATACTTGTTTGGGTGTGTATATATATATATACATATATATATACATATATATATATATATATATACATATATATATATATATATGGTATAAACAAATCACGCTAATATGTTAGAGATTAGGAAGGTAGAATTTAAAGGAAAAATATTAATTTTGTTATTATTGGAAAATTGCTATGGTTGTGGAGTGTACCTATCTAAATGATGAAACATTAAATTTACCTCAATATAACATAGAAAACTTCCTCCCTCTTTGTGTAAGCCTACCAAAAAGCCATTTATATCGCCTCATTGGGTATTCTGAGAGACTTTGCTTGAACATAGCTAGAGTCTATCCATGGTAGGAGTGTAGATAACAGCTATCAGAAGGTTCTTTATTACAAACATTGACCGAAAGAATTATTAGACTTGTTTGATAACACTTTCTATTCATAATTTATATAGTAGGCTTATTAGCCTACTAAGAAAATTAAAATTATCATCGAACAGGTTAACATTTGTAGTTGTTTGCAATAAAGAACCCTCTGTTATGTCACTTACCTACATTCTTATATTATATCGAGTATGGGTTACCTTCTAATAGTTAGTGATTGAAAACAAAGGGATCTAGTATGCAAATTATTTATTTTTGAAAAATATATTTTCACAAAAATAATACTACCAAACAACGTTAAAGACATTTGATTCAAAAAAACGGAAATACATAAAAATATTAAATATAAGTATATAATTAACACCACATGTTACCCGCTCTGGTGGCCGCATAGTCTAACGTGCAACTCTTACAGCAGACTAGACTGCCGATGACGAGGAGCTCGAGGTTTGAATCTTGGTCAGGTGTACTGAGGGAGGTTTTTCCAAACTTGTTTTCCATTCTCCCTCCACACAAGTGCAGGTACACTTTCTCTAAATATAACCTTTCAAATCCCTAAAACCACTAGCGTAATTAGTACATAAACATATAAACTGAACGGGTAGTAAGAAGCTGTGCTAAAAAAAACCATACGTTCCTATGTCCAAAACATTATCAAAATTTGGGTAATACAAGAATTGTAGGTTAATGTAAAAGATTCATTTTGTGCCATAAAATACTTAATTTTCATTAATTTTGTCTTAGTAACATGTGGTACCGGTACCTACTGTATCACAGGAAAATTATGTCACCAATATTATAAACTACACTAAGCCAACTAGACCTAGTATTTTATATTGGGGTAGTGAGCGGGCACATGCCCTGGGCACGGGACGATTCCTAGATAGCTCAGTAGTCAGAGAATTGGCGTACTAAGTCAAAGGTCCCGGGTTCGATTCCCGTGTCCAGGTGTCATTTTAAAATTTTCAGAATTTGATATATAGTTAGAGTAATCCTCACTAAAAGCATAAATAATAGCTTTGGCTATTTGATTCCTAGCTAGTAAGATAGCTGCATGATAGTATTGTTTATGAGACATATATTTCATAACATTTTCTGCATATTTAGTAACAGTTGACACAAAATCCGTCATATTTTGTTTATGTCACGATACAAATTTAATACGAAATAAATAAAAAAGAGTAACTAAATCAATTTCCAATGTCGCCAGTGAACTGGGCATGCCCAAAACATATGAAATGATACTATATTGTGATCCACTTCAAAATACCAACAATGGTAATCGGAAAAACAATATGGCAGCCCTGTGCAATATGGAGCCTGATTTGGATTATGGAACGAATTTTTTTTCATGTTTCAATGTACCTAGTAAAGTTCCAAAAGAGAATTCTCGAATACATCGAAGTGCACACACAACTATGACTATGTCCTGTGCCTCTCCCTTCAGCTCCCAGAATGTTCTTCTTTCCTTAAAGTCGTCCAATATTTGAATCCTCCCCGGTCCTATGACGTGTGTTTAACCTGAGGGATAGGTCTTGGAAAGGTGGCTTTAGAAGAAGTGCACACACATAAACATGGAAAGAGGAGTGACTACGTAAACCCAGACGAGATTCAAATCGCGACCTTTCCGTCAACCCAGTATATTTAAAGTCCGAAACCTTAGACCGTGTGACCACCAGCGTAATTAATGTGTAGTTATTTCTATCCTGTGGGAGTCTGAGGTGTCCAGATTGTTACTATCACAGCTCGAGTCCAAAGAGCGATCTCACCTAATCCCTGTCCCCTATTAGGAATGAAATCCTGGATATGTTCTGAGCCTAAACGCTTACATTCAGCCTATAGGGAGGAATCTAGTGATCGAGGTCATGGCTTATTTACCTAGGTTTTTAGGCCACACGTAATGGCCATACAGGCCAACTTTAGCACGCGCGGTCGTAACATACATTTAATGTTATTTGTACACGTGGCTGGGTGCACGTATCCTGCGGGTGACGCGTAGCTTAGGTAGATAATACAGCTCTAAACAGATATCGCGTAATAGTGCGTTAACCTGGAGCCAATTTCAACCATTTTATAATATTAAAAAATATATATAATAGTTTAAAAGTAGATATTTTAATCTCGGTTCGGTGGTACCACATAGTCTAACGCGCTACTTTCGTGTTAGACTACACTGCCGAAGACAGGGAGATCGGGGTTCGATCCCTGTCGGGTGTACTAAGAGTGGTTTTCCACACTACCTCCACGCAAATGTGGGTGCGCTCCTTCTAAATTAAACCTTTCTAATACTTAACACATTATTAGTAAATAGGCGTATAATCCGAACGGGTAGTACGACGCAGTGCTAAAAAAAACTATTTTAACATTTAAAAATCATTTCCCTTTCCGAAATCTTGTTCAGTGAAGTGAAGAATGCAGAAAATTGTCCTTCGGTGTGATTTCTGGTTCGAGGGTATTAATGTGTCCGATTTGCCGGTTAATCGGCCGTAAAAGACCGAAACTAACAAAGTTATAGCTACTATTATTCTTCACTCACGCAGATTAGCTGCTGGTCATGGTATTGTTATTCTGCGAACAGAACAATGGAATATAAATATAAACTTCACGGTTTTATAGAAACGTACCTCTCTTTAGAAAGATCTGTAATATATCGAACAAAAAAAAAAAGTATTCGATTGCAATATAAACTTAGACTATGTTTACCGGGTAAAGTACACGTTCCCCAAAACCCTGGAAAACAGCGAGTAATCAATTTGTTTAAGGTCATGAGCCGGAATAATGTAAGATCCAACCAAATAGGTTATTACGATCAAGATTAACATGTAGTTATATGCTTTATTTTAAATTAGACACAGGAACCTCAATTAAATTGTTGGCTTTTATACCTGAAATACAGAGCATTTATTTATATCTAAAATAGGCTACCCTGGCCAGTAGCCAGTGAGACTACTCACAAGGAGCCAGGATGGAATGAATATAATCGAGACATTCGTTATAAATTCTACAATTCATTCGTATTTATTCTTGTAGGCCTCGGAGGTCTTGGGGTAAAGTGCTCGCCTCAGGACCCGATGTTTGTGGGTTCAAACCCACCAGGAGTCAAACGATTTATCTTGAGCTATACAAATTAGTAGCACAACTTTCTTCGGAGGGGAAGTATTATTATTTAGCACCGCGTCTTACTACCCATTCGGGTTACACGCTTAAGTACTAATTACTCTAATGGGTTAGGGATTAGGAAGGTTGAATTAGATAAAGTGAATCCGCATTTGCGTGGAGGGAGAGTGAAAAACCATTTAGGGGAAAATCACCTCCAGTTCACCCGACCAAGATTCGAACCTCTATCTCCCCGTCCTCAGCAGTCGAGCTCAACACGAAACTAGCGCGTTAGCTAACTACACCACCGACGCGGGTGGAGGGGAAGTATAACCATAGATCCCATGTCGATTGTGGCGTGTGAAATAGCCGTGGAAGGTACGTGGAAAATTGAGAGGCCCTTCCACTCTCGCCTATGGAAATTCTCGTGTGCTTATATAATCAGTCGGTCCAGAAAGTACACGTTAAGTACCTAATATAAATAATAAATAAAAATACCAGACACATGAGTTCCAATAACGACACACACTAAAGTATCGGTTACAGCGCTTTGTGGATCAGTGCAAAGGTGTAATTAACGTCTCCTGTTGATCAGCTATGTACTGGGATTTGAGCCATCGCAACTTTGATTTAGCACAGCTCCTTACTACCTGTTCAGGCTACACCCATTCCCTTGCAACTACTTTAAACTAAAATAAAGGCCTATATTAAATAATAAATCATTGTTTTTATTACATCTTAATCAGAAGTTCCAGTGAGTATGTCTGAGGATGCACAGAATACATCATTTGTTAAGATATACGATGGCATTAAAAGGTAAAACAATACCGTTTGTTGTTTCTTGGTGTTATTTCTAAACAATCTCTTAGAAAGCAAACGTGAAAGTATTTGTTTAGTGAATACTGATTGTTACTAGCTTTGTAATCCAAACAAGTAGCACCTGCTTCGATGACTTCATGGCCTAAGGCATCACTCTTGTGTTACACTAGACTGACGATGACAGGGAGATCGGGGTTCAAATCCCGGTCGGATGTACCGCGGGTGGTTTTAACAAAATGGGTTTCCACACTTCATCCATGAAAATGGGGGTACACTTCCTCTAAATTTAAACCTTCTCCATCCCTAGATCATTATTGTAATCAGTACATATGCGTATAGCCCGAAAAGATAGTAAGACGCAGTGTCGAAAAAAAAGAACAAGTAGCGGGTGGAGGATCATTTTACAAACTTTTAATCATTTCAAAAATTGACTCCCAACTATTGTCTAACCATTTATATGCATTTTTGCTCATGTCAAATACAGTAGAAGTTTTATATTTTAAGTGAACTGAATAGCGATATGATAATATATAATTTAGTTGAAATGGATTCGGGATTACATTTAGTTACTACCAATAAAAAATATAATAATTTATTTTCACTACTTCAGCCTTCCCCGACGTAGCTTCAGTGGTATTTATGATAATGCGTTATATCTATAGTCCTGGGCCGCTTGGAATATGCCAGTCCACCCCTGCCTTCAACATTATAAAATAAATGGTACGGCGCACCGCACAGACTTTCTCTCTCTTTCTATAAACTCGTAAGATTTCTGAACGGAATAATGTACATTGTATCATCACCACTCCACATAAGAACACGCATAAAATAATATACAATGATATAGAATCAATGAGAAAAGAGGCGCATCTTTGTCCACCTAAGAGCATTTCAAACAGTTTAATGTCTTCCACAAGGTTCAACCCTTCGGATTAAAATTTCAATTTCTGGTTAAAATTTTAACATTTTATAAGGTGTTGCAGATCTTCAAGTCATCGCATTGATATTTAATTATTCATTTATACATTTTGACCAATAAAAAATGTAAATATTGACTATTGAGTCTAAAATGGGGATAGATCATTGCTGTGCAAATATTTCTCCTAAGAGCTTTAAGGAAAAATAACATACTTTTTTTAGATACTTATATTTAATTACTCTATGGCATTGGAGAATTATTGCGTTAAGACTTAAGTAGTATATGTTTACAACTAAAGCTCACAAAATTGTATTAATATATTTGCAAATATCTCAGAAACTGTTGCTTTTATAAAAAATATATGTCAAATAAAAGTTTTTTATTTCTAATAGTCCTACAATTTTGCAATGATCAGTTGTTTAGTTTCTCAAATAGTTGTGGAGATACAGAAATTAACGCTTCTGTAAAGTACCCTAAAAATCATTTTCATAGGAAAATGAAAATAGCCAGTTTATTTATAATCTTAATCAACGTCTAGATACGAATTTTAATCAAAATCGTTTGAGCAGATTTTGAGAAAACCAAATTTTTCTCTTTTCGCCCTTCAGTAAACTACCCTTAATTTTAAGTTTTTATAGACACACAGACAGACGGCATTGCAAAGACTATTTTTTAAGGTTCGGGGGGTCATGAGACGTCGACATCCATCAACATTTCAGGTTAGTTTTTTTTTACGGTCGCAATACTTAAACTTTAATGTCCAAAAAGTTAAAAAATTCATATAATTGCGTATAGATTGAAAGTTAATGATTTTATAAAAATATGTTTCGGATAAAATATCTGTATTAAAAATAGATATACATATTTGTAATGCTAAGTAATTTCATATCTCAAATAGTTTCGGAGCTATTATAAAAAATGTTAATTGACGCATCAGACCGGAGCCCTTAAAGCCATTTTGCCGAAATATTGAGGGTAGCCATTTTGTTTGGAATATTTATTAATGTTTATAAATGAAATTTAATCAAAATCGTTGGAGCCGATTTTGAGAAAATCGACTTTTTCTCTTTTTTCCCTTCAGTAAACTACCCTTAATTTTAAGTTTTAATAGACACACACACAGACGGCATTGCAAAGACTATTTTTTAGGGTTCGGGGGGTCATGAGACGTCGAAATCCATCAACATTTCAGGTTAGTTTTTTTACGATCGCAATACTTAAGCTTTAATGTCCAAAAAGTTAAAAATATATATATAATGGCGTATAGATTGAAAATTATTGATTTTATAAAAATATGTTTCGAATAAAATATTTGTATTATAAATATATATACATATTTGTAATGCTAAGTAATTTCATATCTCAAATAGTTTCGGAGCTATTATAAAAAATGTTAATTGACGCATCAGAACGGAGCCCTTAAAGCCATTTTGCCGGAATATTGAGAGTAGCCATTTTGTTTGGAATATTTATTAATGTTCATAAATGAAATTTAATCAAAATCGTTAGAGCCGATTTTGAGAAAATCGACTTTTTCTCTTTTTTCCCTTCAGTAAACTACCCTTAATTTTAGGGGTAGATATCCAATTCCAAAAACCCCTCGGGGCAACCCTATGAAAACCCTAGATATGAAGTTTCAGCTCAATCGGTAAAATAGTTTAGGCTCTAGTTGGAGGTACAGACAGACAGACGGAAATTCAAAAACCACTTTTTCGGATTCAGGGAGTCATGAAACGTCAAAATTCATCAAAATCTCGAGTTCGATTTTTTTGACGATCACCATACTTTCTCTACCTGTAAGATAGAGAGAAAGTAAAAAGCATTTTTTCTGTGATTCAATGATCTTAATTATTTATAGGAACATTTTATTTTTACTTTCTCTCTATCTTATAGGTAGAGAAAGTATGGTGATCGTCAAAAAAATCGAACTCGAGATTTTGATGAATTTTGACGTTTCATTCCTTCCTGAATCCGAAAAAGTGGTTTTTGAATTTCCGTCTGTCTGTCTGTCTGTCTGTACCTCCAACTAGAGCCTAAACTATTTTACCGATTGAGCTGAAAATTGATATCTAGGGTTTTCATAGGGTTGCCCCGAGGGGTTTTTGGAATTGGATATCTACCCCTAAAATTAAGGGTAGTTTACTGAAGGGAAAAAAGAGAAAAAGTCGATTTTCTCAAAATCGGCTCTAACGATTTTGATTAAATTTTATTTATGAACATTAATAAATATTCCAAACAAAATGGCTACTCTCAATATTTCGGCAAAATCGCTTTAAGGGCTCCGGTCTGATGCGTAAATTAACATTTTTTATAATAGCTCCGAAACTATTTGAGATATGAAATTACTTAGCATTACAAATATGTATATATATATTTATAATACAAATATTTTATTCGAAACATATTTTTATAAAATCAATAATTTTCAATCTATACGCAATTATATATATATATTTTTTAGCTTTTTGGACATTAAAGCTTAAGTATTGCGAACGTAAAAAAAACTAACCTGAAATGTTGATTGATTTCGACGTCTCATGACCCCCCGAACCATAAAAAATAGTCTTTGCAATGCCGTCTGTCTGTGTGTCTATTAAAACTTAAAATTAAGGGTAGTTTACTGAAGGGCAAAAAGAGAAAAAGTCGATTTTCTCAAAGTCGGCTCAAACAATTTTGATTAAATTTCATTTATAAACATTAATAAATATTCCAAACAAAATGGCTGCCCTCAATATTTCGGCAAAATGGCTTTAAGGGCTCCGGTCTGATGCGTCAATTAACATTTTTTTAAATAGCTCCGAAACTATTTGAGATATGAAATTACTTAGCATTACAAATATGTATATATATTTATAATACAGATATTTTATCCGAAACATATTTTTATAAAATCAATAACTTTCAATCTATACGCAATTATATGAATTTTTTAACTTTTTGGACATTAAAGTTTAAGTATTGCGACCGTAAAAAAAAACTAACCTGAAATGTTGATGGATGTCGACGTCTCATGACCCCCCGAACCCTAAAAAATAGTCTTTGCAATGCCGTCTGTCTGTGTGTCTATAAAAACTTAAAATTAAGGGTAGTTTACTGAAGGGCGAAAAGAGAAAAATTTGGTTTTCTCAAAATCTGCTCAAACGATTTTGATTAAAATTCGTATCTAGGCGTTGATTAAGATTATAAATAAACTGGCTATTTTCATTTTCCTATGAAAATGATTCTTAGGGTACATTACAGAAGCGTTAATTTCCGTATCTCCACAACTATTGGAGAAACTAAATAACTTATCATTGCAAAATTGAAGGACTATTAGAAATAAAAAACTTTTATTTGACATATATTTTTATAAAAGCAGCAGTTTCTGAGATATTTGCAAATATATTAATACAATTTTGTGAGCTTTAGTTGTAAACATATACTACTTAAGTCTTAACGCAATAATTCTCCAATGCCATAGAGTAATTAAATATAAGTATCTAAAAAAGTATGTTATTTTTCCTTAAATCTCTTAGGAGAAATGTTTGCATAGAAATGATCTATCTCCATTTTAGACTAAATAGTCAATATTTACATTTTTTATTGGTCAAAATGTATAAATGAATAATTAAATATCAATGCGATGACTTGAAGATCTGCAACACCTTATAAAATGTTAAAACTTTAACCAGAATCGAAATTTTAATACGAAGTGTTGACCCTTTTGGAAGACATTAAACTGTTTGAAATGCTCTTAGGTGGACAAAGATGCGCCTCTTTTCTCATTGATTCTATATCATTGTATATTATTTTATGCGTGTTCTTATGTGGAGTGGTGATGATACAATGTACATTATTCCGTTCAGAAATCTTACGAGTTTATAGAAAGAGAGAGAAAGTCTGTGCGGTGTGCCGTACCATTTATTTGAAAATGTATCTGAAAATGTTAATCTCTAACTTGAATTGAGTCTGCTCATATGTTTATCAATTGACAGCAAATTGAGCGACTGAGCTAGTGTGACTGCTAAAGGTCTAGTCTAGCTACTAAGAGTCTTGGCTATGTGTCCCGTAAGCAAAGGTGATGTTTTATTACTTAATTCACTAGGGAAACTTGTAACAAATTGATGATAACTACTATCAACTACATTTACATTGATACCGTGTGTAGGTGTGGTGGTGAGTGACCTAAACATTGATACCGTGTGTAGGTAGGTGTGGTGGTGAGTGACCTAAACATTGATACCGTGTGTAGGTGTGGTGGTGAGTGACCTAAACATTGATACCGTGTGTAGGTGTGGTGGTGAGTGACCTAAACATTGATACCGTGTGTAGGTAGGTGTGGTGGTGAGTAACCTAAACATTGATACTGTGTGTAGGTGGGTGGTGAGTAACCTAAACATTGATACTGTGTGTAGGTGTGGTGGTGAGTAACCTAAACATTGATACTGTGTGTAGCAAGGGAAAGAACAAAGAAACCCTGCTACCTAGATCTACATTCTTGCTTAACACTTGTTGGAAGCAACAAGAGAAGATCCTCTGTGCAAGACTACAGAAACACCGTGAGGTGGTAGGAATGCACTAGAGGCAATATGGCTTTGCGCGGGGAAGGTCTACGAGGACACGATATCAATGGCTATGGCTTAGTTAATAGATAGCTCGACATTCAAGTATATAGTTGGAACATTCGTGGACATCTTGGGTGCATTTGACAACCTGTGGTGGCCCACTCTTTTCAAGATATTTAGAAGAATAGGGTGTCCCGAGAAGCTGTACTACAGCTTCCTGGACTATCGCAAGGACAGATATGCCACACTGAGATGTCCAGGAGTATGCCTGAGTAAGAAACTGACCAAGGGCTGCCCTCACGGGGTTAGTAAACAAGCCGGTTTTCTGGGATGTAGGACTCAATCCTGGATTAAGAGAAAGAGAAGCGCTTCCAGGAACAAAGGGACTACTGACCTTCGCGGATGACCTGCACATAGTAGTTGAAGGACATTTAAGACGACAGCTAGAGACCAAGACAAACCAGGTATTATAAGGTCTCGATACCTGATGCAAGAGGGTTAAACTCAAGCTAGCATAAGCGAAAAGCACACACACACACACGCTGTTCAAAGGAACGCATCTGAGAGGTCCTTCACTGAAGATATACCTCCAGGTGGTAAGACATCTGGGTGTGATGTTGGATGAAATACGCAATTTCCAGTCCAACCTGGAGCAAGTGTGTGCCAAAGCAAAACGTGCGATGAATAAAATAATCAGCTAGTTGAAAAAAGTTTCAGTAAACTGCATTAGTTTTAAATTTGATTCAAGTTAGGTTAAGGAGTTCAAGATATAGGAATAAAAAATAAAGTAGAATACAAGGACTAGACATATAGTATAAGACGTCTAGTCATATGTAGACATATTTTAATAAATAAATATATCAAGACAATACCAACATAAAGATAGGGGCCCATTTAAGTTTAATTAAATCAACATAGCACATCAGACGCATAAAGAGGCAGACAGAAATTTTATATATATATATGCGTACACGTAGGCCTACATACGTACATAAAAAGTAACCGTTTAGATATAATTACCACAGTGAACCAGGCAAGGTAAGCTCGATATTCTTCAGGTTACACAAAGAGTACACAGGTTTTTACCTGACCTAACATTGACAATAATGGTATTCTTGTGGAAATGTGAATCTTCGTGCTTTTAATTTTTCTCTCTTATATGAAATAGTTTTACTAGCCATGCTTTATCCATGTACTTAACTTTATACAAAACCGCAAGCAAGGTCGATACTACAAAGAATTCAATGAATGACAACCACATAGTCTAAGAATATTTCTAGTTCATGTAAACTTTGAATATGCCTTTGTAATCACGTTTTTTTTTTTTTTGCTTTGCCAACTTTTTAAATTAAATTTGGTTTATCATATCTTATTAGCCTTTTAATTATTATACCATCATGATAAATTAATTTAGTCCTATCATTATTTATAATATATTGCACTGTATCCATCTATAAAGAAATATTACAGACAAAAAACTTAAGACGTTATGTCTATTTACACTTTCAATGAACTAATATGCATTTTATAATATAATTATATAAATAATTATATTCTATATATGGCGACACAAGGTTTAAACAAAGTATCTTTATACATTTTTAACTTCACTTCCGAATTAACAATCAAAAGAAAGAGTTAGGTATTTAAAATGATTCATCCAAACTGCTTGGTTAATTACTCTCGACTGAATAATGGCTGGACTCGTGAGGATCACAAACGTCCCAGTTTGTTTGGATAAGATCGAATCTCGAGTGTTGGGTTAAAATAACACTAAAGCACTAAAAGTGTCCACAGCAACGGATGTGCACATTTCCTTGGTTAAATCTCCAGAGGAGCTACGTAATTATATCATGCGCATGCGCATTTGAGTTTCAACTGTAACAAATAATTCTAACGCACACAACGGTTTGCCAACTGCATACGATTCCTAACTCCCGCGCTCGCTCACGACACTGTTTCCAACCTTACACCATAAAAGCGCTAATCACAATAGAAGAAGTGATTGTTTAGGTAATTAATTATCACATAGATTTAGATAAACTAATTAATCATTTAAAACTAAAATAGTATATAATTGTAATCAAAAATTAAGTGTTCAGGTGCACATGTGCTCATATACAATAGATGCACTGGTTCAATAATATTTTAGAGTTCGATAGTAGGTACCAAGTAATTTTATGTGTATCTTATTTAGATCGACGCTCATCCTCAAGTAAAGTTAATTAGATATTGTTCCTCGTTAGACATCCGTATAGTTTAGTAGAGTAAGCCCTCCCGAGTTAACAAACAACTTATATAATAGTTCTTTTAATTATTATTATTATTTTAGCACCGCGTCTTACTACCCGTTGGGTTATACGCTTAAGTACTAATTACGCTAATGGATTAGGAATTGGGAAGGTTGAATTTAGAGGAAGTGAACCCACATTTGCGTGGAGGGAGAGTGGAAAACCATTTAGGAAAAGCCACTCCCAGTTCACCCAACCGAGATTCGAACCTCGAGCTCCCCGTCCTCGGCAGTCGAGCTCAACACGACTAGCGCGTTAGCCAACTACGCCACCGAGGCGGGTAATAGTGCTTTTAAGTGGGGGGGCGGGGGGGGAGTGATATAAGGACACCCGCATCGGTGCTCTAGCGGTCTGAGGCAGTGGACTCAGCTCTAGCGAGCCGAAGGTCCAGAGTCACAAACTCTGAGTGCGTTGCGGCCGCAGCTAGGGATGTGAAAAAGTATCGATACTTAACTAATATCGATATTTTTCTTTCGTTACTAGTATTTTTTAACTCGATACTTTTACTGATATTAGTACTCACACTCCGGTAACGGATTGGTATCGAAATAAACAACTTTTTTGTCATCTTCACTTATGCTGGGATTAAATGTTTACTAGGGTGGACCGTGGCGGAAGGAAAAACGACATTATTTCTCAGTTCTCACGTACTTTTCTGCAAGACAAGCAATAAGCGACTCTAGCATACAATTCTTTTATCTCATCATAATTCATAGGTGCGGGATGAGTGGCGACCAGTCTACTACCCCCTCCTTTATCAATGAGCACTGCCACCAACAAAATAAGCTTTTGTAGAGCTAACTGAACACATCAATTCAAGGGTGTCCCAAGCAGATGAAGCAGAAAGGTTTATGTGCATGCATTGTTTAAGGTGGGGTGCTAGTGAGCGCGAGTTTAGTGCAATAATTTTGCAGGTTTTATAGCATAAACATTTTTTTGCCAAAATAAATCAAATTTTCTTCTATAGAAACATAGAGTTTAGTTTTCTGCACATGATAATCTCAACAGTCTTGAATATCTGTCATGAACATAGCGGCATTTGGTGACAAACTTTTTAAATGAAGAGGAAAAGTTGTAATTAAATTCCAGGACACCTTTGATAGATATTCAAGAACTGTTGATAGAGGAAAACTAAAATCTATGTTTCTATAGAAGAAATATTTATTTATTTTAGCCAAAAAATTGTTTATGCTATAAAAACTTAAAAAATACTGTCCTAAGCTCACGCTCACTAGCACTCCATCTTAAGCAGATGAAGCAAGGCTGGGCGTCAAGTCTTCTATTGTTTGTCAATAGTTAATCATCTATATTGAAAGATACATAAACGACGAATGTAGTTTAAAAAAAATGGCACCTCCCAGAAGTGAATTATGAAAGTTTTTTTAAGAAGTTGGATAAAGGACAAGTCATATTTTAACATTTGTTTTAAAGTATTAAAAACCATTATAATTTTCAGGATTTAAATAAATATGAAAATATAATTATTATTCAAAAGTTGAAAGTATATTACTAGATTTTTTTTTTCAGATAAAAATTTCGATACCGATACTTACTGTTATCGATACTTCTCTTTCGATACCACATTCCTAGCCACAACCTATGAAAACAAGTTTTCGGAGCGTCTTACTACCCATTTTAATCACATTAGTGGGTAATGAATGAGGAATATAAATGAGAGGAAATGTAACCGCATTTGAGAGAAGGGAGTGTGGAAAACTATCTAGGAAAACCCCACCCCCTGTACATTTGGCTGGAATTCGAACCCTGAACTCCTCGACACTGGAAAGATAGACCAGAAGAGCCTGACGTTTAATCCGCGTACCCACCGATGTAGAACTAAGAGTATAATATATATATGATGCTATGTACCTATTTAAAACCTTTTATGTTTGTTTAAAATATTTAAACACTTTTTTTTTCTCAGATGTTTATGTGGGTTAGTGAAATACTCTACAGTAAATATTACATTTACTTTGCAATAGAGAACATGGGCGGTGGTGGATTGGGCATTTTTATGTGAGAGATTGGTGGATTGAACACTTTTTATATGAGATATTGGTGGATTGAACACCTTTTTTATGTGAGAGATTGGTGGATTGAACACTTTTTATGAGATATTGGTGGATTGAACACCTTTTTTATGTGAGAGATTGGTGGATTGGGCATTTTTATGTGAGAGATTGGTGGATTGAACACTTTTTATATGAGATATTGGTGGATTGAACACCTTTTTTATGTGAGAGATTGGTGGATTGAACACTTTTTATGAGATATTGGTGGATTGAACACCTTTTTTATGTGATATTGGTGGATTGAACACCTTTTTTATGTGAGAGATTGGTGGATTGAACACCTTTTATATGAGAGATTGGTGGATTGAACACCTTTTTATATGAGAGATTGGTGGATTGGGCACTTTTATGTGAGAGATTGGTGGATTGAACACTTTTTATATGAGATATTGGTGGATTGAACACCTTTTTTATGTGAGAGATTGGTGGATTGAACACCTTTTTATATGAGAGATTGGTGGATTGGGCACTTTTATGTGAGAGATTGGTGGATTGAACACTTTTTATATGAGATATTGGTGGATTGAACACCTTTTTAATATGAGAGATTGGTGGATTGAACACCTTTTTTATGTGAGAGATTGGTGGATTGAACACCTTTTTAATGTGAGAGATTGGTGGATTGAACACCTTTTATATGAGAGATTGGTGGATTGAACACCTTTTTATGTGAGAGATTGGTGGATTGAACACCTTTTTAATGTGAGAGATTGGTGGATTGAACACCTTTTATATGAGATATTGGTGGATTGAACACCTTTTATATGAGATATTGGTGGATTGAACACCTTTTATATGAGATATTGGTGGATTGAACATCTTTTATATGAGAGATTGGTGGATTGAACACCTTTTTATGTGAGAGATTGGTGGATTGAACACCTTTTATATGAGAGATTGGTGGATTGAACACCTTTTTATGTGAGAGATTGGTGGATTGAACACCTTTTTAATGTGAGAGATTGGTGGATTGAACACCGTAAACGCTGCTAGAAGGAATTGTAAACAGATGGATTGAACATTCTATAGAAGAATATTGATTGGAAATGAATAAATAAATCGCCAGCAAACTTCAGTTTAGTTCAAAAGCCAACCATCTGAGCGATAGCTAATCTATAAGTATGTCCAAAGTAAGATGAATTCTTAGTGAAAAGGCAATCTACCGTCAGCCGCTTGGTAGTGTCGTGGAGTAACGTGAAGTGTTCGTGAGCGAGGGTTCACGGTCAGTGCTGACAGCCAACCCGTCTTATTGAGGCCATTCCCACGTACACGATACAAAAGACAATAAAATACTTCCCGCTGAGAATGTGAAAAACCATTACATCACACCTTCCTTCCCTTAACACACACACAACGGTGCATTATCATGTACAAGATAGCGTTGAACAGGAGCACAGGACTCAGATGTCCGTAGCATACAGCACGGTGCATTACACAGAGACAATACAGAGTGGAACAGGAGCATAGGACTCAGATGTACGTAACATACACCACGGTGCATTACACAGTGACAATACAGAGTGGAACAGGAGCATAGGACTCAGATGTACGTAACATACACCACGGTGCATTACACAGAGACAATACAGAGTGGAACAGGAGCATAGGACTCAGATGTACGTAACATACACCACGGTGCATTACACAGAGACAATACAGAGTGGAACAGGAGCATAGGACTCAGATGTACGTAACATACACCACGGTGCATTACACAGAGACAATACAGAGTGGAACAGGAGCACAGGACTCAGATGTACGTAACATACACCACGGTGCCTTATCAGATACAAGTATTATTTTCACATAATGTTTAACGTAGGTTTAAAAATCATAAATATTTTATTTAAACCACAGTAAGGACGCTTGTTAATAAATGTCCAGCTTTTTAATTTTAATATGCAAAAAATAAAATTTGAACTGTGGTTGAAATACCGCCTCGTGTCAAAATTAAGCTTATATACATACATCTGCGATATTTTATCATTTTGTTCTTACCGGTATCTGTGCAAAAATTGGCTTTCCTATTATATTTTTATGGCAGTAATAAGCCTAATGTTAGTTACTATATTTATGTGAAAAAAGTTTTTATTTCGTATGAGGAAAATACAAACTCCAAAATTTCGGCACTTCGGTGTTCTATCAAATTAATTAAAAATGTATGTCTTCATTATTTAAAATTACCAAACTGATGGTAACAACTGTATGTAGTATACATGCATTTTGAATTTACTTAGAGAATATTGGTGGTGTCGGTGGTGAGGGTTTAAAATAGTACCAGCCCCCCCCCCCCCCATAAATAAAAACCGGACCCCCGGTGTGCCAAAGCCCCTGCAGGTAACACACTAAAGTTTATATCTTGTTTTAAAATCGCATGTTCTCATTTTCTTAATTTGAATTAAATGTTGTAACATTAAGTTACAATAGGACCCGCCCCCATGTTAACCTTCACACGTAACTCTCCTTTTTGATTCATACTACCCACTCCAAATAGTATCGAAACTAATAAAATTCCTACAATAGTACTCTTCTTTTTTGTAGTTCTCGTAGTTTAGTACAATATAATAAACAATTCTGAACAATATAAAACCAGAATATTATAGGATAATCTTCTCTCTACAAATAAAACTATTCATGTACTTACCAAATGTATCTTCTGGGTAGAGCAACCACCAAGACGGGCCAACACCTATAGAATCCTAGTACGGGAAGTGGACCGAGCGAGCTATGATGTTTCAACAGCTGACGTCCACACTGACTTGATCAACACAACTCTAAAAATGGCCGGACAGAATTTGCCTCGACTAGAGGAAGACTGCTTACCTGCCCTCTGATGGGAGAAACGTGAACTACATCCCCAACATCAGGTGATTGAAGAAATGGTTTGGAAGTTGGATGGAGCTCTGACCACAAATGGGCTACGTGACTGTCGAAAGCTTTTAGAAGGGCGTCACCGATCGAGTGTTCTTTTCCCCCACCTAGCGTCCCTAGCAACGAAAACCCTTTATAAAGTGATGTTCGTATATTCAAGAAGGACTATTCGAATTCAACGCTCGATGGAGGAGTGCTGTCCTGGACTTGGACAATGTCAGGATATAACTTTCATGTTTTAATTTTCTACGGACTTAAGCCATGGCGGTTTATATTTTGGACTCTGATTTAATTTAACTTTTAGTGTTAGCCAAGTTAGGCTTCGTAATTTTTCTATTTAATAATTTTTTTTTACCAGAATATTTATTTTGAAATGAAACTCTATATTTTGTTTATCGCCACTTGGGCGCTAGAGTCTGTTGTGTTACTTAAACTATTTTAGATAGCCACAATTATTAGTTGATTTTGTGTTGGACACGTTAAATATTATTCATTTTGAAATTGTGGTTACTAGTAATTGTTTTGATAATATTAAGGTAGTCTTTTTGTGGTTTATATTTCTAAGCATGGATTATTGTAACGTAACTTTTCTGACTGATAAAATTAATCATAAGATTAATTCACATTAGAATATGTTCAAATCTTTTGCTATGCTTGGTTTCTAGTATTGTATTTTCTTTATATTCACAAGTGAGTGGACGTTTCCTAGTTTTGTGTCGAGAGCTGATAGTCCCGAGGGAGTTTGACTAAAGTCTGTTAGCCAAACTCTCGTGTGTTTTAAAATATCTAATAAATATTTAATATTTATTATTAACATTTTGAAGTCTGCATTCATTGGTGTGAATCAGACACTTTGTTAACATTGTAATAAGGCCAATAAGACCCTTATGTGGATATTATTTGCTATAATAGTTGTACTAAAATCAACTTTATGGGTTGTTCTGTCTCTTCAAGAGTGACCCATTTGATTGTAGGATATGTTACGTGTGATGTAACATTCACTCAGTTTAACTGCGCGAAAGAATATGCAGTTATTGTTTATTTTACATTTTCAACATACCTCAGTTTGATTTTTGAAACCATGTAAAGATTTATGCTCTGCTGTTATTGCTTTGAATGAACCATTCATATTGTTGCTATAAAAAGGAAAATCATATGCAAGATTTAATATGTTCCTTAGTTTACGCCCCCTCCCTTTTATATTATTTGTGGTCGTAAATAAAAGGTAGTAGAGTGGGGTGTAACAATGTTTCTTTACCCATTAAAACGACTTTTTTTCTAGACACATATTATTATTATTATTATTATTATTATATTATTATTATTATTATTATTATTATTATTATCAGAACCGCGCCTTAATACCTGTTGGGTTATACACACTTATGCTGATGTGTAATGGTAGCTTGTAGATTGCGAGATGAAATGGAGGACCTACAATTTAACGTGGAATCCGAACCACGGTGGAGGCGTGGCATTCCTCACATTCACAAGTTGTGATTAATACACACCTTGTCAGAGGTGAAGGAAGGGTTTGGCAATAAGATAAATATGGGCCGGGACCGAGGATTGAAGCCCGGACCCTCAACACATAAGTCTGACACCTTACCCCTAGACCACCAGGTCACCAAGATACATATTAAACGTCCTAAAAACATTGTACCTAAAACGTTGTTTATCGCGACCATAATTATTATATCTAATAACAATGACTAATTGTTGACTGATACGCGCGGCAGGGTTTGGGATAAGTAGAGGATATAGCTTTGTTTGGCAATAATAATAAGGAAGCTGTTGCAAGAAGTGCAGAAATGTTATTAGAAGCTAGTAAGGAAATAGGTTTAGAAGTGAACGCTGTTAAGACAAAGAATATGATCACACAAAGAACACAGATTGGGGTCGATAATTTAGATATTACTGCGAACAAAATATCATTTGAAGAGGTTAACGAGTTTAAATGTTTAGGAACCATTTTTAAAAGCAAAAACAGTATTATAGTGGACATTAGGAAAAGAATAACGTTGGGAAACCCATACATACTACTACTCGGTCAGTAAGTTGTCGTCTCGCCTGCTTTCAAAGGAATGTAAAACTAAGAATATATTAAACAATTTTACCGCTTGTTCTTTATGGGTGTGAACAGTGGCGTAGCTAAAGTTTGTGCCACCCGGGGCGGTCCCCGAGTTTGTCGCCCCTCTCAGTACACAACATACTTAGACAAAAGGTCAAAACGACGTATAGTTGGGGGTAAAAGAGATACCATGTTTATTTCTGAAGTGAACAGTATAATTTCAACACACTACCTTTTTTATGTTAGTAAAATTGTCGAGGATATTGAAGTTTATTTCATCTATCAGTTGCTGTTCTATAGAGAGTATGGCAAGATTTCTTGGCCGCAAGGTACTCTTTATTTAGCTTAGATAATTCATGGTAATTTTATTGTAGAAAAATTCCGTTCACAGGTAGCAACACTAACAGTAAGTGTGAGGAAAATTCGTGGTAGTATTACATACACTATTTGGAAGTGAGTTCCCAATACTGTATTTTTAAATAAACTGCAAATGTTCTGGGGGACTTTCCTACCACGTCTCTGTTTTGTCTTGCGTAGCAGCAACAGCAATAAAATTCTGAAGTATTTTTCTCTCAACAAGGAACTCTTCCTTATTAATGTCATCGCAATCATTATTTGGTTGACACTCGTTTTGTCATTCAAAAGATTCGACGGAGTGAAGAAGGCATATTTCTCAGCAATAACATGAAGCTGTTGAAATCTGAGATTAATTTCTTAGATCACTCTATTCAACGAAGAAAACATTTCTCTCAATTCAGTTTTGTATACCAATTTAGCATATCATGATTCTTCATTAACCATCGGTATCTTTCTTTCTACAGCAACGTTGACGCACCATGACTATCCCAAGATCATCACACATTTGGCATAGGCTATTTAATTGTTAACTAGTTCGTTCTTATTTTCAGTTAAAAATCCTTTTAAAGCCTCTAGTTTTATATCAAATTGTTGTATGCTCAAACTTTTTGTTTAGAGGTAGCCCTGTGACTAATTTCAAGTATGGAATCCCAAAAGCCAAGAAATAGTATTGTATTTATAAGGTAATTAGCGTTTGTTGGCCTATCAACCCTAGTAGGGAGAATCCCGAGTTTGACATTTGGAAGTGTAGGCCTACCGGCATTTACATTGGTTTGAAATGTGAAAGTCTACAAGCATATTGTATTTATAAAGTATTAGCGTTTGTTGGCCTTTCAACCCGAGTAGGGATTTGAACCCCGAGTTTGACATTTGGAAGTGTACCGGCATTTGCGCTGGGTTGAAATGTGAAACGATATATATTATATATAATATTTAGCACCACATCTTACTACCCGTTCGGGTTATACGCTTAAGTACTATTTACGCTAATGGATTAGGAATTGTGAAGGTTGAATGTAGGGGAAGTGAACCCGCATTTGCGTGGAGGCAGAGTGGAAAACCATTTAGGAAACCCCCCCAGTTCACCCGACCGAGATTCGAACCTCGATCTCCCCATCCTCGGCAGTCGAGCTCAACACGACTAGCGCGTTAGCCAACTACGCCACCGAGGCGGGTAAATGTGAAAAGATGTCTAGTAGAAATCTTCCTACGAAGATGCAAATTAAAACATATAGGTAGTTTGTTTGTTTGTTTGTTTAGTGTTAATATTGAGTATCCACATTGTTATATTAGATTTAAGCAATGGTTTAATTTGAGAGAAGGTGTATGCCTTAATTGTCACCATGCAAATAAAGACAATAAAACATTTCATCTTTTTTGGTCTAGATTGTTGAATGAAACAATTACAACCAAAATGATATCTAGCTTAGAAATAATATGTAATAGACACATGCTGATTCAAAAGAAAAATACAAATAATAACTTTTGTGTATAGTTAAATTTCACGATGTGGATGGGGGGAGGGGGGGGGGGACGGACGAGGGAATCCATGCCAGTGCGCGCCGTCTCTAATGTATGAAACTGTCATACTTCCTTCCTGGTAGGGATTTGTGGCCCTTACATCGGTCACCGGCAGAGTTTGACATTTATTTTACGGTAGCGTGTGACAGGGCAAAATGTGTACCAGCATTTTATTGGGGTGAAAAGCTACAAGCATTATTGTATTTATAAAGTAATTATCATTTGTTCGAAATAAAAGTATTTATTTTGTCAAACCAGCAACCCTAGTAGGGATTTGAACCACCTACCTCCTTACGTCACAGGGCGAGATGTGCACCAACATTTGCGTGGTTGGAAAAAATAAACACGACCGCAGAGGGTGAATAGCAGTACTTCAAGGCATATTGTGCCCCATAGCCACCAGGGGGTAACACGTCTAAGTTCGCCGGACGCGTGAGCACAGCTGCGGCTCAGCGGTAAATCCATGCTGTTTTACATGAATCGGGCAATCACCTATGAGGAAACAATATTATTGACCAATAAGAAGCCTACACCTTTATATGCGGCACACCCCGTTGAAGCGACTATAAATAGACCTTGAAATCATTACATTCTGTCATTATAATTAATAAGTGCGCTGAATAAACATCAAAATGAGTTTAGACCAGTGGCGCAGGAACTAGGGGGTACGGGGGTAAACTTTACCCCCCAAAAAAAATTGAGGGGGATAAAAAGTATCATTTAAATAATATAGTAAAACTTTTTGATAATGTAAACATCTTATTGAGTCAAGATACAATGTTCACACTATGTTAACATAATAAAAATAAAATGTGCTTGGAGCATACAATGAAGAGATTTTGAAAACTGATAGTGATACCAGCTACATCAGCTACTGCAGAAAGAAGTTTTTCAATGCTTGGATGCATTATAAACTATCTTCGCTCCACGATGAGGTAATTTAGATTAAATCACCTGAGGGGCTCAGCAAAATTGAAATTACAAAACTGGTTAATGGTTTTATAGCTATTAACAAATATATGGCAAAGGTGTATGGAAATCTACTTTAATTTTCAGTGTTTCATAATTCTTAGTTGAGCTGCACCAGATAACATTTTTCTTAATTTGTTTTGTGTGTATTAATTCTAATGTTTGGAATGACTAAAATAAATTAGAAAAATGCACAGTGGGACCATTAAATACAGGTATCCCTCGTTATACGCGATCTCACTTTATGTGTTTTCTCTATAACACGATTCAAAGAAATAAAAAATAGTGCATGGTAAGCTGGAATTTCGCAGTCATCTTGTGTGGTGGTGGTGTGACCTTGTGTACACCCATTCCAGTGAAAGCATTGATCTCTCTGTACAGTTTTGGTGTTAGGGGGGTGGTATTGACAACATTGTATATGCATGGGCAGAAGTTAAAAAGTCTTGTATGAAGAGAGTTTGGAAAAATATTTGGCCTAAAGTTTTTGATTTTCATGATTTTGATCCTGAACACGAGCTTTCCAATTCAAGACATGACATCGTTGACATAGCAAGATGTTGGATTTGAGGACATAGATCAGACAAATGTGGATCAATTGTTCCAATCCCACTCAATAGAACTCTTCTAAAATGGAGAATGGCATAAAGAATTAAGAGGAAGAGCCTTATGTTGTTTAGCCTATCAAACAACTTTCAACAAAATTTGCTGATTTATTTAAGCACATTGATAGTGCAATTAGAATCATTGAAGAGAATGACTCTAACATGGATAGAAGCACCAAAGCTGCCAGAGAGATTCAGAGTTCTTTGGCTTGCTACAAATAACTCTATAGAGAGAGGGAAAATGCTGCCCGTCAGTTAAGTCTTAACCATTTCATCAAAGAAATTGAAACTTGTCAGTCTAAAAACCCAGGGCCCTCACAACAGCAAAAGCTTACCATTCCAAGGCCTTCAAGAGAGCAGTAACGTACCGTCCAAGGGTCTTCCGAAAAGCTAAAGCCTACCATCCAAGGGCCTTCAAGAAAGCAAGAGCCTAACGTCCTAGAGCCTTTATGCCAGCAAAAGCTTACCATCCCAGGGCCTTCAAGAGAGCAAGAGTCTACCATTCCAGGGCGTTCAAGAAAGCAAGACCCTACCATCCCAGGACATTAAATAGAGCAAGAGCGTACCGTCCCAGGACCATCAAGAAAGCAGGAGCGTATCGTCCAAGGGCCTTAATGCCAACAAGAACTTAGCGTTCCAGGGCCTTCAAGGGATCAGGAGTCTCCCTTCCCTGGGCCTTCAAGTAAGCAAAAGCTTACCGTCCAAGGGCCTTCAAGAGAGCAATAGTCTACCGTCCCAGGGCCTTCAAGAGATCAAGAGTTTACCATCCTAGGACCTTCAAGAGAGCAAGAGCTTACCGTCCAAGGGTCTTCCGAAGAGATAAAAGCCTACCATCTAAGGGCCTTCAAGAAAGCAAGAGCCTATCATCCAAGGGCCTTCAAGAAAGCAAGAGCCTACCATCCTAGGGCCTTTATGCCAGCAAAAGCTTACCATCCCAGGGCCTTCAAGAGAGCAAGAGCTTACCATCTCAGGACCTTCAATAGATCAAGAGGTTACCGTCCAAGGGCAGTCAAGAGCGCAAGAGCTTACCGTCCAGGACCTTCAAGAGATCAAGATCTTCCCAGCCAAGGGCCGTCAAGAGAGCAAGAGTCTACCACCAAGAGCAAAATAGTGATAATACAGATTTGCCAAATTCAGTTATTTTATCATGCGATTGAAGATTAACAGTAAGTATACCTGTAGCATTGTATTAATTAGTACATTGATTAAAAATTGTGTTTGTTTACAAATTTCAGGGGATTGAAGAATAGCAATAGGTGTAGGCTACCTAATGCATTGTACTAGTTACATACATTAAAAAATGGCATTCATTTACAAGTTTTAGGTTTTTATCTCCTTTGGAGTAATCCCTATATCACCCATGTTAAAATCATTTCACTTGCGTTTTCGTGTTACGCGATTGTTTATCAGAACCAATCCCTATCGTAGTGTGAGGGTAGCTGTATTACATTTTCCTGTTCTTTTTTTTTAATCTCAAAAATGTTATCAGCTATAAGAGCACATGGTTATTTTTACCCCCTCCCCCCCAAATAAAAACGTTCCTGCGCCACTGGATTTCGACGCACTGGAAAATTGGATAAATTCAGGTATGTTTTAAGGCATTTTGTACATTTTAATGGTAAGTATTTTGCTTATTACGTCTTTAGTGTACAGAGATATTTCCTCCTTTGATAGAATGTCAAGAAGATGCACCCTGGCACCTGCAGACATAATTCAACCGGCAGCGCTCAATAGTCCGGAACCTTTGGTGTTATTTAGCGAGGACGGAATTTGCCTGGCGGATGACAACTGGCCCGTGGGTAATTAGCGTCCTGCTCTAGATTTTATAGAATTGGCAGTGTTTTTTATTCCTACAATAGTAATCAATATGTATTTATTTAATTCCAGATAACAGGGATCCATTTGGGTTGGACGTCGACCTGAGGGTGGATCCCATTGATCTCTATAATATAACTGGATGGACATCTGTGGCTGAAATTTTCGAGCTGTCGTCTGCATACCATTGTGTAAGAGAGAAAGAAACTTTCGGGTATCTCTTTCTCTCTTTTACCCATACAAGGCAATGTGGCAATTTGACATAGTTCATTAATTTGATTGAATATATGAGATACATCAATGTGTGAGTGGTTAAATTAAATAAATATGTTAGTTAAAGCTTTTAAGAGCATATAAGAGTTCAAAACTGGTTAGTTTTTCCTTTAAATAAGTTGATGTAGCCTAATATATACGATGATTTTTGAAGGAAGCTCGCTTGTAAGGCTTTATCTCGTACCAGAATCCTACCATATAGTTGTGTTTAGTTAGGATAAAAGACCTTCCAGAAGGAAATTTCTACTTCTGTTCTAAATTGCCGTTCATCCTATCAAAATATTATATATATGATAGTATTCTGGTACGAAATAAAGCCGTACAGATTGGGATTATTACTAAAATCAGGGTTTTATAGATACTGTACTTCCTACAAGCTAATATCCTAAATTATCATTTGAACGTAAGACTTCTACAGAAAGTGTGTCATTCAAACAAATGCAACACAGTTTTTAGCTAACTTGTTTCATTACAGTTATCGACCTAAGTGATAGTTTGAATGCATGGCAACTATTCAAAGTTTGTCATTCAAACAAATGTAATCAAGTTTTAAGATACCTTGTTCATTATATTTATCGAACTTTCAATATAATATGGTTTCTGAAACCAATATATAAGCTAATAACCAAATTTAAATATAAGTGTAGTCGTGGCAGACTGTAAACAACATTGATGATAACTACATAAAAATTGAAATATCTAAGGTTTTATTCGTATTTGTACAGTATTACCTGTAAAACTGGATTGTATATCCTTTAATGTAAATGTTTCTTCAGGAAAGTGTGGTATAATAATTCACTATTTTCAAACAATAACACTTTTATTCATCAGAGACATGTTTTCGCATAAGAACATTTAAAGAAACCGTTAAATCTGTCCTCCCCCCACCTTAGTGTAGCAGACGATACACTTGAGCGTCACGCTTTTGTCCTTGGAATGCGCATGTATATGTCCATCCAGTTATATTATAGAGATCAATGGTGGATCCGGAGGTACAAACACCGCCGCTCAGCGATTGGGGGCGGCTGGAAGCATCGAGTTGGAGGTGAGGTCTATACCGGTCGATCTCCTTGAAGTTGTCAGCGGTCTGCCCCCGACGACAAACTCCGCCCCACCTGTCCTTGAGGTATGCTATGGAAATGCTGTCAGCGGGATGCCTGATGTTTGGAGCGAATTGGACGCTAAGGATCGTCTAATATGTAAGTTTGCCAGTCTTTAACTACTAAAGAACATATTTTAAATTTGTATAAAAAGGTATCATCTACAAGTAACAATACTATAGACCCTAGCTTAGAAATATACAACTTATTACACAAGATTTATTAGCTTCCCTCTCTCTTTCCGCAAACCACCATTAAGCCCGTATCACACGACACTAGCTCGTACTTGAAATCTAGTGTGCTAGCTAGCGCTAGCTAGCACGTCATCATCTAGCGTCATGTGAATCAGAAAAAGTATACTGGTTCTGCCACTTGGTACTGGCTACCATACTAGTTTTGAGGATAGAACAGGCGCTATTTTCGTACTAGTTCTGACACTAGTCTGTGTAATTCGACCAATCAAAGCGCGCTGAGACTTTGTGAGTTTGTGTGGAGAAATAATAGAAATGGCGCCGACATGGTCATCGGATGTTATTTTGTTGTTGGCAGAAAATTATTCTAAATATCCTTGTTTATATAATACCAAATTTCCACAATATGACAATATATTAAATATATATTTAATTAAAAACATGTCATCTAAAAATGACAAACTGTGTTCCAGACCCAAATTTAATCTAAATAAACTTTATAGCATGCCAACTTGGGTGGTTGCTTTTTTAGAATATAAAGTGTGCGTAGGCCTAAAAAAAGAACATGTGTGTGTTAAGGATACTGTACTTGGACACCCATAGTCTTAGGTGCCTCTGACCACATCGTAAATAAATGAATACAAATTTGGGGAGATACTAAACGTTAGAGTCACCCTGAATGTATCCTACCTAACCTCCGAATGTATCATTTTCAGTATCCCGCGATCATTATTTCGTCTTTTCAGCCAGTTCCGTGTCCATATTCTTTTCCTACGCTCCCTCTCATAATTTTCAATATCATTATTAATAATTAATTCAGTTGCTTCACCCAAAATTAATAGTTGATGTTCCATAAATATTTGCACTAGAACCTAGTACCAAACTAGCAGCGTGTGAATACTCTAGTCCCGTTTCTATTGTACTAGATAGTATACAGATATCTAGGCGCTAGCTAGCACACTTGATTTCTAGTACAAGCAAGTGTCGTGTGATAGTAGCTTTATTTCACTTAGCCTGTATAGCTTTAGTTAATGTTTGAGCTATCAGATGGCGTTGACATCTAGAAAAAGGCAATTTCGGGCCGTTGTTAAAGTTTCGAGCTAACAGATGGCGTTGACATCTAGAAACCGTCAATTTGACGCTCTGCTGAGGGTATAAGGTTTTAAAACGAAAATAATATAGTGGTTCAACGTGTTTAAGTATACCGACACAATAATTAACCGTATAAATTATAATGTTGCTTTAGCCGGTTATTAAAAAGAGAGGACCCTATATTGCGCATGATAATTTGTTTATCCAAAGATCTCGGGTTCGATTTTCGGCATGGATGAAAATGATGGTTTGACCTTTCATAGTGATGCCGTGGACTGTATTTTTTACCCGTCCCAGTCTAAAGTTATAATATAACGTCAACTCTTAGGGAGGACGGTTAATCGCATTTGTTTCAAGAGGTTTTAGTAGTCCGCTATTTTTATTGAATGCTTGTAAAAATGTATGTATTTACATTATGTAAATGTTTTGAAAGGAGAAGAGAGGGGTAATTGCTTGCATTTTTACCTGACATCCACAGCATTTCCCCTTCTCATCCCTCCGTTATCTATGACGTCACAAATTAGAACTACACTAGTTAGAACAATGTGATGAAAGTCGGACAAATACCGAATTTAAACCACTATTAGATGGACTAGTGCATGTCTTGCATGCATGTTATGGTCATTGCCATGTATGTTTTTTTTTCAAAGCCACTGATGCTTTAATTACATTTAAATGATTACCAGGAGAATATTTTGCAAACATTAAATAGAATAATTACATATCTTCAATCAAAGGCAAGGCAGGTTGCCTTGCTTGCCCTGACGCGACGCCAATGCTTTGGACATTCCAGTTTGCTTGGCGTCACACGTGAGTGTCGTCACTTATGTGTCACTGTTTATGTTGCTTCCCTGTTATTGCCAGATAATTTGTCAAGTCACAATGGCGGACGCTCCGCCTAGACAACTTGTATTTCTCGTGTGCATAATATTATGTCTGTGTCTAAGCATCGCTGAAAAGTATAACATGTACTACGAAATTACGCACAAGTTTCCATGAAAGTTGGTTGTTCTCACGGTACGTGTGTGCGACCAAGATAGTCACAGTTTCTCCCTGACCTCTTCCTCGCATGATAAAACACACCTCAGCCTTCACCTTTGTGTGCTACTGTAGGATACTCGCAGAGCGCGGGAGGACAGCCGGTATAACGGGATGGGACGTCCTGGTAAACTGGAATTAGTGAAGCTCCTCCTTGATCAGTTAGTTCTCTCTGCCAATTCGTGTGCAGGTATACTATGAGTTTGATAGGAAGAAACTTTTACCAAATACAAACACGTGGCCTACCAACAATGATCACTTTTACTTTATTATTTGTATTAATTTATATGTAGTGATAATATATATCAAAATGATAGTTCCAGATCACGTGAATTGACATGAACACGTGAAAATCTGTTTTTTTATGCAGTCTGATCATGTTCTTCCTATGTAAATTGTACTGTGGTGGCGTAGCTAGTAGCTGTAAGGAAAGGATCTTCCTATAGAAACTGGCCTGTATTGTAAGAATACGATAAGACAGTTTCTGGCAATTACAAAAGTTCCTAAAACTACTTTCATTTATTAATTAATACGTCAAGTCACGTGATATGCAGGTGTCACGTTTTACTACCTGCTCGGGCTATACATATTTAATTGAGTTAAGTAGGACAGAATTTTGAATAAATACACACGTTTTATCTACGAATCCTGAATCTGCATGACAAAATAATCTAAGAGAACATTGAAGGCATAAAATTATTACTTTACAAATTACAACATAGATTTCTAAGTTGTTATGGAAAATATACCTACTGGTAATAACTCTTTTTATAATAATGAATTCATTATGACATACAATCAGTTAAGTGTTGTTTGGTCGTGGTTGTTGAGTTTGTCCTATAATTATGTCGGGAAAGATGTGACAGGAAAGATCTTTTAAAAAACTTACTAAATCCATTTTTTTAATTTTTGACAAAATATTACTTATTTACTTAATAGTGGCACGTGTAACAAACAAATATTTCAAAATATAAACAACACCCATAGATCGCAGCGAATCTAGCGCATACATATTGAATTATAAATCAAATTTATAGTGAGTATAATTTTTATTTATTTATTTTAATAATATCTTTAACTGTTAATTTTTTAAAGAACAAAATATGTTGATACGTTAAAAAGAAAAAAATGTGTGTTCAAAGTTGGGCTTCCAATTTTTTTAGAGCCCCGGGGCCCTCATAGTTCTAGATCCAACCCTGATAAGGGAAGGGATATTAGTAAAGACCAAGGGCGTAGAAATCTAATTTTATAGGGGGTGTGAGTTTGCTAGAAAATGTTACTATATACCTCTTAGCAAGTAGAATATGTTATACGTATATATGGACTTACCTCAAACCCTCCATCGTCTATGCCCTTGGTAAAGTCATTAAGACATAATCACCAGCGTCATTATGGCGAGGCCCTAGTGAGATCAAAACTTTTTTTTATCATTGCATCTTACTACCCATTCGGTATGTACGATTTGATCAAAGTTGATTGAAAATTTTGAATAAATAATTTTAATATAGTTTATAATTTTCTTAAATAATAAATTAGATAAAAATATCGTTTTTTAGATATAAATCAAATACGTACAGTGTGAATAAATATAATCAATCCTCACATATGGCTTCATTACTAGGGGGCCTATAGCCTATAGTTAATTTGTCAAATATTAAATATTTTGCCTTATTACAGTAATTTAGAATTTATTATTTTAGTTTTTCAAAATATGCTTTAATTTTTTTTTTTTAGATTTTGCTTCACCATAAACATCAATTTAAAAAAACTCAAGGAAGATGTATTCTTACCCCCTCCCCTCGTAAGAAAATACTGACACCACCTCCTGCCATAAAACCATAAAACCCCTACGTAATTTAAGGTAGCCCCCTTATTAATAACTAGACCGACAACAGTAAAGATGTAACACCGTAACAGCTGCTGCTAATCACACATGTAAAACATACACTGAGTACACACCGCAAAACTGTTTGTTTATCTGATTACGTCCTACTACGCGTCCGGGATAATAGCATGTTTAAGCCTACACTAGTTAGATAGGGATGAGAAAAGTAATATTCATAGGAAGTGTACCCGCGTTTGCGTAGAGAAGGCATGTCAAACCAGTTTGAACATAAGGGGCAGGTTAAAAAGTAAAATTGAGGGGGCAGAAACTTATAAAAAGTCAATATTGTCACCATCTTAATTTATGAATCATTATTATTATCATCAATAGTACGGTGCTCTGAAAAGACATTCTTTATCTAAAAATGGAGAAATTTACTTAAAACTCGTAAGATTTGTGAAACGCAATAATATAGGCCTACGTTGTTGCTGAAACATGATAGAAAAAGAGAGCATCATCACATTCCACCAAAGAACATAAATAAAATATTATGCATTATTACAGAAATATTCACAATGTCTGTCTAGCAAAGAGCCTTACAATCAATTCAAATTCCGCTTGTGTAAAGTACCCTCATAGTCATGTTCATGGGATAATGAAATTTTCCATTTTGTTTGTAATGTTAAGAGTGACGGTCTAAAAGTCTTTAAGTGGAAGGACTACCTTGTAAAATTTGAGAAGCGCTATCAGCGCAACTCCTAAGAAACGTCCATATATTGAACTATTTGGACTGTCTAGCCGACACCAAACTAGAGCTGCGATGTTGTCATATATCTCTCAAGCTTGTACTGAAAGAGTGAAGGGGGAGCGAGCTAATATGTTGTTTACATGGGTCAAGTTTCTTGGAAGGGAAAGGCTAGAGTGCGGCTTTTATCAAAGACCACACTTTGCAGAAATCTGCTGCTTTATTTTTAGCTTGAACCAATATAATCAGTAGTATGGTTTTCTTAATATTTCTTACCTAGAGTAAGAAAACATTTTTCATTTGACTTTCTCGTATTAGACTGGTTTGCTGGTGACGAGATTAGGGTTCACATCCCAGTAGTGTATATTGAGGGTGTTTTTTAAAACGGTTTCAAACACGCTACTATTATTTATTTATATCACCGCGTCTTACTACCCGTTCGGGCTGTACACTTATGTACTAATTACTCTAATGAGTTAGGCATCAGGAAGGTTAAATTAAGAGGAGATGCATCCATATTTTCGTGAAGTGAGAGCAGAAAACTATTTAGGAAAATCCACCTAGGTGCACCCAACCGGAATTGAACCGTGATCTCCCCGTCTTCAGCATGTCAGTTGAACACGGTGGGTAGCACACACTATTGGACTGGATTGCTGGTGTTGGGGAGATTGAAATTCAAATCCCAGTTGTGTGCAATAAGGGCATTTTCCCTAAAATGGTTCCCACTCTCACTCTACGCAAATGTGGGTACATTAAATCTAAAATGTTACCTTCCTCGTTCCTAGTTCATGCATGGGTATAACTCAAACTGGAAGTAAGTCGCAATGAAAAAATATATATTTTTGAGGAGTTTTTAGGGGAATGACTCCAAGCCAATGAGAAATGTTTGAAAATGGAATGCCACTAAAAGCTATTAGGGGTGGCCCTTAAGCATTTAAAAATAATAATAGATTGTTATAGAACCTATTTGAAATTTGATGCAAACCATCTTTCATCTTCAAGCTAGAGTATATCAGAGGGAACCAAACAAACTGGAGGAAGACACATTTTGATGGGGGAAGGGTGGAGAAGACATTGGTGGTAATACCCCGCCCTATCAAACCTCCCCCCTTACCAGTCCACCCTCAAAGAGTAACATTGGATATACAACTATCGACAGACACACCGTAGAATGTAGATCATTTCCTCTGCATCTGACTTAACCCAAGCTATGAGGGGTGAGGACAGTGTTTGAGCGTCACAATGGTTACTTAATTTTCTTTAAAAGATTCATACGTCAAGTCATGCAATCACTTTTGATGGAAAATATAAAAAAATAATAATAATAATAATAATAATAATAATAATAATAGTAATAATAATGGTGATAGAAATATCTTATCAATTAACATAAAAAGTTTTTATTTTTTAAACTTTTTTTCATGGACGCAGAAAATTGGGGGTCAGAGATGTACCCCCCTTGAAAAATGTTAGAACCCTTAAAAGGAAGGGGGTGGGGACACACACATATACGTATAAAACATAAATAAGAAATTGTGTTTTTTACTTTATTATTTACTTTAGTTTCTTATATTACATCACCCAGATACAAATAATTATTATTATTTTAATATAAAATTAAAGATGCACTAGAATTTCCTATTGTAAAACTAGCTTGACCTACATTAGCTTGTAACATGTGCAAAGGCGTAACTATGCAGTAATGGACCCACGGTGGGTGCCCCCAAGGAAAAAATACACCACCGTCCCCAAATCTTATGAATAATTGTAGATTATAAAAAAATATTTAGACATTTATTATTGGAATTATTTTATAATACGTATTAATATAGAGTAGGTAGGTTAAATTTAGAGGAAGTGTACCCACATTTGCGTGGAGAGATAAGAGTGTAAACCCATTGAGGAAAAACCACTCTAAGTGCATTACCATACAGCCATAATATTTGATAAAATTGTTGCTGAAAAATTTCAATATAATGTAAAAAACTTAATCTGAATTGAATAAAACAATATTAATAAATATTATAAACAAATCAATAGTCAATCATCAATATTAACACCTATAGAGGCTAAACAAACATAGGTCTCTCTGAAACTGTCTACAATTTCCTCCAAGGACAAGCTACGGGTAGTAGCTCAACAGACAACATATCTAATCCCTGCAGCCTTTATTGATTCATGTGCTTCTTAATATAATTTTTAATAAAGTTTTGAAAATGACCTGTCAGCTGTTTCTATTGATTTTACAGAAAAATATGTACATACATTTTTGTACAGCATAAATTATGCGCAATAAAATGACTATTGAGTAATTTTTGATTGATTAGTGAGATCTTTGCGAAACAATGATAGGCCTGAAAGACAACGCTTTCATCTATTACCAAATTAATTTTGGGTGGGTGGACCTGCGAGGTGGGCCCTATTTTGGGCGTGGCCCTGTGGAATTTTGCCACCACCCTATAGTTACACCAATGAACTTGTAACTATCAAGAATTTCAAACTCTATTAACCTATTTTTTATTAATTATATTCGATAGTCAAATATAGCTTTATACGTTTATACATATTTTAACATGGTGGCCTCATGGTCTAACGCGCTAATCTTTCAGTAGACTAGATTGCCAATGATGGGGAGATCAAGGTTCTAATCTTGGTCGGGTGTACTAAAGTTAGTTTCTCCAAACTGGTATTCCACGCTCCCTCCACGTAAATGCGGGTACACTTTCTATGAATATAACCTTCCTGATCCCTAAAACCACTAGAGCAATTTTTGAAAAACAAAATCTATTCACAAATTCTCTGTTTATTTGAAAAAAAATAATTAATCAGACCATTTACTTCAGGAACTAAAAGAAAATATTTTGGGGTTCACATCCCAGTAGTGTATACTGAGGGTGTTTTTTTAAAACGGTTCCAAACACGCTACTATTATTTATTTATATCGCCGTGTCTTACTACCCGTTCGGGCTGTACATATATATTTATATATAATATGATGTAAATCAAAATATAATATAATATTATATAATGTAAATAAAAATATAATATAATATAATTAAATAAATATTATATATATTTTTATATATATATAAGTATATGTATATTCAAATTTGAAGATAGCATATAGAACAATTTTCTGCAAAAAGAAATATTTTATTTTTAAAAATGTATATTTTTTATAGAATAAATATTACACTTATTGCCTCTACTTCAAAAATTATAAACACTAACTCTAAAAATAAGTATTTGAAATTACAATAAAACATAAAGAAATATACTGCAAGAAAAGGTTTTTCGCCCAATTGTATAGAAAATATCTATCTATCGATTTTGACCAAATTTGATAGGCTTAAACACAAGTTTTACATTGAAGCATGATCATTTTATAATCTCTTTCTCCCTTATCAATCACTTTTGTGTCAGGGACGTTCATAATATATTTACACATCACTAGCTATTTTATAATTTTTGCTACACACAGTATATAATAATACATCCATTCTACAACTTTATACATTCAAAGTCCTTCATCAAAACTTCTGCAATGAACACACTTTATATTACGGTTTTAATTTTAATTTTATTAGGGACCTGTGCTACAATTTTTGGTTGAATCCCTACCACGTGAATTGAGGTGTTTTTCCTCGTGATTGCTCATTTCCTCCACGCAAATGTGGGAACACTTTCTCTTAATTACCGTATTTATTATCTACCCTACTTTATTATTGTAAATTTACGGATAACATCGAAGAATATTAAGAAGTGAAGGATTTCTAATATCACAAGAACAAAAAAAAAACAAACATGGAAATAATCTTTACACTGCACACTCTTATATGTGTTGAGTAACATCCTCCTCTTAGTATTTGTGTTCCCCCCTTCCCTTCATCTCTAAATCTTACGTTATTTCCAAATCTTTGACTATGGCACGCGAGGGGTGCGAGAAAGTAAAAATGATATTTGTGATGAAACTATTTTGTTAAATAATAATTGTCAAAATTAAATATGGATCTGTGTTAATGTTATTAATTTTAAAAGAGTGGTGGTCAAGGCATGTTCAATAGTCCCAATAGCAAAATAGTTTCAAGACATTTATCTATTGTGACAAGTGTATTTCTTGTTCAAATTACCAATAGCCCAAAATGATTTAGTTAGCCCCGTATTATTATTGACTCTGTTTACAGATCAGATTACCAAAGGTAGGGCCAAAGTGTTTGATTGGTACATCAAAGTGAACAGAACCGAGCCCATGTGGGTTTTACGCCGATGTACTAATTAAGCTAATGTGTCAGAGAAGGGTAAGGTTGCTTTTAGATGACTTACACTCACATTTGCGTGGAGGGTAAGTGGAAAACATTTTAGGAATAATAACCTCATAGCACCAAACTGGGATCGAACACCAATCCCCGTCCTCAGCAGTCCAGTTTTTTGCAAGAGTAGTGCCTTAAATCATGAGGTCACCAAAGCGGGTCCTGTAATTATATTAATTAGGTATTCCACACACATGATTTGAAATTAATGGACGACCTTTAAACTACAGTATTAAAATTGTATTTTTCATGCAGAAATGATAATAAATTCATGATACTTTTTTTATCCAATTCACAAGAGTAAAACATTTATTTTTCTTTCGTCTGGTTGAGAGATAAAGTAGTTTTTTATTTTATTTTCTTCGATCTCTTTTTACAGAAACGGCTTCCATTGCAAAACACGTGGTATTCACACAACTGATTTAATAAATGAACGCAGACGAGTTGATATTTTTCCTGAGAACATCTGCTCGTCACAGTGCAACGCTTGGCATCACTGCCTTGAGTTTTCTCAAGAGGTTCATTTTGTTCAACCTTACACCGCTAGGTCACAGGATACTGCACCACAACACTTTTTTGAATCAAAATAAAACTGTACCACTTTATTTTAGTTTAGAACAATATGTATGCTGAAAAATGAAATGATAATTATTCTCAATCATGTTTACTCGGTTTATACTTTGGCTGTAGATTTTTTTTAAAACAACACTAAACCAAGAAAATACGATCATGCAAAAATTATTTAAACAAAGCTGCTTACAAATATTTAACTTTCAACTGGCGTTAAATTGTACTAAATGATAGAGAAATGTGTTTATTGTAATACAATGAAAACCGTTTTAGCCTAAGTCTTCCCACATTTCAATGACAAGCCCAGTTTGTTTCATGCAGTGATCTTTAAATTATTTTTTTAAACTTACATTTGAATTGGCTGGGTGGATAGGAATAAACTATAAACCGTGTAAATGAATTGATCTTTACAGTAGTAAAAATCTGATTAAAATATGTATAATAGTTTTCTTAGTAATCATGTACAGAGAAATCGTCTTAGAAACCGGCCGCGCTCATCTCTCATGGTGATCCATCCCCTTAAGCCTTCACAATAATGAACTACACATTTATTCGCGGTTCCTAACTATTTTCCCTATAAACCATCTAAAAACCACCAAAACAACTGGTTTCTACTTACCATGATCTCAGCTTATGCGAACCACATTTTTGGTTACATGCACAATCTTAAACTTTAATGAGGACTCGATGAGAAAGAAGGAACGCCGCGCGCAAGCGCATGAGGCTCCCCACCAAAGTAACTCTTCTAGCCATGATAAGTAAGCGTCACGGGAATGATTCCCACCTCCCTACTACTGGAATGACGCATGGGAGGGGATAAGACTTCTTTCTCGCCCTTCCTTCACCCGCTATTTTGATCATATTAATTTGGGTGTTCAGCCCACTAAATGCAACTTATTATTCAATCAACGACCGGAGAAGACACGCTGCTAAGTTTGATTGTAGTCGCCTGCTGCTCAATGCTTATCTGATGTCTGGAAGGAGGGTCTCACCGACTAAACGGAAAAATTCAATTTGGAAATTATAGATCTCCTTCTGATAAAGGTTTATTTAGTCACTTGAGGTCTGCTTGGACACAGTGGCGTAGCGTGGGTTGCCAGCGCCCGGGGCAAGGCAAGTATTGCACCCCCTGGACCTTTAGCACTCCCCAGTCCCTTCCAATTCAGAATTAAACCCCTTGGTCCCTAAGCGCATGTATTGTACTTTAAGAAAATATTGACTTATTAAAGTAAAATTAATTTAAAGCTAGTATACTTAAATTTATTTAAAATCTCCTGGTTTTAATTTGTGCAAAATTTTCAATAACATTATTGAAATCTCCCTCAATTGACAGTATTGATAGGCTACTCAGTCTTTCTTGATGCATTGTAAATCTCTGATACGGCGTAGAAAGCTCATTTTTCTAGGAAGGGGGGTCCGCTAACAAATTCTAGGGGGTCCAAACCCCCTCGAACCTGCCCTTTCTTTCTAACTTTTCATAGTTATCAAATAATATTCTGAGTAAGTAGGTATGTTGAGATGATGGGTGGGGGAAGGGTAGTAAACCTAACTACATATGCTACAAACTACACTTCTAACACTTGTTCTGTTATTTAAGCTGCTATTTTCGTAGGGTGACTCCCAAGTAGGATCTTACAGGTGATAGCAAAAATGTTTGACTCATTTTCTCGGCTCGGCTCATTCCTTTGTTTTTCAATACCATATGAATATATGAGAAAAGAAGTACAGTATTTGAAATGTTGACAAAGATAATTTTACAGTCGGAAGCGTTTTTATAATTATAACTTTAGTAAGAGTAAAAAACTTAAACATTAGGTTTTTATATGTATTTGGGGACCCCCCTCCCCAAGGTGGTGTCCAACAAATCACAGAGGATTCCAATTAGTCCCGGGGGGGGGGGGGGGGGGGCGGACGCCCTTGGGATTTGTCCACCCTGTATTTTCTTGGCCTACAGGCTTTTGTATGTCCTAGTATGGGCTTTAAATAGTCTTACGTAATAAGCATTGTTGGGGAATTCCTAATTGAGGTTACGCTACTCATTGCTACTTAGAATAGACTTATTTACCTGGATGTGCCGACTGAGTATGGTCTTTCAATTAATAGGAGAGCTCCTGCACGTTTTAAGTGCGTTACTGGCACAGAATATTTATTTCTACTATGGTATAGTCCCTGTTGGGTATCTTCTTATATATAATTTGATAAGCCCGTTTCAGGTAATAGAAATTACGAGGAAATGACTGAACAAAAACCGAGCAAAAATATTATCCTTAAACTAAAACTAAATTGTCCTTGCAATTTTCCATATTTTCACTCTGTGTGGGCAGTGGCTAAACTGTACGATCATTCTTTGTTTACATCACCATGGAAACAATTATTTGCGTATTGTTGTACATCGGTAAATAAATTATTTATCTTTGGTTAAAAATAATCACAGCTTTATAATTCTTACTTGAGTGGTTCGGTGTCAAGAATAGATAGAGAGCTGGGAGAGGGGTCGTTTTAAAGTTCTCATCGTAGACGGAAGAGGGAAAATATAAGTTTTTATTCAAATAAAACAACAAAAGCTAAATATCCATGTAATTTGAGTCTTTGACGAGTAAACTTTTAATGAGAATGTCAAGTGAGGTCTTATTATACATATTTTCCCAATAAAATATCTAGAATGCATTTTAGTGCTATGATATGCAGGCATCGCTGCAAAGATCCACTAGTTATTATTATTATTATTATTATTATTATTATTATTATTATTATTAGCACCGCGTCTTACAACCTGTTCGGGTTATACGCATTTACGCTAATGTGTAAATGGTAGGGTGATTGTGAGATGAAATGGAGGACCTACAGTTTAACGTGGAATCCGAACCACGGTGGAGGCCTGGCATTCCACACATTCACAAATTGTGATTAATACACCTCTTGTCAGAGGTGAAGGAAGGGTTTGGCAATCAGATAAATCTGTGCCGGGACCGAGGTTTGAACCCCGGACCCTCAGCACAGAAGTCTGATACCTTACCCCTAGACCACCAGGTCACCGATCCACTAGTTAATATATAATTTTGATACCATTAGTTTGAATATTCTTAGAGATTTATTATTGTTACTAAATATTATATTTGTTTTTGAACGCTATAACTTCTATCGTCCCATCCAATGGACGCAAGCTACTAGTTCTCTGCTCTGTTATATTCACGGAGTTCCTTTCACTTCTATCGTCCCATTCAATGGACGCACGCTACTAGTTCTCTGCTCTGTTTTATTCACGGAGTTCCTTTCACTTCTATCGTCCCATTCAATGAACGCACGCTACTAGTTCTCTGCTCTGTTTTATTCACGGAGTTCCTTTCACTTCTATCGTCCCATTCAATGAACGCACGCTACTAGTTCTCTGCTCTGTTTTATTCACGGAGTTCCTTCACTATATTATGTTCTAATTGAACGGTTTAACATCTTGGGATGTGGGGGTAGAATGAGTTTGTCTTTATAAAGATAATCTGGGAACACATATCGCGGTCATCCTTGATCATTATTTGGACTCAGGGTGATCGTGAATGTCAAGTGAGCAAATCGTAGCTTGTGTCAATGCCGCCACTGGTGATCGTGAATGTCAAGTGAGCAAATCGTAGCTTGTGTCAATGTCACCACTGGTGATCGTGAATGTCAACTGAGCAAATCGTAGCTTGTGTCAATGTCACCACTGGTGATCGTGAATGTCAACTGAGCAAATCGTAGCTTGTGTCAATGTCGCCACTGGTGATCGTGAATGTCAAGTGAGCAAATCGTAGCTTGTGTCAATGTCACCACTAGTGAGAGCGCATGTAGGTAGCACTAAATACAAAATTTTATCAATATCGTTAAAGCAAAAATAGCGTGTCTGTTTCCCCCTTGAGTAAACTACCCTTAATTTTAGGGAAGGATATCTAATTCCAAATTTTACTCTGGGGAAAACCTTCTGAAAACCTAAGAGAGGCCTACCAAGTTTTCACCCGATCGGTAAAATGGTTTAAGCTCTAGGCAGAGATAGATACACAGACAGCATCACGAAAACAACTTTTTCGTTTACAGGGGGACATGAAACGTCGACATTTATTCAAATCTCGAATATTATTTTTTGTTTCGGTCGCGATACGAGGGGTAGAGAGAAAGTAAAAATTGAACTAAGATCATATGAAATGTTAAGACTGACTATTTTTACCCAGAAATATTCAAACCTATGGGTATGAGTGAGTTTCATTATAAGTGTGTGTCGGTAAGCCGCGATTTCTCAGGTGTTACTTTACGTAATAGAAACTATTGTAGACACACTCATGTGCTGACCAGGGCCGCCCCAAGGGGCAAGCGAGGCTGGCGACTGCCCGGGGCGCCACGCCACCAATGTCGTCTCAAATAAAATCTTTTTAAGAAATTCATTCATTGCCAAGATATATCTGATTTTCTTCGCCGTTTATTACGACTCGTGGCCCTTTGTATTATCTTGGTGTTATAGTCCCGCGCTGCTACCCATTGTCAGTTGGAACAAAGTTTAACTTTAAAAAAAAATGTAAGCGATTTGTTCATTTTCTAACAATATTGTCAGGTGTGTGAGGTGACCTGTCGGTCTAGGGATAAGGGTTCGACCAGACTGACAAGCGCGCGAGCGAGCGCGTAAGCGACTGGGTGGCCAACTGGCGAGCGCGCTGATACCTCTCGTTATTTGTTGACGAGGTAGGCTCCGAATCTTGGCTGAGTGAACTGAGGGTGGTTTTAACAAGTGATTTTTGTTGTGATTTTCTCCTCCTCTCTCCACGCTAAAGGTGATTCTATATTTTAAAGACCTACTTTGATAATATTCAAGTATTTAACATATCAGTTATATATATGATATTTACTATATATATATATATATAAGTATGGTTGATGATATTATCACGAGCTATCAGATAACGCAGCCATCTTCGACTCGGTAGTTGGCTTATTGCTGCCAGTTGTATAATTATTATAATTGTACGGGATTGCATATTAAGAATTAAATAACCAAAGCTAATATTTATGCTTTTAGTGAGGATTACGCATCTAGATATATATATGTTGAAAATTGAAAATATGACACCTGGACATGGGAATTGAACCCGGGACCTTTGGCTTAGTACGCCAATGCTCTAACCACTGAGCTATCCAGGTGTAATTTTTCAAATTTCAGAATATGATATCTAGATGGATGTAATGCTCATAAAAGCATAATAATAGCTTTTGGCTATTTAATTCTTAGTATGCAATCCGTACAATTATAATAATTGTACAAATGGCAGCAATAAGCCAACTACTGAGTCGAAGATGGCTGCGTTATCTGATAGCTCGTGATATTAATATAATCACATACTTGTAGCCGACGATTTCCGCACGTCCTCATCATAGCTCTGCCTTAAAATATGAGTGAAGAATGACCCTGAGCACGGGCCGAATCCTGGTAGCTCAGTGGTTAGAGATTGGCGTACTAAACCAAAGGTCCCGGTTCGATTCCCGTGTCCAGGTGTCATTTTTCAATTTCCAGAAAGTGTGCTAAACTTATTGATAGTAATAAAAATGTCAAATGAGAAGTTTTTCCTAGCACTCGATGAACCAACATATAATAATATTGCCTAGCGCCTGTAAACAGACTGTACCGGGTCGAGCGCGCACGCTTGAAAAATAGAACCAGTTCTATCTTTCAAGCGTGCGCGCTCAGTCGCTCGCTCGCTCCAGTCTGGCCACCTCTCATTACAACCAATGTGTTCTATTTATATTTTAGTCGCTCACTCGCTCGCTCAGTTTGGCCACCCCCTAACTCGTCGAACTTCTGTGCTGGCGATTCCGGGGTTCAATCCTCAGTCCCGGCACAGATTTATCTGATTGCCAAATCCTTTTCTTCACCTTTGGACAAGACATGTATTAATTACAACTTGTGAATGTGTGGAATGCCAGCCTCCACCGTGGTTCGGATCCCGCGTTAAACTGTAGGTCGTCCATTTAATCTCACAATCACCCTACCACTACACATTAGTGTAAGTGTGTACAAACCGAACGGTATTTAGACTCTGTGCTAATAATAATAATAATTTCTATTACCTTTATTATTGTGCTGGCCAACAGTCGTAAGACCTATAACAGGCCAGCACTTAAAAAGTACACAAGTACCTTACAAATATATATATTTACACGAGAAAATAAGATAAACAATAATAGCTAAATAATTTTATATATTGTTGAATAGCTACGAAAAAAATAGTAATTAATAATGATAAGAATAAAAATAGTAATAATAACAAATAAATAAAGAGTGGTTAAAAGCAGTAACAATATGCAAAAAATAAATCAGAATATTGTAAATTTAAATATTATAGGCAGAACCTCTACATAATAAATTATTGATATGGGAGTTCCTTAATAACTCTCCCGAGTTTAGCTTTTCTTTTATGATAGAAGTCGAATTCGACAAATCTAGCATTGGCGCTATGGATACAACGACCTATAGGGCTCCCCTTATAAGCGCTATTGAGAAAAAATAATTTTGGATTACTAGAAGCCTGAGAAGGGATATGAACGCCTACATGATCAAGGGCAAATATGCAAGAAATTTTGCTATTGAAAATATTAAAAACAAAAAGGGCATCACGATAAAGTATACGCGAGAAGAGAGTTTGGAGCACTAGGAGGTTTCGAATTCTGTCATAATCATAATAAATCCGGTTACAAATTTTCTTTGAACGTATTCCAACCTAAGAGAGTCAGTTAAGGTAATGGAATTCCAAGCAACAGTAGCATATTCTAACTTAGATCTAACCAGGGCGTAATACAGACATTAAAAACAATCAACTTTCTTAAATGATGAAGTAATAAATTTAATAAGTCCAAGTAATTTCAATGATTGGGAAATTACATGGTCAACATGATAGTGGAAATAAAGTTTGTTATCTAGGAGAACACCAATATCATTAATATAAAGGGTGCAAACTATGTTTTCACTGCCCAAATTATAAATAAAAAAAAAGAATTAGTTTTACTATGCTGACTTAAGTCAAATGCCTTACTTTGGTCAAAATAAATAGCATCAACCTGACCTTGGGCAGAGACTTGAGGGCAACATGCCCAAGAAATTCTACTAAATTAGTGACAGTAGATTTATTTTTTATAGGCCATGTTGTTTATCTGAAAGTTTATTTTTAAGGTGGTGGAAAGTACGTTCATGTAGGATTTTCTCGAATACTTAGGAGAAAGTGTTTAAGAGAGAAATTGGTCTATAATTACAAACATTTGTTTTTACCCTTTTTTATAAATAGGTATGACAACAGATTGTTTCCATGTAAGAAGAAAAGTTTCACTTGACACTCTAATGTTAAAGATATAGGCTAGCAAAGGGTGAAAATGCTGGCACAGCCTTAAAACTTGGAATTCCATCTGTCCCGGCATATCTAGAAGAACTTAATTTTTTTTATAACATTAGCAACATCCAAGGGTGTAGTGTGGCATGGATACAAGAGCACGCTAATTTCAATAACGGAGCAGGGTAAGACAGGAAAGACTGAATTATAAACGGAATGAAAGTAGGTCCCAAACTCATCAGCAATTAATAAAGGATCCGCTATAATCTTGCCATTGATTTCTAGGTTAGATGGGGAAACTTTATTCACACGACTATTTTTTTTTAAATTCCAAAATTTCTTGGATCTGCATTTAATACTATTTTATATTGAGTTCATCCAATTGGCTCTGTCTATAATCAAAGTAGTTTTAACTAGTTTACGAAAGTGAGAAAAATATGAATAGAATACACCATTATTTGTTAGTTTAAACTTTTTGAAAAAAAAAAATTTTTCCCCCTAATAGAGTATTTAAGAGTAGAAGAAAACCAATTCGGATATTTGGATGAATTAAAAATAGTAATTTGAGGAATATGCGTTTTGATTTTCCTTTGGACTAAATTGGTAAAATTATCTACAGCCAAATTAACATCCGTAGTAGAATAAACACAAGACCAATCAGCAGTGGACAGGTCATTGTAAAGATTAAGGTAACCACGCGCATAGTTAATATATGTGGTGGGGGTGTCATTAATTTTAGTAGCAATAGGTACATCAAGTGAAATCAATAAGGGCGGATGAGCTAAATCAATATTCACTAGTGATTGAGAGCTATGAGTTATTAAGGGGCGGTGGAAATTAGCAAAAACAAGGTCAAGGAGGTTAGTGTCATTATCAGCTTCATTAAGTTGTTCTAATCGTAATATGTTAGTCGAAGCAAGAAGTTGAGTAGCTTTTAATTCAATGTAAAAATGCGAAATGCTTTGAGCATAATGATATTTCCAATCAATGTTGGGGTAGTTAAGATCACCTTGTAGTAATATTCGATAGAGGTAGTTAGCCAAAGCACCTTCAAGAAATGTTAAGTAATTATTAAATGCTTCGACTGTTATTTGGGGAGCAATATATATGTTCCAAATTAACAGTTTGAACTGTGGTTCTTACAACCTAGGGACAGTACTGCAAGCAGCAAGCTATCTGGCTAGCTGTAGTAGATTGTACTGTGGTTTTAACTCTAGCAAGTAGGATTTCTCTAATTTATTGTGCCATACATTGTTGACTTAAGTGAATGCGAATTTTATATGTGACGTTGTCACAGACATGAATCTAAAGAAGACAGTTTGGACTCACCTAGCCTGGTCCCCTTTTGACTGGCCTGCTTCACGGCTCCGAAAACACGAGCACTCATCAACATCATGTATACTACTAACCGTCCGTGGCTCGAAGTACAACTCCGAGCTAGATTCGAACAGGTGAACATCGAGATTGCGCAGTCCCATATGCGCCTAAGACTGTGTTCTGGTGAAATAAGACCTATCCACCGGCGCGTGAATTTGAATTATTACGAGGCTAAACGAGACTGTTCTCGAAGCATGTGCACGCCCCTTCCCCTGTCCCATTTGTGTTTCCCGCCGTATGTGAACACGTGACAGACTTTGTGTTGTATATAACGGCTGGACTGTGTAGTGATGTCACTCATTCCTCTGCGCTCAATTAGGTGAGGCACTTTGTCTTAGCTTTAGACTTAGTCTATTTTTTGTCGTATCAAAATTATGTTTGGCTCTTCATGTTCAAAATTTATATGTTTCGGCTTTATTTATTTCTACGTTACTCAAATTTAATTTCATTAGAGACTGCAGGATTTGCCTGTCAGCCATTATGGATTGTTTGATATTTAAACTCCGTTTCTTTTTGCAGACCCGCCTTGTCCGCCTCACGGACGGGTTTGGGATTTATTACGCCGCCATCTTGGGGCGCTAGTTATCTTTCTTAGGCTTGGTTTATATTCATGCATAATTCATAACTAATAGCGAATAGTGTATAGTGTATAGTGCGCAAGAAGTTGAAATACATTATTTTAAATGATGGCGTCTATAATCGATTTATAGTGAATAGTGAAATAGTTCACAGTGCATAAAGTTGATTTAACTTTAACTTTTCTTATACGTTATGCACGAGTTGTGAAACGATATTCTCGCAAGAAAAATCTAGCCAATAGGATTTATGGAAAACATAATTCGATATTTTTCAAATATTATTTTAGAAGTTGGTCGCCATGTTGGGCTTTAATTTTCGTTAAATAGTTTTATATTGTGATTTTAACTTGAAAATGAAAGTGACAATGAATATACGGTTGAATTTAAAGAAGATGGTTTTGTTTCTGTTGCTTGGGGGAGGAACCCCGCATCTCCTATTAATGTAGTTTTTGTACTTGCCTTGGTCACTTGGGAATTTTTATGGTTTAAAACACCAGGAGTTGAAAAATTCATTGTCTAAACCCACATAACCCCCCTCCAAAAATACATTTCGTGCAACGCCCTTGTACTCTAGCCTCATTTCATTCAACCACTAAACCAGATTGTCCTCAAATGAAGATAAATAATTCAAACATACTATTAAATATAGAAGGATGGGTTCTATAAAATTCATTTACCCGTGATGATAAAAAGCCAGAAATGCAATTCTAGATGGTCTGCCATTAAATGCTAAATATATAAATTCAGATTAATACTATTTAGTAAACAGTACCAATATTTATCTCTGAGATTATAATACAGCTAGTAAAATTGGCGTGTTAAAGGGAACAAGGATATTATATTTGTAAGTATGTAAATTATTTTGAAGACCAATGATTGACATACCACGCGCGCGAGGAAATCACCTCTCAAACAAATGACAATCGTTATGAATGTCTTATTCACTACGTTGCATTATAAACCTTAGTAATTTTCTTATGAATTGTGCACTATACACTATGCGCTATTCACTATTAGTTATGAGTTATGCATGAATATAAACTAAGCCTTAAAGTTAAACTTATTGAAATGTTTGGTTTGCTTGTCAAAGTTTTAAGGGTTTAGTCTTTTGTAATTGATGAACTTGTTGTTCAACTTTGGGGCCGCGAGCCCGCGCACTTAGCGCTTCGGCCAAATTTATAGTTAGATTGATCTAATTTGAATGGTGTCTGTAATAACTGATTTGGTTGATTTAATTCATTGATTGTTTGTTAATTTTCCTCTTTTGCGCCTTGTAATGGCAGCTAGTAATTATTTAACATACTCATGTCGAATTTGTATCGGCATCGATGAGTTGTGTACACCAATACCTTTTGTCTTTATTTAACCTTTTCTAGTTAGGTTAGTCGCCTTCTGCGCTGGGTCAATTTTATATGTATTCTTTTATTATTGTCTTACTGTTTTCTCTCAAAGACTTGGAGTCTTGCCCCATTATTTATCATTTCAATCAGTCCTTGTTGACTTTTTCACTCGACTACTCTTTGTATGTCTCACTTTCATATTTCTACGAGTTGTATGTTATGAATAAAAAAAATAAACTCTCTTGTAATCAACCTACCTTTTATTTATAGTGTTATGAACCTATTAAATCAAAGGGGGGGTTACATATAGAGGTGTTTATTAAATAACCCCACAAGAAAGGATTACGATCGCACCATTATTAGAAGCTTTAGCAGAAAAGATAAAAACATTATCTTGTCATATTATTTTATTTTCAGCAAAAGATAATTAATGTCCATGCATGGCTTAGCAATAGACCAATGGAGTAGCGATAAAGGATTGATGGGAAAAGGTAGGCTAACCCCCTTGATAGATCAAAATATTAGTCTAGGTACATTCATTTAAATTAAATTGAAATGTTGCTAGAATTTTCGAAGCCAACCAACCATTAGTGATTTGGCCTAAGCACAGTTGGAGACAAACCATTAGTGATTTGGCCTAAGCACAGTTGGAGACAAACCATTAGTTATTTGGCCTAAGCACAGTTGGAGACAATTTTTAAAAGACAGAATGAGTGTGAAATATTCGTTGCTTTCAGTGATGTGCATTGTTGCCAAATTTTACATCTAAAATTGTTATCAACTGACTTTATTTAAAAATGAGTGTATTTAATTCATCCACACTTCAACATAAGAAATTCATCCATCTTATAACGAGTTCCTTTCAAGTTTATAGGACGTTAAGGAGGAGGGAGTGCTTAAATCAAGCCTCGCCCGGGCTCAAAATTATGATCGAGACGGCCTTGGCGCTGACAAACAAACACCGCAAATAATAATAATAATAATTATTATTATTATTATCACCGCGTCTTACTACCCGTTCGGGTTATACGCACTTACGCTAAGGTGCAATGGTAGGGTGATTGTGAGATGAAATGGAGGACCTACAGTTTAACGTGGGATCCGAACCACGGTGGAGGCCTGGCATTCCTCATATTCACAAGTTGTGATTAATATACGTCTTGTCAGAGGTGAAGGAAGGGTTCGGCAATCAGATAAATCTGTGCCGGGACCGAGGATTGAACCCCGGACCCGACGCCCCGCAAATAATTGGTGGGTGCGCAAGTCTAACAAGTTTAGGGACTATATTTCATGTAAGTAAAGGCTACACATTTGGTAAACCAACCTCACTTGCAAGATTTTCCCAAGTAATGACACATCTCTAAATGTTATAATCACAAATGGTGCACTTATTCCTACAACGTTTATAGAAAGGTGGGCCTGGCCGAGAGTTTGACATGCTTGACGAAGAGGGTGATTGGGAAACCTTCAATATAGTGTACACCCAACTGGGATTCAAACCCCGAGCTCAGCGTCCCACCAGACTAGACGAGAATGATGCTTTTACCCACGAGTTCACTCACTGTTGCGGGTCTTATGTTACGTTGAAGGCTATAATATGAAACCTTACAAATATTGCGCAACAAAAACGTAAATTTATTTCAAGTTTTACCTCTCAAATTGCTCAATAATTTAAGCTCAGTCGGTAGCGCGTCTAATTACTAAGGTAGATGTCACCGAGTTCGATTCCCGGCAGAGGTATGGAAATGTGCAGTTGGTGAACTTAGATTGTCTTTCACAGCGACGAATCAACGGCCGGTGTTTTGACTGTCTTAAAGTTAAGTTACGGTTTGATTTTCATAGGAAGCTCGTTATTTGAAAACTGCGAACCAGAGCCCTGCGTTTGTGGAGATCGCGATAGTTCGCGAATGTTAGATATGGCATTTTTTCTTTCAGATGTTCACATTTCAGGTTACCCTGATTGCAAATATATGCTCAGAATTGTCGCGATGATTCGCGAAATCGGCGTTTTGGCGCGATATTCGTGATTTTAAACGATGTCCGCGATAATCGCGATTTAGTCGCGATTTTCGGCATTCGCGCTAATATTTTGGGATATTGAAAAATAAATATTTTAAGTTTGAAAATTGCATTTTTAATTTTCGGAGGTCCCTTTTTGCAGTTTAGTGATGTTGAGTAGTTATTTTGTATTTTTCTAGCCTAAATTGAGATTTTAAAATATAGTCACAACTTTTGTGAAGTAACAAGATGATTTTTGTGTAATATTTTGTCTTTGTGACTTGTACATACTTTTCCCGGACCAGCTGCCGCTAAATCTTACTTTTTTAATAAGTTGACAGCACATTTTTTTGCGGACTAGTGTTTTTTTACCGTTTTGTCCAAACAAAATGTAATTTTTGGTTTTCACGTCAATATGTTTAGTTTACCTGTTTCAAACATTGTCCTGGAAGTCTAGTTTTAACCCAACAAAGTCAACTTAATCACGAAAGTTTGGTAAAAACCACTTTTTTAACGCTTTTGTCTTAATTCGATAATTTCGTCGCAAAAATAGGATTTTTGTAATTCACCGCTTATTCACCGCTTTTGGGAAACTTAAAAACGAAATTGGGCTTTTTTATTCACCATAAAAGCAGGGCTCTGCTGCGAACCCATGTTGTCACAATGGCGGAAATAAAAATATGCAATTTGGTATCTATACAATAATTATGTTTAATTAGTAATGTAAAGATAAACTAGACAGTGGGCCATAAGAAGTATTATTGAAAACTTTTGATAACGTTATAATTAATAAATCTAATAAAAACTTTATCTATAAAATGCCAGATTTTAGTGACTTTCAATCAATGTTGGTGGTTGAAAGAGAACTTTATGTAAAATTCAGGATTTAGTTTGTGAATAGCTCGCAACTACTATATATTCTGTTAATTCTGAATTCTGAAATAAAAGTGCACGTTCGATAGAAGAACTAATTATTAGTTTTACTTTTCAAAAATTGTTGCTAGGTTTTTTTTTTTAAATCAATCAAAACATGTCTTTCCTGTAGAAAAATAAATAAAAATAGTTATGAATCAGAGGTAAATAATCTGCCGCTAGTGTGTTCTATATAATTATATTTTGAGATACTGTATTATAATCCTAAGTGGTGTGGTGCTCCTACTACATCTTCAGAGCTAAAAGTAGCAACAAAGGTTTTGGTAGGCCAATCAATTAACAAGATAAATGCAACAATGCAAGGTGAATTAAATTTACCTTTACACCTATTAGTTAGCGACATTCCACGAACACAACTTGAGTACAAATTCACTACATATTAAGTTATTTAGTTAAGTAGCAAGTGATTTATGAATGTGTATATCTGAGTCATCAATAACTCTGCAGTAATGGGTGAATGTGTATGTTTGAGAAACATCAGTAGGCCTAGCCCTGCAGTAGACAAGCACCGTTCACACGATAGAGTTTGAAGGTTATTTTTCCCATTTCTCATATAAACTGTGCGAGGTGGCTTGAATTAAATTCAATCGAAATTATAGCCAGCAAATTTACTAATAATTATAATATACCATAGGCGCCGACTTGTTGAAAACATTGGGGGTGCTCTATAAAAAGGGGTGGAGGTGGTATAATTTGCAAATTTTCCAAGCGCTGTATTTAAATACTGACCAAAATAAAGCTCAATTTGTTAGTCTCTAGTTCTAAAATAAAGAATTAATTGAATAAAAGAAACAAACATGCACAACACAAAAATAATGCATGTGAGAGTACTGCCACTAACCAAACTATAATAGAAACATATTGACAAATGTCAGGCTGTCTGTTGGTACACGAGAGGTATGTTAACTTAAACTTAATCACGCTTGGTTACATGTCAGATGGCATAACCTTCCATTTGCTACGCTATAAAACACTATTCACAGCACAACCTTATATCGAAAATATATTCCGTAATATTACCGTAATATTAAGGTTTAAAAAAGGGTGAAATATTGGGGGTGCTGAGCAACCCTGAAAATATTTTTGGGGGTGCTTAATATGCAAAGCACCCCCGAAGTCTGGATGTGAAAACGAATCATATTATGCTAATGATAAATGTATGTTATATATATTAATCTCATTGTCCAAAAGCTACATATAAAGACTTAACAATGCAATGTTTGATTTATTTCAATTTATGAGTTCTCCCTCCCCCACATATGTACAGCAAACAATGTATACATGTTATGTATGTATCTCCAGGTGTTGAGTTGATTAGATCTTGATAGATGAACACCTTAATTGCCCTTAACCTTGTAGGAAATATACAACAGTATTGGTAAGTTAGCTCACTAGGCATATTGACACCATCTTGATGTCATTCAGATATTTTTGGGGGTCATGGGGGAAGGGGTCTAACTGCAATGACTTTTTAAGTCCCCAACATGAAATGGAAGGCATTTTTTAAACGTTAAACCCTATTTAAATTTAGGCCTATCTAATTTTTTTTTTACAGAAATGGTGTTTTGGGTGTTGTTTAAGAGACAAATTTGTTACTAGCCTATGCTTTGAGGGGGAATACAAAAACATATTTATAATAATATCCACAACCTCGCCCCCCCCCCCCGAAAAAACCACGTACGGCCCTACACCAACTGACAATAAGGTGTATAACACCCCCCAAAGTGTATAAATGCAGAGGCGTAAGTAAAGTACCGTAATTTTTTTAGTTGTCAGAAAAGTTTCTTCAACCAGCGCATCAACTCTATGTTGTTGACATACATATTAGATTGGATATGTACACAAGAACCAGTCTACCTTATGATGTGGCACATCTGTCGGCTCCTTCAGTCAACTAATTAAAATTCACATCAATTAGGAACAGATAAACATCAGATTATGGTAAGCCTGGTAAGTTTACTTTGTATCCATCAACCCAATGGGTTAATTTTTGTTTTTATTTTTTAAACAGCGTCTTATTACCCACGCATTTGCGTGGATGGAGAGAGAGAAAACCATTATTTAGGGAAAAAAACCATTGAAAGTATTCAAAACGCAACCTCCCCATTATCAGTAAACTTGTAAATCTGAGCCACTGATACAGGTAAGTTATTTGGGTTTTTTTGCACTTTAGTCAAAAAGCATTGAAATGCAATTTTATACACAATTTATTTGTTTTTTGCGAAATTTCGATAAGTTTAAGGCTTATTGCCCACGGAGATACTCAAAAGTGACGCAAGTAAAACCTAAATTACCAACCAGTAGCTTGGGCATCACCGCTAATATATTTCAATAAAGATCCACTCACTGTGTGATAACTAGTTTAGGAGTTGATCCTGATTAGTCACTAGAATCTAAACATGTTTGTCGCCGGGCTACCTCAATTACAAACTCATGGACATTTAATGTATTATTTCAAGGTAGCTTTCTTTCGACATTCTGTACAACGCTAAAGTTTTTACATCAGTTTGTTGCAGTCCCTTTGCTGTGACTAATAATTTATTATTATTACTATTTATAATAATAGTGAGCAGTTTATATTCTTTTCAATGTATGGATGAATCCATAATCTTCTTTGGTTATGACTCTTATATCTGAAATAGTAATATAGAAACAAATCCTCCTGGGCACTCGAGTTACTAGGCATTATACTAATAAAATAATAAATATTCTAGCAGCCCGAAGAAGGTGCCTGCAGCTATAAAGTAAGAAATTGAGTGAAATTCAGCCACTTTTTGCGTAGCATTGTGTTCTAAGCATAACAACCAGTTACTGACCAGTTTGGGACTTCAATCACAAGCTAAGCTAATCACAGTTGAGTAGCTCCGTGGAAGAAAGGCCTAAGAGGTTTTTTTTAAATAATTATTTTTTGATAGTTTTTGTATTGTTTTTAAACTATTTTTTTTAATAATTATTTTTTGATAGTTTTTGTATTTTTTTAAAACTATTTATTTAACTATTTCACTGATTCAAAATTTGTTTTATGTCTATGAGCTTTTAGTAGTACATTTCTGATACCGGTAGTTTTTCTAGAGTATTAGCGATAACTGGCATTTTTTTTTACCTAAAATAAAGTGGCAGATGACAAAAATATTTGCTGGTGAGTCGGGCCCAACTTTAGCAGTTGTGTACCATTGGAACAGTGAAAGAGTTAGGTACCAAGCCCAAGTATTAATATTTTAGTATACTAGTTAGATGATACAAAAGTATATGTGTAAATGATAGGATTTTTTTTTATTGAGCAGTGGGAGTAAGAGACTTCTCGTCCCTCCCCCCAACCCCACTTGTTTGTGTGGTTTATTCGTGCTGGACTTCACTAGTGCACCAGCTCAAGAGAGACAAAAACTGTGCTTCGAAGAGAGATTTGTCAATGATTAAGCTAGCTCCCCTTTTCTAGAAGTTGGAGATTCCGGCACAGGCACATATGGTTTGTACCTAAGTGTATGCAAAACTAAACCATGACACACATTTGAGTACAAGAGACAAGAAAAATGATCAGTATAAACCTGAATCTGGGCATCACAAACTATATTTGTGAAGTGAAATTTTTATTTTTAAATTGCCGTATTAAATTATGGGAGTTGCAGACCTTTGTTCAAATACACATGAGCTCCTTCTGTATAAATATGAGTTTAACATTAAAAATATAAAATTAAAAGGGGTTTCCTATCCAAATGTATTAAGTTTATGTAGACCTAGCATATAATCCAGTTATTTAGAATTGGTCATAAGAGGTCAAATATAAATCTGTGGCAATCAAAAATACTATAGTAAATGTCCCAATGCAATCTAGGACAAGGGTGGGGAACCCTTCGTCATTAGAAGTTCACTTTGTGGGTTCCTCATAAGGCTGCACACTTCACATCCAAAATAGATAGGATAAGAGTGATCAATTTTTTTAAGTAACAATATTTTTATTTTTATTAATCAAAATCCATACTTTTTGAGAATGTACCATTTATAAACAATGAAAATACATAATTGACAAAATATGATAAAAGGCTGCGCTGAGCACCTCAAGAGGCCACAGGCTACCATCCCGATCTAGGGCCGAGCTTATACACTTTCTGTGTGAAAAGCAAGAGTCAACACTATCTAACGTAATGTGTATTTTTAGAGTTGGTTTATTATGCTTGGATTTGTTATTCAGTTCTGAGTGTTGCTGATGTTATTTTGTAGGTCTAGTTCAATATAGACTCATCATGCTATTCAAACAATGAATCTAGGTATCTAGGTGCAAAGGCCGCCCTTGAGTATTATTAGCTTTGATGAGCTGTCTGTGTTTGTTTGTACCAATATTTGATTTGTATCGATATACAGTAATATGTACATTTAGAAAGGGCCCGTTCATTACCCCAATACAAAATACTAGGTCTAGTTGGCTTAGTGTAGTTTATAATATTGGTGACATAATTTTACTGTGATACAGTAGGTACCGATATGACATGTTATTAGGACAAAATTAATGAAAATTAAGTATTTTATGGCACAAAATGAATCTTTTACATTAACCTACAATTCTTGTATTACCCAAATTTTGATAATGTTTTGGACATAGGAACGTATGGTTTTTTTAGCACAGCTTCTTACTACCCGTTCAGATTATATGTTTATGTACTAATTACGCTAGTGGTTGTAGGGATTTGAAAGGTTATATTTAGAGAAAGTGTACCTGCACTTGTGTGGAGGGAGAATGGAAAACAAGTTTGGAAAAACCTCCCTAAGTACACCTGACCAAGATTCAAACCTCGAGCTCCCCGTCATCGGCAGTCTAGTCTGCTGTAAGAGTTGCACGTTAGACTATGCGGCCACCGGAGCGGGTAACATGTGGTGTTAATTATATACTTATATTTAATATTTTTATGTATTTCCGTTTTTTTGAAACAAATGTCTTTAACATTGTCTGGTAGTATTATTTTTGTGAAAATATATTTTTCAAAAATAAATAATTTGCATACTAGATCCCTTTGTTTTCAATCACTAACTATTAGAAGGTGACCCATACCCCATATAAGATAGGAATGTAGGTAAGTGACATAACAGAGGGTGCTTTATTGCAAACAACTACAAATGTTAACCTGTCCGATAATAATTTTAATTTTCTTAGTAGGCTAATAAGCCTACTATATAAATTATGAATAGAAAGTGTTATCAAACAAGTCTAATAATGCTTTCGGTCAATGTTTGTAATAAAGAACCTTCTGCTGGCTGTCATCTACACTCCTACCATGGATAGACTCTAGCTATGTTCAAGCAAAGTCTCTCAGAATACCTAATGAGGCGATATAAATGGCTTTTTGGTAGGCTTACACAAAGAGGGAGGAAGTTTTCTATGTTATATTAAGGTAAATTTAATTTTTCATCATTTAGATAGGTACATTCCACAACCATAGCAATTTTCCAATAATAACAAAATTAATATTTTTACTTTAAATTCTACCTTCCTAATCTCTAACATATTAGCGTGATTAGTTTATACCATATATATATCTGCCCAAACAAGTAGTGAGACATGGTGCTAGATACAATTGTAGCAATGCTATTTGGATTCAGGTAAAAAAAAATCCATTTTACATAGACTATTATGTGCTTTTTTCCCTTTAGTGCCTATTCTGGTGCCCGAATCCATATTTTTAATGACTATTTTAAACATTTTTTTGTGCCTTGGGATCCACTCCCTAATAATTATATAAGTAGGCTAACTAAAACAAAATTCAGCTAAATCCCAGAAGAACGTATGGTACGGTAACTAATCTATATTCAAAAAATGGAATTAAAATTAAAAAATATTTAAACCACTATATTTAAGTTTTTATTACGGTACTATAAACTATCCCAAACTAACAAAACTTAACCTTCCAAGCATCAAAAAATTGTTCATGAAATTTTGGATCCTGATAAAGGCTTAGCGTGCACTAATCTCTTATTATTTATTGGTCGTAATCATTTGATTCTTTTAATTTAAAAAAACATAGGGCCTCTTAGATTATTCTAACAACTTCAATAAAATGTTTATTCTTTGGTCTAGGAACGGGTTGAATTGAGATGGGATGGTTTTCATTAGATTTAAGACAAAAAATGTAGGTCATTAAATATTTTCATTAATTATTTATCAGAATACATATATGACAACTTTGCATGAAAATAACTAGTCTCTAAATGTATTAATCCTTTCAAAATTATATTTAATTGAATTTTAATAGACTTGGAAGGTTAGGTTAAACTCGGTTGTTTTTGTTTTTATTAAGAACAGACCAAATATTCTTTTCTATTTTTTAGCACCTCATCTTACCAACCATTCGGGTTATATATTTATTTAGGCCTTCTAGCCTATTATGCTAATGGGTTAGAGATGAGGAAGGTTGAATTTAGAGGAAGTTTACCTGCATTTGTGTAGAGAGAGAGTAGGAAACCATTTAAGAAAATCAAGAAATTGTTTTTTAAGTTAGTCATTTTGTAGCTATTGTTTCAATACATTTATGTATAATATAGTAACCTACTAATTGAGTTTGTGTAAGAAGGTTAAATAAAGCTTGTGTGTGTGAGAGTTTAGTATCAATTCACTAAAACAGTGGTTCTTAACCTTTTATTACTAGCAGCCCCCTTAATATCTTAAAATATTTTTGCGGTCCCCTAGTTCTTACTAACATATTATTCATTAAGATGTATTCTAAAATAGGGGCTTTATTTACTGATTATAATAACAAACAAATAAAAAAGAGAAATTAACTTACCTAAATGTATTTAATGGGACTTTTATCTGTTGTTAAACACTTTCCACTAATTTGTCCATTCTTGTTTAAATTGTATTACCTAATGCTATTTGCATGCAGGAGTCATTCAGAGTCAATTTCGCGGCTTCATTTTAATATTTATCACTGTGAAAAATCCCTTATCACATAAATAAATAGAAACATAGGGCAGCAAATTTTGAATGGCCATGGTAAACGGATGGGGATTATATGTACTATCTATCGTGATTTATATTATCAGTTATTCCCCTACCCTCCATTACCCCGGAAAATCGAGAGTTTACTGTACTTATAGCCCTATGCTTACGATCATCAAATTCTTTCTTTCAAAATATAGAATTTAAGATAATTGACGCCAGTAATAAGCAAATAACATTTAAAGTAATTTTCCAAGGCCACCCCCCCCCCAAAAAAAAACCCTTTCGCGGCCCCCTGGTTAAGAATCAATGCAATAAATGATCTAAAATCTGTGTTGAGTAAGGGGAATAAGGAAATAGTATTCTATTTGCAATATTTGAGTCTGTTTGGGGGAAAAAAAATTTTCAAGACTTGGTTGCTATCTAGACTTGTGTCACAATACCCTGTGAAATTGGAGAGTTGAGCAAATATTTTCTAAATTATGAATTAAATAGTAACTTACCTATTCATATAATCTAGATGGCTGAAGTTTTTTGTATCTAGTATTAACTATATAACAGTGTTTAGTAAAAATAATAATATTTTTTACTTTTTTTTTAAAGAGAGCGTATCATAAATGCTTGACCAGTAATTAATGATTATTTTCTAAGATGATTAAAGTGTCTATCAGATTCACGGCATCTTGATTACAACTTCTTACCAGAATATTCACCCATGAAAATAATTAGGGGTAGTCTTTAAATGTATTAATCCATTTCTCCCCCTTGAACCTCACATTTTCATTTTTATTGAAATTTAATAGCTTTTGAAGGTTAGGTCAGCTAGGTTGGGTCAGTTTTTTATTAACACATAAAGGAATATTTTACTCAAATTACATATAATGATTTAATAAAATTAATGTTTTAGTGTATTGTTTTTTAAGTTACTGTAGCTATTCTGTAGCTATTATTTTGGGTACTGTATGATTTATTTGTCCCATTCTCAACCTTTTCTTTCCTAAAAATTGCCAAAATATTGATATTAGCTAAACATTTTTCCAAACATAAAAACACATAGAATTGATATAAACATAAAAACAAAACTTTGAAATTAAACACATCTTCCAATGACGTAATTGCCATAATAAGACAACTAGTTTATATACTATTCATTGTCATGACACTTTCCCAACCCAGCTTAACATAACCTTTCCAATGTTAATAGATTCAATTTATAACTATATGCCTGGATAAAATAAACAATGTAATGTAATAACTAAGCCTGGGTGGTACACTTCAAAAAATGATCATATCTTTTTTAGTGCGCAGGATCACAGGTGTACAGTTAAATGGGGTGAATTCGGATGCTTTTGAAGTATGTTTAGTGATAATTAAAAGTTGAATGATAAAATTATGTTTTTTACAATGTCGATCATGGGGTATATATTTTAGGAATCCAGTGCTCACCATATGGTGAGGTGACTTTGGACAGTTACTTTTTAAATGAATGTCTGAATTTACTCTTTCTATGGGGTTACTTGGACATGTAAAATGCTGTTTTAAAAATGTATAAAGCATTTAAAATTTAAAAAACTATGAAACACAAATATAAATTACTAAAATATTGTTCTATTTATTTTTTTACTTCTGTTCTTATAATTCCAATTTAAAATAATAAAATGTTACTCAAATTACATCTTCATTAAAAATAAATTTTCCTCTCCAATCCAATGGATTTTGCGGTACTCTGTAACTTGCTCTTTTCTTATGGTGTCTTCATCCAAAATATCAGGAAACACAAATATCTTCTTACTGTTTCGACATGAGCGCAAAAAAACTTACATCCACTGTACTCTCTACAATATTTTTTACAACACCAACATATTGCCTACTAAGTTCCTTAGTGCCACTCTTGTATAAATGTTTAGTGACTAGGAAGGTGTTATTTTGTAATGCTAGAGTCTTATCATCCTCGTTGCTCTTGAGTTCATTTTCTCACTATCACTGCTGCTTACACTGGACAGATGATGAAATATTCTCAACCTCTTCATTATCACGTTCTGTAGGGACTGTTAAGTCATGTCCCAAGATGGACTTACCAGGAAGAACATTCAATTTGCGGCGGCGGCCAGTTGAGCTAGTGATGGGGTAACGAGCTTGCTTTGACTTCTTCAAAACTTGCACTCCAAGCTGTACCTGAATTGTCTTCACGTGACTCCTCATTGTCAGGTAATTTCTTCAAAACACAGTTTGGATCCAATGGAGCTAATCCAGTGTAATAGAATCCATTAGTTATGTTGTCAGATTGAGTTGCTGAAATCTTATTTAATGTCTGTTTCAACAGACTTGGAAAAGCATCCTTTGAAATGGTACCTTCGTGTAAACTTTTTCCAATCAGAAAGTACACCCCACCATGTAATTTGAGTGGTTTGAAAAAACTAACATCCAATGGCTGTAACAAATGTGTACTATTGGGTGGTAGAAGCACAAATGAGATATCGTTACGCTTACATTCTTGAATCACTCTCAATGACACATTACTAGAGAGATTGTCTCCAATCATTACTTTAGGTCCATACAGTGATTTCAGATAAGGTAAGGCTATGGTGATGAACCAATCCTCAAACATAGGAAGATCGAACCAGCCAATCTTGTTTCGATTATAGCGGCTCCTTCCTGCAATGTGTCCCACAAATTTTCTGAATTATAGAGAACATAGGGGGGTAGTAGTTTGCCATCCCCACTAGTAGCCATCATTATTGAAACCCTTGTTTTTGAAGAATCAAGGATTCTATCTGCATGTTTTGCTCCTCTTTTGACAATAATGTGTTTTTTTCCTGAATTATCACACATTTTTGTTTCGTCATAATTTAGAAAATTACTGGGTGGAAGGGATTCTAATGTTGGGCGCAGGTTCTCAAAACATTTGCTTGCCTTTGAGAAATGACTGACCATTCAGATCCAGGCAGGTTACTACTGAATATTTTCTCTTTACGCCCACATTTATCAAGATACCTTTTCACCAGATATCTAATATCTGTTGGGGTAAATGGAAATCCCCAATGAGCGGCTCTTTGAATTCCATGAAGTAACAATTTTTCCTCATCATGAGTTAAAGCCGTCTGTCCTCCAATAGTTTTGGGATTTGTTTTATTAAATTTGTTTTGAAGAGTTGATCGAGGGATCTGGTATACCTCAAATGCTTTTCTGTAAGATAATTTGCCTCCCTTTATATCCTTGAGAGCTTTTTCTAGGTTATCAACACTATAGTTACAATAAGGTTGGCTCCCCAATTTTCTATTATAATTTTCGCGACATTGTCCGAAGTCACCCCTCACTATCACTTTATAATTAAAATTCTCCCAATATACTGTTATATTTGTTTCTAAACACAATTCACAAAGATATGTTCTTTCAAACAAACTAACAGATTATTAATTTTCTTATAGCTTTACACTTAAAAGTTAACAAGGAGACATACATTACTATTTTTCAACCCGCCTCGGTGGCGATATTGGCTAACGCGCCAGTCGTGTTGAGCCAGATCACCGAGGACGGGGAGATCGAGGTTCGAATCTCGGTCGGGTGAAATAAGGGTGGTTTTTCCTAAATTGTTTCCACTCTTCCTCCACGCAAATGCGGGTTCACTTCCTCTAATTCAACCTTCCCAATTCCTAATCCATTAGTGTAATTAGTACTTAAGCGTATAACCCGAAGGTAGTAAGACGCGGTGCTAAAGTTAATTAATTAATTACTATTTTTAAACATGTGAACTCTATGTTACTAGAAAAGCACATTTTACTGTGTAAAATTGTAAACATCAATGATTATCATATCACAGATAGCAGATGCAAACAAAATTCTGAAAAATCAGAGAGCATAACCTTTTGTCACGGTGCTACCAACATTAAAAGAGATATGTACTTCAACTGTCCGAATTCACCTCGCCGTCCAAATTCACCCCATTTGACGGTAACGCAAAAAATCACAAGAAAGTTACTGTCAATATTTACATTTCAAAAGTTATTTGGGTGATTTGTTGTCAAGTTTTGTTAAGATATAATATTGTTTATAAAAAGGGTTAAAAATGTATAGGCTAAATCATGGTGGTATTTGATTTTACATATTCTTGTGTGTGTAATAAAGTGAATAAAATATCTATACATTTTACAATAACAATGAAAAGAGCTTAAAAGGGGACAGAAAGCGTATTATCGCAATTATTTAAATAAGTTTTAGTTGTGTCTCGTTGATAGTTGAGTATGTAAGAGGGTTGAATAAAACTATGTGTGAGAATTTGATTTATTATTACATCTCGCCTGCTTTCAAGGAATTCACAAGAAATTGTTCGAATAATCAAATCTCGTAGATTACAGTGGGCAGGACATGTAGCGTGAATGGGAGATCATATAACCTTGTTTAGGGTATTGATTGGCAAATACAATGGGAAGAGACCAGTGAGAGGATCTAGACGCAGATGAGAAGATAACGTTAGAAAAGACCTGTGTAACTAGGTGAATTGGATATTACTAGGATAGGTGAATAATTTTATAAGTGTGGCAATGAACTTATGAGTTTCTAATGCCATAGAATAAGTATGTACAAAGTGAGAGTTTGGTTAATGTAAAATCACTCAAAGATCTAAAATCTGTGTTTGATACAAAGAATATAGAAATAATATCCCATTATATTGATACCAGTATATTTTTGTAGGCGGAAATTTATGCTTCCTCAGAGGTTTAAGCGTTTCACATTATCAAGAATATGGTGGAATAATATAGAGTGAAATGGGTGATTAGTGCACAAATATTTTCTAAATGAACTTGATAACTTCTTAGAAGCCTATATCTATAGAATGACAACATTTTTTAATCGTGTTTAGTACCTACATAAAAATGTTATTTTTTTCTCTTTTAAAAGAAAGTGAAGGGAGTTCTTGACCCCAAAATGCTTATTAGTGTGCACTTTACTATATCCGAAGCGATTTAAATAGTTTAGCTGTGGGGGTTCCCATTTATACAATAATATTAATTTTGTTATATAATTGGAAATTCGCAATTGTTTTTGTGTGAATAAAACATGATAAATAAATATTTAATTTACTATAATATGACAAAATGTGTAAGGATATCCAGCCTCTTTTGAGTACTATCCCCGCTTTTTATATATGTCATGCTTAAAGTAGCTAGCTTACAGCTGTTATTGGATTGAATATTATAGCCAACCTACCTCCTTGACCTTGTCCCGCCTTTCTCTGGTAATGGGATCAGAATCCTCACCTCCCATAGTAACAGGATTGTGATCACTCGGGGCTGGAGGGACGGTAATAAGCATAGCCTTTCTCTGGGGCAAAACTTGCTCCAATCCTACACCTTTGAGATGAGGAAAAACTGTTTTATGTTCACTGATATTTGGTAAGGTAGGGTTAGGACCTATAATGTCAGGCCTTTCTAATACTTTGTGGTTTCTAATTTTATCCATCTCCACATCTTCTTCAATTTTAGCTAACAGTTTGGCTTTATCCTCTATTTTATGATGGTCAGGCTGGTATAAATTGTCATGCCTAATTAATTTTACCCCACCAGGAATTTCACTAATATCTTCTGCGTGAGGCGGTGCAGGTATGAGTAATTCTGGACCTGCTTTTTGCATGTGTTTGTACACATTGTACACACTATTTACAGTGTTTGAACCACTTCGGAATTCAGGTAAAAAGAAAAAAGCACCAAAACACACAACACCAAATGTCAAGAACACTAAAAGGATTAAATATTTTTCTCTTGGTCTAAACGATCTTCGCGAAAACGAGGGCACCGGGACACCATTTACAAATCGTTGATACGTCGGTAAAATACCGGTCGAAACCATTTTTGTAAGTTTTCCGCACAAATACAATTATTATACATCCTAACAAACGAACGCCATTTGCGAAACTATGCTAGCAACTGGTCTAAAAACTAAGGTGAAATGCTCCGCGTGACAGGAGAACCGGTCACAATAATAAGAACGGTAGTAGTGCGCATGCGCTTAACTAAACAGGATTAACTAGGAAAACATCAGAACAAAAGAAACAAATCAGATTAGAGGAAATAAACAGACTAAACAGAGGTTACCGTCCGCGAAATTTTGGAAGTGTGCCACAAAATTTCCTAAGAAACTAGGTAATAATAATAATAATAATAATAATAATAATAATAATAATAATAATAATAATAATAATAATAATATGATTAATAATAAAAATAATAGACTAAAAGCAATGGTAACAATAAAGTACGCAGAGAATCAAAACATAAAATACACAAATGAACATATTGGTACATAAACAGCAACAAAAACAAAACAGCATATATCAGCAAACAAAAACTATATTAATTTGTTATGTTCAATGGAGCGCTTAAATTGTCTTTACTCATGAGCGACCAAATAAATTTTTTCACGGGGGGGGAAGGGGGAGATAAAATATTTCCACCACACACACGCACGCGCACATGTGAAAACTTGAGGGCACTGGCATTATAATTTCACTGTAAAGATACCTACTAAAAATACAGAGATTTCAAAAAGCATGGTTTTTGCTTCAACTTGAAAGAAATTAGTTAACTTATAAAAGTAGACATGACACATTTAAAATAAAAAATAAGATTTAATTCTATTAATAACTCTATAAGTAATCTAGTATGATATATATGACCCTAAATAAGTGAATTTGGTGACATTATTTAATAATCCCATTATCTTATTACTTTTTTTTTATGAAGGAAGCCTTAAGAAGGTAAATATATGGAGAAATTGTTATTATTTTGGTGAAGTAAAATTAATTTTTTTTCAAAAGATTTAATTTATTACAATCTTTTAATTTGAATTTGAGCATGAATGGAATGTCAAAATAAATGCTGATGCTATTGAAAAAGCTTGGAACAGAAAAAAAGAGGCTGTAGTTGAGTTCACGAAAGTTGTGTGTGTGGATCTGAGGTGGTGGGAAACCTAAAAAGAGATGCATGGTGGAATGAACAGGTAAAAGAAACTGTGAGAGAAATAAAAGAAGCATTCAAAGGAATGATTGCTGTGAAGAGTGAAACAGAACACAAGAGTTTGTGGACCATATACAAAGAGAAAAAGATTAATGCAAAGAAAGTAGTAACAGAGAGTAAAGAGTAAATTAGATTAAAAGAAGAAGAAAGAATGCAGAATGATTTTGAAAGGAATAAGAAGCTTTTCTGGGATTGGGTAGAGAAAACGAAACAAGGATTGCAAGGAAATACCTATTACATTCAGAATGAACGTAGTGAGATGATCTGGGACGAAAGCGATATAAGAGAGCGATGGAGAAAGTATTTTGAACAATTGTATGGTGAAAATGTGGAGAAAGTAGGAAATAGGGAAAAATTTTATAAGGAGTGAAAGAATTGACGAGTCTGGGGTGCTTAAAGCTATGAAAATGTTTAAGAATGGCGGACGTAGATGATATCACAAGTGAAATGCTTATGTGTAGGGGGCACGTTATTATGATTATTATTATTATTATTATTAGCACCGCGTCTTACTATCCGTTCGGGTTGTACGCACTTACGCTAGTGTGTGTGTGTGTGTGTGTGTGTGTGTGTGTGTGTGTGTGTGTGTAGGGTGATTGTGAGATGAAATGGAGGACCTACAGTTTAATGTGGGATCCGAACCACGGTGGAGGCCTGGCATTCCACACATTCACAAGTTGTGATTAATACACGTTTTATCAGAGGTGAAGGAAGGGTTTGTTAATCAGATAAATCTGTGCCGGGACCGAGGATTGAACCACAGAATCCCCAGCACAGAAGTCTGACACCTTACCCCTAGACCGCCAGGTCACCTGGCACGATATTACTTAACAGATTATGTGAGTTGTTCAATGTGTGTGCTGGGATTGCGAACCTTCCTAATGACTAGAAGAATGTCGTCATTGTTCTCTTGTATAAATGCAAAGAAAGTAAGAGTGAATGTAAGAATTATAGGGCAATTAATTTGTTGAGTATTCCAGGGAGAGTTTTTGGTAGAATTTTAACTGAGAGAGTGCGTGAAATAACTGCAGGCAAGATTTGGGGTGTGCAATGTGGTTTCATGCCAGGTAGAGGTTTCATGGACCAGATATTTGCATTGCAACAAATGATTGAAAAATGTATGTCAGTAAGAAAGAAAGTTTATTGTGCGTTTGTTGATCTGGAGAAAGCGTATGATCGGTTGAATAGGAGTATGCTATGGAATGCTCTTAAAGAATATGGTGTGGATGCATGGTTAGTAAATGCAATTAAGGTAGTGTGTGATGGCAGTAAAGTGTGCGCTAGTGTGGATGGAGCTTTGAGCGAATGGTTTGACATTGAACAGGTTGTTAGACAAAGTTGTGTAATGTCTCTATGGTTGTATAGTGTTTTCACCGATAAGTGTATGAGGAATGCTTGTAATGTCGCGGTTGGTGTACAATTGGACAATGTGAATGTGAGGGTGCTGTTATATGCAGATGATGCCGTATTAATGGCTGAGAAGGAAAGTTATGCATAATGCGTTAAATCGTTTGAGTGTGGCAACAGATAGAATGGATCTCCGTATAAATGTCTCCAAAACTATGATATTGGTTTTTGATAGGTACAGTTCAGGAAATGATTGTCAACTTAGTATAAATGGAGAACTGTTAGATCAATTGAATGATTTTGTGTGTCTGGGCAGAATGTTCTGTAAAAGTGGAAGTATAGATGGTGAAATCGACAGAGGGGTGAATGAATGCATCTAAGTATATATATAGTATATAGTATATGTGGACTATATCAAAGAATGAAGTACTATCAATAGAAGCAAAGATAGCAATATATAAAATGGTGTTAACGCCAAAGTTGTTTTACGGATGTGAAGCGTGGGTTTGTTAGGAGAAGCAATAGATTATGGTGAATGTGGTTGGAATGAGATATCTAAGAAATGTATGTCGAAAAACTCGTATGAACAGTCAGTAATGAATTGGTGCTGAAGGAGTGTGGTTTGAAAGGAAATCTAATAAGTTAATTTTAAAGAAGTGTCTTCCTGTGATTTGGGCATATTGTGAGGATGAGTATGGATTGAGGGACGAAAAAAATATATGAAGGTAAAATGTATGGATCAAAGGGAAGGGGTAGGCCATGTAAGACGTGGATAAATGTTGTAGATGAATATGTGAAAAAGAGAAACATTAAGTGTTTTAAGAATAAAACCGCATTTATGACTCAATGTACGGATGTTGTTGAAGTGAAGGAAATATGCAAGGATAGGGAAGTGTGTAGAAAGTTAGTGAGGATGGATTAAGTACTTTTTTTTAACTATATTCACAGTTTCTTGCCTAACCCGCAAGGGAATGGCGTGATTAGGTATGTATGTATGTATGTATGTATGTATGTATGAATGTATGTATGTAAATTGAATTCATTTCATAGCATTACATAAAAACACTACCTACTTAAGCAAGCGTTTAAGGAAGCGGGGTAAAATGGACAAGAGTGAAAAGGAATGGTGGAAAGATAGAGCAAGATGGAGTCGTTTTACAAGACTGACCCGGCCGAAGACTGGATGCAGTAAAGAATGATGATGATGACTACTACCTACTTAAATAGAAACTGAAGGCGTCTGTGGTCATTACCAAATTAATGTGTAGCTTTTTCTACAAAAGCATCTTTGTTTGAGTTGACTTTCTCCCTGTGCATACTCAACATACATAACAGGACAAGCGACCATCCGTCATAGTTGATCTCAACCAAGTTTTGATCTTTGCAATGTACTAAACGATCTCTCTATAGTACAAGTCTTCGCTTGCATGTTAATGAGATGAGAATTGCCTGGCGTATTGATGGGAAGAAATCTGTTTTTGAAAACAAATACAAACATTCTAGATTGTTGTCTAATATTGCTGATGAGGACCACTTGTCGAACCACATCATTGCTTCAATTTAAAAATGTTCTATTTTTTATGTATTATTTATGATTGTAATTTTCTCTAATCTAAATATGGCTGAAATATAGTTTGCCGAAAGTATTCTTCAACACTTGATGTTCCAGGATTACTGAGGTGCATCTGCCTGGAAAACTGACGTGGATAAGTGAACTGAATGTTAATTTTATCAGCCAGTGCACTAATTGTCTTATAAAAAATATCATTTCTGAAGAACTTTTCTGCTTTTGTCCTGTATTTAATATTTAGCATAGTTAGAAGATTTTCTATATGATCTTGAACTTTAAGAATATTTGGCTAAATTGCTTGAAGTGCTTGTGTCACAGGTTCAAGTATTGTTGAAAATGAGAAGATGATAATGAGGAAGAATATAAAAGCTGATGAGCTGCATGAACAAAACAACTGATGAACCACGGACGTCACAAGTGGGGAGCGGGGGAACAGGGGCGACACGTCCCCCCAATAATCTAACAAAAAAAAAAAAGGAACTTTAATTCTTAACGAAATTTGATTAAGATCGAACGAAGAGTTACTATGTTTGAATGTTTCTACAGCACTACTCATACATTCCACGGTAATGCGTCATGCTGCTGGTAGTCGAGGGGGGAGAAGGAAGGGAAGAGGCCGTTGGCAGTGAGTCACCACTCTAATGTGTGAGGTGGGCCTTGTTGTATTGTGATTGTGGGCAGTTGTGTAAGTTAAAATGAAGTGAGTAGCCACCTCTCAAGGCAAAATAAATGTTTTATTCAGCAAAAAGAATGTTAAAAAAAGGATATACAAAAGCCTGGTAGGCAATTTGTGTAGAATGGTCTCGTATTTGTTAATTTTATTTTTATTATTGCTTGCTGCCATCATAACTTTACTTTTTTTTTTCAGGTTCAGCAGATGATTCTGGTGTACCCCTGAGTGGCATTGTGCTGTTGACCATCGACAGTCAATGAACATGATTCAGAACCCAATCTTGGAGACCAGAGCTGGAAGTGCTTGTTGCGGTCCTGTGGTCCTGTGGTCAGGCATATGATGGTACAGGCAACATGAAGGGCTCCAAGAAAGGTGCCCAGACCATCATTATTGAAACTCAGCCTCTGGCGGAGTATGTTAATTGTGTGGCACACTGTTGTAACCTTTTAATAAAAGAGAATTGTGATGCCTCACCAATAATGGAAAATGCAATGGAGTGGGCTAACCAACTAGGAATAATGTTTGAAGTAAAACAAAAGTCAAGCCAATATTCACACACGTGTGCGAACAGGCTGCAGGGGCTCCTTGGTAAAAATCAAGATAAAACCACTGAGCCCAACCAGTGGATCTACAGGTAAGCACAAATAGAAGAGATCATAAAGAAGTATAACCTCCTTTTACAGATACTTCGTGAGGTTTAGAGAACAACTATGATGGGGCTAGTGGCCTCCTTCATTGTTTCTCAAATAGATTGACATATCTTGGATATGATATGGCAAAATATGTCGTCGTTCTCCTCGAGCTATTGAATAAATAATTTCAAGGAATAAAGAAGACTCTGTCTGGACTAGTCAAGTCTGTTGAGACCATTTTAACTGGTTTAAGTGATCTTCGAGATGAAGAGAAGCTCAAGATCATTTTCAATTCTTGTTGTGAAAATAATGATAAACTAAATATGCAACCTCTGACCTTGCCAAGGGCTAAACAACGACCCAAATGGTTTTGCGGGCCAGGGAAGTAGCATGAGTGGAATTCCTGTGAGGATTACTTCAGGCAAGAATATTAAAAAGTTCTTGAAACAGCGATTATGGGACTGAAACAAGATGTTATTGAACAGAAGTGGTGTGCAGTAGGAACTGATGCTGGAAAATGTTCTTATCACTGGAGAAAATGCATAACTCTTAAATCCGTAACCCAAAGTCGACACAGCTTTCTTTCAAGTTGAGATTAAACTATTTTAAAAAATACACCGTATTTCCTGTCTCAGTGATGCTGTAACAAATTTCAAAGTGATGTCGCCTGAAGTCAGAAACTGTTTTAAAAACGTGGAAAGTGTGGTTAAGTTGCTGCTGGTGTACCTAGCTTCTAGTTGTGAAGCAGAGAGGAGCTTCAGTGCTCTCAGGCAGCTGAAAAGTTATCTAAGAGCCACAATGACACATTAAAGGTAAAACCATGTAGCCCTCTGTTACGTTCATAAAGAAGTACTTGACAATGTAGATCTCAGGAAAGTGGCACAGCTGTTTGTTTCAGGAAAAGACTACAGGAAGTCATTGTTTGGAAGTATTTAAATTGATGATTGATCATCTATACATTTTGATGCAAACATGTCAGAATATGCTAATTTATATTAAGAAATTCCTGAAACGTCAAAAATTAAAATGTGGCACAGGAAATTGGGTCACATAAATGAGTCTGATTTAAAATTGGCTCTAAAAGATAATCGCCTCAAATGTTTGAATTTCAACACCAATTAAAGTCTTGGTGAGTGTGAAATATGTATTAAAGGAAAATTCACCAGACTACCTTATCACATTAGGGAACATCCGAAAACTGTAGACAAGCTGGAAATAATACATTCTGATGTATTTGTAATATTGAGTTACAATAGGACCCACCCCCATGTTAACCTTCACACGTAACTCGCCTTTTGATTCATACTATCCGCTCCAAATAGTATAGAAACTAATAAAATCCCTACAATAATACTCTTCTCTATTGTAGTTCTCGTAGTTTGGTACAATATAATAGACAATTCTGAACATTATAAAAACAGAATATTATAGGATAATATTCTCTCTACAAATAAAACTGTTCATGTACTTACCAAATGTATCTTCTGGGTAGAGCAACCACCAAGACGGGGCAACACCTATACAATCCTAGTACGGGGAGTTGACCGGGCGAGCTATGATGTTCCAACAGCTGATATCAACACCGATTTGATCAAAGCAACACTGAAATGGGCCGAGCAGAATTGGCCTCGACTAAAGGAAGACTGCTTACCTGCCCTCTGATGGGAGAAACGTGAGCTACGTCCACAACATCAGGTGATCGAAGAAATGTTCTGGAAGGTGGATGGAGCTCTAACAACAAAGGGCTACGTGACTATCGAAAGCTTCTAGTAGGACGTCACCGACCGAGTGTTCTTTTCCCCCACCTTGCGTCCCTAGCAATGAAAACCCTATATAGAGTGATGTTCGTGTATTCTAAAATGACTATTCACTTTGGACACTTGATGGAGGAGTGCTGTCCTGGACCTGGACAATTTCAGGATAAACTTTCATATTCTACGGACTTAAACTATGGCAGTTTATATTTTGGACTCTGATTTAAATTTAACTTTTAATGATAGCCAAAATAGGCGTCGTAATTTTTCTATTTAATAATATTTTATTACCTGAACATTTATTTTTGAAATGACTCTATATTTTGTCTGTCGCCACTTGGGCGCTAGAGTCTGCTGTATTTTTTTTAAACTTTTTTAGATAGCCACAATTATTAGTTGATTTTGTGTTGGAAACGTTAAATATAATTCATTTTGAAATTGTGGTTACTAGTAATTGTTTTGATAATATTATGGTAGTCTTTTTGTGGTTTATATTTTTTTAAATGAATTATTGTAACGTAACCTTTCTGACTGATAAAATTAATATTGAGACTAATTCACATTAGAATATTTTCAAATCTTTTGCTATGCTTTGTTTTTGGTATTGTATTTCTTTTATATTCACAAGTAAGTGGACGTTTCCTGGTTTTGTGTCGAGATCAGATAGTCCCGCGGGAGTTTGACTAAAGTCTGTTAGCCAAACTCTCGTGTGTTTTAAAATATTTAATAAATATTTAATATTTATTATTAACATTTTGAAGTCTGCATTCATTGGTGTGAATCAGACACTTTAGTAACATTTAAATAAGGCCCATAAGGATCTTATGTGGATATTGTTTGCTATAATTTATGTACTTAAATCAAATTTATGGGTTGTTCTGTCTCTTCAAAACTGACCCATTTGATTGTAAGATATGTTACGTGTGATGGAACATTCACTCAGTTTAACTGCGCAAAAATAATTGTTTATTTAATTTTTAATTTTCAACATACCTCAGTTTGATTTTTGAGACCATGTAAAGATTTCTGCTTTGCTGTTATTGCTTTGAATAAACCATTTATATTGTTGTTATTAAATCTTGCATATGATTTCCCTTTTTATATGTTCCTTAGTTTACGCCCCCTCCCTTTTATATTATTTGTGGTCGTAAATTAAAGGTTGTAGAGTGGGGTGTAACATATGCCTCATGCACACCACTTCACCCGGAGGCTCCAGATATTTTATTACCTTTATCGATGAAGAAACTCGATATACCAGAGTATATTTTCTGAAAAATAAAAATGAAGTTTTAAATACTTTTAAAGAATTTAAAAATTAAGTAGAAAATCTGACAGAAAAAAAAAGATTAAGTATCTTCAAAGTGACAATGAAAGGGCAGAATATAGAAATTTGGAGTTTGACAAATTCTTATCAGATTGCGGAATTAGAAGACGTCGTTTCGCTGTAAGATAACCCCAGCAAAATGGATCGGCCGAACGAAAAACTAGGTCACTGCAAGATAAGGCCAGATGCCTACTACTGGAATCAAATTTGCCCCACTCATTTTGGGCTGAGGCCATCTATTGTACAAATTATTTATTAAATCGCAGCCCATCCAGGATTCTGAAAGTTAAAACTCCATATCAAAAGTGGACTGGTCATGTACCTTCAGTTCATCATCTTTGAGTTTTGGACACTAAGCGTTCGTGCACAGCAAGGACCCCAGCAGAAGAAAATTTGATTCAAGAGCCAAATAAGGCATTTTTCCCAGATACTCTGAAGTATCAAAGGCCTATTGTATTTGGGTGCCATCCCAAAGAAAGATCTCATTTGCGATAGATGTTAAGATAATTAACAAGCTCTACTATGATTCCAACCAAGAACCCTCAGGGTGTGATCCATTCGGTGAAGAATACTCTGAACAACAATCAAATACACATAAAAGGGAAGAAAATAGTAACAGTCAAGATATTTCAGTAATAATGAGTGACGAGAATTTAGAATAAATTAATGTAGTCGCAAATGACAGAGAAGAAAACAACGAAAAATCTGAATATAGCTTTGAAGAAGAAGAAGTTGAGGAAGAAGGACAGAGATGTTTAAGACCAAGAAATACAATTAGACCACCCCTGACATGTCAGCATTATGTGAAGTTAGAGAAGCTCTAGACGGGCCAGATGCGGAAGAATGGCATGAAGCCATAAAAAATTAAATCAAGGCCAATATAAAAAATGATACTTGGGAATAAGTGACAAAACCAAATGGAGTAAATGTAATAAGTTCCAAAATGGTAATAAAACAACACGTGATCTTGAGCGGAGAAAAGCACGTCTTGTAGCTCGAGGATTCTCACAAAGACCAGACTTGACTATGGAGAGACGTATGCCCCAGTCTCCAGATTAAGCTCTATCAGAACTCTTTTTGCGATAGCAGTAGAAGAAAATCTAAAAATAAATCAACTTGATGTCTCAACAGCTTTCCTTAGTGGGGATATAGATGGATTTTTTTTTCAAAAGCCAGAATTTTTAGAAAAAATCCTATGCAACATCATGGTTGAAGAAAGTGCTAGTGAAGACTCCACCATATTCAAAAAGGTAAAAAAAAAAATTGTTGAAGAACTACGCAAACAAAATTGTTAAAAGGTATGTCGTCTTAAGAAGGCGTTATACAGGCTAAGGCAAGCTGGACGCCATTGATTCTGTAAATTGGATTCCAAACTTCGTAAATTAGGATTCATCCTTTCACAGGCTGATCCTTGCATCTACATTATGATTAGAGGGGGAGAAAAAATGCTGGTTGCAATTTATGTAGATGATGTAATCATGGAATCAAATAGTCAAGAAAAATTGAATCAAATAAAGAAGGAGCTGCTGAACGAATTTGAAATGAGAGTTTTGGGAAATCTCCAATATTGTCTTGGTATAAAATTCGACTGTAAAAATTGAACTATTTCAGCCTTACAGAAGAAATACATTGATGAGATCCTTCAAAAATTTAATATGGAGTCCTGTAATCCTATGAAGACTCCCATGGTTCCTGGACTAAAGTTTACCAAGGCGTCAACAGAAAACCTACCAAATTTTCCATACCAAAATCTGATTGGAGCCCTTATGTATCTCGCAACAGGTACAAGACCGGATATTTCACTTCGGTAAGGTTCCTAAGTCAATTTAATAATGGTTTTTCTAAGGAGCATTGGCTAGTAGCAAAAAGGGTCCTCCGTTACCTTCAAGGTACCAAGGAACTGTCTCTGATCATCCAAAAGACTGGAGAACCATTGGCCGGATATGCTGATGCAAATTAGGGATTATGCTCCAGTAATAGAAGATTGTACATGGGGTACTGTTTTAAGTATTTAGGATCAATAATCAGCTGGGAATCCAGAAAACAAAGAAGCATTGCTCTATCTACTCAAGAAGCTGAGTACATGGCCTTAACAGAAGCGGCAAAGGAGGCAATGCATTTGAGGCAACTGCTGAACGACATGGGATCTTCTCAACAAGCCATCCAAATCTTCAATGACAATATGTCTAAAGGAAATTATTCCCCTTCTAAGAAAGTTAAAAGTTGAAGCCTGACACAATAATACACTGCATGACAAAACTATTCAATTCAATTTGGCAAAGAATTCTATAATAAGTTCCCAATCAAAGCATATAAGTATAAAAGAACACTTTATTCGTGAGAAGGTTTAAAATGGGGACATTGTTGTGACATACAAGCCTTCTGAATCCATGGAAGCAGATATTTTTACGAAGGGCTTGGCAAGCCCTAGACACTCCATTTTGAGTTAAGCTGTTGGACTACATCCTCGGATCTAACGAGTGAGGGGGAGTGTTGGGACTTGAGTAATTCCATCCACTCAATAGAGCATTTTGTAGGTGAAACATGACAAACAAGGAGACAAACAATGCCTTCTTTGTGTTCCACTGTGTTTTGTTTTACTTTGCTCTGTCCTACATTACAAATGATATATAGATGATCTGTGTTATGAATGATCAAGAATTTAAAAACCATCATGAACAATTTTGATTTGTGTTTAAAATATGTACACTGAATTCAAACCGTTAATTGATGTTTTCATACCATTTCTAATAGTTTTCTTACAGCAATCCCTTCAATATGACCTTTCTTTCCTCAATAAAGGCACTCTCCATCGAATTTGTCGTTTCTTCTTTGTTGTTCCGAGTTTTCTCCCGATTTCCCAGCCCTTTTCCTGTCACCAAAATTCATAGCGGCAAATTCGTGATTTGCTTTTTTATCTGCTGTGAGACGGCTTTCTTCTTTAATGAGTCTCTCCAATAAACGTTCACTGTTTTATTTTGTTCTGGCACACTATTCCATGCTGTTTTCAGAGCATTATATTTTTACAGTAAACTTACGAGTATCTTTGCCATAATTGTCACCTCATCCTCTACTTGACCAATATTTTTCAATTGCTGTGCCAAATTTTAGATTTTTGAAATACATTCGACAATTGACTCTCTCTGGTCTATGCGGTGTTCATGGAATCATTGTATTAAAATCAGCTTGTTTGACATTGATTTCTGTTCGCACATTTTACTTGGCTTGAGCCACATTTACCGTGCTGTGGTGCTTGTTATCAATGGTCGTAATTGTTTGGGTTCCATTGACGAGGATATTACATATATTGTCTTAGCATTTTGTTTGTACCACGAACTCATTGTTTCTGAAATGATGCCATTGTTTACAGTATTTTCCGGCAAGTTACGTCTACCTTCCACCAAATCAATTAACCCGCATGAAACTAATATTTGTGTAACTTGAAACTTCCACGCTAAAAAGTCATTTCCGTCGAATTTTGTCATATGCCTTGTAGATATTTCTTATGACATTTCTAACTCGCACACCACACACGTTTTAGAAGAGCCAACAAATGGCCGCCAAAACTTTACTGACGCGTCCCTTCCAAAAACCGTTCTTCTAGACCAAATAACTTTTTATTTTAACCACGCAACGTATCTGTGTCCATAACCGCTTGGAACGTGAGATACATATAATGGTATTTGTTTGGAATAGCCCGTATAACTGTTCCACGCTAATATACGTACAGAAACTGTTTGAATAAACTGTAGTTTTTGTTCATGAGCAGAGAACAAGACGTGACAAAAGACTAACTCACAAGAACACAAGCGTAATGGCAGTGCTTGCCTGCGCATGCACATACCATCTCACGCCATTAAGTACGAAAGCTTAAATACTTGCTTCAATACAAATGAAGGACAATGTTCTGGTGTGCTACAACCATTGATCTCTATAATATAACTGGATGGACATCTGTGGCTGAAATTTTCGAGCTGTCGTCTGCATACCATTGTGTAAGAGAGAAAGAAACTTTCGGGTATCTCTTTCTCTCTTACACCCACACAAGGCAATGTGGCAATTTAACATCGTTCATTAATTTGATTGAATATATGAGATACATCAATGTGTGAATGGTTAAATTAAATAAATATGTTAGTTAAAGCTTTGAAGAGCATATAAAAGTTCAAAACTGGTTCGTTTTTTCTTTAAATAAGTTGGTGTAGCCTAATATATACGATGATTTTTGAAGGAAGCTCGCTTGTAAGGCTTTATCTCGTACCAGAATCCTACCCTATAGTTGTATTTAGTTAGCATAAAAGACCTTCCAGAAGGAAATTTCTACTTACGTTCTAAATTGCCGTTTATCCTACCAAAATATTATATATATAATAGTATTCTGGTACTAAATAAGGCCTTACAGATTGGGATTATTACTAAAATCAGGGTTTAGTAGATACTGTACTTCCTACAAGCCAATAACCTAAATTATCATTTGAACGTAAGACTTCTACACAAAGTGTGTCATTCAAACAAATGTAATACAGTTGTTAGCTAACTTGTTTCATTATAGTGATCGAAATTTCAACATAATATGGTTTTTGAAAGATATAAGCCAACTTAAAAAAAAGGTATTATAATAATACTTTCCACAAGCCTATAACCTAAGTGATAGTTTGAATACATGGCAACTATACAAAGTTTGTCATTTAAACAAATTTAATCAAGTTTTAAGATACCTTGTTTATTATATTTATCGAACTTTCAATATAATATTTTTATGAAACCAATCTACAAGCTAATAACCAGCTTTAAATATAAGTGGTCGTGGCAGACTGTAAACAGCATTGATGGCAACTACATAAAAATTGAAATATCTAAGGATTTATTCGTATTTGTACAGTATTACCTTTAAAACTGGATTGTATATCCTTTAATGTAAATGTTTCTTCAGGTAAGTGTGGTATAATATTTCACTATTTTCTAACAATAACATTTCTATTCATCAGAGACATGTTTTCGCATAAGAACATTTAAAGAAACCGTTAAATCTGTTCCCCCCTCAGTGTAGCAGACAATACACTTGAGCGTCACGCATTTGTCCTTGGAATGTGCAGGTGTATGTCCATCCAGTTATATTATAGAGATCAATGGCTACAACATGACCTCATAGACCAAGAGCGAAAATAAACTGCTGAGTGCTGACCACGCCCGGTCTGGCGAGACTACCTGCGTATGCTTGTATAGAGACAAATCAGACAATCGACTATCGACCACACCCAGTTTGGTGATCCTACTAACCATTTGAGCATGTGCACAAAATCAATCGGCCAGCCCAGTTGTTTCGGGAAAGCAGCACTCGATATCCTTCGTTTTCTCTGTTCTCAGACGAGAAAATTATGAGGAAATGTCGACAATCTTTTAAAGTGTAGTTACAAGTTTTATTCGGAAATTCGTATAGTGTATGTAGTAATCATAATATATCACGATTGTAAATCTGATAGTTGTGAAATGTTGGAAGGAAAAGATTTTAAGGCAAACTAGACGATTAAAAAAATGTTAACAACGTTTTATTGTTAAAGAAAACATAATCGGGGGGGGGGGGGGGGGGGGTGAGCAAGTGTCACCCCTTGTACCTTACTGCGGGCACCCACGACTTTACTTATCTCATAAATTTATATTTTTTAAATTCGCCTTACACATATCTAAATTTGGTTAACTCTTGAGACAAACAGGTTATTATACATTTTAAAGATCAATTCCATTACATTAAAGTTGGTCGCTGTTTCTATATTAGCCCAACCGAGTTGTGTTAGAACTGTGAAGCCAACTTAGTGATGCTGCTCTCAAAGAGTTTGAAATCTATTGTAAGTTCATCTATCACCGGTCAGCTTGTAATAATGTAGAGTCACGTATCTGAAATGTGAACTATTTCCTGTTAAATCCACACGTAGGTCCATGAATGCTGATTCCAGTGGGAGAGCATTGAGTCTCTTGGAAGCGATGTTCAAGTATCACGTGGTTTTGGGTGACGTGGATATCAGCGAGTTGAGTGGCGCTTTACGCTGTCATCGAAATCCTCATAGAGTAGGCAAATTCTAGATGGTTGTGTTAGAGCTGGTCTCTAGAGAATTGGATACAGAGAGTCTTTAACAAGCAGTTGCCAAGTGTAATAGAGAATTTCTTAAGCTATGACAGTGTGACATTTTGGTGACCAGGAGTGGGTGAACCCAAGACTCGTCATTATGACGACCATGTGCAAGTGCAATTTTTAATTAAGAAACCTATAGTAGTGTTACGTGCCTGACATTATTTAAGATATTCTGGAACGAACCTCACTCCTTACAGAACAATGTACCCTTGTCCTCTGACGTATAATCTTGACCCTGACATTTGGATATTACGAGTGGGATATTAGTCTTCAGTACTTCACAGCTAATGTCAGAAATGGGGTGATTATATATGCTAGTTCACTTTACCTTTACAGAACTATAATTATTTTATTTATTTTTTCTGTTTAATTGCTGTAGCCTTAATATTAATTAACTATGTAAATGTTTCAGAACATGTAATCAATTATCAGAATAAATTGTTAGTATGCTTATTATTGTGTGTTGACTATAGTTTTTGGAACATACGGTGTTATTTGTATCTTAAATTCTATAAGAAATTTTGAATAATAACTTTTATCATCCAAAACGTGAAGGTGGAAATATTTCCACACTTTGACGACCATTACTGGATTATTTTGGTTAATTTTGTAAGATTTCAACAGTAAACCTATGTGTTTTTGAGGCTACGTTTGAATGGGTACCTGTATTTACTTTTCCCTTTAAACATGCGTATCAACATGAAAACGCTATTATGCCGGAAAACATAATACTTACTTTGGTTGAGTTTCATAACCTATATTTAGTTTATTTCTCTTAAGGGGCTAGACCTCTTCTCATCGGGACTGCTGATCAGTTGGTGGAGCTGGGTAGGATCTTTCAGAATATCTGGTTGGGTAAGCTGAAACGTACATGACTCCATGGTGGGTTAGAATAAGACGCACGTTGTGTTCAGCTAGATAGAGTCACTATCCGTATCGCAATTGATGTCCCAGCCCTTCCCCTTCTGGTAGTCCTGGAGCTTCTGGTGATATCTTCCTCTCGTACTCAAGGCCTCCAATAATTATAGCACAATTTGTTTTCTTGTTTAAAAAAAAAGAACCCACTTCAACAAACCTACATCTATTCAAAATTGACGTGGACCCACACCAGTGGTGGCTCGTGGTTAAGCCTTAAGTATAGGAATGAGAAAGGCTATATTTTTATATTTAGAGGAAGTGTATCCACATTTGCGTAGAAGGAAAGTGGAAAACCAATTTGTAAATAACACTCTGAATCAAAAGTATTGCTAGATTAAAAAGAACTACTATAACGTACCTTAATAACAATAGTGTATCCTTCTAATTTTCATCTTGATCTGTCACTGTTGAACTCATAGCCAAAAAACTTCCGAACTGGATTTTCTTTAACGCGCCCTATCAATAATATTATTTAAACCACTTACTAACAACAAAAATAATTACATCTGCACTGTACACAAGGAATAAATTCACTAAGCTACTTCCTGATTTAAATTTGAGTGAAAGAATTTAAAGTTTGCATTTTTCCACCCTCCATCTCCCTTTTCCCTCTAATATAAGTTCAACCAACCACCAGATTATCAATTTTCAATTCCAGAAAGTACCAAGTACAATAGGCTTGTCCAAAAGAGATGATTTATTAGTTTTAGTATTTCAACTTTAAAAAAATGTGATGTCATTTGCTGTCTATCAAAGCTAAATCCATCTTCTTAAACCTCTAGCTTAAAAATTAAAGTGAGAAAACAGTGAACAATTGTAACGTTTCCCGTCACATGGAACTCTCTTCAGATATTTAGCCTGGCCCGCTAAAGGTGGGTTTACTTATGGTGGTAGAATACCCACAATAGTGTGATACTTCCAGTGATGCTTGGACGTCAACAACATTGCCTACTTCATCCACTAGGTCACTACAGAAAATCCAGCGACGCGATAAATTATCTGTGACTTACGTCAGAACATGATCGGTGAACTGTTGTTTAGTTTAGGCAAATGAGACTAGTTTTGTGTCGGCTGTCCAGCGTTATAGTTTCGCCAGTGTGCTAGGGGAGGATTTGGTGCTAAAATTTAGTGGCAGAGGTAAGTAAGACTTTTTAATGTTATTTAATTAGTATAATTTGTACTGTGTATTACAACTTTCAAAGTTGTTTTACTTTTCATGTTTACCAATTTCAACAGTTCTAATGGGACTAAAATGAAATAATTGACCGATCGTGCAGGGTGAAAACCACGTTGCGTAAGACAGTTTAATATAATAAAACCCTCTAATTTGATTGAATTAAGTGTTATTTATGATGATAATTTTTCTATCTAAACTGTGATATTTTACTAATTTGTGTCCGTAATGGATATATATGTGGCAATGTTTTAGGGAACAATATTTGATGTCAACAATTTGGATTATCAATCAGTTGTTACTATTGAGTATGATTAGATTGATCACTTATAACTTTCCCTAATTAGCACTGCATGTATGATAACTACATAATTGTGTCAGAATCTTTTATTTACATGTTATATATTTTTAACTATTTACCTAAATGTTGGTTGTTATTGTATGAAACAAGGGGCTATAGTAATTATAATAATCTATTATGAGTAATAAAATTTGCATTCTAAGGCCAGGGCTGAAACCTACATGGGCATGTTACCAAATTTTAAGTACTTAAATTCAGGGATTTGATGTTTATGAGCTTCTATGCTGTAAATATTTTTTTTGCTCATCCACCAAAGCTCTTGTGTTAAAAACCTAGGTCTATTAGTAGCTTACTCGTATAACAAGACAGTTTTGGAGATGTAATTTAGAATTTTGATTCAAATAATGTTGAGTCGTAAAATTTTAGTGATATTTATAACTTTTGAATGTACTGATAATTTATAGAATATTTCTCCTTTGGGATAGTTTGTTCATTGTTTATCGTTGTCAGGTCTAGTTGTATTATGAGAAATTAATTATTTGGATAGTTGAGGTATTAACAGTTATAAAAACATTCTGAATAGGATAGTACCCTGCACTATTATTATGTGGGAAATTCAAGACTTTTTTTTATTAGTATTATTTTATATCAAAATGTATAGGTACTTGGGATGTTGTCGTAAAGTCATTTTTTTATTAAACTAATAATTATATAATACATTTTAGTAATTTTGATTAAATCTGGTAATTGACTGTTATAAAGGGTTACATTTATTGTTGGAGCCATACTATTTATACACAGGGTTTGTAGGGTTTTGACTCTGCGTTTGGGAGTCTGGAGTTTGTTTCCCGGACTGTGTTTTGCCAACTACGGACCACATCCGTGGTACTTCTTCAGGGGTTGCCTACCCATGACTGGTGACTTGAGGCACTCACGAGTGAAGTTTTGCCGAGTCACATACCAACTTGGATACCCCTGAAGTTCCGCTGGGAACGTATGGTCGCGCGTGTCGCAAGACTCATGCCGGGATCACGATCAACTTAAACTTAACTTAACGTAACTTAACGTAACTTAACGTAAAGAACCTCCTTGTGTGTTTAAATGGAAGCGATCACGATGCACTTAACTTAACGTTGACTTGCACTTAACTTGAGAGATGTCCTGGAGGTCTTTTACTTTACTTTACGTTACTTGAAGGGTATCACGTGATCTAGCCAGCCAATCATTATGCGAGTGACGTCATCAGGGATATTTAGTAAGTCATTTGTTGGTATTATGACTAATGTTTACTCTTTAGCGTAAGTTCTAGTGATCAGACATTGAAACAAAATAATTACACTAAAATAGGAAAGCTAAATTTATCAAAAAAAAATTGTAATACATATTTATTATATCGATTGAAAAATATAAACATTCACATTTCATCACTGTAAAACTAGTACAAATCACAGATCATACTCGAGAATGAAGATGTTTGGTTCGAGTTGTTACGTTAAGTTACGTGAATCGTGATCACACATACGTTAAGTTAACTTTAAGTTAACGTTACGTTAAGTTAACGCTAAGTTGATCGTGATCCCGGCATCACCGAGACCGATAAGTGATACATTACATTTTTTTCTAAGCTTAACTTCAAGGATGCCGGCATAGGAAGATTGACTTTAGGTGAAACTATACGAGGAAGTGACCTCCAATGACTGTCGTCGAACCTGTGTGACTCCTGTGCCTACTGTAGGGAGCGTTAGCTTTAACTTATATGTGCACATTAATCTAGTTCTTTCAGCGCAGTGGCCACTTGCAGCTCACAATTTTTTTTTTGTTGGTATATTGTAACCTGTATTTGTATCTTGTTGGTTAGTTATTAGGATTGGACTATTATTATGGTTCTTAAGGATGATGGGTATAGAGTGTTGATTAAGTTATTATTATCATTATTATTATTATTATTATTATGTTAAGCCTTTAGGCCAATAGAAATCTCTTTAAAACAAAATATGGGAGCTCAACGTTTAATAATTATTTAATTTGGAGTCATTTTTGTTAAGTGTTAAGTTTAAGTGAAAGCTCTATGAACGTTGCTAATGGTTGGCCCATTAGACTTGTGTACTAGATCAATACTCATACCATTTTGAAGTTGTTTAGAATTACTTTCATGTGTGTAATTAAATTTGAGTTTCCCTTGATTAAGTTTGAATTTCCTTCTAATTACCTAAGGATTATAGATTCCGATATTGTTAATTTATAGAATGGTTAAAGATGGATACATAATGGCTGGGAGAATACCTGACCTAAGGAATAACCTTATAATACAATAGTTATTCTGATTTTCCTTTTTTTGTGTGTGTAATTAATCCTAGCTTATATGATTCATTTTCATTTTGTGAATTATTACAGTAACACCAGGGAAACATTTTCATGGTTTGGATAAACTTTAGTCTACATTGTTTATTAGCAGGTTTAGCAGATTCAATCATAGTAAACATATGAAGGCCTATGGGTATAATATTTATTGGTGGTTTAAATAAAGGGCTGAGGTTGATCCCTGTCCGAACGGTCACTTATCAGTCTGTGTCTTACTAGGGAGAGTGTTGATATTCAAACTTGCATCTTGCGAATGAACGAATTCCTCGTTATAGATCATGTTCAATACCGCCAACTAGATGGCGCCCAACAATCAAACTCTCCTGGGTCGACCTTGAATTTAGTGTGACCATTACCAAAAGCTCCATGAACCCGCCCTTCTCCACTGCTGCAACTCGGGAGTGGCATACAATGTAACAGTCATGATATTCCCTCTGATCTAAACACATTAGTGTGTATTGCTGAGGGCTCATTAACTCTTTTCTAAAGAGGGTTCAAAGAAAGTAGACTAGTAAACTAAAATATATTAAGCCCTTTCAGAACCTACTGAGAAAGGGAAAACACAACATTTCAAAATTTAATTAAAGTAAGCTAAGGAAAGTGAAAAGTGTGCAACTTATCAAAACTACATTATACATTTCTGTAACATTAGGAACCTTTAAGAACCTTTATGAACCTTAAATTATTTAACGGTTCCAATTCTTCAGAATAGTGATTTTAGGGTTCGTGTTCCTTAAAAATGACTGTTAATTTCGGTTATCGGTTCTGGTTCGACTCCCTGCTATATATAACCAGCTGTTCTCAGTCACTACTGTTCAAGCCTAGTCAGAAAGTAGTGCTACCACCCAGTCCTGTTCCTGCTAGTCTTCCAGGCCCTAGTAAGCATGTACTACCTCCAATTAAATTGCCTAGTTTTAGTGGAAACATTTTTTAATGGCCTGAATTTTATGATTTGTTTCACCATTTAGTCGAGTGTAACAACGAATATCCTGATATTGTTATATTTACCATCCTAAAGTCTCATATTCATGATGAAGCACTCTCACTAATTAAAAACCTCACCTACGACAAAGCAGATTTTCATGCAGCAATTTATGATCTCAAGGCCCAATATAACAACACAAAAGTTATTTGTAATTTTCATCTGGACAAACTGGTTCATTTTATTAACATTGTGAAGCATTCACTGACTCAAATGAGAAAATCGCTAACCACTATCAATGAGCACTTGGGAGCACTTCGTCTCCAGAACCTGCCTGTAGATAATTGGTACACATGGATCATTCTCATTGTCATTCATAAACTAAATCCTTAGTCCACAAGGCAGTAGGAAATAACCTCACAGTAGAGTGCTTTTCCCACGATGAAAGAGTTTCTACAATTTCGGAAAAAATATGCCAGATTAAAGAGGAACTTACCCCTTCAGGTGTAGGTATAGGTCAAGACAAGTTTCCCAGCTACCCACTTATAAGTCAACAACGGGGGGTTCATTCGTTTGTAGTTGGATCAAAGGTAGCAGCAGGATCCAAGCTACCTCCCCAAGAATATCAAGACAAAAGAACAGATGGAAATACTTCTGGAGGCTCAAGACTACGTATAAACTGCAAACAGCCCCATACCTTGTATCGTTGTGAACCATTCCTAAAACTAACTCCTGTGAAAATATTTGAATTTGTATAACACAAGCAGCTGTACTTGAATTGTTTAAGTGGCTCGCATAAGGCGGCATCTTGTGGTTCAGTGCTAACATGTCGCCATTGTAACTACTGTGCCCACACCTCTCGTAGACCCTTTTACCACTCGTGGAAACAGCTCATGTCTGCACCTGTTGACACCAGTACCGTCAATTAGAGGTTCGCGACCCAGCCTTAGGGCGGGTCTTTAAACGATGCGTTATTAAGGGAGTTTGCAAAGAGAGAACACTTGAAATATTGCCACTTTAATATTTATTTAGGGATTTAACACAAACCCATACATAATTAAACGTTAAACGGGAACCTTTTCTCCATGTCCGCGCGGGTGTACAATTAAAATATCAACCAATGAACGCCACAACATAAACATAAGTTTAACGGGATCGAGAATCCCTTCGTGAACTAAGTAGTTCATACTCTTTAAGAGTTCACAACTCACAAAAAACCTACGCACATTTCCGCGGCTCGCGCGTGTGCGTGATTAAACACATCGCTACTGCCCCGACCAGGTTCGAGACGACGTGCTCTAAGATAACTTCAAGACGAGAGTTACTGACGAGTCCAAAGCCAGAACCTCAGAGCTCGTTGAGACCGTGCGCAGCAGTCTGCGCAGGAAAAAAGAGTAGCGCAGAGCGCACACAAAAGAAGTTGAAGAAACTTGACACACTACAAACATCACTCATGCTCCATTTTGAAAATCGTACAATTAAAGTCACCCCCCTCCCCCACCTAATGTTGAAAAAGAAACAGAGTATAGGCCTACAGCGTGCACAGCTTCTACAGTATTGTCAGAAACTCCTACCTCCCTAATATCTATCGTGATACTATTTACAGCATTGCTACATGTAATGGATTAATCGGGAAACTTTAAAGATGTTAGATTCTTGGTAAATTCTCAGCTAGCCAGGCAAATTTCATCTCCAAGTCTTGCTTTAAAAGGCTAGGTTTATCTTGTCATCGGTTGAAAGGCTTGACTAAAGGAATTGGGGAATCATTGCTCCCAATTAATGGCACTATTTCTTTCCCACTTCAATCCATATTCATAGACAAGCCTAGATTTCATATCTCTGCTTTAATTGTTAACAAGATCACAGATCAACTTCCAGCTGTTCAAGTACTATTGAAAACATGGCCCCACTTGGAGGGTCTGACTCTTGCAGGTGACCACTTTTATCAACCAGGTGAAGTGTATGGTCTAGTCGGGGTGGAATTCAATCCCTATATAGTTGGTGGGGGGAGAATATTTGGCCAGCCAGACATAACTGTGGCATGTAGCACTAAGCTCGTGTTTTGGATGGCTACTTATGGGCAAGATGTCTCTCACTCATCCCACAACACCCAAAACCTTTTGTGCCTCACTGGATCCACAATTAGATAGTGTCCTTCAACAGTTTTGTTCAGTGGAGTAAGTTTCTACAGAAAAACATATTTATAGTCCAGAAGAGACTTGCTGTGAAAACATATTCCGTCAAAATGCTAGAAGAGAAAGTTCTGGCCGATACTCAGTTGCACTGCTATTCCAACACGGCCCATGTGACTTGAGAGAAACCAAGCCCAAAGTAGAAAAAATATATTATACAATTGAGAAAAAGTTGGAACGCCACCCTGAAATGCGTAAGGAATACCATGCCTTTATGGAAGATTATTTATATCAAAAACACATTTACTTGTCCCCTATCACTGATTCAAAGTTCTTCTCATTTTATATTTCGCATCACTATGTCCTGAAACCTGAGAGTATTACAACCAAATTGAGAATAGTTTTTGATGCTAGTTTCAAGTCCACCTCAGGGCTTTCTTTGAATGATGCTCTCCTAACTGGGCCTACACTTCAATTATATATTTTTGAGATACTTCTAAACTTACGTTTGCATCATTCTGCCCCCACCACTGATATACGACAGATGTATAGGCAAATATGGGTTCACCCTGAACATTGATCCTTGCAAAAAATTCTTTGGCGTTTTGCACCACAGAACCTCTGAAGACCTTTCAACTTGATACAGTAGTCTTTAGAGTGGTGTCATCGCCATACTTGGCTCTTCAATTTGTTAAGAAACTGGCCTTAGAGGAAAAGATCGGTTTCCTCTGGCGTCCCAGGTCACAGAGAATGATATATACTTGGATGATGTGGTTACTGGAGCACCTACTATCGAACAAGCAAAACTCCTTTATCATCAATTAGTGATTTTTTTCTTAAGTGGTGGATTTGAATTACGCAAGTGGTCAAGTAACAGCTCAGAATTCCTCTCATTCCATTCCTATTGAACATTAAGTTAATTAAATGAAATAATTTGATGGTGATACCTCATCTAGCATCGGCCTGGAAATCTTAGGCATTCAGTGGATATCTAGCCTGGAAGTATTCACTTTTAGTGTAAATGTGACACCATATGACTGCATGAAAATAGCTGGCCTCTCTACAGTTGATCGAATGTTTGATCCTCTAGGCTTGGTATCGCCCAACACACTGTTTGCGAAAATGTTGATCAAACCCTTTGGAATATGAAGACTGGTTGGGATGACCTCCCGTCCGCTACTTTATGCCAAATACGGAATGATTTTGAACAAGAGCTTATCCATCTTTTACCGATCAAAATCCCTCGATATTAAATTTCCTCGAGTGACTGCCTTGAATGTGCACTACTTGGATTTTCAAATGCCTCTGAAAAGGATTATGGTGCTGTTATCTACCTCATAGTGGTCAATTCTTTGCAATCTATAGATGTAACCTTGTTATGTGCAAAATTGAAGGTCGTACCCTTGAAAACAGTTCCACACCTAGACTGGAACTATGTGCTGCGTTTCTTCTTGCAAAATTAATTCATTTTGTGAAACTTCGCCTCATGCAAAAGGTCACACTTGCATGATCAGATTCGACAGTAGCACTTCACTGGATACAACCATCACCACCAGTAGCCATCATTATGGTTGATACCGATGGTATTCTCCTTACATATCATCCGGTATGGTCTAGTGGCTATGATATATGACTTTCACCCACAAGGCTCGTGTTCGATTCCCAGTACCGGAATATTTTCTTGCCATCACAATCAATGGAGAGGTCTTACAGAATATCGACCACTTTTATTACCTTGGCAGTCACTTATCGACAAATGCAAATATTGATTGTGAAACCCAACACCGCCTAAAATGTTCTAGCGCAGCTTTTGTACGGTTGCGAGAAAGAGTCTTTGATAGCCATAATATCAGAACTCAGACCAAACTGTACGCGTACCAAACTATCATAACACCAACTCTTATTTATGTGTATGATGCTTAGACCACCTACAGAAGGCACCTAAAATGTCTGGAGAGGTACCGTCAGCGTTTTCTTAGGAGAATACTCAGAGTAAACTGGCAAGACCAGCGTACTAACATTAGTGTCTTAGAAGGGGCCAATACCACCAATTCTGAAGCGTTGATCATCAAGCATCAACTTCGATGGACAGGCCACGTTGTTCAAATACCCGAAACTCGACTCCCAAAATAGATTATGTATTCACAGTTGAATGATCGACAACGAAATCCGGGGGAGGGGGGGGGACAGAACAAGCGGTACAAGGACGTTCTTAAGTCCAACATGAAGTGCCTAATTGACATTAACAACTGGGAGGCCACAGCGGCCAATCACCCGGTATGGCGTCAGCTTGTCCACGAAGGCCAACAACACTTTGAACTACAACGACGAAGACACCAATCTGAAAATCGTAATTCCCGGAAAGATCAAATACATCATAGGAGAGTCAACAATCAAAAGCCGGCGGTTAACGGAGACAGCGTTTGCCAACAATGTGGGAGCGTCTGTAACTCCAGGATTGGTCTTTACAGTCACCTAAAAACCCACAATCTCAACTAATGATATCCGTGGAAGACAATTATACTCATTAGCGAGTGATAGCCCATCATCATCATCACTCTCCTTAAGATGACTTCAGCGGCCGCTCCTGCGATCGTACACGCCTCTATGAAAGGATATACCTTTGATTTTTCCATTAGCATGTCTCTAAACTTTAGGCAGGCCTTCCGTAGGATCTCTACATCTTTAACGCAATAGAGTTAAAACTCGCTGTTAAAATCGAAGACATAATTTTCTTTGACCAGCGCGTCATACCACTTTTCAAAGTGCTCCTTTCCCTCAACTGACATCCCACGATGTCATAGTCCTCCTTTGGTGGCAAGGGACCCCTATACCCCGCGTTTTCTTTTTTATTGAAAAAATGGGGGAAATCTCCCTTGTCCAAAGACTCGTCCAAGCCGAATGGCTTTGGCATTTTGGACAACGACATCGGGAGAAAGTTCAGCAATTCAATAAAGTGGAGCGGGCCGTAACGTATGGACATGATTTTCCCACCGTTCATTATGAGCTCTAGAGTCAAATTTTTACCTCCATCATGTATTTTAAAATAAAATTTCCATCATAGCCCTTGGAATTATGGACTATTATGGCCTAGGAGGGTGATGTCCTTACATTTTGATGTTTTAATTTGCTCTTGAAATCCTAAAAATTGGGCCATTGTGGCATCACCCTTTAATATACGAGTCCTATAGCCCCCACATTCGGTGCAGTTATAGTCATTTACATTGATATGAAGGCAGGCCTTGCAACATGTCTGCACGACACAGAGGTCAGAGACACAAAGTAAGCCAACATGATCATAGGCGCTGACACCATGATCCTGCAGCTGATTGAGCAAAACAGTAATTTGCTCTTCAAGCCAGCTTAATGCCTCACGATTGCTTGCTGGAGCACCAAGTTGTACGGTAACTTCTCTACCAGTTCGAAGAGAGATTCCATTCGACAATGCTTCACCAACCTGATTTACCGGGCCATTAATTTCCGTCTGTGGTGCTGATGACGGCCCCGTCCCCACCATATCCAAGCCTTGAAAGGGGGGGTGTGATTCCTGCCTGGCCTCACCCCTACACCGCCGGCTTGTGGGAAGATGCTCTTAGGCGGCAAAGCTCCTGCCGGCTGAATGGGGGCTGTGAAGGTTGAGGTTTGGACCGCGTCTTCTCCCCAGCTTGGACAGGCATCTCCATTATCCATTTGAGCTAAAACACAAGAGTTTGAATTCAAACACAAGTCAAACTAACTTCAAAGTGAGCACTTGAAACAATATTCTTCCAACCGAAGTCAGTTTAAAAAAATTATTCTTTGCACTTTTTAAATAAATCAAGTTGTTATATAAACTAACAAAATAATTCCTGAAAACAAAATGACAATTTTATTTATAATTTCTCCTTGGGGTGGACAGTATAAATATCAAATATTAAAACGGATCCCTCAGTTGCTCTAACTACCCAATACACTTGTTTATTTCACACAATGTTCGGGATATTTCATTTACTTTAAGGTTCTATTTGAAAAGTGTTTTCACATATTAGTATTCTATTATAGAAGTTTACTAAGCAATCTGCTCTTTATATGCTCTTTCAACTTATAATATTAATAATATTTTATGTATCAATAATTTAATTTTTTAACGTAAAATTATAATCTCACCTATGGATGCATCAATCGCATCCAGAGCCGAAAAAATGTCCTTTAAAGGCACGTGTGGCACTCGGGGTGGTGGTGGTGGTGGTGGTGGTGGTAGGTGATTCTACCGGGACCTCCTCAGACACCTGATGTGCAGGAGATATCCTCCAGTGGTTTCATGCATCTGAAACAAACATAACTGGGTATTAAAATATTTTAACGTAAGTGATGGCCATGAATAATCATACAGAAACTACTATTAATTTGCATAGTCATTTTCACAATAATAGCTACTGTCCTGCCAGTATTCGAACCCGGGACACCCAAATCAGGAGGTAGGCATTCTACCAACTGAGCCAAGGTACCATACAATAATATTGCAACAAGGAAATCACCTTGAATTAATATAATATTTACCGTCTAGCATTTATAAAACACAAACTAATAATCCCCAATTTTGTTCATGAAAAAACCCCCACCATTTTAGCACATTATTCGAATTTCAAAACAATTTTGCAAGGTGTTATTTTGTTTTTTATTTGGCTTTTAAAAGTAATTATTCTTTCTTACAAATTTGTTCTTTCATTGGCCAGCAATTACCAACCATTGGCGGACAATTCCTCCAGGTAGACACCAAGGACCATCAGATCCGCTGATGTCTGCGGATCTCCACACAGCTCATTCTCTAAAAAAATTCAACGCACCAACTTAGTTTGATATTCATTATAGCTTGAATTAAAAAATACTAAACAGATTATCTGCGTGATATAACATTAAGATAAAATAATCTCCAGAGTGTTATGGGAATCGGAGACTTTAGCAGCGTTAGCTCGTCCGGGACAAGGATATATACATGTGTGCTTTATGATAATACACACCTCACTTTGAAGCGTTAGCCTGTTCTTGTTGTCTGTATTTAATAGTTCGACAGGAAACAGTCATCCTCGGCCAACGGCCGAGCTTTACACATATTTCCCATGTGCAGAATGGTGACCGTTGCAGATCTATTAGCTTTGTATAGAAATAGACAGCTTTTTTTTTAGCGGTGAGAACGTGTATTTAGATACTTTCGAACAGTACAAGAGTGCATTTGTAACCCAAAAATTATTTTTAAACGGTTTTTTTTCTGGTGCATTTAGGCTGAACTATGCAACGTCTTTCATAAGTGCAGTGTCACAGAAACAGATGTCATCGTGGTATTTTAAAACACTACCCTCAATAAACACATTATTATGTTAATTATAATAAACACTTGTTCAAAACATCTTTTAAATAAAATTAAGTTTTTAGTAAACTACCCTCAAATAATTTTATAGTTTGTAATAAATGTATTCAATAAACTACTCTTAAATAATAAAATACATTATTTAATTTATTATAACCACTCTTATTTATACTATTTTAAAATAATATTCAGCCATTAGTTAACTACCAACAAAATTAATTACCATCAACTATGGCTAGGAATAAAGTTTTTTCAATAAACTACCCTTGATTATAATAAACACTTGTTCCGACATTACTCTATCCAAATGTCATCTAAAAAAGTGGCTGCTAAGACACCTTCAAATTAGCTATAATTTTAATTATCATATACCTATTATAAATTAATAAACTTAGACAGCTCTGCCATGGTTTATTGTAATTTTAAAATAAATAAAATGATCTAACCTGATGATCTAATCTGATAAGATCTATTGATCCAACAATAAATAAATAATGAGTTTTCCTGTTAGAAAAGTACATTTACTCACCGAAATCCGTCAGCGAAGCGTAATCACTTATCCTGGGTTGCGTGCTTAACAATCGAAGACAAGTTATACAATGAAATAATTTCAAAACAGGTGGTGATATTTATAGCTGTTACCAGCTAAGGTTGCGAGAGCGATGACGTCACCAGGGAAAACCCATTGCTACATAGAAGAGGAGCGTTGCGACATCATTCAAGGTTTGGGATCTATTCCTGTCTCGACTTATCTTGTCTTGTCGAGCCGCCAAACTGGCGCCAGGTATGAGTCAGCAGGGTTGCGACAAAGCGATGACGTCACCGGAAAAATCCACTGCCACATAGAAGAGAGTTGCCAGGGTCAATGACCTCATGTACTAGATCACGGTTTCAAGGTCAAAATCTATTCCTGTCTTGACTTGTCGAACCGCCAAACTGGCGCCAGGTATGAGTCATCAGGGAAAACCCATTGACACATAGAAGGGGAAGAGGGGAGAGAATTGCCAGGGTCAATGACCTCATGTATTATATCACGGTTTCAAGGCCACGATCTATTCCTATCTCAACTTGTCTTGTCGAGCCACCAAACTGGTGCTAGGTATGAATCATCAGGGAAAACCCATCTCACGTAGAGGGGGGAGTGTTGCGACATCACACGCAATGATGACGTCACACAGATCGAGGTGATTTGTCTTGTCAAGCTGCCAAACTGGTGCCAGGTATGAATCATAAGGGAAAACCCATTGGTACATATAAGGGGAGTGTTGCAACATCACACGCAATGATGATATCACACAAATCGAGGCGACCAGTCTTGCCAAGACAACAAACTGGCACCAGGTATGGGTATAGAATACCAGAAATATACCTTTGCGACATTGAAGGAGGACAACAGGTCGTTAACCCCATTTCGTCATGGAAATAACCAGAGGGGAAATGAAGGGGAAATTCAGGTCAGTAACCCTGACGGAAATATACTGGCACCAGTGTTGCGATGACGTCACCAGGGAAAACCCAGGGGGAGTGTTGCGACATAATACGCAATGATTAAGTCACACAGATCGGGGTCAAAGGTCAAACTGGGGTCATACGCTGACGACGCTAATGACGCTCTTTGTCCTCTGACGAAAAATTAGAGGTGTTCTAGCATCTTTGATTAGGATTGAGGAGGCGCTTAACATGCCACTGGAGAGCCAAGCACATTTATCGGGTCTAATTGAGTGGCTGCAATCGTTTGAATTCATCCTTCTCACTAAAATATGATACAAAGTCTTGCAGTGCATTGATGATTGGAACAAAGTCCTTAAGAGTTATAAACTAACAATGGAAGAGGGAACACAAGATGTGAAGAGCCTAGTGGAGGAGATTCAATTTTTGAAAGAATCCTGGCCAAGTTTGCTTACGGAATTAAAAGAAGTCGCTTCGAACTTTGGAATCAAACCAGAGTTGAATGTTTCAAGAATTCGTAAAAAACGAAAATGCAATGATGAGAGAGATGTTGACTACAAGTTTGACTCTCCAGAAACTAGATTCAAAGTGCGGGTGTTCATTCCGACATTAGATCTGCTCTTGTCTGAATTACGTAACCTGGCTGATAGAATGGCAGAATTTTCAGTATTATTCTCTCCTCTTTTGAACCCAACAGATGATGTGGACACCTTAGCCATAGCCACTCATGCCGAAGCTTTGAAGGTAGCATATCCTCAGGACCTTAAAAAGAAGATCTCATAGAGTAAATTAGGCTCTTTTACAATATACAGACATAATCGGACTAGAGGGTATATTGCCATTATATATACACACTTTAGCGTGTATATAAATATACATATATATGTATATAAATATACATATATATGTATATAAATAACATATAATGTATATAAATATATGTATATAATATACATATATATGTATATATACATAAACTAGAGCGTTCTGAGATAAAGACTCTAATATCAAACGAGCTCGCCAATAATGGCGTCAATATTCTGGGCATTATAATAACAAAAGATTCCAAGATCACACAGTAAATTCATAATAAAGTTCCCTCGCCTTTCGTGCTACTACTCCACCCAATGACGTGATAGAGACAAGTGAAATGGAATAGAACATCAATAAGATATCTTACCACTATAAATAAGTTCGTGCGCTTCTAAATGTTAATAGAACAGCGTCGAATATAATTTCTCTGTCTAGCAATGAACCCCATAGAGATAGTCATAAAACATTTACAAATTAAAGGTCAGCTTCCCTTTTAACCGCTTAAGGCAGCCAAGGTAACCAAAGTTACATACATAATATCAACAATTAAGTGTGCGCTTCTCATATTATAATAAAAGATAATATATGCAAACACGGTTAATATCCCAAAAATATGTTCCCCAGCTAATGATGCAAAACAATCAGAAAGGCGGTGAGAGCGCAACCCAAGGTTAACCGCCTGGTGGTGAAAATAGAAAGAAGGTTCACATTTGAACAAAGATTAAATTCCCCAGTAAAGTTAAATAGAATGATAAAGCGGTTACAAATTAACAACGTTGAAACCCAAAATAAAACCATTCCATAGTTGACAATCAAAATATATAAGCCCGAATCAACAATTTTGAAGATATTCCCACATATTAAGCCAAAATAGAATTTTGATAAATAGAATTAAGTCTTAGCTTAATTTGCCGCTCTCACCTTTAGCAAGCCTATGATACAATGAGTATCGATACTAACAAAACAACACACTATATAGCGAGCGCACAAACTGACATGCCCACTGAGAGTAGGGAATAGTAGGGGAAAAGTAGGTGAAGAGGGGAAAGTGGAGTGGAAGGGACGAGACCGGACAGCGCGGGGAGGGTATCACGGTCACCCTGGGAACTAGTAGAAAGTGCTGGAATAGTCCAGGAGGCGGAAATGATAACTAGACGCGTGGAGTCTCCTTCACTTGTTTTTTCTAGGCATGGCTTTCTTCTCAAGCAAACAGTTGAATAACACCTTCGTTCAATCCGTGGATCGTGTGTTAGAGAGAGGTCATGGCACATGTGCACCGGAGTTAAAGTCCACCAAGGCAGAGGGTGAATAGCTCCCATTTGATCGAACTTATTACTTGTAACTTGTTACACTATGAACATTACATCCGGGCTTAGAGTCACTGGAATTTTCCCTTTGAACCCAGATGTATTTACCGATGCCGATTTCATGCCATCCTATGTCACAGACAGAACTGACCCTATTGCCACCAACACTGATGGATCCTTTCGTTCATCTACATCCACTTACTCTCCTCTCCCATCTATTTCTGCTCAAGCCTTTTACCCTTACCCGGAGGTGGTGAGGCCATCGGAGAAAGCGGTGCAAAGAAAAGAAACTGTCAGAGGACGAAATAAGAGGAAATTGGCCATTTTGACTGATACACCAGTAGAGATGGCTTTGTCTGAGGAACAGGAGAACACGAAACGAAAGAAAGAGCAAGTTTAAACACTAACAAAGCAATTAAAAAACTTTTCCCTTCTGCTGACGTCAAAAAACGCAAACGCAGGCCAAAAGACACTTCCCCCACTGAGTCTGAGGACTGCAGTTGTATTCACTGCTTAGGTCCATTAGCAACTAGAAACATGGTGAAGATTGGGTGAAGTGCACCAAGTGTGAGAGGCGGGCACACGAAGACTGCATTCCTGGGGACACTTTATTTTATGTGTGTTTTAATTGTGACAGTGACAATGATGACATTTATGGTATTTCAAATGAACAAGGTTGCTGTATATTAATACATATTTAATTTATAATAATAAATAGGCTGTTGTATAGCATGAGTGTTTATTTTTTAACATCATACTGAATTTAAAATGCTGTGCCAACTCGCCTGCCCCGGGTGACTTAACTTCACTTATATCGATTTTATAACTATTAAGATTACAATTAATATTAAGTCAATGAGGCAAAGAAAATACTCCTAAGAAGGTTAAATCCAATGGATGCATTCATGCTTCAAAGTTTAGTGAATTCAGTTATAAATTAGCCTCAGATGGTTTGGTTTTAGCCATTCTAAATACATACAAAATGATTGCACATGAATAAATATAACACACACTTTATAAATGAAAATACTGACTCAGACCATAGGCTGGAAACAGTAAGGGATGTAAAAAGTAAAACTTTATAAATGAAAACTGCATCAAAAAAACTTTAGCAACTAAAATGTTTTACTTAACATTGGAATACAAATACGCTTTAAAAGCAATTTCGCCCCCTTCACCGCTTTCCAGCCAAGGCTAATTTACGCCATACACAGTCCTGTCCAGTCACGTCAGACGCTCCTAGATTCAGCTGACTGACTGGTTCAACGTTGTTTTAAAAGGGAGGGGCACAGAATGCTTTCATACTGAATACATCACATCCCATCCCATCCAATTCATACCAGTCAAGTCATGACTGGGCTGACTCTGCCAGTTGAATTTCTGTCAGGCTTTCTCTTTGTGCATCTCGTGTTTACTTAAATACTTTTTACTGGTTCATTTCGGTCAAAGTTTTCATATAATTTAATAATGGATGTTGAGAAGCTTATTGTTTTTGTTAGAGACCATAGTGAAATCTACAATGTAAACATCCGAAGCATCGAAATAAATATGTTATTGGTAGCATCTGGAGAAATATTGCAAAAGAATTAGAAACCACAGGTAAGTTACTTTATTTATTTTTCTACACTGTAATTTAATAAATACCAGTAATGAACAAAAAATACACTTATAAATACAGTACTTCCTACATTTTTTTTTATATGTTTCGAGAAACTATCATGCAGTTTATTTAATATAAATGTGTATTATGATATGTAGATTTATAACATATTTTTTCATTTTGCCAGGGCACAGACCCGTTGAGAAAGAAAGTATTCTTTAATGTTTCTCTAATTTTATTGGCCCCTGCACTTCCTCTGTGAACTGATGTAGGAATCAGAGATTGAAGCTCATTCACATGTATTTAAAACATTTGGTTCTGATGAAGTGAAGTAATGATGGTGTCAGCTGACTGAAGTACTCACACATGATGAGGTGCAAAGCAAAAATTAACAAAAACGTTAAAAAAATAAAAATAAAGTTGCTTTGATTGATATTTTTTCTTATTAGTTAAACTTAGAGGATTCCAACAAAAAACCATACATTAAACCTTTAATAACTAAGAAAGATAGTTGTAAAATTTTAGCCTGATCAGACAGATCAAACTTGACTTATCATGTCACAGACAAAGTCACTGTGTGCTTCTCAAAAGGACCTCACTGACGTTCGGCAATAAATAATTCCTACTGTACAGTGTAAATAATAAACGTAAATATGCTTGATTGTATGTTCAACATAGGCGCTTACCAATTTTGGCCAAGGTGTTGTCCTTGTGTCGTAGTAAAACTGATCGTATATCCTGTACAGTTGTGTGACACATAGCGCTACCTGAACAGCAACAATTAGCTTTTCTTAAAAATTACCTATTTCACAATTTGAAAAAAAAAAAGTGCATGCGTAAAATATCACATTACAAGAGACTGTAAAGTAGCAAGAGGAGTGAGTGAGAGGGTGTAGAGGTAAGAAAACAGCCGCCATGTCTTTTCACTTCTCCATGATAAATGTGAATGCCATGCACTGTCCATATCTATATTTTTCTTGTCTTAGTCAAGAAAATTTTAAATACTAAAAATGATGCCCGATTATGACACATCCAAGCAAGGACTTTCTGTGAAATAATGAATTGTGCTGTCACACAATTTTCTATGATAAATGTACTTACTTTAGGTATAACTTTTCAAAAATATCTCTTTGATTAGTAACTTTGAAAATGAATGCAAAATTATGTATGGATTTATTTAAATAAAACTGGTAAAAAAAATTACATATCAAGACATAATTTATGATAAACAAAACTATAGAATTATAAAATATTGTTCACCTGTGGATATAATAACATCGAGATGAAACAGTTTAGTTTGAAATATTAGCAGTACAGCTTATTAAACTGTTAAAATCCAGCTCTAAAAAAACACAGAGTACAAAAATAAAATTTCACTTTAGGCCTACTTTATTCTTTATTGTATTAGTACATACATACCTAACCTCGCCGTTCCCCTACAGGGTAGGCAATAAACTGTGCATATAGCTCAAAAAACAACTACTCCATACTTTATCTATTATCACTAACTTTATCCAACCCCTCCCCCCATCTTTGTTTACTTCCCTCACTTCAACCACATCCATACACTTGAGTCATAAATACTCTTTCATTCTTAAAACTCTTTTCTTCCTCATTTTCACAGATTTGTCTACAAAATTTAGCCACATCTTTACATGGCATACTCTTTCCTTTTGAGCCACACACTCTACCTTCATATATTTGCTTCATCACATGCCACTCTCATACTCTCAACATGCTCAAACCAACTGAAGACGTTTCTTTCACATTGACCTTTTGGATTCCCTTTCAAACTGCACTCCTGCATGCACCCATTCATTACTGACTTTGTCCATACAAGTTTGTTCACTTACATTTCTTAGTTATCTCATTCCAACTGCATTCACCTTGCTCTTTTTTTTTTGTCCTGACAAACCCACGATCCTATCCATAAAACAAGTTGGTGCTAACACATTTTTATATAATGCCATCTTTGCCTCTTTCAATACTCATTCTTTGCAATATTCCACATACATCCAAACTACTCTCTGAATGCATTCACCTTTCTGTTGATTTCTCCATGTAGCCTTTATTTATACTAAGCCGATAATGATTTCCTGATCTTGTCCTTATCAAAACTATCAAGCCTCGTTATTTATTTCACTTATCATAACATTTTTCTTATTTTCTGCTACTCTCTAGGTTTTCACCATACAATTGCACATAACACTCCCTTCATAGCTCTCTTATACTGTTTTCATCACAAATTACCTCACCACCTTCATTTCCTTGCACTCCTCGTTTCATTCTCTTTACCCACTTCCAACCCGCTTCTTATTTCCTTCAAAATCACTCTGAATTCTATCTACTTTTACTCTCTTTTGCTCTTTACTTTCCTTTACTGCTTTCTTTGAATTAATCTTTTCCTCTTTGTGTGTCCCACAACTTCTTACATTCTGTTTCCCTCTTCACAGCATTCCAATGAATGATTGTACTTGTTAGATTAAAAAACAAATCTTTGTATCTAATATTTGGGTAAAATACTATGTTTTCTATAATAATCTAATTTAATAATTAATCCTCTAAGCTCCTGACAATGACTAATGGCTCAGTCATAATCAATATAGTGAATTGCCTGTGTTATGACTTTAATGGTGTGGGCATAACTTTTGAGGGGAGGAGGGATTGAAAATCAGCCATTATTAGTGTTTAAATCAAAATTGAACACATTTTTGATATAAAAAACTTCATGTCCAACTATTAGAAACATCAAAATTTTGCAAGCCACATGTTTTTTTTATGAACTTTTACTTGGCAAATTTCAATGATTATAAAAATATATTATATCAATGGGGCATTTTTAATGGCTAAGAATATTATATATAAATTACTCTTTTCATGAAATTGACTACTTGGCCTTTTAAATACAAATAATTAATAAAGGTCAATTTTATTAACTTAAATTTATATACATAGGATGTGAATTAATGAAAAAGGCCTACTTTGCCTCTGATATGATTCAAAGGTTAATCTTTTCTCAGTAGCTTATGTCAATTTTTTCCTGAAGCGCAAAAAAAAAAGGTATGAATTTCATTCAAATAACCAATAAAAGCTCCCAGTTGAGCAAATTTATTTCCCTTAGTCAAAATCAAGAATAAGTAAAATATATATTTAATTAAACATTGAAGAGGCTAAAAGAGCAAGGCCTAAGCACTTACCACACAACTGTAGGCCTCTAAAAGTTCACAACAAATCACCTAACTATCTAAAGCTTGATTCACACATTCACCGAAAAATAGAAAGCAGAATCTGTGCAGTAATTCACACACTTTAAGTCGACCCATGATGCATTGCAACCAAGGCCGTAGTCAGGGGGGGGTTTTCGGGGTTCAAACCCCCCCCCGAAATTTTATGAACAAAATATATATGGCTTTATTTATGGTTCAAACAATATTAAAATTAAGGTACAAGTACAAATTAGGGGGCTGTGTTACCATAAAAAGCACTTCAGAGAGCTTCCAGAGGTGTTTATTATTTAGAATTTTTTCTAGCCTTTGGCAATTATGATGTTATGTTATCATAAAAAAAAATCAGATAGCTTCTAGAGGTGTTTAATATTTGGAATTGTTCCTATTTTACACCGGTTAGGGGGTTATGTTGCCATAAAGAAACACTTTAGATAACTTCTATAGCTGTTTAATATTTGGAATTTGTCCTAGCCTTCGGCAGTTAATGGGTTATGTTACCATAAAAAACACTTTATAGAGCTTCTATAGCCGTTTAATAACTAGAATTTGTCCTAGCTTCCGATAGTTAGGGGGTAGTGTTGCCATAAAAAAACACTTCAGATAGCTTCTAGAACAATTTTTTATTTAGAATTTTTTCTAGCCTCCGTCAATTGGGGGGATGGGCCCACCAAACCCCCCCTGAAATTATTGGCTGGCTACGGCCTTGATTGCAACCCTTTAAAACAGCTGATTATCAACAAACTTTATTTTATAGTGTTTAAACATATATTTTAGATCAAACTTCCGATGGATTTTAAAAATTATAATGCTGTGTCATGGCACAATCCAATACATTGATTGGTACACAGACTTTATATTCACAGGTTGTTTCAAATTTCCTAACAACAACCAACAAAGCTGTCTACTTTATTCTGGCTCTAGAGAGCATGTATTGACAAATGCGCATGTGCACTAATTTGAGATTATTGGTTCTGAGATTTGATTGGTTCTCCTGTGCCTAACATCTCGAACAGAGCGGACAAAGTAGAGAATAGTTGAATTTCAGCAGAACAGCTTGTGCCGATTAGGCGGAAGTCTTATGTTTGGCTTAGAGCTCATCACATGTTCTGTGCTAGTTTTTCGGCGAATGTGTGAATCCACAGTAATTCTCTGAGTATGCCAGTCCCCTTCTTCAGAAGAAGAGTGTAAAACACAAACTGGACTATGGCAGCATGGCTAGAGGTAAGTCATGGTCACAAAGATATTAATGTTGCCTATTTCTTGATTCACAAAAAAAAAAAAAAAAAAAAAAAAAGAAGAAAGGTTTAGGCTTGGATCCTGCAATTACCTGTTCAAAGTTAATTTGTTGTTATTGTTAGCAGAAAAAAATATTTTACTCACTAACTGTTTATACCAAAATATGACTTTTTATTTTAATCATTCTATTTGATTAATTTATTTTGCTTTACCTGGGGTCCTCTTATTTCTTTACTTTATATTTCTTATAAAAGTCTTTGTTTTCCATTTAGAGCTATTTGAAATTTAAGGTGATCACGATTAATATGCAAACAAGAATTTATTATATTGGTTGTATTACAAAAATTACTTTTTTAAGTAGCAAGTTTTTATAACAGTAAATCACAATTTCAATTTTTATGATTACCATACAATGTAATCTCCTATAATAAACACCTCTGAATAGCAGATTATTCTTTATGGCGATTTAAATTTCCCCGAAAAAAAACAGGACTCTACCAGTGAAAAAGACTTCCCAATAACGAACACAAATTGAAAACTCCAGTCCATACTCAGTATTTTACTATAGTGATGTCAGGAATGCCCTCGTGTCACCACAAGTGAGAGCAGTCCTATCTTCCCTCTCTAGGGAAAGTTTCTAAACTAGCTTATGTTGTAATGACTATGGTTCTTCAAGGTCATACCTCCCTTCCCATCAGAGCCATCAGGGGTGGGGACAAAATGTTCCAACAGTTGTCTGTGCTCCTGCACACATATACGGTACACAAGGTCTACTGTTCACATTTAATTTCATTTGTGTCTTGTTTTGTAAATTGTGCATCTGTATAGTAGGCTACATACAATATTTATTCATTTGTCATTATTATACTACCTTCAATATTGCACATTACAGTAATTAGATTGTTGTAATTAATATTCACAGTAAATAGGTTTGTATGCACAAATTTGTGTTCAAAGAGTATGATTAAAAAAAATATTCCAAATAACGGACACTATTAATTCCCAGAAGATGTTCACTAATAAGAAATTTCATCGTCTTATAATTTATCATTTTATTGCTAAGTAGGATGTGAATTTCTGCTATTAACATGATTTCAAAACTAATCTTTAGAGCCAACACAAATCTCTAGCATTAACTATCCCAAGTAGCCAAATGATGCATAGCACAGAAATATAAAATACTTTACTATCACATAATTCTTAGTTATTGCTTTGTACATAAAAATGTCATGATTAAAAGTGAATATTATAATAAATAACTATAGTCAATATCAATGGTTCTGGGATGTTTATTCAACAAACCAAAAACACATTTAAAATAAATTACTTTAGAATGATATTTAGCATGTCTGCAGTTTTTATCATCAAATCTTTATGTTTATAAATATCCTTAATGTACATTATACAAATATATCTATATTTTGATATAAGATATAGAACATACTAGAGGGCTGTACAAATTTACCAAACAAGGTTTTTGCAATTTAGTTACCCTATATAACATTCAAAACTTTTTAAAATAGCACCAGCAGTTAAATAAATATACTAGGGCTGGGCCGATGCCGATTATTAATCCGATCATCGGCCGATTATCGCATAACTGGCGATTCCGATGATCGGTGTTTGAATCTCCGATTATTTATACCGATTATTCAAAATGTGTGGGTATATTATAAGTCCTAAAAAAAAAATTTTTTATCTCTGCTCTCTCGTATGTGATCTTTGAATAATTAGCTTGTTCTTAGCGACTTAGGTTTGAAATAAACAGCACATCCAACATTCCAAACAAAATATATCAAAATAAATATATTTACCATAGGTCTTTTTCCAATCTATGCACGTTATTAGAAATAAATATACAAGTAACAAATCTAATAATAATAATAAAATAAAATATTAGTAGATTGGTGTTGTTTTATTTCGATTTGTTAAAGATGCCCAAAAAATGAAACATCGGACGTAATAATCTCGCACATGCGCACATTTTGTTTTAAATGGAAACCGTTTTTCTTTTAATGCAAGTACAAAACTTTCCACTGGCATGGAATTTGTTTCGCTCATATTTAAATATGAATTTAATTAATATATATTAATATTTAAATTTTCCATTTTCTTTAATAGTTAAAAGTAAATTAAAATAAGTTTTAAAGTATTTCTTAAAAAAAACACGAAAAATGCCTTTCATTGCACATTATGTTATTTATTATTTATTTTATCATATTGAAGTAGAGATGGGCAAAAATCGTTCTTTTAAATGAACGATTCATTGTATCTGGTTCAGTTCAATAATCCGTTCATTTTGACCCATTCACCGTTCATTCGATTTTCTAAAAGTAGTTTTTATTTAAATGTAGTTAATACAATGTTATTTTTCATTAAGATTATTTAAATTGTTAATAAAAAGATCGGATTACTGTTTAAAAATGGTGATGCCTTTTTATTATACTTTTTTTAAGAAACCACTTATTTCTATACGATATTAATATTTAGAAGTTAAATTATGATGGAATGCTTTGTAGAATCCCAAAAACCTATGTTATGATATATCTAAATCACAATTCACAAAAATATTACGATCGTTAAAATTTGTTTAATATTGAAGCCATATTTTAATAAACATTGGATGTAAAAAATCCTATTTCATCTAAAAATAAAATAGATGTAGGCCTATTCTCCTTGTGTGCAAAAATATGTGTGCCTTGATTATTTTTTATCATTAAAATTAAATTTAAATTTGCTGATTATGATTTTTCTTTGTCTAATGAAAGGGTCAGTAGGCCTATTTAATCATAAATGTGAAATCATATTTTAATTATCTAACATGTACCGGTATATTTTCTATTTATTATTGTGATTTGTTTTTGTTAAGTGACAGGTTCACTTGTCCTAACAATAACAATATAAAATAATAATAAAACAACCTTTTCATTTTAAAATTTTCTATTTAAATGTTATTAAAACAAAACTATATTGGACATTATAAATCTAGTAAAAGTAACTTTTTTTTCTTTAAGGGTCATTTTACTTTATACACTTATTAAAATTGAAAACAAAAATAATCGGCATCGGTGATCGGCCTAATCGGCAACAAATGATCGGCATCGGACTAATCGGCAAAATAGCTGATCGGCCCAGCTCTAAAATATACATGTAGTTACTTTAACAAATCAAATTAAAATATATTGGGCCGTAACAAATTATTTTATCAAATTTTATTTTTTTAGTTTACAATGTATTCATCAAATAAGTAAAATAAAACCTTGATTATAATTATTTTATAAGGTTGATTTGTTTTCTTAATATTTACAAGATTACAAAAATATTTTTAAATAAAAAACTGTATATAGATCAATTTTAGATTGGTTCCAAAATAACATTTTTTTTATGCCAGTTCTTTAATCATAGTTCTTGATTTTCAGTTACAAATTCTAACTAGTCACACAAACTAATCTTAAAAATACTTGTTCTCCATCAAAACACATAAAAGTAACATTAATTTCTACTACCTAGTTATATGTTCGAAAAAATAAAACTATTTTAAAATTCAGCTGGCAATAATGAAGATAAAAAATTAATATAAAAATGATTGTACAGCGCCTTAACGTGTGATTTAACTATGTACTAGCACTTGGTGAGGATTGTTTATGCCACACATTATATTATTTACTTAAAACTTATGACTAGAATATTACAAATTTTGTGCTGAAGTCATACAATTTTTTTAAATAATAATTAAATTAATACCACACTTGAAAATAACATAAATTTTAAAGCAAATTTATTTTCCTTAGCTATAGTAGTCTGTTCATGATAGGTTTTTACCTGGAAGACAGTTCAAAAATCATATGTTTAGATTTTGGGTTGCCAACACTTGTAAAAGATCACTGTTTTGTTATGCATGTTAAGTTTACTTAATTTTAAATGTAAAATATAAGTTTTCTCACAATACTTCATTAATTTTAATAACTTCATTTTACCCAATCCGAAGCAATATTTTCAACATGATTAAAGTACTTATTCTTCATTTTGGAATGTTATCAATGTGTAATATAGTCTATTCATTCATACCTTTTAATAAAGGCATGATATTTACTTGGAAAAGATAAAATACTTGTAATTTTTTTATATATAATAGATTATTTTATGATTATTTTATCATATTTTGAAGTATTTAACTGAATAAATTATCATTGTAAATAACTTGTTTCCATCATGTTCAATCACCTGGTTTAAATTCGTCGTTCACCATTTTGAAACTATATTTATTAGACCTTTTGTAAAAGTGCTGTGAATAATAATTTTTTAAGTGGTATAAAACGAAAAATAAGCTTTGTGCCCGACCTCAAATAAATATAAATAATATTGGCCTAAATTACTCTGGTTAGCTATCAAATTCATACATTACCATATGTTTTAATTACAACTATCCAAAGTGACAGATATCAGCTGTTGGTATAGGGATACATTATGGACTATTTCTAGTAACTTTTTGAGCTGTCATCCAAGTAAGCTAAGGTATGAATGTACATATATATGGTATATATTGGCACTATTGCAACTTGTGTTGAATTATTAGTGGAGGTTATGGATCTAATGAACTTCAAGTTTCAATCTGAACATTTTAATAGACACTTGAATTGCATATTTAGACACTAGGCAGTTTCAAGTTATTTATAAATGGCTATTTCTTTGCCTTGTATCATGTCTCTGGTGATAAATGACTCATTATTTATTAATTTCTATGTGTTTGGGTTTAGTTTGTGAAGTGGTGTGCAGTTTGGGGGAGCTAAGAAAGAGTATTGTGACATTGGAATGTCATGGTTAGTAGTGACTGAGCAAACTGGTTGTTGAAAGGAAAAAGTAGGAGAGACAGACAAAGGTCTGGAATGGCCTGTAGAGCTGGTAGAACAAAGTTGCTTGTAAGATGGAGCCATCATGTAATCATTCAAGGATAAAACTGCAGCTTTTCAGGGTAACAGTGTGAACAGCTGCAAATCTGATGGATTGTTTACATTTTTAAAATGGCTAAATCTGCACACCCAATGAATAAATTATCTTTTAAACGGTGCTTAAGTTTTGGATACTAATCATCACAAGTATATTTTAAAACCAATATTATCATTTGACACATTTTTTTTAAACAGTTGTACAGTGAATTAAATCAAATATTTTTTTCATTAAAAAAATATTAGTGTTACTTTGATTTCAGATGTATTTTTGTTTTAAATATATCTGAGTGATAATTTAATTCCTGAGATTTTTATTTACATAATAAAATTTTGAAATGATATATTTATTCAACTTGCACTTACTAGATACTTAAAATCTTGCTCACTCGACTCAAATAAAAAAGAAAATAACCTCAAGTTCCAGACCCATGCGCTCTCTCTGGACCAATTTACCATCATTTGTGTTTTGATACAAATAATTCAGTTAATTTTATTTATCACTAGTTATTATACCTTTGTCTAATGTAGCTATACCCTGATTTTGGTTGGAAGAACAGTAGAGAAAATTCAAACTCATTTCTTTGCGGCTGACAGTGAAAACATTTTCTTTTTACTAATTGTGTTATTTTATAAGTATTAATATTATCTATCAAAAATGACAGCTACAGATAACATGTCTTGAGATATGGATATATTAAAATAGTTTTAGTAACTAACTTCTACTGTTCTTTCTACCAAAATCATACTAAATGCACATAGGCAATTATTTTTTTGCTTGGTTTTAAATTATATTGAAAATAAATCCATAATGCATGTTAAATAGTGTCATTCATGATACAATGATAACCTGGTTTAAATAAGCTCAACTAAGGCTCTAGTATGACACTTCATTAAATTATAAAATAGGTTTGTAATAAGGCAGTGGTGTTCTAATTCAAATGTTCTAATTCCTTTTTAACACTATTGAAACAAAGGAAAAATTGCACCAAAAGGCTGTATTCAATTAAACATTGAAAGGAGGATAGAAGGTCAAGGCCTACACATCTACTAGAAAACTGTAGGCCTCAAAGTTCACAACAAAACACATAATTATGTAATTTTCGGGTTTGTCAAATGTGCCAAACGTTTATGTTCCGACGAAGAAGACCTTAACAAGCGATGTCAACAACTCTTCGAAGATTTCACAGCCTGAGGATACCCTAAGCCCAAGGTCATCAGTAAAAAAAAAAAAACAGAGCCCTATTCAATCAAGAGCCTATCAATAAACAACCCTCCAATGACATACCAATCACCACCCAGTATTATGAAGGACTAGACAAACTCAGATTAATCCTAAATACAGGCTACAATATCCAAACCTCATCACCTCTCACACAAAATCTTCTCAACAGTGCTCCAAGAATCACATTCAAATGTCCCCCTAATCTTGTAACAAATTGAGATGCAGTGCCTGCAAAATTCACCAACCTTCCACTCCATTAAACAGCAGACTCATACAAATGTAATACCCCAAGAAAGGTCACTATGACTGCTACACAGAAAATATTATATTCCAGCTACAATGTAACTAATACATTGCTGAATACATTGGCCTCACCACAGGAACACTCAGCCAATGAATGAATGGTCGCCGTTTTAATACCAACCACAACGACCCTTACAAACCAGTAGCACTTTATGCCCAAACACATAATTCAGATTTTGACTCATGCTATAGTTCTAGAGTTATGCAAGCCCTCCCCAATAGTTGCATTGCTTCCCAAATTCGTAGGTGGGACTTGCCCACCAATATAGAACCAAATCCAGGCACCCTCCTGGCCTCAACCTTAGATAACCTTCTTTCCTTTTCTTATAAACAGGCCTACTCACATCAGTCAGTCATTTCTATATAAACAATAATAACAGACAATTTAAATTAATTTTACAATTAGATATAAAATATATACAACATTCTATTCATCTACCTAAAAGACAGAAGTTTGAACAGCCTAAACCTTGTTTTGAAACAATAAGCAGGCAACAACGGAATCTAAGTCCAGTATGTGAAGAAGGGGACTGATATACACCAGCGATGACATAATTATGTGTTTTGTTATGTTTTAATTGTGAACTTTGAATCCTACAGTCTTCTGGTAAGTGTGTAGGCCTTGCCCTTCTATCCTTAATTTTTTGAACATTATTGAATTTCAATTCATTCCTAATCCCATTCAGCTAATAAAAACAAATTAAAACCAATGGCTGAATAGGATAAGATGTTATACTCATATTGTACATTGTACTTAGTCATCGTTGTCAGATGATCGATATTCAAACCCTACAAAAAGCAATAATTATAATCACGTATTACAGTAATGTACTGTTACTGTGATAATACAGGAAGAACATGAGAGAGTAGAGGGAGCAAGACTGAGATGGTATGGGCATATGATGATGGATAAGAAGATGCCAAAAAAGATGATGGAAATGATGTAGGGAAAAGGCTGAAAGGGAGACCAAGAAAGAGATGGGAGGAGCAAATAACAAAAAGTTTGGAAGTGAGAGGAGGATAATGGAAGCAATTAAAGGAGATAGAATGGTGGAAGGATAAAAGGAAGATGGAGGCATTTTAATAAACTGACCCGGCCCCAGGCTGGAGACAGGTGATGATGATGATATGAATTAATTTAAAACATCTTTTTACTTTCTGAATTGGTTTGAAAAAAGAAAGTTACCAGAAAAATGTAGGCTCAAAGTTCATCATTAAAGCACAGTAAAACATATATACAGTAATTTTCAGGACACACACAGCCCTGTTCTATTCTCTTCTGCTGAAGAGGAGGCTCTATGTTCCCGGAAATTACTGGGAAGTATTTTGTTATGTTTTAAATGTTATCTTTGGGACGCAAATATTTCTGTTACCCAAGCTTTTAGGCCTTGCACTTTTCTTTTCTTTTCAATGTTTACTAAATGCAGTCATTTAGTGCCACTCTTTCTTGTCTATTAATTAGAAAAATGAAATTAGTTCTTTCCAATCAAATGTTCCAACACCATTGAACATTTTTTTAAAATTACAAATCCTTTAAATATTTGGCTAAATTAACGTTTGTACTGCAGCCTTAGTTCGTAGTAAATTACAATGTAATCATTTGAAAAAGAATACTACCTAGATAATACAAAGTTGGTGCTATGTTATGTCCCCACAGTCTTTGGTTGATTTGCCGTCAATCCCTGAGTCTTGGTGCTCTGCAGACGACAGGTCAGAAGGATTCAAGACAATATCCAGTGACTTGGTCAGGCCCCAGACACTTCCTAATGTAAAGATTGAACAATTTTAGTAATAACACCCCTTATAAAGGAAATAACAAAGTAAATTAGAAGTAAGGGTGTGTGAATACCAAGATCGAATAGTTAGTTCTTTTGTTCATTATTTCTTTAAAGCCCCACAAATCATGGGGTTTTCTGGCCTGAGCCAGGAGGTGGTCTGGTGAGCATTTCCCATGTGAGCGGGTTGAGGGGTTTAAAGAATGTCTTGGCCAACAAAGATGGAGGTAGAGATTTTGAAAACATAAGAAAAGGATGGAGAAATTTTCTACTCTATCTTCTTTATTTAAAAGAAAAGGGCAGCAGGAGAAGGTTGTAACATAACTTATTGAGATCAACCACTTTGTTTGTGACTGCAGGAGTGAAAGAAGAGAGAAAGAATGTAAGCAAGAAAGCAATAAAGAGAGAGGCAGCTACGTAGCAATATTAGTTGTGGATACTGAAGGGAAGTCAATACTAGACAACTCTTATTTCACTTATTTATTTTATTTAGCACTGTGTCTTACTACCCGTTCGGGTTATACGCTTAAGTACTAATTACGCTAATGGGCTAGGAATTGAGAAGCTTGAATTTAAAGGAAGTGAAACCATATTTACGCGGAGGGAGAGTGGAAAACCATTTAGGAAAAACCACCCCCAGTTCACTTGACTGAGTTTCGAACCTCAATCTTCTTGTCCTCGGCAGTCTAGCTCTACACCAAACTAGTGCGTTAGCCAACTGCGTTACTGAGGCGGTCATTTATTAATTAATTTCCTCCATACTTAATTATTTTTTTTTTCTGTTACTGCTAGACAAAAGTTTATTTTTTAACTAGGTAGATAATGTATGAATGTTATTTGAAAAAATTTTTTAAGATGATTTTTGGGTTTCTAGGATGAAATGTATTTTTACTATATAATTTTTATAATATTATAATATAACGCCATTCAGAAGTTTTAGTCTTTTTTGAATTTGTAAGATATTAGTAATCTATCATTGATTTTTTTTATGTTCGTTAAAAGTTCCATGAATAATCAAACCAATATTTGTGGCAATAACCAATTTTTCTTTCCTCTTTCTCCAGTAACAACCGTGATCTTGTGTAAAGTGTTAAATACATTGGTATTGTATGTTCCTATCCCTCGCTTCCATACTTTACTAAGTTTTAAAAGGTTTTGAATGTTTTATTGGCAATTATTATTATTACCTTGTCTGACATGGGCATAGTTGGAAGGAGCACTGAGCGGTTGCTGTCTTCTAGGCTGTAAAGGCGGGAGTGTTATCCTAGGGTTACTCCCCAGTGATAGAGTCAACTCCCCAAGTGGTGCTGGAGACGTCTTGTTAGACCGACGCAGTAAGGATTTCCTTTTTTTAAGTTTCCTGCCTTCCAGCTCCAGTTGCTCTGAAAGATTAAGAGTATCTTTATCAACGTGTATAGACTAAAAATGTTCCATTGCTAAGCTGCTGTATTAAACTCCTTCATGCCGACTTTGAGGTTGTTCAAAGGATTTGTGTTTAAACGCTGTAGAGCCCCTACAGGTGCGCCCAAGAGATGGCTTCTCTCAGGAGCACACCCAAAAGTTAATTCACTTTGAAGCCAAATCAGGCGAACTCAGAATAACATGAAAGTGGTTTTATAATTTCCATATTTTTTTAAAACTACGTATTACTAACCATTCGAGTTATATGTATGTGTAATTATTACACTATTGAACTATGGGAAAGTGTACCAGCATTTGCATGATGAGAGAATGGAAAACCATTAAGGAAAAACTACCCTCAATACACCTGACAGGGATTCAAATCCTAATCTACCTGCCATAGGCAGTCCAGTCTATAGCCAGAGTGACGCCTTAATTCATCAACCACTGAAACAGGTAATTTCCAAATTAAAACAATCATTTGATATGAAATAATTAAAACTATGCGCCAAATAATTTGTGTTGGCTGGTATTGCCAAGCCGCAACAAGTTGGCACTTAGAGCAAATGTTGTTGGGGGAAGTACCTATCTTCTTTTGTCCTTGCCAACCATTGTGATAGTGTGACAACTTTTTTTCTATATTATTGTCAGTAACAAATAAGCATAGTCAGAGACACCGTGAGCATAAAGTCGAAACTAAGCGACCGCCCAGGGCGCCAGAAGAAGTTGACGGCAGACCTAAGATGATTTACAGTTTATGAAAAAGTAGCTAGAATAAAAATTAAAGGGTGTCTGAGAAAGCAACACAACAAGACGTTTTAGAATACTTTTGTAGGTCCAACTTACCAGACAGTTTGCCTAATTTATTTGTTGCCTTAAGAATTTTACTGACACTGCCTGTATCTATAGCCAGTGGCTTTTCTAAGTTAAATTTGATTAATACATATATTTGATCATCAATGAAACAAAAAAGACTAGTGAGATTGTCAACTCTATCTAAGAGCAGGAAATAGCTCAAACTATTGACTTAAATGAACTAATTTCAACGTTTTCAAAGCTGAAGCCAAGAAAAAAGAAAATGTAGTATTTAGCAATTCAGTCTTACAGTTCTAGTTAATTTTCATGTATTCACTTTTAATAAAAATAAATATTGCTCAACATTTGATACTAATTTCATTTCCGGCAATAAATATGTATTAATTATTTACTTAATTGTGTTTTTTAATCTTTGAAAGTATGTGACTGATTTCCATTTCATGTGTGTTGAAAGTAGGAAGTCTATATAGATCAAAATTCAAAAGGTTTGAATATTTTTAATTAATATAAATAAAATGAGTGTTAACCGGGGAGAGGGACTCACAGAACTTTCGCCTAGGGCGCCAAGTTACCTTGCACCGGCCCTGAGCATAGTTGTAAATAAAATAGTGTAGAAAATAGATGAATTATTAATGGTCTTTGGCCATTCCTTCCACTAATCCTTACCATTTGCAATGTTTATTATGGAAACATTATGTATGATTCACAATTTTTGTATCAATGCAGTCATTTTCAAGAACACACTAAACTACACATAAATTGACAGCTGGGTGTATTTCAAAAAATCAATTAAAATAATTTAGTTTACATTTGTCCCACATATTTATAAAATTATGTATTTCATAAATTTTGTTTTTATAGTGTGGTGTAAATATGGTCATAGTAAACTGAATAAAATTGGTTAATTAAAGCATGTGATAAAAATTTCACTCCCCAAACATTTTATAAAGGGGGTTGAAGAGTGTTTGAGTGCACAAATTTAAGATAGCTATGGATAAAAAAAAATCACTACATTAGTTTCTTGTAATAATTAATTACTTCCACATTGCAAGCATTAAGACTTTCATATTATTCATTATTCCTTTCCATTCAACAACACAGTGAAAACATGGTCTTGAGACTTGAATCTATGTTGGGAGGTGGAGAATGGCCACGCTGTTAAAAGTGCCAAGGTCAAGCTAATTTGTATTTTTAATGGCTCAAGAATAAATGAGAAAGTAGGGGCATATAGATTTTAGTAATTACCCCCCAAAAAATGGATGGACATTTTCTTTGTCGATGGATAGAAACTTCAAAATTTTTAATCTAAATCTGAATATTGCCAAAATTCGTTATCAATTCTATCTACTGTATATTTATTGAATTTGTAATTTCAAATCCAAATAGATTCCAAATTTGGATTCTGTGTAATTTAATTCAAAATTCAAATCTAATAGGCAAACATTTAAATAATTTAACTTTTGCAAATAAGTCCATAATCCATTAATTGACTTGAATATATAAACTTGTGAATCTCATAACATTTAAATCTAGTAATTATTTGAACAGAGTTTATTGATTTTGTTTTATTAATGGTCTCAAACTAAAAATTAGGGATGGGCCACTCGAATCTTCCAATCCACCGAATCCTGACAAGTATTCAAAATTCGAGGATTCAGTGTTTTACTAGATTCGATGGTTGAATCTTTCACCTGATAAACAAAGCATAGTAATATTATTTTGAATTAAAAAATTATTTAGCTAGGCCTACTTGAAAAGCATAACTTAATCCGTAATCTTTATTTTGTCGGACAAAAGAGATTTGCTACGAATAAAATCAGTATTTAAAAAAATGAAAATAATTGTTAGGTGTGGAAAATCTTACGTGTCCCACTACCCTACCTCCCACCTCTATGAGAAACTTGGACTCGACTGTTTCAGCACATGCTCACTTCTAAAACTTTCACCTCACAAACAATCTTGTACATATTTTCATGAACACATTAAAACTCTTCAAAAACGAAAATAAAAACTAGAATTACAAATAAACTCAAAATAATTAAAACAAATTATGGCTTTTTTATAACAAAAATAAGAACACATTACACAATATGTATAATGTATGTAATATGTAAATGCAAAGTATAAAAATGAGGTGGCCCAATGGCTAAATAATTTTATTCATGACTGTTGAGGAATTGCTAGTATAATTTGCTTCATCCAATATTGTTATTATTGGTTTTAATTATCTACAACTATGCATAGAACCCCAATTTATTGCATACGATCCTTAAGTTAGATATTTTGTTGGGTTTCATGAAAAATAAATACTGCCAACAGACACCGATAAATATGTGTATTAATGCCTAGCGACCAAAGTATTGTGTATCGATTGTTTGTTTGGAATCGATTCAGGTAAGCTGATCACTTAGTAAGCGCTATCGAGTTTTAAGAATCAAATAACAACTTGCTAATTCATAATTTGTTTTTAAATTGATTTTAACTAAGAGTTTTTAAATATGTTATTGAAGTAATTGTAAAAATATTCAAAAGTAGTCTTGCCTAATAAAATGGGAATGAACATATTGCAAGAGTCGAAAATATGTTCATGTTATAAATAGAATGATTTCTTAGAAATCTATACATTGCAAGAATCAAAAATATATTTCTTGTTTTCTATGAGAAGATAGATGATAGATTTATATTAAAATAATAATAAAACATACCTAGGCATTATTGAGTTCATTATTTCCAATGTATGTTTAATTGTTAAGCATGTTGTTTTAGTCTTTATTAAAAAAAAATCTGTTTGTATTTTTATCTTTGCTTTCTTATTAAAATAAATTATAATCCTGCAATGATGATTAAAGTTGATCAAAGGTTAACTATGCCTAATCAATTTATTTCACATGTTTTTTTTAGAAACTTAACTCATTCTAACAACACTTTTAAAAATAAATAAAAGACACTCAAATTTTGATTGATTTGATTTTTAAACAATAATGAGTCTAGATTGTTTAATTTGGCTGGATTTTAACCTGTATTTTGCGAGGGGTGGCTGGGGTTGATTAAAATTATTAAAAGCATGATTGAAATCAATCTTAATTTACAGTTTACACTTATATTGTGTAATGTAGGTCTAATGTGTAAATCATTACAATTTTTAACAATTTGCTAGGATTCGGATTTGGATTCGAGAAATAGTGGATTCGTCCCATCTCTACTAAAAATAATAATATATTTTTTTTTAATTTGATAAAATTTGATTGTAAAAGATTCAATCTGAAACATATTAACTATACAATTTGGATATGATTCAACACATTTTCATTAATAAATATTCAATTTGGATTAAATGTGAACAGTTTTATTTTTAAATATTCGATTCGACTGGGAGAATGGTAGGCCCTGAGACAACACTTTACAGTGTGTACAACCCAAGTGTTGAGTTAACTCGAAATAAGTTGTAAGAATCAAGAAGAAAGCCATGTAATACCTCGCACAGCCCCAGTGACACTGCTAGCTGAAGCGGGGCGTGGGGGCTCTATTCTTTCCCTGCTGGTCTTGGTGGCAATTGAGACGTTGTCATACTCAGCGTCTAATTCCACATAGTTGACAAGGCCTGCCAAAGAGGTCACTCTGTCAGCACTGTCATCCACTGTCCCTGGAATGCTGGTCTCTTCCTCTACTGGGGTGTGTGGGACTCTGCGTGGGGTCGCTGGTCCCTCCCCTTGACACCGGGAATCCATCATGGTAGTGGTAGTAGTAGTTGTCTAGTCATAATAAACAGATGGTATTAGGGTTGGTATATTTGGATATCCAAGATTTTATGAATTGGAATATTTAAAAAAGATCTTTATAGCATCAGATGTAACACAGACAAACAACTTTTTTTTTGTGGTTGTAAGGGAGTTTTGGTACTGTGGTTACACATAATTTTCATCAATCAGTACCATCATGTCCCGCTTGTAAACACTCCCCTTTTTATTTTATTGTCAGCGGCCACAGTAGATTAAAAAAAATCCTTATTTGTCTAGGGAAGAAGAGATGGAAATATATCACTCTCTTTGATGGCTGCATGGTCTCTCGGGGTTCAATGCTGATTTTTCCTAAATGGTTTTCCCACTCGGCCTCCATGCAAATGCAGGTACACTTCCTCTAAATTAAACCTTACTAATTCCTAACACATTAGTGTAATTAGTACATAGGTGTACAACCCAAATGGGTAGTAAGATGTGGCACTAATTTTTTTTTAACAACTCAAGCCAGCTCAGAAATTCCTTGGAAATTGGATGACTGAAGCAGCTATTTGAAATTTCTTTATCCAGTAGTTAGGGCTTTATCCATCCTTGTCCTAGATAAAAACCACTTTATTTTACTTTTTAATTTCTTAGGAAGCTAAGCATCCGGGTTATCTACAGCTAACAATAAATTAGGGACACAGGAAGCAGAGGTGGTAAAACAACAGGAAGATATTTTAAAATGCATCTAATTGATCAAAGATCTTAACACTCACATCTCTTATTTTTCTCTTTCCAATCCCTAGGGGTGAAAAGAAACACTTCGACTCATGAAAGTATTTAAATTGGGCTATTGAAAGTGAAAATATGGAAAGCAATTTTTTTTTCTTAGAAATTTTTTTTTATTATTATCAATCATTGCATATAAATAAGTTGTATATATTGATTTTTACAAAATTTCGTGTATTTATATTTTTATTTATTTTGATGCAGATTTGTGGTAAATAAAATGATTGCAGTAGCCCCATGGCTTCCTTGGTGCTGACTCACAGCTGACTTCTGACAGTCAACATTTAGGTATATACCTAAATTTTGACTGTCAGAAGTGACAGCTGCTAAACACATGTTTTTGCAGATCATATGGCTCGGCGTAGGGATACATAATTTGGTCTGGTAACTTTTCAAAGCCGTCAACTGTCAGCTGTCAGTCAGCACCAAAGAAGCCATAGGGCTACTATAGCTTTTGTTAAATAAAATTTTGGGTTTTGCTTTTAAAAAGTCAATAAATGTTAATTTGTTTACTACTTACTTGAGTTATATGCATGTGTACCAATTACGCTAATGTAATGTAATGGTAATATATAATTTTTTTTCTTTAGTTAGTTTAATTACAACAATATCTTCTTACTGTCTAATCAGATTATCTCTATAAAATATTTATTTTTATTTGTGTTATCCTAGAAGAAATTACTGTATTTTGAAAATCTTAATGCAACATTTGAAATAATTAGCAAGAGATGGAAGAAGTATTGAGAGGAGAAAGGAGGAGAGTGGTTGATGGAAAGAGAAAGATGGAGGCATTTTACTAATCTGACTGGGATACAGGCTGGAAACAGTTGTTGATGATGATAATATAATGAACTAAAATAATCATGAGGTTGGTAATCACAACCAGTTCAGCTATAGGTTTGAAGGGGTCCGTAGCCATTGGAACATCTTCTTGAGTTTGGACAGTAACACCGTTGAAATCTCCTCTCTCCTCTTTTGCCAGTCTAACTCTCTCCTGTCTGTCTTTCCTCTCCTGTTCCAGAAGCTTGCGCTGGTCAGCCAAGTCACTCTCCACACGGGCATTCAGTCGAACATAGTCCCTCATAATAAGGTTCAACAACCATCTGGAAATAGTATCCACTGAATTAAAACTCTTGACATAGTTGTAACGTTACTACTTATAGCGGCTTAATTTAATTTTTTTTTATTAGCACCGCATCTTACTACAAGTTCAGTTATATGCAAAATTACTAATTACAATGAGTTGAGAATGGAGGATGAATTAAAAGAAATGTACCTGCACTTGCATGGAGGGAGAGTGGTAAACCACACTCAGCACACCCAACTGGGATTAAAACCTCAATCACTCTGTTATTGGCAGTCTAGTTTAACAGAGAGTGACCCTTAACCATGTGGCAATGAAGCAAGTGACTAATTAGAACACTAAAAAGAATGAATGAGAGTTTTTTCAGTGTGTAAGAACAAAATTTATGAATAGGTCAAAATACTTTTTAATATATATATATATATATTACTAGAACAGGGATCTCCAAACTATGGCTTGTGGGTGACATCTGGCCCACCACAAAATTATCTCGGCCCAACTCAAGATTTTATTAAAAAAAAAATTGTTTCCCTTTGTTATTTCTTAGCCACACAGTATTTTGACATGTTCAGTTCCTGTCCGCATGCATGCTTCCTCCGTGACACCAAAATCTCCCATTGCTATCCCAGAGTAAATATGAGTTTCTGTTCCTTGAAAATACGTGTGCCTTTCTTTTATTTAAATTACATTTATCTTTCATTCTGAATAGTCATGCTGATTTTCCCAAAAAGATCCAAATAAATACTATTAATGCATTTAAAAAAATGTGTTTTCTACTAGAGCGCAGGAAAATGTTTAAAATATATTATTGGCCCGGTACTAGAGTAAAATGCATAAGGAATAAGCAGGACATAGGTGGAACCAAACTTACAATTTATAAAGTTGGCTAAGCATGTATTATGAAAAAGTGTTGCTAACAAGCTTGTAATAAAGATCAAACTTATTTTTAACAGTTTTTTAGAATGCTCTTAAAACACTAAATTATGACAATTTCCTAATCTTTAAATCAATGAAAAATTATTCAAGGATTACAATATACCAATATTTTGTTTGATAATTTGCCTGTTTTATGTAAAACAAATCATTTACTTTTATTTTAATATATAACATAGTAGGGTTGTAATGTGTTTATTTTAATTTTTTTAATACAAATGATAAAACCTCAATATGCAAGAGTTTTCAAATTTGATTTACAACATTTAATGTTTTACATACTTTTGTGTACTTGTATATTAAATATGTGCATATGTAAGGTTAAGTACTGTCACAAAATGTATACAATTCTAATGATAGTACTTGTAGCCATTGTGAACGCCTGGATCCACCTTCCTTCTCCCATGCCCTCTGCAGACAGCCGAACATGTCTCCACAAGGGTGGGACAACGCTGTTGGTTCACTATGGCCTCCACGTTCAGCCGCTCAACTATGTCCAGTTCATCGAGGGCACCTTCTTTGTCTTGTTTGTTGGCTAGCCTGACATAGCAGTACCAATGCCATTATACACAAGCCATAAATGATAATTTATGTAGAAAATAGAATCGGAATGTTGAAAATAAGTATAAAGTTATTCAACTTTACAAGGAACATATTTTAAAAATGATTTAATGCAGAGGGGAAGGACAAGATATGTAAGAAGTAAATCTACTAGGTTTGCTTAGAAGGATGATAAAAAAACAAATACAGGAGATGTTTTCTTTAGTTCACAGCTTGTACACTACATGTGTTACCAACTTATAATTAAAATCTGATATAAAAACAGGGTAGACAAAATTTACACTTAATTAAGACTGATGTAAAATGTAGGCTTTGTGATGAATTGCAAACATAATTGTGTGAGAGAAATATTATACACACATTTGTTGCCAAAATCTTACTTGTGGAAAAACTGACAAAAAAAATTAACTTCTAAATTTTGTATTTTTCCTAGTCGACCAAAATAAATGTTAAAACGGTAATTTAGCCGTCAAGTAGATGGTTCCCACCTCTTTGAATGGAGTACCAGCCCAACAATTTCTGTAATTTTGACAACCATTAAGATAGTGCTGAATATTTACTATTTCGGTACATTTTTAACAGTGTGCATTCTTAACGTGAACAAATGTTGCCACCCTTCCAAACAAAGTTTAAATATGTTTTACTTGTGGATAGACTTGGTCTGAATATATTTCTAAGATTTGATGAAGCCCTATCCTTTTCAGACTTTAATTTGCTTGTTTGGTTTGACTTCTCAAGGTGTATCACCGGGAATACTGTATGTAGCACTGATGGTAGGTGTACCACAGTTTGGGAACCGCTGGTCTAGTATTTTATAAATTTACTAGCAAAATAAATTATCATCAAATCACTGTAACTAATTTAAACATTTATTTCAATAAGGAAAACCGCTTTTCGCTTTATGAGGCAATTGCATTATATTCGAAAGAAGGTACAGTAAAGGTGGAGAGAAACATATAAAAGGGACGAACACAATATGGCTTTTACAATGAAAAGAACCCAGTTCACACTTTACATTGCTGTGACGATCGATTTTCTTTAAGAGGCAACCATTATTTCTTTGTCCATTGGCAGCAATGTAATTTAAACATTTGAGAGTTTCAAAGCACTTTTATTCGATTTTGGTATTTACCAGGCTTGCTACCGGTTTGAGTAAGCCACAGATTACTGTAATTAATCCATAAAAACAAGATGAATTGAGTGAGTGTTAAAGAAATACATCAGAATTCACTTAGAGGGGAAAATGAAAACCACCAATGACAAAAACCAGCTCCAGTTAACTTAGTTTAGGTTGTTATATATTTGTTAGCTTGTACATTTTGTAACCAACAAATTCACTCCTATTTAAAAACTGATTAACAAAATGTGTTTTGAAGAAGTTAAGCTTTTTTTTAAATGTAATGAAACTGTGCTAACAGATAGAATGATATTCAAGAGGAGATTAGAAACAGAATTCATGTTGGCAAATTCGTTACTATTCTGTTTGTAAGCTTCTGTCAGCTCATCTTCTGTCTCGAAATATTAAAGTGAGAATTTTACAAAACTATAATCATACCCACTGTTCTTTATGGATGTAAAATGTGGTTATCGACTCTGCACAAAGAGAATTAGATTAGAGTTTTTGAGAACAAAGTGTTGAGAAAGATATTTGGACATAAGAGGGATGGATGAAAAAATCAGAAGAATAGCCAAAGTTCTTTATTGAAGAACATCATGGTTTGTATTAGAAATGGATCGAATCCACTATTTTACAAATCCAAATTTCACATATTACCTTTTAATCTTGAAAAAAATTATTAATATAAGAGGATATATAGATAGAATAATATAAAATACAAATAATAACTAAATGTTAACATTTTTTCATATAATCCATCCATTATAACATTCATAAATTCAGTTAAGTGTTAAGTTACTGGTTCAGGGTCTGGTTAAGTTCATCGTATAACTATAATTGGTTCTAGACTACCAATAATCAGTATCAGAGCTCTAAAACAAATTTCACTTGAAAAATTAATTATTTTGTTTTAAGGAAGTGGGTCTTGAACACAATTTTTTTTTTTACTATCAAATCTCAAATATCCTTAAAGATTTGAGGGTCCCATCCCCATTTCATATGCATTCCCAAACATATTAAGGATAAGGCCAGGGTGGGGGGTTGCATGATGACAGTCGTGTACACAAAATTTTAGTTGGGAAACCTGAAAATACAAGACCCCTTGGTATACCAATACGCCAATGGAAGACCACGTGAGAATGTATTTTTGAAAGATGTTGGGTGTTAGATTGGGGATTGGATGGAGGTGTCTCATGATAAGGTTGAATGGTGATCCTACATTCTGGTGGTCATTAACTTTCAAGTTCCTTAAGGCCATAGAGTAAAGGGGTTATTCTAAACATTATCATTAACATATGTCAGAGATATTAGCCAGTATTAAATAGCTTTTGCTAATTTTTTTTTTTTGCAATACAGCCAACCCAACGAATAACAATCTATTCCAAGAGTAAGAGCTTGGATGCTTTTCACAAGATGGAAGTATATTTTTTAAAGTTTAGTTTAACTTTTCCCATAAACTAATATATTTGATTCTAAATAATGTACTAGAAAATATCTGGTAATAGTGAGTATTTATATTTTTATATATGCTGGGATAACTAAAGGTAAAGAATGGCTTGATCATTATAAAGTATATGAGTAGGTGCTGATATTATTTTTAAAGCAGTGCACTATAATTTTCAAATCACTTATGTTGAAATAGTTAAACTGCTGTCACATAATTTATAAGGAAATAGCAGCAAAACATAAAATGTCAACTATAAATTATTTTGTTACACGATACTTAAAACTTAATAAATTGTTTTAAAGTAATAACTATATTAGTTCAATGATAAGCAAGTAAATAATCATTCATTTTAATAGTAGAAATTTAGAGCATACATCAAGTATGTGTATTAATGGGCAATTTCAAAGCAAGTCATTTTCTATTTATTTTACTGACAATGTTTGTTATTTATAATAAAATAAGTAAAATTGATAAAGCATAGTTGTTTGGAATAGTGTGTTGCCCAAAATTAAAAGGCTATAAAATGCAGAAAAAAAATCAAGTTTTTTTTAGGAAAATATTTGATCTGTATAATCTTCCCATTTTAAAGAATGGGATGATTAATTTCAACGCCATTTTATAAAAAAGTATAGTGTACTATCGTACATTTACGATTTGTATGAATGGTTTCAATTTAATTTTCAATCAAATTAAATGTGAAAATGGAGCTCTTCTGCTTGGTGCACTCTAAGGGCTGCTTGTCACAATGTTAATATTTTGAAAAACATAGTTAGAGATTGTTTAGTAAGGAACACTTATATAAATAAATTGTAAAATTCAATTTTAATTAAGTAGGTTATATGTTCTGTTTGATAAAAGTATATCTATATTCTTTTAAGTGAAAAACTATATTATGATTACAGCTTCAAATGAAAAAATTAGTGATAAACTATGAGTTTATTTTACACAGACTTCAACGTCGTAACATACAGTTCACTTAACAGTACAAATAGTAAACAAGTGACAAATTTGTTAATATACATCTATGTAAAAATGTTAAAAATTATTAATATATTACTAATTATAAAGTTGGTAAGTAAACAAATGTTATGAGTATTAAATTTGTGTGTTATTTAATATGTTAAATGATATTAAATTATTTACTTATTAATTGATAAAAAGAAAGACAATTGTTAAAATAATAAAATTCAATTATAAACAGGTGGAGAAAATTTGTTTTGTTTATAAAATGTCTTATTATATACTATTAAATAACAAACACATATGTAATTATTTAAAAAATCTTGAATTTGAAATAATACTGTAAGTTAAATGGCAATGATTTAGTTATTGTGACATAAAATACACATAAAACATATATAGTTCGTTCATAAATTGGAAAGAACACGTTAAAATAAAATAATATATTAGAACTTCCAATAGGTTGAAATGCACGTCATTTGGCAGGTTTAATAATATATAAAGTTTATAGTATTTGTTCTTAAATGTTTGTCAATTATGATAGAAATTTGAAGTCTTATGTAAATAGGAAACAGTCGATGTATTGAAAGAGTATAGTTTGAGAAAGTTGTAATTAAATTGGGTTTAATGAAAAATTAAAATTGAATTATTTCTTATCTTATTCCCTTGTTCCTTGGTATTACATTCTTGAGATGTTTATATGTATTTCGACATGTTTCGACGCGACTACGGCGTCATTTTCAAGACTAAAAAGAGAAAAAGAAATTAATGCAAATATATGTACCATAACCATGCCCTGCCAATGATTGTTTATATGAAAAGGTTAATAAAGAATTTAAGATACAAAATGTTTGAGAAATATAAGTAGAATATTTACCATGATTGAAGAAATTTGTGAGTTTCCCATCTGATGGCGTGAGGAAGACTAAATTGTGAAAGAGATTTGTATGTAATAAGAAAACGAATATGATCTGGAATAATCTGACTGAAAAGTCAAAGATATGAAATCAGGGGAGGTCAATGCTGTGTAGAGTGAGTTTTGAAAATAATTAGATAGATTTATAGAAAAAATGTGTATGTTATAAGAATTATTTAAGGGTAGGGGACGATGAAGAAGATGAAGGGAAATAAGGAAGAGAAGAAGGGTGCTAATCTTCTTGACACTGGCCCGATCAGGTCTATAACTACTATGGATGGATGGGCAGGTTTTGGATGGGATTAAAGGGTTATTTCATTTTGGTATGTTGGGGGAGTTTCCTGAGGGTGTTGATGAGAATTTGATTTTCAAAATTAGTTTGTTCGTTTAATACGGTTTTTTTGTTTAGTATTGCGGTTTGAATGAATATGTTTTCAGCAGTGTTCATGGATGTGCCTTTAGATGTGTTGAAAAGTAATTTCATACTATTTTCCATAGGGGTCGGTTGATGTCCTGATTTTTTGAGATGGTCAGAAAATTTAGATTTATTTCTGTCATGTTTGAAATCACTAATATGTTCAAAATATCTGGTTGAGATTTTCCGGCCGCTTTGGCCAATATACACACTGTTACAGTTACAGGTTAATTGATATATACCGCTTTTTTCATATTGATTGTTCTTGTTTAAATTAGAATTGTTAATGTATTTTTTGATGTTGTTGTTTGTGCTGAAAGCAATTTTTAGTTTCTGTTTTTTGAAAATATTGGTGATTCTATTAATCTCAGTTCCAGTATAATTAAATTTGATCCATTTGGTATTGTTTTTAGAGTTGATATTTGGATTGATGAGGGTGGATTTAAACTTCATTTGTGATTTGTGTTCCTTACTAAACAATCTCTAACTATGTTTTTCAAAATCTTAATGCTACCCAAGCAAAGAAATGTAAGAAGTATATTAACATCAAAATTAACCTCAAAAAGACTACTGCGAATCTATGGTTCAACCACCAATGCATTGCCAATGATATCATACCTACATTTGCCAAATTTAAATACAAATCCAATTACTTTAGAATTAACAAATTCAACAAATCCATTCAAAATGCTAGAATTAAATTTGAAATCTCCTATTTACATAGAAAACAGCAATTTCTTAACTTGCAAGCATACCAACTTCATCTTGAACTCAGCAATTCAATTCATCCCATAATCTGGCACAACATCTCACTTCACATCCAAGACAAAATTAACAAGCTTCTAATCTAAAAAAACCACACCCTCAAGAACAAAATTAATAACTTAATTAGAATGAAAAAACCCCACAAAACTTCAATTATCCCACAATATCACAAATTCTACCCCCGAATTCTCAACCTAACAAACATCAAACTCTCTCATGAAGAAGAATCCATACTGCATAAAGGATACAAATTTAACTGTCTTGAACACTCTATTACAAACACAATTCACTCATGCATTATTGACAGTGAAGAAGCAATAAAATATATAGATCCTGACATCAAAAATCAAACAAGACACCTCATTGCCAACCAGATACACAAAATTATTGTCAATAATCAAAACAACAAAACAAACCAAAAAGACCACTTCATCCTCAAAAATTTAAAGAAGAAGCTAAAAACAGAAAACATCATCAATGTTAAAGCCGACAAAGGAAACACCATTGTACTTATACATCATAATGACTACATCTCCAAAACCATGGATTTCATCAATAACAACAACATTACAGAACTTAAAAACGACCCCACATCCAAATACCAAAAAGACATAAAATCTTCTCTGAAAAATGCTCCTTTAATTATTCCTCCCAAAGACACATTTAAATTCATCAATATGAACCCTAAAGCACCAAACTTCACTTCTCTGCCCAAAATTCATAAACCAAACATTCCCATAAGACCGCTCGTAAATTATCAAAATGCACCAGCTTACAAAACAACAAAATACCTAGCCAAGACACTTCAACATAACTTACAACTTCCATATAAATACAATGTTAAAAGTTCATACGACCTGACAAACAAACTTCAAAACATTTCTTTAAACAATAAAACCAAATTTCTATCACTCGACATCACTAATTTATACACAAATGTACCTGTCAATGAAACTATCAACATTACAAAAACCATTCTAGAAAACAACAATGCTTCTCATGACTACATCAAACAAATTACAAATATCCTTCAAACAGTTTCCAATCAAAATTATTTTAAATACAATAACAAATTCTACTCACAAAACGATGGTTTAGTAATGGGCTCTCCAATTTCTTGTTTAATGTCTGAAATATTTCTACAACATTATGATGACAAAATATTTAACACACTTAATTCCATCATGAAGATTAAATTTTACTGTCGTTATGTAGACGATATCCTTGTGATTTATGAACGTGATTCCAACTCAACCCCACCTGATCCAACTTCTCTTCTCAATGACATCCACTCTAACTTAAAATTCACCATTGAACACGAAATCAATAACAGCATCAATTACCTTGATATCAGCATCCTCAAGAATAAATCTAATAAGTTCGAATACAAAATCTATAGAAAACCCACTCACACCGATGCTATTATCCCTAATGACTCTAACCACCCCACCATTCATAAAAGAGCTGCTTTCAATAGCCTTATCTACAGGTTACTCCACATCCCTTTGAACAGAAAGAATTTTAGAAACGAACTAAACATAATCAAACAAATTGCTGTCTCTAATGGTTATTCCCATTCTTTAGTTTACCGCATTCTTCAGAAACAAAAATCACAAATGAAGTTTAAATCCACCCTCATCAATCCAAATATCAACTCTAAAAACAATACCAAATGGATCAAATTTAATTATACTGGAACTGAGATTAATAGAATCACCAATATTTTCAAAAAACAGAAACTAAAAATTGCTTTCAGCACAAACAACAACATCAAAAAATACATTAACAATTCTAATTTAAACAAGAACAATCAATATGAAAAAAGCGGTATATATCAATTAACCTGTAACTGTAACAGTGTGTATATTGGCCAAAGCGGCCGGAAAATCTCAACCAGATATTTTGAACATATTAGTGATTTCAAACATGACAGAAATAAATCTAAATTTTCTGACCATCTCAAAAAATCAGGACATCAACCGACCCCTATGGAAAATAGTATGAAATTACTTTTCAACACATCTAAAGGCACATCCATGAACACTGCTGAAAACATATTCATTCAAACCGCAATACTAAACAAAAAAACCGTATTAAACGAACAAACTAATTTTGAAAATCAAATTCTCATCAACACCCTTAGGAAACTCCCCCAACATACCAAAATGAAATAACCCTTTAATCCCATCCAAAACCTGCCCATCCATCCATAGTAGTTATAGACCTGATCGGGCCAGTGTCAAGAAGATTAGCACCCTTCTTCTCTTCCTTATTTCCCTTCATCTTCTTCATCGTCCCCTACCCTTAAATAATTCTTATAACATACACATTTTTTCTATAAATCTATCTAATTATTTTCAAAACTCACTCTACACAGCATTGACCTCCCCTGATTTCATATCTTTGACTTTTCAGTCAGATTATTCCAGATCATATTCGTTTTCTTATTACATACAAATCTCTTTCACAATTTAGTCTTCCTCACGCCATCAGATGGGAAACTCACAAATTTCTTCAATCATGGTAAATATTCTACTTATATTTCTCAAACATTTTGTATCTTAAATTCTTTATTAACCTTTTCATATAAACAATCATTGGCAGGGCATGGTTATGGTACATATATTTGCATTAATTTCTTTTTCTCTTTTTAGTCTTGAAAATGACGCCGTAGTCGCGTCGAAACATGTCGAAATACATATAAACATCTCAAGAATGTAATACCAAGGAACAAGGGAATAAGATAAGAAATAATTCAATTTTAATTTTTCATTAAACCCAATTTAATTACAACTTTCTCAAACTATACTCTTTCAATACATCGACTGTTTCCTATTTACATAAGACTTCAAATTTCTATCATAATTGACAAACATTTAAGAACAAATACTATAAACTTTATATATTATTAAACCTGCCAAATGACGTGCATTTCAACCTATTGGAAGTTCTAATATATTATTTTATTTTAACGTGTTCTTTCCAATTTATGAACGAACTATATATGTTTTATGTGTATTTTATGTCACAATAACTAAATCATTGCCATTTAACTTACAGTATTATTTCAAATTCAAGATTTTTTAAATAATTACATATGTGTTTGTTATTTAATAGTATATAATAAGACATTTTATAAACAAAACAAATTTTCTCCACCTGTTTATAATTGAATTTTATTATTTTAACAATTGTCTTTCTTTTTATCAATTAATAAGTAAATAATTTAATATCATTTAACATATTAAATAACACACAAATTTAATACTCATAACATTTGTTTACTTACCAACTTTATAATTAGTAATATATTAATAATTTTTTAACATTTTTACATAGATAGTATATTAACAAATTTGTCACTTGTTTACTATTTGTACTGTTAAGTGAACTGTATGTTACGACGTTGAAGTCTGTGTAAAATAAACTCATAGTTTATCACTAATTTTTTCATTTGAAGCTGTAATCATAATATAGTTTTTCACTTAAAAGAATATAGATATACTTTTATCAAACAGAACATATAACCTACTTAATTAAAATTGAATTTTACAATTTATTAATGTTAATATTGTTGAAATATTCCTAAGTCAACAACCTAAAGGTTAGTGTAATTTTATTTTATCCACCCGGAGCTGGGCAGCTAGTTAGTGGTGCCTGAATCGTCTAGAAGAAATCTCATGTACTAGGTGAATTTTATAAGTGATGTGGTTACTTGTTACCTTCCACAATGAATTTTTACAGCAAGAGCGAAAGGTCCTAACAATTTTGCCAGGAAAGGTACTATCACATAGCTCCCAAGGTTCTTTTACATTCCATAACTGACATGGGACAGACAGCTTTACTTTCCCTCCGAAGGAAGGTGTGCTATGAATTTTTAACGTTCAAGAAAAATCCATCAACCTCAGCCGATTTTGAACCCACAAAGTCCTGAGACGAGCACTTTACCCCAAGACCACCGGGATTGACATTTGGTATCGACAACTTGTCAAAAAAAAAATCTAACCTTAAAAACTAATAGACATTCTGTTTATTACTGTCTGTGACTTACAGAAGTACTGGTTTCCCTGCTAATTTGTCATGCGTAAGGAGAGTTTCCAAGACTTTACGTCCTTCATCGAGTCTTGAGACATCACTGGCATCAACAACAAATATCACACCATGGACCTGTTTGAAATAGTTTGCATCAATGAAATTAACTTATTCGAGTTCAGTAAGAAACATTAAAACTATTATTAGAAAAAGTTAAAAACTTGTCGTCGCACAAATAGTATGCATGATTTTGACATGAGAATTCCAAGGTTTCTGACTTGACATATGAATTCATGGTTCAATCTTAGGTGACTTTATTAAGGGTAGTTTCCAGCTTCTCTTTTAAAACATTCTGATAGTTATTTGTCTTATTTTCTGAATTAGTTTTCACTTAGATCAAGTCTTATAATTAAAAAAAATCATTCTTTTTTATTTGAACCTATGAAGTTTAATTCAAATGATACGTCAAGTCATGTGATCTACAGATGTCACTTTTGATAGATATCATCACTACCTATAAAATAATACTAATAATACAATGCGATGTTACCAATGTTGACCTAAGCCTCTTAATAACTCATGCTCTGTGATGGCTTTTGGGTGATCTATACTTTATAACATTATTTTAGTTTTTAAAATGTCAATATTTAGTTTTCACATAGCATAATATTGATCATATTATATTATTCTTATGGACTTTGCAATATTTTCTTTATTTTGTGTATTAATTTACATTGTATATACTAGCGTTTTTGTATTAGGGGCCTACTATTCCCCCCTCTTCCCCCCCACCCTAAATGTACTATATATTTTATTAAATCATTTCCAACTGAAACATAGACCTAATAGGACGAGAGATATCATTTTACAATCACGAGGACTGTGGTTGTTTGCTCTGTCCTACTTGTTTTTTATTATGTAAAGGATGGACATGTGTTCATTTAGATTTTATAGACGTCACCACATGGCCTAAATTGGGAGGTGTGTTTGTATAATATTGTAGTATTAAGAGTAAATAGCCAGAGCTATATTAATGGTATTTACTTCTGTTAGATATCATATTCTGAAAATTGAAAAATGACACCTGGACATGGGAATCAAACCCGTCATTTTTCAATTTTCAGAATATGATATCTAACTGAAGTAATTACCATTAATATAGCTCTGGCTATTTACTCTTAATATATATATGCATTCTCTTACAATTATAATAATTGTACAAATGGCAATAAGCCACTACCGAGTCGCAGATGGCTGCGTTATCTGATGGCTTGTGATATTAAATAAAATCACATAATTGTAGCTGATGATTTCCGCTAAGTCTATCATAGACTCTGCCTTAAAATATGAGTGAAGAATGACCCTGGGCACGGGACGAATCCTGGATAGCTCAGCGGTTAGAGCATTGGCGTACTATGCCAAAGGTCCCGGGTTCAATTCCTGTGTCCAGGTGTCATTTTTCAATTTTCAGAATATGATAATATTGTAGTGTTTTGGATTGTGAATGACAAAATGAGTATTGCACGGTGTTATGATCAGCAAATAAACAAATAGAATAGAGGTGCTGACCACGTAAACAGTGTCAGCATTACTGAGGGGGAAACCAGGCAGAATAAAGAATGGTGTGTTCAACTATTGGGCCTGACTATTTATTCACCAAAGAGTCTAGGGGCTCAAGCTGCCCGTTTTGGGGGCTATTCGGGTTAGGACGCCGGCACATCAGTACTTGTATTTGAGGACTACCACTCAATCCCCGGGTAGCAGGGTGCTGAGACGGTGTAGGATCACCTAGAGTTCAGACAGGCCATTATTTATTCCTTGCAATACTTCATTCTGTCACACGCTTCCAAGTACACTTGCAAGTTTTTATATTTTCAATATCACTATCAACATCACATTTGTAATAGACATAGTAGTACTTAAATAAAAACCATAAAATCCAAGTTAAAATTCAATCACGAACCCACACAATCATATATTCTCTCCATCCTTGGCCATACCGCATCCTGACAAGATTTAGATCCACTAAAATATAACACGTAGGTGAGGAGGAGGGAGGGTGGTGACAATTGATATATTTTGGTTTTATGTTTAGCACCAAATAATAAAACTTTTTTTATTATTTTTACTTGGGGTTTTATCTTATTAAAGTCAGTTGAAAATGACACTTGGACACAGGAATCAAATCCAGGACTCTGTAATTAGAGCGCCAATGCTCAACCACCGAGCTATCCAGGAATCACGCCATTCTATGAGTGAAAGGTGACTCTAAGCACAGGCCAAATACTGATAGACCATTGACATGATAGGCCAAGGGTCTTGGGTTCAATTCCTGTGTCCAGGTATCATTTTCAAACTAAATGAAATTTTATGTCAGTGACGGATATATCAGTAACCTAAAATCTTTCCATCTTAACATTTATATATTGTGGTTACTTGTACTAATGGTACCTGAGAGATCATGATTATACCTTGTCAACCTTTCAATTATGTTCAGACGACTTGAATCAGGCACATCCAGAGTTAAAGGACAGGCAATATACAGGGCAATTTGAAACTCTCTGTACAAACTTTAATAGGAGATAGGGAACAATAAAAATATATTTTTTCGTTAGTGAATGTATGTGCGCAAACATCACACTTTGGTGTGTTGTTGTTCAAATGGCTATTTTTCGCCATTGTCATATGTAACACAGACTTAGCATGTGTGACATGAAGCATTTCACCAATTCTGAGACGGATGACATACATCTAGCATGGGGCTGCCAGTGGAAATAGAAGAGGTGCTTTAAGATTGTGCCATGAACGGTATCCTAAGAGACATGTGCTGAACCACTTAGCAACTGGCAACTGTATGAAACTGGAACATTTAATGTAAACATGCATGATACCACTGTAAACTGATGTAAATACAAATGTTATTCACACTTTCTGCCTTTTATTTAAATGCTTCAACAGCACCCTTTAGCACCTAAGGCTGAATGAGGTCTGCGGACATACATTGATCAACAAAAAAGGTTTGTTTTAATGTTCCCTAACTCCCATTAAAGTTTGTACAGAGAGTTTTGAGTCACCCTGTATATGTTCATATTTTGTGAACTAATGATACTGGGTACATTGATACTCACATCAACAAAATACCTGTGCCAAATATCCCTGATCTGGGCTCCACCACCCAAATCATAGATAACAACACTGTAGCTACGGTGAGACAGCTTGACAGACGAGAATCCAACAGTTGGTACAACTGTGTCCAAAGGCTCTAGAACAGTATAGAGGATACTAGAGTTTGACAAGGTAGTTGCCTACAAACAATTTGTAGAAAACAAACATGACAACACTTTAATGAACAAGTATGTTGATTTAACTTTTGATAAGATGGCTTATTAATTTTACATAAAATAGAGTCTTAGACAAATAGGTAGGCCTACTTAAACATTGGCGACCTGGTGGTATAGGGGTAAGGTACCCTTCCTTCACCTCTGACAAGAGTGTATTAATCACAACTTGTGAATGTGAGGAATGCCAGGCCTCCACCGTGGTTCGGATCCCACGCTAAACTGTAGGTATTTCATTTCATCTCACAATCACCCTACCATCACACATTAGCGTACGTGCGTATAACCCAAACGGGTAGTAAGACGCGGTGCTAAATAATAATAATAATAATTATAATAATAATAATAATAATAATAATAATAATAATATAATAATGATCCTGATGATGATAATGATAATAATAATGATGATGATATAATGATAATAATGAGGATAATAATAATAATAAATAATAATAAATAATAATAATAATATAATACTAATAATACATTGGGATTTTTGGCTAAAACAAAAGTTTTAAGAATAAACTAAAGCCTTGATTTAATCTTTTAGTTTAGTAAAGACATCTTCTACTGGGTAAGAATGAGTTAGTGCAATAAATGATTGGTAGAACTGAAACCGTGGTTGTACAGTCTTTAACAGGTATACAACTGAGATAGATTAGTGGTGGTCTAAGAAATTTAAATCTTTAGTTTTAAAACATAGGCTATTGACATTTTCTAATAAAATATTGTGTTTGTATTATTATTTTTTACAAACAAATCTAAATAGGCCTAGCTTAAATAAATTATATCACAAATATGTCGATTCCAGCAGAGTCCTAAATTTGTGGAAATCAGAGACATATTTATATTATGAGAAGACAAACTTTTTTAATTTTTTTTAGGATTTTTAGAAGACCTACTGAAGGATATATTAGCACCCAAGAATTACACACTTATAATTGTAGAAAGCTAGATCAATGCATTTCTAGAGTGTCTACCTGACTATAGTTTTGAAATTCCAGTATATTACCAGTTATTTTTTCTAAGAAATCCAGTATACATGAAAGGTACTCAGAGATAAACAATCCCTATTTCAAAATCATAAAATGATAGAAAGTTAGGATGGACCTAGTCTGTCATAGTTAAACATTTTTACATCAAGAATCAAGTGTATTGACACATATATTCAAGTATATACTAAGGATGGGACCCTAAAACCTACAAGGAGTATTCATGGATTCAAGACTCAAATCATAATAATTTTTTTAAATAGGTACTAAGTTTGAGTTATTTTTTAAAGGTATTAAAATAGTTAAATAGTTTCTTGTGGTTAAAACCAAAATAATGATAGGAAAAACCTTACAACCAACCCCCAGATCATTAATTTTCCATTTAATGTAAACAAAATCAGAAGTGAAGGAAAAAATCCTAGTTATTGGGAAAGTTAAACACTTATGCTTAAATATTTTCTAAATATAAATTTTAATTAGTGATATGATGGCAAAATGAAGTTTCAGATTTGAAAAAAGGTGGAGAATCACACGCTTTTCAGAAATAACGTAGAAGGATTCCACCATTAAAACTTATTTTTTATTTCAAAATTAAACTCCGTAGAATTTACCAAACAAGTAAGAGACGCCAGCTCCCTATACCCAATAGGAAGCTAGCCTTCAAGACACCTGTCGCAGGGACGCTTACGATTTGTTGATTTTGTCACTGGTCATGAGAGGTCCAAGGGGAAAGGGGTATGTCATATTTATGCTGTTTGTGCGTATGAACACACAAAGAGTGCCGGCGACATAAACAGAGAGTAATCACATAAATCTACAGAACGTTGTAACGAAACCAGTGCCATGAGATAAGTAAATTGTGTGCAATATTAAAGGTTTTATTTATTTACTTAAATTAACTCACACAAATATTCTATACCGCTTTAATTAGTGCTCGATCACGGGGCAATTATAAGCTGATTAAATGATATAACTTTAACCGGTGCCCCAAGCAAACGTGGGGCATAATAATAATTCTGTATCAACATAAATGGCGCTCGATCACGGGGCTATAAATACCAATTATATAATGATAATTCCGTATCACCATAATTGGCGCCCAACGTGGGGCTATAATTACCAATTATCACAAATTAAACTGCAATCGTAATAATATAATAATTGGCGCTCGATCATGGGGCTATAAATACCAATTATATCTCAAATAGACTGTAACGTTACATGTTGTTCTTTTCAATTCTAATTTTCTTATTTATTTAGATGTTTTCTTTTTTGACTACTATCTACTTCAATCTTTTTCTTCTTTCCTTATTCCTGATGCACTCCTCACATCATGAATCATCTTTTTTGAAATTGTCATATTTAAAAGTCCCCTGGCTGCAGTGACTGCATCATAAGTTACCCGTTGAGCAATAAGGCTGTCATCATGTAGGTTTTCAACCAGAAATAATTTATCCACAGAAAAACTTGGTTCAATTTTAATTAACTATTTATACTTTTTAACTAAATATTAGGCCTATTGCAAATTATCCTTTCTGCTTAGCCGCGTTTTCAATAGTGATTGAGCATTGTTTTATTGTTACTTCAAAGGATTGTGGCACCTGAACCCCTTGAAGTAACAAGATGAAATATTTTTTGTTTTAAAGTACTCTATAGGGGCTTTCTATCCTGGCAATTTCAAATTTTTAACACATGTCCCACATGAATTTTTTGGGCTCCGAAAAAGCAATTTTTTGAAAATTTTCCAAATTCTAGCAATTTTTTTAGGTTGAAGAACTATCAGTAATAGTTCAATTTTTTTTTTCTGCACATACTACTCATACATAAATGTAACAGGAGAAAATAATGGCCTGTTACTATAAATCCTTCAATATATTTTTCAACCCCAAATTCCGAATAGATCCATTTAAAAAATGAAAATTTAGGCCTAAAAAACTATGCTTAGCTTTAATTCAAATCTAATCTCGTCTAAACTAAAAAAAAGTTCATTCTTTAAGCTTTCAAATGAGCCCTAGCTGTCATCCCTGCTAGTTCAAATAAACTTAATGCAGATTTTAGTAAATAACCCTAAAATGACACTTTTTGCCTGTTCGTGATGTAAAAAAAGCCTATATCTCAAGGAGTAATTTTTTTTAAATATAACAAAAATTGTTTTGAAGTTTAAAAGATTGGTGCAAATCTCCTACCAAATTTCATCAAAATCAAAAATAGTGTGGCAAATTTTATTACTAAAATTTGTTGATTTAGCATGGAATGACCCAGGGGGTGAGTGCCATCTTGGTGCATCTCCCTGTGAGATTTTGCTGGGGGTGAGTGCCATCTTGGTGCATCTCCCTGTGAATTTTTACTGGGGGTGAGAGCCATCTTGGTCCATCTCCCTGTGAGTTTTTACTGGGGGTGAGTGCCATCTTGGTTCCTCTCTCTGTGAGCTTTTACTGAGGGTGAGTGGCATCTTGGTGCATCTCCCAGCGAGCTTTTACTGGGGATAAGTGCCATCTTGGTGCATCTCCCTGTGAGCTTTTACTAGGGGGTGAGTGCCACCTTGGTGCATTTCCCTGTGAGCTTTTACTAGAGGGTGAGTGCCATCTTGGTGCATCTCCCTGTGAACTTTTACTAGAGGGTGAGTGCCATCTTGGTGCCTCTCCCTGTGAACTTTTACTAGAGAGTGAGTGCCATCTTGGTGCATCTCCCTGTGAACTTTTACTAGAGGGTGAGTGCCATCTTGGTGCATTTCCCTGTGAGCTTTTACTAGAGGGTGAGTGCCATCTTGGTGCATTTCCCTGTGAGATTTTACTGGGGGGTGATTGCCATCTTGGTGCATCTCCCTGTGAGCTTTTACTGGGGGTGAGTGCCATCTTGGTGCATCTCCCTGTGAGCTTTTACTAGGGGGTGAGTGGCTCCTTGGTGCATCTCCCTGTGAGCTTTTACTAGGGGTGAATGCCATCTTGGTGCATCTCCCTGTGAGATTTTACTGGGGGTGAGTGCCATCTTGGTGCATCTCTCTGTGAGCTTTGACTGAAGGTGAGTGCCATATTGGTGCATCTCCCCGTGAGCTTAACTCAAAATCGGCGATTTTTGAGTTGTGTCACTTTTTCTGCTGAGGTGCAATATGCTTTATAAAACCAAGCTGAGAAAAATGTCCCGACATTGATTTATTTGTTTGGGTGGTATTTATAATATTAAATGTAAATGTACAATATTGGCGGAGCAAAAACTCACCACCAACAAGAGTCTTGGCGGTCGCCGTCTTTCCTGCATTGTCCAAGCCAACTAGCAGGAGAACTATTTTCCTGCAAGATGAAAATACATTGGTGAATAAATTGCTGGATTTTATAGCTCAATGTTTATATACAAGTCTATACACACTTTGAAAACAGCAATGTAGCATTTCTAAAGCCTACATAGTTCCTGTTAATGTTTTAACAACAGTAAAATAAATCGGTTTCATTCAAGCTCCTTTTCTGGACGATTAACTAAGTTTAAGTTCACAATGGCTTAGGAACAGAACGTTTACTCTAAATAATACATTTAGTTTTATCATAAAGAAAGTATTGATCATAGATTTGTGTTACAGTACCTGTATGTTTTGAAAATAATTGTCTATGCAAAATTTAGTTATACTCAATTCTAACCCCCCAATAAAAGAGACTGCATGCAAAACTTCCTTGAGTGCATGGCCCTTATGATAGTGAACATTTAAAAACTTGTTTCTGTTTTATTTTATAATATGATTTTAAATGAATTAAACAACTAGCCTACTGATACAAAAAAAAAATTCTTAAGTGTTGTCAGAGTAGGGTCTATTGGCCAGAGTTCCTTGTTACTACCATCATTGTTCAGACTGCACTGACTAGACCTACAAAAAAAAAACCAACTTAAGAGGAGCAGGTACAATTATTTTGAAATTCGACAAGCTTGAGCAAACCAAAAAAATCTTATAATAAAATGTTCGAGTTATGGTCTTCAATCTTTAATGAGAGTGTTTAATAGTTGCATTATACTTTGATTTGTCATTTTCAAATTAGTTTTACCATTAATTTTGTATGGTTTAATTAATGTGTTTAGATTTGTATGGATTAAAATTACAATTATTATTTTTACTACTGCATCTTTCTACTTGTTCAGATTGTACGCATATATGATAATTTACTATAATGGGGTAGGGATTAGGAAGGAAGCATTTTAGAAGTAATCTACCCACATTTGTTTGAAAGAAGACTTAGAAACCATTAGGAAAAACCACCCTTAGGCTCAGTAGATACAATAGGGATTAAAACCTCAATCTCCACAACATCAGCCGGTCACAGTCTAACATGAGCGTTATGTCTTAGGCACACAAGTTCACACAAACGCCTTAGACTATTCAGACACTGAAGCGGACTATTGGGGAAGTAAAGTAGACCTGTTTTACAAATTCTGAACAAACCAAGGAAACTTTCTAATATTGTTTAAATGTTTATAGCTTGATTTTACAACAAATAAACCTTTTAGAAAATAAAACATATTTTTTTTATGTTAAAATAAATAACATTTTACTAACCAGGCCTACCTATTATTAGTGATATTTTCAGGGTGCCCAACTAAAATAGCTTACATTTTTAAATTCCCTGTCTTTTTCAGGTTTTCCAAATCCAATTTCCAACTTTTACAGTCACTTTATTTATACACATTAGTTTAAGATTACAATTTAATGTAGGCAAAATCAAGAAAATTACATTTTGACCTCGAGAAGTGAGACTAGTATGATCAACAGGGACAACTGTAATAAAATATATTCACGATGTGTATTAACTCAACCTGTATTTTATAGATATTGATAATATCCATCTAAAGTAACAGCTTTAGATAACATATGAAAATGTTAAAGTAAATCTAGTAGCTTTTCCTAACTTATAGTTAAATACGTCTATTCATAAGGAAATTGGGGTTAGTGTTGACAGTGTAGCGCAGTGTAGGCTGCCAAACCAGGCTCACAGGGAATAAGTTGAATACCGTTTAAGGTAGCATGGGTATGTAATGGGTTCAGGCCTAATGCAAAGTAGGCCTTTTGTGGATGTGTAAAACTTCACAGTGTGTTTAGGCATATTTTAGGAAAACAAAAAACGGGATTAAAGTAAAAATAGAAAAATTTAATAGAAACTTATTTTTGGAGTAGGCCTACCTAGAATAATATACCTAAAGTATTTAACGAAATAAAAATCGTATAAAAAAATAGTGGAAATCTACCCAGTAGATAACGTGTGTAGATTTCACTAAATATATATATATATATTCCCGTGGAAGAGGGTACATATAAAATAGTTTTATGTTTTTAGTTTTCGGTACAGTATTAATGTAAGATTTGTCGGTTTGGTTGGTGAATGTCATTTTATAAACTTACCTATGACATCTTTGTGAATTACCACACAATTTACTGAAATAGCCCAAGCAATTACCCATTTTCAAGGTAACTACATTTCATAACAAGCACAAACGCTACATAGTGAATCATATAAAATTTGTATTTGAAACTATACACAACATTCAAAATATCCCAGAAGTCTACCACAACCACAATAAGCTAACCGTTTCCAGCCAACATATGAAAAATAAAAAACACTAAGCCAAATTTTAGTTCCAAGCCTTCTAATAGAGTACTATAGAAACGAAAATTAGTTTTAGTTTTAAAGAATCTCATTGGAGGCTAAAAATGAAAAAATAAAGAAAATAACACCTGTTGAAGAGCAATAGAGAAGGAATAAAATAATCTAAAACTGCTTACAACTGATATACATAAGTGTGGTAACCATATTTGCCGGAAATTCAGAGTAAGTTAAATTTAAAGTGAAATGTGCGTTTTGGATAGCGCTATGAAGCATTTAATTTACGGTGCCACAACGTCTATATTTGAAATTGCCACCCGAGCACACATGGCGATTATTACACTAAAAGGTGCTTACAACTAATCTACATAGGTGGGGTACCCGGATCTGCCGGATCTTTGGAGTAAATTACCTTTAAAGGGTAATGTACGTTTTAAATAGCGCTAGAAGACACTACTTTAAGGTGTCACAAATTCTATAGGTATTTGAATTGCCACACGAGTGCACATGATGATTACACTCATAGGTGCCTACACCTAGTCTGCATAGGTGTGGTAACCGGATCTGACGGAAATTTGAAGTAAATTACCTTTAAAGTGGAATGTACGTTTTGGATAGTACTATGAAGCATCTAATTTAAGGTGCCACAACTTCTATATTTGAAATTGACACACGAGCACAAATGGTGGCGATTACGCTCACAGGTGTCTACAACTCATCTACATAGGTGTGGTATTCGGATCTGCTGAAAATTTAGACTAAATTATCATTAATTTACCTTTAATGTACGTTTTGAATAGCACTATAAAGAATATACTTTAAGATGCCACATCTTCTAAATTGTAAACTGCCACACGAGTACACATTTGGCAATTATAGTAGTACTAGGCGTATTTAACGAACCTATATAGATGTGGTACTTGGGTATTCTTGAAATTGCGAGCACTTTGCCTTTTAATCATCATTCATCAACACTTACTAACTTGTACTTTTGTAATATCATAATTAATATAACAGATATTTCATTGTTTCGCAATTGCAACATCTTACAACACATAAATCTGTTGAACTTATCCACAATTTTATAAGTGAAAGTAGACTACTTAGCACCACGTCTTAGTATCCGTTCGGGTTCTACGCTTAAGTACTAGTTACGCTAATGGGCTAGGAATCGGGAAAGTTGGATTTAGAGGAAGTGAACCTGCATTTGTGTGAAGGTAGAGTGTAAAACCATTTAGGGAAAACCACCCCAATTCACCCGAATGAGATTCGAACCTCGTTCTCCCCGTCCTCGGCAGTCTTTCTCAACAGTGGCACTACTTTACCAAAAATAATACGTTTCGCTATGTGGACGTCCTCCAAGATCTCATCAACGCTTACAACAGCGCAAAACATTCCAGTATCAAGATGGTGCCTGCAGACGTTTCAGAAACCGACGTGATCCAAGTCAGAGATTATCTATACGTAGAGCGGCGGCCAAACTCGAATAGTAAGCCAAAACTCAAAGTCGGTGACACGGTGCATATTAGTAAATCAAAATTCTGTTTGAAAAGGTCTTTGGGAGCAATTGGAGCGAAGAAATTTTCAAAGTCAGCAGTGTTGTATTGCGGCAACCAGTCGTCTACAGGTTGACCGATCTTGACGGCGAGGAGGTGGAGGGAACGTTTTACGAACCCGAATTGCAATACGTATGTCTTCCTTTAACTTTTAAAGTTAATAAAATACTACGTGACAAAAAGAACGTGTACGTGCAGTGGAAAGGTTACCCCACCAAATTTAATTCTTGGATTCCTGCCAGTTACGGCACCACCCTACCATGAAGGACCAGTTTTACATCACTTTGACGAGAGACAGCTTTCTGAAATATTTCCCGTAAATAACCTCACGAATTTCACCACGCAACTACCTTACCATCTTACACTCGACGGACATTGGGAAGTCGTTCTCACCGAATTCCAATATCCTTGTTCTTTCACCAGCGTACCTGAGGGGCAAAATATTTTATGGTACAACTGGATAGACGCTAATGGGGTGGAACAAATATACAAGGATCACATCCCGCCTGGAAACTACAGCACTATCCATGAATTGGTCAAAGCCCTAAACGATGTAGAGACGTATAAAGGGGATTTCGGAGTTCTATTCAAGTACACAAACACTAACAAAAAAGTTGACATTGTTTCTTCTTCACCAAATATACAGCTGCTGACTCTATCTAGTCAACTAGATCTACAACTCGGTTTCGATACTCAGACTAATCTGATCAAATTCCAAAAGTCACCGTACGATGCCAACATTCTACTAGGCTTGCTCGAAAATGTACATCTACACGGATATCGTCGATCTTCAGACCATGAGCTGACATTGTGGCACCGATTTTACGTAGCGTTGGTATCAACAATACAAAGTTTGTCCATGCCATTCATAATACAGTTAGCAATACTCCGTTGCACTACGTGCCCGTATTTAGAAGGGAAATTGAAAGCTTGGAAATCAATATAAAAACAGACACTGGTGAACCTGTGCCATTCGAGTTTGTAAAGGTGTGCGTGAAACTTCATTTTCGACGCTGCTCAACATGAACTGTCCCTACCAAAGATACTATGCCAATCAGGCTTTAACAGGAACAGGAACATCTTCAAACTAACATGGTGTTTCCTATCGACGCGGGCATGGATTAGGAAGTTTTTTCAGCGGCTTGTTCAAGAGCGTCGTACCATTGCTGTGAAGCGGTGCTAAAGCCATTGTAAAACACGCGCTTTACATTGGTATCGACGTGCTCTCCGACGTCGCCAATCAGCGTCGTCCTTTTAAAGAGGCCCTACGCCAGCGTGTCGGCGAGGCTGAAAAAACCTGAAAAGCAAGGCGGAGCAGAGAATCGAAACACTGATGTCCAACTCAGGCTATCAAGGGCGTCGTAAGAAGCACCAACGTCAGTCTTCTGTTGTGAGGAGGTAGATATTTTCAGTTGAAATGTATTTTCTACACCCCCAATCCTGCAAGTATGCCAGCAGTGAACTCGATCTATTTTCCGTCCCACCCACGCAAACCAGTTTTTAAAGTGGACAATGGATCCAGTAGAAACCAGTTTCTTCCCTCACCGATGATTCGCCCATCGAATTTACTGTTACCGGTCAAGGTGAGTTCTATATCGATCTTTCACAGACCAGACTCTATCTTAGGGCAGCCATCATAAAACTCAACGGTGGCGCTTTCACCGAGGTCAATCAAATCGTTCCCGTCAACAACTGTTAACATTCGCTATTCACACAGGTGGATGTGTTTTTAAACCAAAAACTAGTCTCACCGCCCAGCAACACGTATGCTTATAGATCGTACATTGAGACGCTGCTCAATTTTACAACAGTGAATAAAACATAACACATTTAATTTGCGGTCTGTGGTTCGTAGACAGCCCCGGAACATTTGAAGAGGTTAACGCCAGCAAGAAGGGATTTGAGGCTCGTCGCAGTCTCACTGCAAAAAGTAAGATGGTGAATCTTTTGGGTTATCTACACGGTGATGTGTCTAACCTAGAGAAATACCTTTTGAACGGCACTGAACTCAGAGTCAAGTTGGTCCGTTCCAGAGACGGGTTTAGTCCTATTGCCGTCCGTAAAATCCTGCACTTTAAGATTCACATCATTGAAGCCTGTCTTCTAGTGCGACATGTCAAAGTAGCACCTTCTATACTGTTGGCATATGCTAAACTCTAAAGCATCAAACGTCAGTCCCACAAAGTATTCCATTACCCGCGTGGAAGTCAAAAACACTAGCTATTCCTACGGGTGTGCAAGGGAAATCACTGGACAAAGTATTCACGGGACAGTTACCCAAACGATGCATCATGGATTTCTATCAAACGCTGCGTTCAACGGAGACGTCACCAAGAACCCGTTCAACTTCCAAACCTACGGCATGAACTATTTCTCGTTGTACGTGAACTGGGAACAAGTGCTGTCGAAACCGTTACAGCCCGATTTTTCAAACGAAACTATGTCATGTCCTACCACACATTGTTTTCAGGAACGGGTATCCATTTAATGAACGAAGGTAGCGATATCACACGGGAAGCCTTCCTTAAGTGATATCATCTCATGGCTTTCGGTCTTACACCTAATATGTCCAGCCTCATGATATCGCATTGGAATTTGACGAGGCATGGCTCTCTGAGAATTGAAGGGAGCTTCACCAGAGCTCTCACCAAAACCGTCAACTGTATCGTGTACGGGGAGTTTGCCAACATCATCACCATCGACCATGACATATACTTCGTGACTGATTTTGGGAGTTAATATAAGTGAATTCCCGGCCCTTACCCTCGTCATTTAAATTATGGACGTCATTATAGATTTCCAGAGCTTCATCATCGACAGCAAAGAGTTTATCGTCAAGGAACTGTGTGTTTTATCTGTATGAGATACATTACTTCAACACTGGGTGTTAAAACGCCCTTACAGCATCAAGAAACCTTCTCGTGCTGCTAAAAAACTGGCCGACTATATCGTCAACAAACTGCACGGTATTCCCTGGGATAGCGGCGATGTAGATTACAGTCTGCTTGAACCCCTCATCTCCCGTGCCACAATGCGTGCAGAAACAGTCTACGGCAAGTGGGCAGAAAAGAAAGTTTCTAGCCAAATACATGACTACGCCTGACGTAGATGCGTCTTTGAAAAAAATTAAATTAGGCCGCACCATATGCATGGCAAATAGTTCTGTTTGCAATTTCTGTTCTGCCTCCATAGTTTGGGGAATTCGAGATTGTATTATTGAAGATGGACAAACACACACCATAAGATGTGCGTTGAAAACAAACCAGTGGTTCCGTTCTGTACAATCGAGTGTTTTCCCTGCTGATCATCTACCTGCAAAAATAGCGCTACCTGCCGTTATCGTCATCAATATGGATCAACACACCAAGCCCAGATAGCATTGGGTCACCACCATCTTTGTCGACAAGAACGCTGTGTGAGAACACTTTGACAGTTATGGTTTTCCACCCCGTATAAAGTCACAAGTGGCATTTATACGCGAAAACACTCCCGCATGTTTCACAGCACGATACAACTTCAAAGCATATACTCAGACATTTACGGCCATTACTGTCTCATGTATCTTATCTATCGCGCCCAGAACATTCCAATGAAAACTTTCCTAATTCTGATACTTTTTGTAAGGAACGAGCAATATGAAAACTTGAGAAAAAAGTTTAATGGAAAAATGGGTTAAATTTTAGAAGAGTAAATAGAAATTATTATATTAGTCAGTTTAATCAAATTGGTCATTAAGATATGAGAATTATACCAAATTACAATGCACCACTAAAGGATAAATTTAAGTTTTAAAATATTTAAAAAAATATTCACATTAATACTCAAGGAAAACATAAACAAACAGAAATACAGTAATCCTAAAATACATAACCTTGTAAAATTGTTATATCAATTGATTGTAAAAAGAGTTGTTTAGGATCAGTCAAATCTATTATTTAGGAAATAGAAAAATACAGTAATCCTATGTGACATAATTGATAAACATGTGAGACATATATTAATGCATATGTAGTAACAAAAGACTAGATAAACATTCTAATATATAATGTGATTTAAAATTGTTACCACATATGTAATTTAACAGATGATTGTCATATGGAGATAATTGATTAAATTGTACATGTTAAAAAACACTTTAAAATCAAACTTAAAATTCAACAAAAAGTTTGTGGATAGAATGAGGATTGAAATAGTAAATTAAAGAGCCAAGTGGAGGACCAATGTAAAATTATATAATTTAACTACTATGAAAGAGATTTATAACCCGACAATAATATATTAGGACATAAGTGAATGAAATAGAATATGTTGCGAGAAAATATGAAAAAAATTTAAAAAAATTATTATGTTATTTAGTACTCATATGCCGTTCCTTGACTGGGTTGTTAATTCCTCTCCAAAAAGTTTCTTCGCCCCAAAGGCTGGATTGAAGCTTTTTATGACGACATGTTTCGGCTATTCAGCCATCATCAGGTCTAAGACAAACCACCCACAAATCATACAGGTAACGACGCTAAGGTGTTGTTATATAACAACACATTTTTCAAGACGCTAGGGTCCTGCCGCCCCTCAATAGGCAGCGTCCAATCATCGTGAGCCTATAAAAGGGGCGTCCCAATGGTGTGCTGGTCATAGTCACGACAGTCGTCCAAGCGGTCAAACATCATGGAAGACCAAGACGTTAGCACCCGCAGAGCAAAGCCGGTGAAGCCGTTCGCCATCACCAGTATTTTCAACACTGTTTCCACTGGACGATGTTGATGCCAAAAGAATCATCGTTGGCATAAGTTTGAAGATCAACTTTACGCCCTATGTCCAGCTGGAAAAATGCGCTGTTTAACCGTACAGAGTGGCAAGAACTGGGCGACTACAAATCGGTCATATCAAAGTTTTTCAGCAAGACTCAATCTCCTCAGAAGATTAGTCTGACTAATCATGAAATATCTTTGAGAGACGCATGTGCGGTGAGCATATGGTCGTCATCAGCGAGAAATAAGACGCCAGCCTCAAACGGTTCGCCTATCTAGCACTTATATGGACGCGCCTTTGTGAGTTGTGGGACCACATTGATGTCACCGTCGACCGAAGGAATATTTGGTCGACACCCGTCGCATGATATTGCGACTATTTGATCGACACACTCGTCGTGGATGTATGCGACACGCTAACAGAATCAGCGGATGTCATCTATGTAGAGCAGCCTACGGTGGAAACACACATCAGAAACCTGGATCTTATCAGTGCTACCTACTATACACGTCAAGTCGTCGGCTTGGACTATTATATGCTTGATTGTGAATTAAAGACAATTTTACTAACACATCTAAGTGACACTGTAGAAAAACGTATGAATGAATAAAAGCGTCATTCCTGTAAAAGTGTATAGTACATATTATGAATGTCTGTGAAACCTTTAATGTATGATAAATATATATTTGTTATATATTGTGTTTTATTCACGCAAAACCTGTTTGTCCCTGCACGCAGGGTGACCAGATCCAAGTCTCGACTTGTCGAGCCACCAAACTTTCACCAACCTCTCACAGTTTCAAGGTCACAATCTATTCCTGTCTCGACTTGTTTTGTCAAGCTGCCAAACTGGAGCTAGGTATGAGTCATCAGGAAAAACCCATTGCGACATCATTCAAGGTCGTGTTCTATGCCTGTCTCGACTTATCTTGTCGAGCACCAAACTTGCGCCAGGGTTGCGTTGACGTCACCGGGAAAACCCATTACCACATAGATGTGGGAAGGAGGAGAGGGAGGGTTGCGACACCAAAATAGATTCAGAGTCTTGCGACAGGGAACTATTGCTCACACTCCACGCTAAACGACCATCGGGAGAGGTTCGTGCTGCACGTTGCTGCCCTCACTAGCAATGCCGACATTTTATGGGACGTCGCGAGGAGGAGTGCCCGATGCCATGGACTGCATGCTCCCCCTAACAATTGATAAAAAAACTCCCACGTCATTCTTAATCCTACCAAAACATACGATCAAATGGGCACACATAAAAAACCAATGGGCACGCAGAAAAACCAATGGGCACGCATAAAAAACCAATGGGCACAAATGCAAACTAAAATTGACCATGATGTCTCCCAAACCAAAACCAATCAGCACTGTGATGAAGTCACAGCATTGTGACATGACGTAATCATCACAATACACATTCTCTTCAGATCTGGGTGAAAGGTATTTATACCCCGACCAACCATGTCTTAGCCGCTCCCCCTGCCGTCCAACGCTGCGCCAGGAGAAGGGATGCGCGCGCAGCGCCAACAACCCCTTCTTCCTAGTCAGACGGACGGCTGATGGGGATAAAAGCAGCTGGCTCCCAACTCAGATCGACCAGTACCTATAGCAACACCGGTCCAGCACGGTCGGTATTAGTTTTGTAGTGGCCTCGTCCACCGTAAAACGTCATTAAATGGGTCTTTAAGCATAACACCGGGTAATGATTTATCAGTCGCAAATCATCCCTTCATCTCTCTCTCCTTTCTCTCCCTATCTCGCCGCACCATTCTGAGTGCCAAGGGTCTCCTTCCTCTCCCTACCTCGCCGCACCATTCTGAGTGCCAAGGTCTCCTTCCTCTCCCTATCTCACCTCACCATTCTGAGTGCCGAGGTCTCCTTCCTCTCCCTGCCTCACCACGCCATTCTGAGTGCCGAGGTCCCCCCTCTCCCTGACTCACCGCGCCATTCTGAGTGCCGAGGTCTCCTTCCTCTCCCTGCCTCACCACGACATTCTGAGTACCGAGGTCTCCTTCCTCTCACTGCCTCACCACGCCATTCTTAGTGCCGAGGTCTTCTTCCTCCTCCCTGCCTCACCACGCCATTCTGAGTGCCGAGGTCTCCCCCTCACCCTGCCTCACCGCGCCATTCTGAGTGCCAAAGTCTCCTTCCTCCCCCCTGCATCACCGCGCCATCTTGAGTGCCGAGGTCTCCTCCCTCACTCTTCCCCTACCCAGATTCTCCCCTCCCCCACCGAACCACCCTCGTGTGATCCTCCCCTTATCTTCCAATGCCTCTGTCAGTCTTGCGGTAACCGGCTCGGGAACGACATGGGCTTTAAGAAATGCGCCGGAAAGGCCCAACAAACGAGACAGCAGAACGCCCAGAACCGGTCCAGCGGCAATCACAACCCTACCATGCCAGAGCCCAACACTTCGCGAGCAGGATATTCAGCTCGGGGGCCCACATACTACTAGGACGGCACGCTAGCCACCCCCGCTGCCAGAACTCGGGGATTAACCTCTTCCGACTCTCTGAGCCACATTCCTCCCCACTCACCCACCTGCACTCCCATATACTTTTCCCCCAGCCGCTTCTCCCGCCAATCGTCCACGGTACGTGCTCCCCCACCCCCAATCTCTCCACTCAGTCCCGTCGGGTATCACCTGAGACCAGTGGCGTCGCGTCGGGGCAAGCAACGCAAGCACTGCTTGCCTTAGATTGAAGATATATAATTATTTTATTTTATATTTGCAAACTTTTTTATTTTTGCCTGTACATCATTTAAATGTAATTCAAGCATCAGTGGGTTAGAAAAAAAAATCCCATACAGGGCAGTGGTCGTATAACATGCATGCAAGACGTGCACTAGTCCATCTAATGGTGGTTGAAAGTCGGTATTTGTCCGACTTTCATCCCATTTCTCTAGCTACTGTAGTTCTTATTGTGACGTCATAGATTTTGGAGGGGAGAGAAGGGGAAGAGCTGTGGATGCTAGGTAAAAATGCAAGCAGCCGAGCTACGACTTCTCTTGCCCGAAAGGTGACGACTAGAACCGAAGTCACTACCCCTCTATTCCCCTTCCAGAACAGAGTGGGATGGTATAGCATGAAAGAGGAAATTAATATATTATTGTCAAGGTACTGACCCCGTGCCTACACATCTCTAAGTCCGGTATACATGACATAACTTCTTGTACATAAAGATGTACAAGACGTTGCAGCCTGAAAATAGCGTCGTGTGAACACCAAAACTTGTACAAGATCTGCTTTGCACAAATTATTGTATACAATTTCAGGAAATAGAACGCGTCCTATATCAGCAACTTTTCTTGTACAACTTTTGTTTTGTAAGCATGAAAACTTCGTCTGATAGACAGTTACTTAAAAAAAAAAGAGTGATTGTAAGAAACACAGCTAAATACTTGAAAACAAACAAATAATTAAAATTGAAGGGGGTTAGACCCCAAATATAAAGGTTTTCAACTGTTTTAAGAGAATATTAAAAAATATAGTAAAAAAGTCGTTTTTATTTTCATAATATTTAGGAATGATTAAGAAATTATTTACATTAAATAGCAATATTTTCCAAATCATTCAATAATTATTTTTCCATAAAAAGGGCAAAATGCCATGTTTTTCCTAATATTGTATGCAATCACAAATGCCGTGTGAACAGTCATTGGCTAAAATTGGTATGCAATCCATGTGACCAAGATATTGTACAATTTCCCTTGTATATTGTACATTGTACAATACCCCTTCCAAGCTTGCCTAAGAATTTTGGTCACGAGACGCTACTGCCTGAGACCTCTCGCTACTCCCCCCCCCCCATCCTTACTCCTTCTCCTCTACATCTGTGCCTACGCCAGCCAATGAGACCCCCGAGTGGGCCAACTCCCCCGTGGCCACATGGTGCCCCACACCAAGATCCACAAAGTCCTGAAGAACCTCCAGACGACCTTTGACTCCGCGCCGGTGCCGAAATAAACTTCGCTATCACCAGACCAGCAGATAGGTAAACAACGAGTCGCCACAAGACAACAGCAGGAAGACAAGGTGGTGACTGACAAGGGGTAATTGTTCCAGCTGGACGTACTAGATAGACTACTGGTATAGTATGATCTAAGTTTGTTACTAAAACCATATTTTAAAATAATTCCATAAGTGCTTTTCAAATATACGTGAATAGTATTGGGAAGGCTTAGTATAGTCCACAAGGCCGTGTAATCCCTAAGTGGATTACAGGGATTCAAATAAAAAAAAGATGAATCTTTGAATGAGTAGGTGAGATAGAAGTGCATACAAAAGAAGGCTATGCCACCAGAACATAGCACGCGCAATAAGAACATTTCAGACAAGCCCTCATAGCCCTTCTTAAAATGGTTACTTTGTTCCCCAGAACATTGCGCATCATCAAACATATCATTTGCCTCAAGTAAATTAATGTAACTATTAAATCATGATCGAAGGAAGAGGACACTAACACCATTAGTTAACAGTAGATTATTTATTTATTCTTATTATCATTTTTTTTTTAAGAAAGGAACAAAACAATATAAAATATATATTTGTAAACAACAATAAAAGTATTCTTTTTATATCATAATTTTATTTCTCAAGAAACGAGAATAACAATATATATATATTTGTAAAGAACAACAAAAGTATTCCTTTTGTATTTTTATATTCTCAAAAGAACTAACAACAAAGACTTTACTACCTTACTCCTTGGCCTCATATTAAGAGCGCCATCTTTAAAAAATATAAAGTGTCTCATTCGCTAGCTAAGTAGAAAACTAGCTGGGCGCTAAAACTGAACCCTTAAACTGCATTCTAACTTTCATAGTTAGCCCCAACACATATCATAACACATCTTCTAATACCAGTGAAAAAGGAATATATCAATTATATAATCTAAAGATTAATTCTACTGCTATAAATTTTAAATATTAACCTCGCAAAAATCCTATTATCTATTTGTTTATTTTATCTAAGTTAAAGTTCTTAAATAGGTCAAAATATTAACCTACACAACTCTTACTAATAATTTGTTCATTTTATTTATGTTAAAGTTTTTTTTAACAAAGTCGAAATATTAATCTCACAAATTTCTTATTAATAATTTGTCCATTTTATTTGTGTTAAAGTTCTTAACCAAGTTCAGATCATTTGTTCGCCAAGCGAACATGACGCCAAAGTTATTATAAAAAGTCTCCGTTATGGTAAAAATTTAAGTCCCATTACATAGGAAAATTGCACCAGGAGCTTAAACGATTACGCATACCCCTAATGAAAATAATCCAAAAAAAAAAAAAGAGCCAAAAATGAATTTAGAAAAAAGCAAAGATTATCACCGAAAATGAATTTAGCTTACATCGTTGAATTTGTAGAGATCGCCTGGTCAAGCGACCTTCTCTGCACACCCAAGAGTGGCATATAAGTCACACGGTGCTTCTTATATACAGAAAACAGCTTACAGAACACAGGGCACAAGGACGTCACAAGGGGGAAAAACCAAAGATAATAGATAGGGAGTAGAATGTTCGCCGACCATCTCGAATGATATAGAACATGATCGTGGGACTGGCGGAGTTGTACTTCTTTTCCTCTTAAGTTCTTTGATTCTGGAGAGCGGTGGCGATGGATACAGGTGAGCTCGTTTCAGTATGTTGAAGGCTGTTGGGCCGATTAGATGTGCGAGTACAAGTGGGCCGGGCGTGTTTACCTTCGAGCTGGCAGGAGACGTCCTCAATCGAATAGGGTAAGTCTTCATTATTGTAGTTAGCCCGCGGCTAATGCTACAGCCGTAATCAGTGGGGTCTCGGGGATTTAAACCCCCTCCGAAATTTAATGAACAAAATGGCTCTATTTATGTTTTAACAATATCAAAATTAAGGAACAAGTACAAATTAGGAGGCTGTATTACCGGAAAATACATTTCAAAGGTGTTTAATATTTAGAATTTTTTCTAGCCTTCGGCAGTTATGGTGTTAAGTTGCTTTAAACACACTTCAGATAGCTTCTAGAGGTGTTTAATATTCAGATTTTTTCCAGCCTTCGGTTGTTATGGAGTTATATTGTCATAAAAACATTTCAGATAGTTTCTATAGGTGTTTAATATTAAGAATTTTTTTTAGCCTTTGGCAGTTATGGTGTTATGTTACCATAAAAAACACATAAGATATTACCATAAAATACATCAGAAAGCTTCTATAGGTGTTTAATATTTGGAATTTTTCCTAGCCTTTGGCATTTATGGTATTATGTTGCCATAAACACACTTCAGATAGTTTCTAGAGGTGTTTAATACTAAGAATTTTTTTAGCCTTTGGCAGCTATGGTGTTATGTTACCATAAAAAACATATAATATGCTACTATAAAAACACATCAGAAAGCTTCTATAGGTGTTTAATATTTGGAATTTTTCCTAGCCTTGGTCAGTTATGATGTAATGTTGCCATAAAACACCTAAAATAGCTTCTAGAGGTGTTTAATATTTATAATTTTTTCTAGCCTTATGCAATTAGGGGATATGCCCACCAACACCCCCCTCTCCCCGAAATTATTAGCTGGCTATGGCCTTGATAGTCCAAGCCCCCCAAAATACAAACAGGGGGATTGAGGCCCTCCAACCCCTTCGTTCTGGAGTCCCTGGGTAAGTGCCATAAACATTAACTCACTGACAATATTTACCAAATGTTTATTCAACTGTTTAGCATATAATAACTTTTTTCTTTCAGTCCAAATAAAACAGGATATGTCTACTGCAGAAATTCCCAGAACCCTCAGTCAAAATATTAATCCTGACCTCATCAGTTAAACCAAACAAGCGTGACGTTAAGCCCACGTGTTTAATTTCATTCTTATAATCTACTTATATATTATTTATATGAATGCGACTAAGATGTATAAAAAGAAAATCAACGAATCCAGTGGGTATTTAGAAAGCTATGCCACTCGCCTAAAAACAAGACTCCTACAGCAAACTAAGTCAACAAGCAATTGTATGAGTTAGTTAGCCAAAAGAGACCTCATTAATAGATAAACAGTTTTTTTTAATTTTAACCGCTTACATTTCTACTGTATTAAAATTTTGCTCCTTTTTATAATAAAAATCAATCTAAAAAGTAAAGATAACGCTATAACCTCAACCAGCAATGCTCCATTTAACCCAACCTCTGAGTTTTAACTTCTGTATAAAGTCGCTATACGGTAGCGGGATTTCCTGTACAATGGAAAGTAAATTTACACTAGATGCCAAACTATCTACTCTCTCATTACCCACTAAGCCCACATGACTAGGAATCCATTGGTATCCCAATTCGAAGCCCCTAGCTCGTAGAGAGGCGCACTCTGTGAGTATTTGAATCATCATTGGGTGTGATGGAGAGCCTGACAAGTCGCTTATAAACTCAAAGCGCTACGAGAGTCGCATAATACCACTACAAGCTGAGGTCGTAAAGATAATATATATTTCAATGCTTGTAGGATAGCAAATAATTCCTCTGTAAATAAATTCCTCTGACCATAATTAATACTAATACCATATAAGGCCACACCCACTAGGACTGGCTACCCTCCCCTCATAGCACCATCTGTAAATATAAGTCTGTATCTACTCCATCTTTCTTTCATATACCTTATTGCATTTAACTTCTGTTCGATCGGAAGGGTCACCATTTTTACTCCTGAATCAGGAATAGAATACACAACTGGCACGTCCCAAAGGGCCCCTAGTGATACACTGTATAGGATATGGAAGAGAAAATATATACTGACGCAGTTCATTAAAACCAAAAAAAAACTATCTGTTTTGTTTAACCAATATTGTTTAGTCTGAACATAATTTGTAAGGATCCAAAGTCTGCGCCGGAGGTGACTCGAGGTTGAACAATGTTTAATAACAAACATGTACGTCAACAGACGGCACCTAGAAAATAAAGGGAGCTCTCCCGCTTCAGTAAGGAGTGCATTGGTTGGTGATGTACGACAAGCGCCCAGGCCCTAGACACAGTCTTAAAGTCGCATATTAGTTCCTATATAGCTTTGCTAGTGTAGATCGTGATGCAGTGTTATATAAAAAAAACACCCATACTCTAATCAAGAACATACAAGCCCATGGTACATTTAAACATTATATATGGGTGGGAGCCCCAATAGGCACTCGCCACTGATCTCATTGTATTTATAAACCTGTCACATATTCCAGATAATTCCAAAAAATGAGGGATCCGAGAGCCCTTCATGTTTAGTGTAATGCCTAAAACTCACACCGTCAGCTGTACCTGAATTTGATATCTTTCATAAACTAATCTAATTAAGTTATCTCGCACTCTATGTCGGTTGAAGATTACCGCACAACATTTAGATACAGTTAGAGTAAAAAAGTGGGCTGTCAACCAATTTGAAAGCAAAGGAATGATTGATTGTAGCTTACCCACCCCCTCTAACAAGTTACAAGACCGAACATATATTTCCACGTCATCCGCATATTGTAAAGTCGTTATACTAACCGGAAAAGAACTACCAATATCGTTCGAATAGACAGGCGAAAAAGTTTATCAAGCAATACAGAATGATCGACATTATCGTACGCATCCTGTATCTCATGGAAAAAATCTGATAAAAATTAGTTTTGTGATAGACTCAGATAGAGCAATCCAAATGCATAGGATTAAGGAGCTCGTTCTTTTCCAGAAATCGTTCCAAACGGGCTTTAACTAAGTGCTCCATGATTTTACCAAAACAGGAGGCGAGTGCAATAGGCCGATAAGAACTTGTTAACTCTGCGCTTTTAACCGGTTTTAGAATACGAATCACAAAGGAAATTTACCATGCTGGTGGTATTTATTACCCCCACTACACACAGAATATTAACTATCTCTAAGAATGAATATTAATTGTTTGCTTTTCTTACATAATTCATATTAATTTTTGTTACTGACATCCTTGTCTTAACTCATAACGTGCTTTATTAATTTACTATTTGAGTGCTCTCTAAAGGTTTATTTCTAAACTAATGGTTATACCTGGTTTCAAAGTTTGATGTTGTCACCCTGCGCATTGCTTGCTTCCCCCTAGAATAAACGTTTATATGGTTGTGGACAAGTTCAGTAAGCTACTTAAGTGCCTAATAATAAACTTACATTTATAGTAAACAGTAATCTTTAAAAACAAAATATTGAATATAAATTGTAAACAAACGAATGTAAATATATATATTTAAAATAGGAAAACTTCTCTCAAAGGAAAGAGGTGTATAATTTGCAAAATGTTATAGTTAACCTCAACCATGTCTCCTATCAGAGAACTAATCATCTGATAAATTAATAAAATATGTATGAGTGTTATAACATTCATAATTTTTCGAATAAACATTTGCGTAACGTTTAATCAACCTATTTATTTTAATGTATAAGAAAGTATAACAGATTTTAAAATGTGTCGTGGACCTTTGAAGAGAGTATGTCATTGGGGCCCTTTGACAGCACTGGTGAGTTTAGCTATAGGCTATAAACCATTGGGGAACTTTTAGCAGTCTGCACACACGTTTATATTGCACGATTTTGTTTCAATGTTAAAAATTATTTTCAACTTTCAATCAAGTTACAAGCATAAATGAATAGGCCTATGTTTACTGTATATTTAAAAACACAATTGTTAAAAATCTTGGACTTAATTTGCATAAATAAGAAAAAAGGTGATGGTAGGCCTACACTAACTAAAGTGTTTAAATATTTTTTCTATGGCACATAACATGCATTAAATAAAAACTAGGCTAATACACACAACAATAGTACAAAAATTGATTCATAACAATATTAAGATGGTTTGTAAATTTTATAACATAATAAAAATAAAGAAACAGGCCAGATACTCACCTTATTCATGGGATATATCTCAACCTAAGAACTCGCATAAATGTCCATCCACATAGACATATCTATATGTTTGAAAACTAATTTAGAGAAAAAAAAAATGGACTATCTCCAACATTATTAACACTTTAAATTGCAAAGTAAACTAGGCCTATCAGATAGGGTAGAGTGGGGCACATTGGTACAAGTTTATTATTTTCCAAACAAAAACTTATATTAGTGCTTTTTTTTTTTTAAAGTTGGTAACATTGTTTTACACTTCCTGTTTAAGTCATTGTCAAGCATTTATTAAAAAATAAAGCTCATTTTGTAGCTTAAAATGTAAGTATTTATAATTTGTTTTGTAAGAATTATTTATCCTAAGAAGGCTATATTTAAAATGAACCTATTTAATCAAAAATAAATGTTGATTTTCTGAGTTTTTAATCCATTATTTATCATCAGTGTTAAAAGTACATTTTATATAAAAACATAAAATGTCTTCTAGAGGGGTAATTTAGTACAGAGCTTGTGGGGCACTTTGGTACAGTTGTACCATTGTGCCCCACCTTAAACTTTAATGCTTGCCTCCTTCTTAAATACTGTTAAAATGTTAAATTTGGTATTTTGGTCTGTTTAAAATACCATATGGACCCAATTCTTGAATAAGCAGTTAAAACTACAATAATGAAAATATTTTAAATTGTTAAAATTCAAAATATATTTTGCCTACAAAATAGGCCTTTATTGTTAGTTTAACTAGGCCTTTATATAATTCTAGCATTAAAGCAGCCAGGAAATTCTATTAATTTATTTAATTTCATACATAGGTCCAGAAATTAGGAATTTTAAGAAAAAATCCGACAGAACAAATATTCATGAGAAGGCATTTGCAAGTGCCTTAAGTGCAATTATTAATGGAGGACCGACTGGAAAGCTCTCTGTGTGAGAGGCAGCAAGGATTCATGGGTTAAAAGTAATGACCTTATTTAATCGTCTAAAAATTACAAAAAAAAAATACACACACATCCTTGAATGATCCAAATAATGAAATATCAGGACCTAGTAATCAAACATTTTCTAGGCTAAAATAACACTAATTTAACTCAAAATATAGCACAAAACAAGTTTTTACCAATAAACTAGAACAAATGCTCTCAGATCATATAATAACAAGTTCAAAAATACAATGTGGATTAACATATCAGCAGGTGAGAAAATTTGCCCACATGTATGCCAAAAGATTAGGACAAACAGAAGAGATTAAAATTCCACTTTCATGAACTGAAAATGAAGAAGCAGGGAAGGACTGGATGTTGGGATTCATGAAGCGATTTCCTAACCTCAGCCTAAGAAAGCCGGAAAATACTAGCTTGTCAAGGGCAACAAGTTTTAATGAGGCAAACATGAATGCTTTCTTCGATAATTTTGAGGAAGCTTTAGAAAAATACAAAGTATCTTCAGACCGTATTTACAACCTTGATGAAACTGGCATTACTACAGTGCTTCAAGTTCCTAAAGTAATGGCAAGAACAGGAATTAAACAAGTCTGACAACCAGTCTCGGCAGAAAGAGGGGAACTAGTCAGCTTTTGGGCTGTTGTTGGAGCGACTGGTAATACAGTTCCTCCAATATTTGTGTTTCCTAGGAAACAGTATAAATCTTACTTTTTAAATGGTGCACACCCTGGAAGTTTAGGCCTATGTTCACCTTCGGGATGGATGAATGTGAACCTATTTTTTGATGTCATTAAACATGTCAAAACATTCACTAGAGCTACAAGAGAATACCTTATTCCGAGTCCTTTAGACAACCATGAATCTCATGCTTCCCTAGAAGTAATTTTTTACTGCAGAGAAAATGGAATTCACTTTGTCACATTCCTGCGTCATTGCACACATCGGTTGCAGCCCTTAGATGTTGCTCTTTACGACCCATTCAAGTCACATTTGAAGAAAGCATTTAATAGTTGGATGTTAGCACATCCTGGAAGAACAATCACTGTCTATGAAATATCTGAACTGGCCACTTCAGCTTACAATGCAGCTTTCAGCCTTCAAAACATAGTTTCATCATTAAAAAAAACAGGATTGTAGACTCCAAATCATACCTTTTTTTTAAAGAAGATCTTGAATGTGCATTCCTAACAGACCAACCTGCTCCTTCATCTGAAGGTCTACCAAATGTAATAGTTACATCACAACCTGTCCCCTCTACTTTGTCATCTGAAGACCCAATCAAGGGTGTTGAAGACCTGTCTTCAACAATAGGAAGCAGTAGCTTTATGCTAGACAAGTAAATACCAAAAGCTGTAACACCAAAATCTGTGCGATCCTATCCAAAAGCCATACCAAGGAAATTGTCTATCAAAAGACGCAAAAAAGGTAAATCAATAATATTAATTTCAACCTCGGAAAAATAATAGATTAGAAACTAAATTGGAGGAAAGAAATAGGCCTAAGAAGTCATGCCGTGCAGTTAAAAAATCAAAAGTTAGAAAACCTGAAAGTGAAGATTCTGAGTTTGACCTAAATGGGATGTTTTCTGACAGCATTTTAAAATGCGACCTTGGTGATTCAGCTATGGATATGTCCGATTATGATAACAATGAAAGATGTTTCAGATTTGTGCCAAATATCAATGAAGAAACAGGAAAATCAAATGTAGGATTAAATGATTTCATCCTAGTGAGATTTTCTTTTAAAAAAAGTGTTAAATACTACATAGGACAAGTTGAAGAAAAGATAAATGAGTCTGAATTTGTTGTGAAATTTGTAAGAAAAAAGGACTTTTCAAATTTTCTTCCCCAGATTTAACTGACATTTCCACTATTGATATTTCAGATGTGGAAATGATCTTATCCTAACTTTCACTAGTAGGGGGAAGATCAAGACCTGTTTCTTTTATGTCATTTAATGTTAATTTTGCTGTTTATACCAACCTTTATTAGTTATTAATTATTTTCAAGCATATAAGTATGGAATTACATGTAATAGGTAGGCTTAACCATGGCTGAGCCAAGATAAACTATTGATAAGCTATTTGATAACTAAAATATAGTTAATTAATAACAATTGCCTAAGATACTTATTTTTTTCATAGTTGTACCATTGTGCCCCACTGTGCCCCATATTGGTACAAAAAACATTGAGTTTAATTTAATTTAGCAATAATATGCATTTAATATCTTAATTTTAAAAATTGTATGTTTAACAAAAGTGTCAAAGTGTTTAATAAAATTTATTAAAGTTCATTGCAATCTTTTTCTTTTTTTATATAGTAAAGAGGAATGCCAGGCCCCCACCATGGTTTGGATCCCACGTTAAACTGTAGGTCCTCCATTTCATCTCACAATCACCTTCCATTACACATTAGCATAAGTGCGTATAACCCGAACAGGTAGTAAGACGCGGTGCTAATAATAATATATAGTAAAATATCTTTGAAATGTACCAAAGTGCCCCACCTTCCCTTGTCATTCTCAACTGAAGACTTTACATAGGTTTACTTATATATTTCAATGGTGTCATTGATATCCTGGCACGCAATAATATAATACATACACTAGACCCTCCCATATTCGACCTCTGATTATTTATTTCCTCCTTTTATCCAACCATAATTGTAGTCTGTATGTAAAAGATTAACACTTTACTATTTTTTAGAAAACTATATTTCATGTTTTTACTTGTTTTTTGTGTTTTGGTAATGTTTTTTGCTCCTCTTACTATCCAACTCTTTTTGTGATCTGACTATGTCCCACTCCCATGAGTGAAAGATAATCGAGGGCCCACTGTATTTGTGGAAATATTTTTTTATTGAATTTAAAAATTATAAATTATCAACTAACAAAACCTAACTTAACATTTATAGCCCTCCATGCATCAGTAAATACAAATTTATATCTAGTAGGAAATGGTTATATTGCTAAAATAAACTCTTAATTTATTAATTTTTCAGTATGGATTACGTGTTGTTGAATACGAATGCTGATATATTCTTGAATACAAATGGTGTCTTTGTCATTATGGTATTTTAGGAATAACATTTTGTTCCCACATCCAAGGTTGGGTTAGTTTATTATATATAGTAAACACATAATTGATTGCCTACTAAAATAATTTAGTACTTTTTGTGTCAAGTTTAAATATTTCCATTTCTTTAAATATCTGTTCTTCTGTTATTTAGATGAGTAGGCTACTATGTTGATTTTATAATATATCTATTAAATTGACCAAATATTTAAATATTGTGTTTTTTATTAATAGTAGCCTATTCTTTTATGTGTATAAAAAAATGAAAATAACAGTTTTTTATGATAGGTATGTTTTAATTTTTTTCAAACAATTTTAAATTTCATACCATCCCCAAAAAAATAAACACTAGGCCATGCATGTGCATTTAATCTCAAAAACCCTCCCAATTCTGCCTCTTAGAATAAATTGATAATTTTAAGTTAACCTCTAACTCTTTAAAATTGCTTTTATGGCTCCAGGGTACCTTAATTGATTGTTATCATAAATAATGCCTGGCATAGGCGTGGGGGTCAGAGCACCCCCACTAACCACAAAAAAAAAAAAGTTGGAGTGACAAGATAACAAAGTAGGCCTACCTCAATTTTTTTTTAGAAAATCAGGTCATTGGTTTTTCCAAGTAATGGTTAATGTAGGCTTGAGTTGAGATCCGGTTTTATGTTTGTTTTTCAAAGAAGAAATTAAACATTGATTCTTTTTTATTACTAATTCATTGTAGACCTAATTGCTAAAAAAAAAGAGTAAAATATATTCTTTGGGGCGGAAGGGGAGAAGGGACGTTGCTCCCATGACCCCATTGTCTTCCAACTGGCACCCATATCAGCTACACGCTGTGCATGCCTACGATGCCTAGATCGAAATGTTACTGGCATTGTTACAATTCAGCACTTGGCATGCTCATCTTTTGTTGGTAGTCTGATTTCGACTTTGAAAGCCAGACTTTTCTCTAATCCCAGTTGACTTAGGTAGACTTTGTCCTATCTCGAGGTGAATGTTGATACAGTTTCTCTTCAAGTATACCGTTAGGTTGCCTGTGCTATTGTTTATAATGAAACATTAAAAAATTGAAACAGCCACTAGTGCATATGACTTATTCACATTCCAATACATCAACATCCTACACATCAAGCTCTCTTAGTCTGGTTTGAGGGTAACTCAAGAGGTCAGAGTTAGAATCCTGTTCAATTTTAATGTGTTTTTTTTTCCTAAATAATTTCTCGATCTCCTTTCTCGCAAATGCAGTTAATTACATTCCCAAGTCAAGTTGTACCTTTCTCATGATCCCTGATCCCATTAGCCTAGTTACATTTGGATAGTCCAAGGAGGTAATAAAGCATGGTGCAAAAATAAACTTTCTTTTAACATTTAATTTAGTAAAGTAGTAGCTTCAAAAAACTTTTCTTTACCACCACATTGGAAGGTTGACTTTACAGGAAGTGTACCCACATTTGTGTGGAATGAGAGTGGGAAACCATTATTTAAAAACCACCCTCGGTAGACCTGACCAGAATTCAAACCTTGATCTCCCTGTCATCGGCAAGCTAACACGAGAGTGACTCCTTAGACCATGCGGCCACTGAAACATGTTTAAAACTTATTAAAAAGCTAACATTGGTCATTATGCCTACTAAAATACTGACTATTGAATCCCATTGAAATATATTATCCAATTCAGGGGCTCCAGAACGGGGGGAGGGGGCAAGGGGAGCTTGAGCCTCCCCTTGATTTTATCTTAGGGAACTGTGACTATCCTAAGTCCCCCCCCCCCCCCAATATTGCCCAAGTAAATTCAAAACCCATGTATAAAACATGCATCTGTTACCATCAGTTTGGTAATTTTAAGTAATAATGACATAAATTTATAATTAATTTAATAGAAAACTGAAATGCCCTAATTTTGCAGCTTATTTTTCTCACACAAGAAAAAATCTTTCACAAAAATATAGTAACTAACATTAGGCCTAATTATGATTGCCTTGAATATAAAAAATGCCAGAAGAGTAAAGCCAAAGGGTATACTATTTATTGACCTTTTTGCCACAGTAAAAACAAATTTAAAAAAAATTCACAGTTGAATAGTTGTAAATTTAATTTTAACATGAGGCGGATTTTCAACGACAGTTAAAATTTATTTTTGCCATATTTTTATCAACCCTAAAAAATTAAAAAGCTGGACATCAATAAAATTAATACGCTTTCTGTTTTGAATAAAATATTTCATTATTTTTAAACCTAAGTTAAATATTGTTGTGATAATATATTTGATTGTGTACACATGGGTTGTAAGAGAAATACTAAATATTTAATTTCAATCAACCCTAGTTAAAGGTCCATTAAGCTGCCTTCCACAATATGAGCTTTTATAAGGTTGACACAAAGACTTAGTTCACCTTGAAAGGTAGTAGGTCTTCCTTGCATGGTTAAACAATGGTGTAGCTCATACGATAGAAATATAGCATGGGCATAGCGAGGGGGTAATTATGGGTTCAAACCCCTCACATCTCCTCAAAAATTTCTGAAGTTTTTAATGTTGATTGCGTTAAAATGTTTGTGAAACTATTTATCTTAATTTGATTCTGCAATCTGATCTTCAATCTGATCTTCAGTGATAGTAGTTTATCATCTAAAAGCATCCATTTTTCAAAAATGTGTCGGGGGAAGACCACTTCACATAGCTTCCAGAGGCATCTAACTTTGATTGTAAAAAAAAAAGGCGAGGAGCCCTCCAAAGCAGCTTTTTTGGCATGTACATAGTAATCTACAGCAGCATCTAAAGTCGGCTCATCTTCTACTGTTGATTCAGCTTCATAGGCAAAAGATTAATCAGATGAATCTTTAGACAAATCAGCAGGTTTTTTTTTGGTTTTCCTAATTACTTTTTTTACACTTTTAATGTCAGCAGCTTTTTTTTTATCTTTCTCTTTCAATTCTTTTTCATTACCTTTCATTTAATAGTATTCAAGTCATTGATCAGATGTCACCACACTAGGAACATACTTCCTTTTACTAAGGTCTTAGATGTTGTTGATTTGTCCTGATTTAAGGCACTTAACAATATATTTGAAAACATCTCCTTATGATTTTACTGGCTTTGGAGCTTCTAGTAAGCCTGATGATTCCATATAGGCTACCTTTAGTGCTGTAACCTGATGTGTCTGATGTGGTAGACATTCTGGCAATCAGTGTTCCAGTGGAACTCTGCGATGGTGGGTCTGATGACAAAGCCTGTTTAGGTATTGGTGATTCAATGGAACTCTGTTGGATCTGATAATAAATACTTTGATCCAATAAGCCTGGGTGAAGTTTCCACATTTTTCTTGTCAGAGGTCACATTTTTGGCATAGGTGTCATTGTGATTAGATTATCTTACTTCGACTGTACATGAGTCATCTTCAACAATGTCTGGGCCTATCTGATCATTATGAAAACTCTTACAAACATCAAAAAGCATTACAGCAGCCAAGTCTCTATCTCAATCAATAACTTTTGATTTTGTGTGTATGGAAGGCATTTAAAGTAGCCTAAGAGGTTCAATTTTTGTTTCAAGATATTTAAGGTGGTTCAAATTTTGTATTGGTTTCGGCTTTAGGCTAGGATTCACAATGCACTTTCATCACACATTATTTTAATTGTATAATGATAACCTTGAAAGCCTATAAACTAAATTATGCACAGAATGTAAAAAAAAATTAAGATGGCCACAAGTGGTACACCATGATAACCAGTTGTGACCATGAGGTGGCAAAAAATGGGACATGTACACTTTTATATGTACCTCTGTGGCCACCCCCTGTTGAAGGGTAAAATGGTTATCTAGTTTAAATAAAAATGTCATGCCATGACAAAGTTCAACTTTCCTTTACTAAAAGATGTTAAAATCATAAGCAAAAATGTATTTCTTCTTTTGGATGTTACTTGATATAAATAGTTATGTTCCTTAAGAAATTTGCCAAGAAATACCACAAAACAGCTTGATAACAACACTTTGTAATTTTCTGAAGGTGTATGGGTGATTTTAAAGAGACAATGACTGAAATGCATAGTAATAAAGCCTAAAGAATATGTTAGGTGTTATGTTATTGATTTTGAACAAAAGGACGCCTTATTTTAAATGTTTAAAATGAATGTGGCCAGAACTGAAGCAGCTACCCTAATGGTGTTATTTGTGTGATGACTGTTCTAATGTTGTTTGTGTGATGGCTGTTGTGATCTTGTTGTTTGGGTGATAGTTCTTGTGATGTTGTTTGTATGATACTGGAATATGTTTTTGTGAGTACTGTTGTAATGTTGTTATTTGTGTTGTACTGGGATAATGTTGTTTGTGTGATGTAGGTATCATCAAGATTGTGACCTTCATGACAGTCCACTGCAGCAGTATGTGGTGGCCTCCGGATAAATCCCTGGCGGGGTTCTTGCACTTGAGTGTATTCCTGTCATTAAGTGGCCTCACGCTCTACCACTTCATGAACGCCATCTATCTTGGCCCGGGCTACCTCCCTCCTGGCTGGGCCCCGGTAAGAACTACCAACAAACTTTGTAGCCTGTGTTAGCCGAATGGACAACGGGATTTCTCCCTGCAGTCTTGTACGACACCAGGGGCAACCTGTCATCGGCAGTCAAGTCTAACATAAGAGTGACTCCTTAGACCATGCAGCCACCACAGCTGGCTCAGCATACTGTGGGAATGACTATTTGAGGAATTATGATTACATTAGGCCTATGTATAACTAGTTCTTTTAAAATTTAATTATTTTATTCTATTTGCAACTTTTAAAATTTCACAATTATTATTCAGTCATTTCATAAAATATAGAATCACTTTTTCTTGATCACTAAAGTTAAGAGTGATAGGACACTTAGAATGGAACATGTAAAAGGAACAAATAACATAAAGGACATTTTTATAAAATTCCTTTCTCTCCCTCTTGTGGTTTAGAACGTTGCACGTTTCACACCCCATCCTGATGAATTCTAATAGAATGAAACTTAGATCAAGAGATTGAGTAGTACCAATCAATTTTCTTAAAGAGGCAGCCATTACTTCTTTGTTCAGTGGCAGAAATCTATTAATTTTTTTTGTTAATAGAATTTAGACAATTTTTTATTAAAGATAAAATGTTAACTGTTTGTTTCAGGAAAATGCGGATCATACAGACTCGTTACAGTTTTGCAACACTTGCCAAGGATATAAAGCTCCAAGGACCCATCATTGTCGCAAGTGTGAGCACAAACTTTTACTATCAGTAAAAATAAATTTAAATATTTTAAAATAAGGGATCTAATTTTTGAGTATGCAGATTTAAGAGTATGTCTTACGGACAATTAATTGGGATATTGAAAACACAATTGTATAAAGAAAACAAGAAACTACAATAAAGTGCCGTTTTATGCATTTTTCAACAACATCAGTGAAATTGGAATCATTGAAATAGTTTTTTTAGTTTTAAAATATTTTTTTCCAATTTTGTTGTATTCTTTTTAAAGCCTGAAAATAACAATTTTGGTTAAATATGCTGGCTATAAAAATGACATAATTATAAATTAGATGTTTCAGATCATTTGTTAGAAAAAACATTGTGAGAATAGAATATTAAATTTAGTTTCTTTGAACCTCTTTTCTGGTTAGTAAAAAAACTGCTTTAGTGGTCGCATGATCTTAAGGCGTCACTTTTGCAATAGACTGGACTACTGATGATGGGGAGATCGAGATTTAAATCCCAGTCAGGTACACAGGGTAGATTGACCTAAACAATTTTCTACACTCCCTCCACACAAATGCAGGTACACTTCCTATATATTCAACCTTCTTCAACCTTAACATATTAGCGTAATTAGTACATATGTGTACAAACCAAATGGGTAGTAAAACGTGGTGCTAAAAGTAGTATTAAAGCAACTCTCAAATTACATCAGTAGGGCCTATTTTGTATTTGAGATAAAGCTAGTGTCTGCTGTACATATAAATCAGAATGTGATGCTTTTAGTGCTGTTTTATTTTTTTAAATATTTTATTCTATTTATTTGTTTGTGCGCTGTATCGTACTATCGGGCTATCCGCATATTTCCCTAATGAGGAAGGGATGACTAAGTTAGAATTTCAAAGGTAATTTACATTCATTTTTGTGAAAGAGTGGAAAACTCTTTAGGTAAAAACACCTTTGCTACACCCAGCTAGGATTTGAACTTTGATCTCCTTGTCACCTGCTATCTAACCAGACCAGATGAGTTTGACATCAGCGCACATGACAGCCAAAACAGGTTTTAATAAATATACCAGGGTTACCTTTTGATAAAAGCTAGAAAAAGTATGACACATAATAAATGGATATATAAAGAAATAAAGGCTCTCACCATGTATCCTATTTCCATTATTTTTAGATAATATTAAAATTGATAGAAAGCTAAGATGTTGTCACTCTGACTCTTTTGGCTTTATTGAGTTGACACAAAAAAAATCTAAAATCCATTAAAAGAGTTCATTGACATTAGAAAGTTTAAACTTTAATTTCAAAATAAAATATTGTATATAAAATTAGTAATTAGTTGTAAGAAAATGAAGAACACATGAACTAATGTTGCTCTTAAGATTCGGATGGACACCTATTATATAAGAACGCTAAAGTTGTGCACGTCATTGCTTAAAAAATATGCATAGTAACAACATGCGGTTTTTTGCATTGCATTAAACTTGTAAATTTGAAATGAACTATATTAATAAAAAAAGTTACAAGTTAATATTTACTTTTTTACAATAAGACGTAATTTCAATTAAATTTAAATTAAATAAAACATGAAATACAAGAATATAGTTTTGAAGTTATCATATTATTATAGAGAATAATATAATGTTCTATCATACACGACAAATATTTATAATACAATAACGGGTACAAAATTTGTTATTTTCAAATTAAATCATGTCTAAACTGTTGAAAAAGTTCAGTAGATTCCCGGTAGATTTCTCTGTCTTCGGAAGCACCTCTCCCTTTCCTCCCCAAACCCCCTTTTGGCATTCTCTTTCTTACCATCTTTTTTTCCCCATGTAAACCCCGCTACTCCCCCTTCCATCGAACTATTTATATCCTGTTCAGTCAGGTAAAACCCTTGACTGGACACTAATTGTCTGCCACCTCCAAAGCTGAGCTATTGAGAATGTTCCCTGTGATGTATTTGTATGATCTTGGTTAAAAGTTTTTTATAGAGTAAACTTGATTATGTTTACCTTATAAATAATTTTCATAAACAGTGTTTCCTTGATTAGATAAAACCTATTTGTATAACGTTGGTTTTGTAAGAAGAGAGAGGTGAAAAAGATTTCTCTAAATAGTTTTAATCATGTTTTATAGACGAACAAGACCTTTTCCCACTTATAGCAGACTTATCTTGAAGATGTTAAGATTCAGTGGCGCATCCAGGAGTTTACTTAGGGGAGGGTGGGCATGTGTGTTCTAGCTATTATTTCTATCCCCTGAAAATATTCATAAAATTATTTTAGTTTAATCTTTTATTTTAGAGAAATTACACACACACACACGTATATACAGGTTGTTGGAAAAAGGGGTTCAGAAATTATGGATCTTGTTGTACACATTAATATGAGTGGAATGATTTTAATGATGTTACATGACCTCTAGTTGTGCCAATACGTCGGTAAACTCAAATAATAATTATAATACAAATAAAAGTGTCTTGGAAATTATAGGTCCACAAACCTACTCACATAGAGGTAAAGGTAATTTTGTATTTTAGTAATAAAAAATAAATGGTGCGGTGCACCACACAGACTTTCTCTCGCTTTTATCTTGAAATAGACATTTACTAAAAACTTGTTAGGATTTGTGAAATGAAATAATATACACTGTTACTTACTCTATGCAAGAGTGGCTCAGGGGCCGTGCGAACCGGGCGGCTACCCGGGCGCCAAACATAGCTAAACATGACCAAACGTAGCCTGGGCGTGATATCAAAATAATCCTCAAACCTAACAACTTCGAACCTAACGTAGCCTGAGTGTGATATGAAAATAGTCCCCAAACCTAACGTAACCTGGGCGTGAAATGAAAATAATCCCCAAACCTAACGTAACCTGGGCGTGAAATTAAAATAATCCACAAGCATAACAACCTCTAACTTTAAAATAATAAGATATTACGAGTTTCAAATAGTTACGGAGAAATGATGAAAATTTGAAAATCTGTCCTATGTAAAGTACCCTCAAAGTCATGTTCATGAGAAAATGAAAATGTCCATCTTGTTTATAATGATAAACTATGTTTAGATATCAAATTTAATCAAAACCATTAGAGTGAATTTCGATGAAATAGATTTATTCTCTTTTTGCCTTTCAATAAACTAGCCTTAAATTTAGGGTTAGATATCTAATTTCAAAAAACCCTCGGGGTCGGGGGTGGGTGGGGGGCCTTGTTTAAACCCCAGATACAAAGTTGTAGCCCTACGGTAAAATGGTTTCGGTTCTAGCCCAAACTAAGGTACAAACAGTCAGATGGCCTTGCGGAAACAAAAACAACATTTTGTTTCAGGGGGCTATGAAACGTCAACATTTTTCAAAATCTCGGTTTCGAATTTTTGACAATCACAATATTTTCACTCCAAGGTGTCGAGACAAAGTAAATTTTAGTTTACAAAGTTTAGTTACCCACAGCCGTTGCTTGCCGTTGGTTTGATCGCCATTGATGGGGAGGTCATGGTTCGAATCTCATCTGCGTGAACTGGAGATGGTTTTTTCCGTTAAATGTATATATATATATATATATATATATCTTTAACGGTTTTCCACAAGTGATTTATCACTCTGGTTTTCCCATCTTTACTCCATGCAAATGGGGGTTCAGTTCCTCTTAGCTACCTTCCTCATCTCTACCCAATCAGATTAATCCGTTAATAACCTGTGTTCTGAAAGTAGCAATAAAAAAGAAAAGACTTGGTTTTGGACGGGTTATAATCATATTATAGTAATAAATTAATAATTTTAAATCGAAACATGGTTTAGCGAGCTTCATTTAATTTTGATTTTTTTTAGATCATAAAATTCAATGTTCTTGTTAGTATGGTGTTCGAAAAAATTCAACAGTAGGGCCTATTTGTAAAGTGAAGTAGGCGTACAGTACGTAAATTATATTTAATTGAAATAAAATTTTAAAAATTACAATTTTTCACAAACTTTGGCCACCTTTTTCTAACTCATTAATTTTTTAAGAGATATTTCCAATTTTTTTTTATCAGGCTATCACCTAGAACAAAGTGTGGTTTTCACTTTGGTTTTTATATCTTCTGTACAAACAAATTGTGGTGCACTTATTTTAATTCTAACCTCCTTATATCATGTATTTAAATAATTAGCGTAAGTAGTAACCGTAAAAACTATGTCACTGAAAAAAACAAAAAGAAATGGCTATATATTTTTTAGTATAGGAAAGAAATATATATTTATATACTTATTCCTGCAGTAATAGATAAACTAAATAAAAATTTAACAATTTACTGTAGATAATGATTTCCCAAGGTAGCTCAGAAATATTATACTTTGACAGGGATTCGAGCCCTAGTCCTTTGACTTTGGACGTCATTCTACAGACCCCGAGATCTTGGTTAAAAACCCGGCATCACTCATTGGAGAGAATAACGGGGATAGATCGTCTTTTGTTGAGTAGCAAGTAACAAAGTTGAAAGGGTTGGGGGGGGGGTCTGTCTGTGGAATGTAAGGACATTCTGAAAGGGGGGGATAAAATAGAGGGGGTGAGAGGGGTCGGTGGGGTGACTGCCATAACTACAGCAGCGCACCTCTAGTGAGGTGATAATACATGGAACTACTTGGACGAGAGATTTGCAAAACTTTGAGATGTCCATCCGAATCTTAAAAGCTAAATGTGCATTTAAGGTGGCAGATGTGTGATGAAGATGGACCATCACTGTCCCTGGATCAACAACTGTGTGGGGCACAAGAACCACGCCCATTTTGCTGGTTTCCTGTTCTTTGCTGTTTGTGGCTGTCTACTAGCCAGCGTCACACTCTCCTGTTCTCTTTACAGAGCGCTCAATAGGGTAGGTAGTGTGTACCCCCTTTACAATGTGGAGATTTGTCAATATACACGTATACGGGACAGGGGGACTAGGAAAAGAAAAACTCCATGGTGTCAAGCTATATTGACCTAGTGGCCGCTGTCTGCTGGCAAAATAGTACCAACTTCTGCGGATAGAGGGTGTCATGTGGTCATCCCAAAGAACCCTCTGGCCGAATTAAGAGTAACTAGGAAAATCAAAATACTAGAGATGGAAATACAAGAGACTTCAGGAAACAACTTAGGAAAGAGAAATACTTGACTGAATGTAATTTATTATTTACTGCTCTGTTTTATGTTTGACACTGTCGCCATGTATTTCTAAGTCAACAAGCAATGATTTGTTTTTATAAACTTTTAGTCAATTAGAGTCAATTCTTATTTTTTATTAATCAGCTTTTTGATAAACAAAATAATCTTGCAGCTGGCCTAGCCATATTTTGAGATAATTTTTTCATATGTTTACCATTGATACCTTTTAGTTTCAATCATGGTTGGGGGGAGGAGGAGAGGCAGGGGGTACAAAGTCCACTTATTTTCTTATTTTATTCAAAGTAAAGCCAAATTGAATATATAAATTTCCCCCCAAGTTGATCATTGTTAGAATATATATATTATTTGGGAAATAAACATAATGTGCCTATTATTATAACTTAAGATGCTAAATAATAAATTAGGGATGGGACCTCAAATCCTTAAGAACATTCAAGAAAATTTCCAATTCAAGTCTCAAATCCTTAAAAAAAATTTTTTTTCAATTATTTAATGGAGATTTGTTTTAGAGCTTTAATAGTGCTTATTGGTGTTTCAGAACCAATTATAATTATAGGATGAACTTAACAACCAGGCCCCAGACCAGTAATTTAACACTTAACTAAATGTTATAATGAATTGTTTATAAGAAAGAATGTTAACATTTAGTTACTGTTTCTATTTTATATTATTCTATTATATTTCCTCTTATGCTCACAAGTTTTTCCAATATTCGGATTCGGATTTAAGATCTAGGATTCAGAATTCTCTAAAATAAATATTATTTATATTATATTTGGAAGAAGGTACAGGAAAGGTGGATAGAAACATATATAATAATGTCATGTTATAACTAGAGTTGGGTCTAATCCACTATTTTAAAAATCCGAATCTTCAATTTATCTTCGTATCTCAAATTCTTATCCTAATCTTGGAATAGTTATGAACATAAGAGGAAATATAAATATAATATAAAATATAAGTAGTAACTAAATGTTAACATTCTTTCCTATAATCCATTCATTATAACATTCACACATTATTTAAGTGTTAAATTAGTGGTCTGGAGTCTGGTTGTTAAGTTCATCCTATTATAAAGGGTTCTTAACCAACACCAATAAGCAGTATTAATGCTTTAAAACAAATTTTATTTAAAAAATTGAATTTAAAAAAATATTTGAGTTTCAAATCCAAAAGTTTCTTACATCCTCTAATCTTGAATATCCTAAGGATCCAAGGATTATAGGATTCTACGGCCCATACCTATTTTGTAGTCGTTGGAGCCGGAATATTTTCCAAGGCAAAGTCGAAGCTGAGAAAGATTTGAAGCAAAGTCAAAGCTTTTAAAACTCTGTACATCCCTAAATTTCAACTTCACTTTCGGTTATTGATATTGTGACTTAACAAAAGACATGTCATGATCCACTCTTGGTTTTTCTTGACTAACAGAGTGAGATGCTCATATTTCCTCAGTGATAGACAGCTAAGTGAGGTGAAATAAAGATAAGGTTCAAGTTAGCAGGTTCTCACTTTAGACATGTCTGTGTTTCAGGTCTGGTACATGTACTACGGCACAGGCACAGAGCCGATAGTGTACTTGTCAGTCACCACTCTTATATTGTGTGTGTTCTCTCTGGGGCTTGCTATTGGCGTAGTCTTAGCTGTCGGCATGCTCCTCTTTTTCCAGGTAAAAGGGTGTATCTTATATTGGTTATTATTATTATTCTAAGGTGTTCTGTCTTACAGGTCCATTCCCTTTGTCAATGAATTTAGAGCGCCAATGCTCCCTGTCCTCCGCCTCCTTGAGCTCCCAGAATTTTCTTCTTCAAGTCATCCAATATTTGAATCCTACTCCTTCCTAAGCTCCTCTTTTCCTCGACCTTTCCTTCTATGACGCTGTGCAGAAGACAGTTCTTCCTAAGGATGTGTCCGATTCAGTTTGCTTTGTAACAAAGAATCACATCCAAAATGTATCTCTTCTCACCCACTCGTCTTAGGATTTCTTCATTTGTCATCCTGTTTATTCATCTGATCTTCTCAAGTCTTCTCCAGCACAACATTTCAAAGCTTTCCACATATTACTTTTCTATTTTCCTAAGAGTCCAAGTTTTTGCTCCATACAGTGTGATTCTCCATATTCATTCATCAATTTCTTCCTCAATTCCAAACAACTAGCTGGTCAGCAATAACCTCTCCTTGTTGAAAGTTTTCTTGGCGATGGTGATCTTTGAGCTAATTTCCTTGGTGCAGTATTAGTATCATTATAAAAATAGAGGTAATTACTGTTCCTAATTAGCTGTAAGGGTCATCATGACATTTATGTACACTCAGTTTACCTTGACTTATGGCACTATCTTGTAAGCTTCACCATAGTGGAAACATGTAAGGTTAGCTTGTACGTGTCAGCATAAACAAAGGGTACGTATATTATGGATTCTTTTGACTAACAGCGGGTAATATGAGCAAAGTATAGGCCACACACTAAGTAGGTTTGGACCAATTACAGTTTTTAGCAACTTTCCCAATGCTCTGTGGCCCACACAACCCAAAGTGGGGTATGCATGCGCATACTCCATGATCTGCACAATTAATTGGTACTTATAAAAAATAAAGTTTCACATTCTACTTAATGCTTCTTCATGACACACTTGTTTTATAATTTAACATTAGTAGATACTCTACATTAAGATAATGTTATTATATTTTGAATAGTGGATAGAAACATAGGCTATAAAAGAAACAAACACAGTATGGTTTTTACGATAAAAAAACACAGTTCACACTTTACACTGCTGCCATTGCTACATTAAGGCAAGTAAATCTTTGAAATTTCATCTAAAAAACAGTAAATTTCAGCTTAAAAATTGTTTTATAAAAAAAATAATTTTATAACATTTAAAAATCACAAATATTTCTACCTCAATAAAAAAATAACATTAATATTATCCTTCTAATAAATGTGTAAAAATATTTTTTGCAAATTCTTTCTTTCTATCAATTATGCTTGCTTTTTTTTTAGCAAATTTAGGTTAGATAATGTGTAATATAAAATTATGGGAGAGTAATAATCCTATTGTCAACCTTTATGGTCTTGGGGTAAAGTGCTCGTCTAAGGACTCTTTGTTCGTGGGTTCAAACCCAGCTGGGGTTGACGAATGTTTCTTGAGCAATAAAAATTTGTAACACAATTTCCTTCGGAGGGGAAGTAAAGCCGTCAGTCCCATGTCGATTCCAGCATATAAAAGAACCTCTAAAAGTAAGGCCTTTTCCAGAAAAATTGTTAGGCCCTTTCACTCTAGCTCATAGAAATTCTCGAGTGCTGATACAATCAGTCGGTTCAAAAAGTGCATTTTAAATACCTCAAATAAATAAAAACCTATTAATACATTCAACCATACAAACCATAGATAAAACAAAAGTAAAATATAAATACCCAGACTTTTACTTACCACAAACAACCAGAGGTATATCTACATTTGACTTATATGAATTTTTCCATCTTAAGAAAATTTTTATTTCTTTAAACTGTTAAGTAAAACAAAGGAAAGCAAAACCTTACCTATGACTTTTACAAATAATATTTTTTTTTCTCTACATTACAATTATTAGATAGTTAAACTATCAGGTTACTAAAGTAAGTTGATGTAATGAAAATTATAATCAAACTTTGTAATCTAACCATTTCTTATTGTATTAATTAGTTGATGAGTTATGTATAGAAATCAGGAATGGGCCCTTGAATTCCCTGAATTCTTAAAGATATTTGAGATTTAAGGATTCAAGAAAATTTCAAATTTGAGACTCAAATCTTTAAAAATATATATATTTTCAATTTCTTAGATGAAATTTGTTTTAGAGCTCTAATACTACTCATTGTTTGTTCAGAACCAATTTTAGTTATAGGATGAAGTTAACAACCAGACCCCAGACCAGTAATCTAAACTAAATTTGATCTTTAAAGTATTATTATTATTATTATTATTGGTTCTGTCTTATGACAGGTCCATTTCTTTTGTTAGTGAACTTAGACCGCCACTGCGCCTTGTCCTCTGCCTCTTCCTTCAGCTTCAATGCATATCAATAATAAAATAAATTTACTGTCACTTTTTTTTATAATCAAGGTATAGGAAAGGTGGATAGAAACATACAAAAACAAACAAACACAATAAGGCTTTTACAATGAAAATAATAACACCGTTCACAATTTTCATCGCTACCACTGGATAAAGAGGTAATGGCTACCTCTTGAAGAAAATTAATTGTTACCACCCAATCCCCCGACCGATGTTTCATTCTATCGGAACTCATCAGAATCTTCCATCTTTATTTACAACAAAACTAATTGCTAAAACCTATCATAAAGAGACATGCCAATTTAAAATTGGCGCACAACTCTCAGCTCATAGGTGGAACTGGAGCAATTTAGTTTTGTCAAGGAAAGCGTTACCAAACTGGAGTTTGGTAAAGCTTGGTTGTAATTACTTGAATCAGTGTGAAAATGCTTTGCTTGTAAACATTGATATTATTTCAATCACAAAAACTCGCCTATAGTTAATTTGCAATTCAAATTTACAATTCAAATTTGCTTTTACGTTAAATTGTATAGTATACATAATAATTGACACCTTAGTTCAGTCGATAGCCTGTCTGCCTACTGAGCTAAGGCTCCCAGGTTTGATTCCCGGCATGGCCGAAAATGTATCATTGATAAAAATACGTGTTTAACCTTGCACATTGATAAACTAACTGCCAGGGACTGGATGTTGTGGCCCTCCTAGTCTTGAGATAGATGATAAGGCATATAAAGCTACAACAAGCCTAGCCAGCCGGTAGTGGAAAAATATATGACTTGAATTAAAAACTGACCCAGGCCACAGGCTGGAAACAGTCATGGATGTAAAAAAAAGTATACAAAATATCACTAAGAAAAACATCAAACACAAAATAGGTCTGATATGATCTATCCAAACATTACCTAATTGTATGACCACAGAATTGATCTGAACAGTTTCCAATATTTCAGCTTCGCGCTATTCATCGGAACCAAACTGCCATAGAAGACTGGATAGTAGAGAAAGCTAAACACCGCAGAAGAGAAGGCGAGCTTGATTTTGTGTACCCCTACAATCTGGGCTGGAGGGAAAACTACAAACAAGTACTTAGCTGGAGCTGTGACCCTCTAGGGGATGGTTTACATTGGTCAGTGGTAGAGGGCTGTGACCAATACACCATCACTGTAAGTACATCTATGTTTCTTTCATGGGATCACATTAAAATATGGTTGAGCTAAGTCAATGTTGATGGGACAAGGCCTCTACACTTAACAGATAAATGTAAACCCAAAAATTTATATTTAAAAATTAAAACAAAACACATCACATTAATTTTTTAGGTTTGGTTGTTTTAAATGTAAATGCTTGGATCTACATTTTTATAATATAATTATTGTATAGGCCTTGACATCATATTCTTTTATCATTTATTATGTAATCTTATATCTTAATAGAAAACCAGGAAATCCCAATAGAAGTAAAACACGCTTAGCTATTAAAAAGAGCAACACAGTTCAGTGTGCGCACTGCTGCAATTGGACAAAAAAGTAAGAACGGCACTTTTAGAAAACTTGTTGCTACCAGGGCTGTGTGGTTGGAGCTGTCGAGTAGGAGTCTGAAGAAATTTTGGGTAGATTTGGAGTCGAAGTTGGTAAAATATACCGACTTCAACATCAAAATAAAAACTTATAACAAGGAAATATGTCATTTTAACTTTATACTTTTTTATAACCACTATTTGTAATTTTGATCTACAAATATATTCAGATATATTATATTCACAATGCCAAAGAAGCTTACCATGAAGTAATCTCTATTGGAGAATTTTACTACAGTATTTTTTTTATTACTAATTAATATACTTTAGCCATTTCTGAAGGCGTCTATGTCAGACAGTAGAAAAATAGGAGTCAAAGGCTTTGGATACCAACTCCACATCCCTGGTTGTTACACCCCAATCCTTTGACACATATTTGGTTCTTAATATAATTTCATAAGAGAGACCATTAAAATGACAAATAATGTTTTTCCAATGTCTTCTATCCCTCCAGCAATTAGACAAAATTCCACTTTCCTCAAACAGAAAAATTCAAGAGAACTTAAACATTATTATACAATTATTTATACATTGAGCCTCCTCACTTTTAAAACATTTGTATAGAGGATATGAAACATAGTGCACAACTCCTGCAGGGTTCCTACGGTCTGGAAAGTCAGGGAAAAAAAATAATAGTCAGGGAAAGTCAAGGAAGCTTTAAAAAGGTCAGGGAAAGTCAGGGAAATGACAATTCATGTCTTCATGTCACACTTAGAAAAAACAAAGAAAATATTTTTTCTATTTACTGCGTCATAAGCCCAATGAAGAAAGCTGAGGGGCACTTACCATGCTCAAACTTGCCCTAATACAAGTTTTGGTAGCATTTTATTTCAGAATGTGAACGCAGAGGTCTCCTAGCCTGCACATGACAATTCTTTTAACTTTAGTGATCACTTGTTTTTGTTCTTGTTCAAGGTTTGTCATCGTTATAGTTTGATACAGTGCACCAGGACTGATTAGACTACACCAGCAATGTCTAACAAAAAAACCATTTTTAACCAGGTCTGGCTAAGCCCAGACCATTTTCCTGAATTCTCATACTGGATAAGTGGTGTTGAAAGTAATAAGCTGCAGGCATTTTGTAAAGTGTGCAAAAAAATTATAAACTTAAGTAATATGGGAAAGCAAGCATTAGCTTCCCATGCAAAAGGACCAACTCATATCAAAACTCTTGAAACTTTGACAAATCAACGCTCTCTGTTGACTTTTTTTTCAAAAAAGTCAAGTGATTCAGGTTCATCGAGCTCCCCAGTTTCAAGAGAATCTCTGGCACACAAAGACATTCTACCTAGTGATGATTCTGCTGGTTGCTCGAAAAGTTTTTCTGTTTCATTGAAAATCGTAACGTCGCAGAAGGAAGCTGTTGCTAAAAGTGAAATTAGTGTAGTGCCTCAAAGAAACCATAACACTTTTGTTATTAAAGATGATATAACTAAGGCGGAAGTCATTTGGGCTATGCAAGTTGTTGACAAAAAAATGTCTTTCAATTCGTGCAATAATTTAAGTACAATTTTTCAATTGATGTTTCCCGAGTGTTCCATTGCCAATGCCTTTACCCTTGGTGGAGACAAGGCTGCATACTTCATTGTGCATGGCTTGGCTCCATTCTTTCATAATAATTTGCTGGACCGCCTAAAATCATGTAACAACTTTGTAATTTGTTTTGATGAGGCATTGAATAAAGTTATTCAAAGAGGACAGATGGACATTGTAATTAGATTCTGGGACAAGGAAAATCATAAAGTCATCAGTCGTTACTTAAACAGTGTGTTTTTCGATAGGAGCACTGCTGAAGAATTACTGAAGCATTTTCTGGATGGTATTTCTCCTCTTCCACTCTCTAAGTTGATACAAGTGTCAATGGATGGCCCAAATGTCAATTTAAAATTTATAACACTTCTTCAGGAACACCTCAAATCTGTAACAGACAATGAAGTATGTAGTTTGCTAAATCTGGGAACATGTGGGCTTCATGTTGTTCATGGTTCCTTGAGAACAGGAGTAGAGTCTGTTGATTGGGATATAAGTAGCTTATTACGTCACATGTACTACCTGTTCACTGACTCTCCAGCTCGTCGAGCATTGTTCACCCAGTTGACAGGGTGTACAACTTTTCCATTGAAGTTCTGTGGTGTGCGTTGGTTAGAGAATGTGAAGTGCTTTCAAAGGGCATTACAAATTTGGGACCATGTTATTAAGTTTCTCAAAGAAGCAAAACTTCCTAAAACAAAACCGGTAGAGACACTGAAAAGAGCAGCCTGTGATCCATTCCTAAAGTGTAAACTAGCGTTCTGCAAGACAATTGCAGATGAATGTCAGCCTTTCTTGCAACGGTTCCAGACATCAAAACCAATGACTCCATATCTTTTTGAAGCTGTAGAGAAACTTCTAAGATACCTTATGAATCGTTGTGTGAAACCTGATCTTATGAAGTGCACGGGTCCAAAGTTACTGTCTATTGACACAAAAAAATCAGAAAATTTGATCCTTAGCAAAAATATTGATATAGGATTTGCAACAAAACGTTTGTTAGGAGAAACTGCGATCACAGTAACAGAAAGACAAAAATTAGAATTTATACATGAGTGCCGCAGTATGTTAACCACCATGATTGCAAAGCTACAAGAAAAAAGTCCCTTAAAACAGAAAGCTGTGAGAGGTTTGTCTTCATTGGATCCTTGTGTTATTCAACATTCACCTCAACTGGCCCAGAAGAGATTTTCTTTTCTTTTGGAGGAACTCAACCATGCCAACATCATAAATGATGTTCTGGCTGAAAATGCCAAGAAAGAATACTTGCATTTTTGCAACCTCAAAAAATCTGAGCTTCAAGAAATATTTCGTCCTTGTGATCAGTTTAGTGATGAAGTAGGACTTGACACTATTTATGGTAGCTTTCTAATAGGAGATGCAAACTACAAACATCTTTGGGAAGTAATAAAGATTTGCCTTGTCTTGTCGCATGGGAATGCAACTGTTGAAGGTGGTTTTTCAGTCAATAAATCTTTACTGGTTGAAAACATGCATGAAAAGACAGTCATTGCACAGCGTCACATTCATGATGAGATACAAGAAGCAGGAGGGATTAAAAATATACACATTAGCAAAAAGATGTTGGATTACGTGAGAGGTGCTCGGAAACGCTATCATGAATACTTGGAGATGAAGAAGCAAGAAAAAAGTGAAAAAGACAAGAAGAAGGCAGAAAAGAGGAAATTAGATATACAAGTTAAAGATTTAGAAGGAGAAAGAAAAAAATTAATGATGGCAACTGAAGAGAAACGAGAAGCAATAGACGTGGAGTTGCAAGAACTGAAGAAGAAGCAAGCTTCACTTTATTAAATATAACATAGTTTCTTATTGTATGACTATAGTGATAATTTTAATAAAAATAAAATTGACTTGAGACATGAATAATATGAAAGCAGACAGAGTTCCTGTTGTAAGCTATTCAGTTCAGGAAATGTACAGTTTAGGTAAAATAAAACTATAATGATACCAAACTCTTTAGTATGTTCTTAGTGGCCTGTTATTTAATACGTATTTCTGCACATGATACCAAAGTGAATCAAGTTTGTTACAAATTTTTGATAGGGATTATTTTTCCATCATTTTCCCTCAACTGATTGGCAAGATGTTTGCTTTCTTATTCTTCCATGAGAGGTGAGGCAAGGTCGGCTGTAAGGGGGAGGAGGCCGAAATAAATTTATTTAAATTAATATTTTCACGTGTATAGTACCGTAAAGTTATAATGGAAATTTTATGAGAAATTGGTCAGGGAACTTGGGAAAATAGTCAGGGAAAAGTCAGGGAGAATATTTTTACAAATACTGTAGGAACCCTGTCCTGAAAAAGAGAGGGATAGAGAAAAAGGGAATGACAATGTGGTATCATTCCTTTAGAGGAAACTGTTATCGTTTTGTGGAGTTAAAACAGTGTAAAATGAACTGTCTTCCTCTTTCACTTCGTAGGACATATTGTATTTGTGCCTCTATTTATTCCTATAGTATACAGTTGCTTACACATTAATACTATTAAATACCTGAAAAGTGAAACAATTAGGTACTCAAGTAATTCTGTAAGCCTGTTTTTTCAGAAGGAACAGCAGCTTCAGAAGTGTGAGAAGCGACAGCGCACACGGGTCTACAGTGCACACACACCGTACTCGGGCTGGTGGTTCCCTGTTGTGCATGGTTTTGGGGTGTTTACACACCCTCCCTTCACAGACGAGGCGCGGATAACTCTACAGAGAGGTGACACAATCCATGTCACACGGTGGAGAAAGTGAGTCATATATAATGAACATTTGTGAGCTGGTCACTGCCACAAAAACACTGCAACAAGGTCACCAAAATGTCAAGCAATGTTACTTATATGGGTGACTCAAAGTTGCTCACAATTGTTGGCCAAGACACTGTAGTCACGTAGAATGACCGCCCTGAAACATAACGAGGCATTGTCTGCTGGCATCCTGGTTGTGGCAAACAGGTTGCAAGTATGACCTCATACCAGGGGTGTAGTGGAGCAGGAACGCCGTTCCGGCACTGCTTTTCATGGGAAAATACTTTTTTTTTACTAAAGTTTTATACTATGCAATTCCAAGTTAACTAATTGATTTTATATCAATGTTATGTTAAAACTTTTTTCATACTATGAATCAATAAGTTCTGATTAAATTTACTGTGCTCTTTGCAAATTCCTGGAATTTTAGGGGAAATGCGTTAAATAAATTTCTGTCTTAGTAACCATTAAGAAGCGCTCAAAATAGTTTCTAGAAGCATTTATGTTTGTGAAATTTTTTCGCCTACGGCTGCCCCCTTTCAACTTTTACCTTGCGTTCTGGCACTGCTAAATTTACGACTTCATCTCTACCTCAGACTTATACTAACCTTGTGTGGACAATCTTATTAAAATGAAAATTACTTCAAAAATTAGTAAATGCATTGTTGGAGGACCAGTTTTAATTGACTAAAACAGAGACTAGATTCAAACTTTGGGATATAAGAATGTCTATTGTGGAGCCTACCTTTGAATGATGTCGATCTGAAGATACACAAGAGATTCTGGGAAAAATGGTCTTAGCTTTGAGTGTACTCTTCTTAATAATTATTTAACGAGAAGAGCTCTCCTAAACACTCACATGTACATAAGTACAAGATAGATAAAAACACACAGATTAAACATTATTAGTGCACTAAAATCTTCTCACACGGAGATAATAATAAGTTTATTTTCAAGCGAGGGATAGTGATAGAGGTTCACCGAGATGTGTCTTTCAAAGACTATTTTTCAACTCACACTATTCGTAGGGAAGCAAAAGCCAGGTGCACAAGGGTTGGTTTTAGGAAGTTACAGGAATGTGGATGAGTGTAGGGGTTAGCGAATTCTGAGAAATCTGCAGTCAAGTGCCCGAAAGAGGGGCAAAATAGGGAGGGAAATAACCCGTAAACTGTACCTAACAATGAGTAGTGTTTCTATGTGAGATTAACAAATAAAGGAATATTCAACAAACCTAGTATCAATATTTTTACATTTTTGTGCCGAGGATCTTTTTATAATCATGGCAATTGATAAAAATAAAGGAAAAGGAAAAATAAACTATTAAGCATAAATTTAATGAAGAAAGCCCAACTAGGGAAACAGGAAAGTTTGAGAAGAATCTAATGCACAAAAGTGACATCTTTCTTTCTTCTGTCTTCTATACTAGAAATAGTCAAACACACATTTTAACACAAATTGAGTAACAGTTCAGCATTGTTGACTTTATCAAACAGAAAGAGAAGAGGGAATACACATTACACAAACACTGAATTACTCCATTTTGAATTAAAAAAGAAACGATATAAAAATACTGTTTGTTTGGAGGATAAAAAGACAAGCGACTTTCACTTTTATAATGATGAGATTCTTAAAACTGAATATTGAAAGCTACTAGTACTTTATTTAGGGGTGTGTGAAGTCCATTTTTTCATTTTGAAATGAGTCTGAATCAAATAAATGGAACATTCTTGAAGCCATATGAAAGTTTAAATACTTAACCTTAATTTTTTTATGCAGGGAAAAATATTATATTATGCTTATTTATATAACTTCATACAGTAATATTATTTGGAAAAGGTTTTATTGTTTAATATTTGTGTCTCATTCTAAGCTGATAAAATAAGTTATTATCACAACATGCAATTCAATTACTTCAGATCTTTTTATCAGTATTAATTTGTAATATACAAAACAGCTTATAATGGCAATGATTGAACATTAAATGAGTATTCTAGATGCCAATATTTTTATGGGCAAACCTTTGTAATTGTCAACCCGGAATTAATTTTCTCAACAAACCCAAATAATTGTCATGTGTGTTCAATCCAGGTACTGGCTGTTTGGAGAGAAGGTAGGGCCGGGTGCATCAGGTGACACTTCCTCTCGTGCCAGAGGTTGGTTCCCGCGACCTTGTGCTGTCGAGGTCACAGAGGGACCTATGATGACACCCTCCGACTCGGGAGACAAGAAGGACAAATAAGCATCAGATGTTAATGTTGTAATTTCTCGCACTCCACCTCATGTGGCGGTACTTGCAAGATGTGTGACTTTATGTTAGTGTGTTTGGACAGACGGTACACCTACTGAAGGACTTAATTCAGTGATGATGTAATAGAAAAAGTAACTTGACAATTGTGTGTTCTTAACTTAAAATACCACAACCTCACAACTAGTGTGGTATTTTATATTGCACAGGCAAATAATTGTCTCCTTGATAGTTTCTATACCAACATAAATACCAAAAATTACTCTTTATATCACAATAATTTTGTGTTTGAAACGGCCTCTTGTAAAATAAAAGGAATACTTAGGCCAATATAAGAGACACATTGTATAACTTTTCTCTAATTCAAAAAGTGATTTTTATTGGCATAACTGATTATCATATTATGTCTTGTATTCAAAGTCAACTCATTACATCAAAGATTGCCTAATTTTCAAATTTGACATTAATTTTTCAACAAAATTTTTATTTCAATTTGCTTATTTTACTTTTATTTATAAAATTTGGAATCATTTTATATATTTACTTTCACTCTCAAAAACTAAACACCTATTTGCCTTATACAAATGTTAAGATTAAAAATCGGAACATTCTCCTAAGGGGCTATCCTTAAATTAGTATTTTTTCCCAATTATTTTAGACTCCCCCACCCACCCACCCCTTACATAATTTCTTATGATTTAGTAACTAGATTATATTCTTTAAATTGAAAAATGATACTTGAACACGGGAATCAAACTCGGGTCCTTTGGCTTTGTACCCCAATGCTCTAACCAGTCGTCCCGGGCCAAGGGTCATTCTTCATTCATATTTTAAGCAGAATCTGTTATGGACGTTATGTTAATAGTTTAGAGATAATGATTGGTAATAATGTGAGTGATATTAAATTTTAGAATACTTTTGCTGCAGTAAATAAATAAAATATAAGTGAAGTTTTATAATTAAGTTAATATATTTCTTTTCTGACAAAAAAAATGTTTTACATCAAGATGTTTCATAAAAACCATTTATAAAAAAAAACCCTACACAAGATGGATTCTGTCAATACTGACCCCCCAAAAAACCATTACATAATTTAAGAATGGCCCCTAACCAGCAAAAAACAACTGCCAATTTGTGTCATGCAAATTCCATACAATTTAACATGTTCACTATGAATATTATCATAAACTGTTTCCAGCCTGGACTGGGTCACATTAGTAAAATGCCTCCATCCTTCCCCAATTTTTCCTCCCTTACTCTTGTCCATTACCAATATTCACAGAGAGATTCTGTAAAGTTGAATTTAATGTTTTTATTGGCATGTTTATGTCCCTGAGTGGTTTAGTTGTGTTTTTAAGTCTTAGGCATCTAAGTTAAACATTAGTTTGGAGGTGCTTGTAGTTAAAAAGCGTTGACAGTGACACAGCTGTAGCGTTCTTGTACTAGAGAGTCCGCGTAGCTTTGTGTTCTGTTAAAATGTTAGGTATAATCTGTTCACAGTAACTTAAGATTTTTCTCACAGTTGAAAGCTATAATAAACATTTTAGTATTCATCTTTTTGGGTATTTATTAGCGGCCTGCAAGCTCAACAAAGTTCTTTCAATCTGAATTATGCTGTAGTTAACCTCTTAGAAAGCTCCCCAGTACACAGTTCAATAAATATGTATAATTTAAAATTTAAACTATGGGGTGTGCAAAGCTTCTAAATGTCTTTGATATCAACAACTTAAATAACTTTCTCATATTGGGAACATTTTGAATAAAAAAGAAAATGTCGATATATTAATGAACAGATTTTAAGTGTCTATGGCATATTTTAGCATAAATAATCATTTTTAAAACTGTTACCAAAGAGTATTTTTCCAACTAGGAATTAATTTACATATTATTTAATGTAAGATTATATTAATTCAAATATGTCGGACATTAAATAAGTGTGCTTTGTATTTTTTATCCAAACCCTTCTCTTTACCTATTTGCAATGAATGGATGGTTAGAAGTAGAAGTAACTTTATGTGACAACAATAAAAACCTTATCTTTGACTTCACTTTGACTTTGCGTCACATCTATAAAGTAACTTGACAATTTAAATAAAATTCAAGTGATAATTAGAAAATTATATTAAAATAAAGCTCAAAACTTGAAATAAAATAAAATAATTTCTTTGAAATTAATTATTATTAATTATAATATTAATTAATAATATTAGAAATGGACGAGAATGATATTTTTATTGCGGAACAGGACAAGAAAAATTCAAATATCGAGAACGGGAAACTATAAAAATGATGGCTTGGAATCATTTTATTTTAGATTATATTGATTTTTAAACTAGTATGGTGTGACTTCAGTGTGTCTACTGGGTCACTAAAGTCATAAAAAAAAAGTTACGAAAATAGTTTTGTTTTAATTCCCCATGCATTGTAACAACGCGAACGCATCAAATGTCAAGCTACCCACTATCTTATGATGTCATGCATTTTATTATTATTATTATTGTTGCGTCTTACTACCAGTTTGAGTTGTACACACTTATGTAATTGTAATGGTAGGGTGATGTGAGATGAAATGGAGGACCTACAGTTTAACGTGGGATCCGAACCATGGTGGAGGCTTGACATTCCACACATTCACAAGTTGTGACTAATACACGTCTTGTCAGAGGTGAAGGAAATGTTTGGTAATCAGATAAATCTGTGCTGGGACCAAGGATTGAACCCCGGATCCCCAGCACAGAAGTCTGACAGTTCCTACGCCAGCACCCTGATGCATGCATAGCGCAATTGCCTGATTGTTTTTACCATAATACCAAGGACATATAGCTAAAGTTTAATGTTCTATGTGAGTGCATTATGCATATATATACATTATATAATGTTTGGCCATTTAACCCCTTTAGTGCCATAACTATTCCAGCATTCGTGCGTGAAGAATGCCAGAGGCCTGTTAGGTTTTGTGTGTGAAGAAAGCCACAGCTATTTCCTTATTTTTTAAGGGTTTGCAAGAAGTTTCGCCAAACCTTTATTTATGAAGCGATTATTTTGATTTTTCTATCATTTTAATCTGTATGTACTGTTCTTTAATAATAGTGAATTAATACAATTTAATTAAATTATTCATTTCTAAATTTTAGGTTTAATTCTAGATTTTTTCAAAACTAATGCCAATTAACATATTTAAAAAAATATTATATACATTTCAATATTTTTTTGCTGTAGTGCATTTAGTTTTATACAAGAAAATAGTTTTGAATATATATGATTATAAATAGTAATTACAGGAATTTTTATTTGATATCCTACATTTAGATATATTTGGACCGTTACTACCTGCCTTACAACCAGATTTATTATATTGCTTACCTCATGAATAAATATTTAGGTCTACAGATAATGAATGCATTTTTCAAAAAACCTTTTATAGCGAATAATTTCTTATTTAAAAAAAATGTATAAATTTATAAAGTCATGACGCCTATTTACTTACATTAGTAAAGAAATCTTTTCATTCACACAACTAACATGGAAATCTGAATAGTATATTTTTGTAAACTCAGTACATTTGAAAACTGTTTAAAAAACTATTCACATCAGTATGAATGTGAGCCACACTTATATTTTTCAATGCAGCTCATATGTAAACTGGCGTTGCACTTAGTACATTGAGTATGTGACCCCCCCCCCCCCATTGTAAATGATGCACTTAACTCACAGTTCCAATAACAACTATTTACAGTTGATTTTTGTTGCCAACCTTAAATAAAATAAATAAGGGAAATGTTATCTTTCCAGTGATATATGACCCTACTACATTATCTCAAAAGCGAGAACTAGCTCAAATCTGGAGAGCCGACCTCATCGGCTCTGGCACTTTTAACGGTAGTAGGCGGAGCTGATCAGATCGGCTCGTGGCACTAAAAGGGTTAACAAAGAAACTTTGTGGTCAAAAGAGGTCACATAAAAAGTCACTAATTTTGTTTCTCCTGTTACACCCCTCTCTCCAACCTTTTTCCTTTTACGACCATCAATAACTTAAAGGTAGAGGGAGGTTAGTAAGCTACATAGAATATACAAAGGACATGAAATGCAAGATTTAAATAGTAATACCATAAATGGTTTATTCAAAGCAAAAAACAATTAGCAAAGAGAATTCAATTAATTACATGGTCTCAATAATCATACTGAGTTCAGTGGAAAATCATATTAAAATAAACAGTTATTTAGCGCAGTCCATTAGAGAGAACTTCTCTATACTAGACATATCAAACAATCAGATGGGCTAGTCTTTATGAGACAAACAACCCACAGTGTTGAAAGTATACAAGTAAACAAATAATAAATCAGTTAATAAATTTGTAAGATTTATATAAAAACCCTTATGGGCCTTAATATACTGTTTCAAACGTGTCTGCACTGCATCACTTAAAGCAGACTTCAAGAATTTAAATATAAATATATAAAGAATATTAATTAGACATTTTTAAAATACGCGAGGGTTTGGCTTACAGACTATAGTCAAACTCCCGCGGGACTACTTGACCTAACTTAACAGTTTAGAAACTTCCATCTACTCGTGAATTTAAAGTTAACAAATTACTATAAACAAAGTCTAGTGAAAACATTTAAACAACAATCGAATATAAAATTAATCACTAATTAATTTTATCAGTTAAACAATTTATGTCTCGAAGGAAATCAAAACATTTTATTTACAACATTATTTCCAAATGAAATAATGATAAACTTCTTCATCACAAAAATTTATCAAAGTTTTATAAAGTAAAGATCAAACTAAACAGCTGTCTCGAGCGCCCAAGTGGCGACAGACATTATATATTTTACTATTTGGCGAAGAAAATAAATATGGCTTAAACAAAAGTTAAGGTTTTTAAATTATAAAGTTCAAAGTATACGTTGCCATAGTTAAAGTTTGTAGATTATCATGGATGATCCTGGCATAGTCCTAGTCCTAGGACTATGATCCTCCGTCCAGTGTTGGTTGAATAGTCATTTTAATAATGCGATTACAGGACTTTAAATAGGGGTTTTTCACAGCAGTTAACAAGGTGGGGGGATAGAACAATTCTGTCGGTGGCCTTCTAGAAGGAATGGAACATGACGTGGATTGTTGATATTATTGTCCCATTATTCATTTTAAGCAGCGATTCTTCAATCGGACGTCATTTCTGTAGTTGTGGAACTATCCATCAGGGTGCAGGTGGGTAGAATTCTGTTGATTGTGGATAGTATGGCTAGGCGTGTCTTCAGTGTCTATTTGATTTAGTCGGGGTTGACTTTGGTGAAGGAGTCTCTGTTACTACCCGGTGTAGCTAGGCGTGTCTTCATGTCAATTTGATTTTGTCGGGTTGACTTCGCTGAGGAGTCTCTGTTTCTACCGTGTAGCTCGTCGTTGTCTACACAAGATAGATTGGTGATCAGATTCCAATGTATTCCATAGTTCTATTGAATTGATTTTATTGATTTGAATTGTCTATAACGTTGTTTCAATTTACAGGAACTACAATAGTGAAGCGTACTATTGTAGGGTTTAGAATTTTATTGAATATTATTAAATATAATTTGGAGCGGGTGGTATGATTCTTCGGAGAGTTGAGTATGAAGTTTAGCATGGGGGCGAGTTCAAATGTAACTCAATGTTACACTCCAACTCAGTAGACACCCTGGACTTGTAAAATCTTTGACATTATTAAATATTATATTTAGGCTATATATATAGAGAGAGAGCCTACATATAATATTAATAATGTGTGTATGTATATATGATATGTTATATGTTATATTACATAGTATATATGTATATGTATATATTTATATATAATACATATATATATAGAGAGAGAGAGGGGGGGGGGGCAAATAACATTTTTTATTGAATCAAATGGAAAGATTTTGAACATATATGAATAATATAAATCGAATAGTCAATTTAATATATTTTTGCTGAAAACTATTTTACTAGTTAATTTATTTTAAAAATGGTAATCTATATTTACTATTGGGAGACTGCAAAATATTTTTTTTTTTAGTTTTATTAAATGTCCTTTGGGTTTGAGACCCTTAAATGTTCTCTAGAATTGACATCCCTTAAAGGTTAGTTAATTTAACACCCTTTAATCCCTACTCTTTGTTTGTGGTCACAAATAGTTGACCATGGAAAGCTACTTCCTTCCCCCCCCCCCCCTCAACCCAATCACTCTACCCTCATTTCCATCCCAAATTATGGTAGAGTAAACATATCTTGGTCCTCTAAATATTTCAAGCTCTCTTGCTTGCCGAACCTAACAAATAACTGTTGATAGACAGCACAGTGAGCCATGTGCTTCCCAACTTTGGCTCACCACAGGCGTTAAAATATCCCCCTGTCCCTGCTCCCCTTCCAACCCCCCCTCCCCCCCCAGCCAACAGAATGAACAAAGATTAGGGAATAGATAAATTCCTGACACTTTCCTGATCGGTCAAAATCCCATCCACCCCTTATTAATATTTTTACAATGAAAAAAACTTATTCCAATTGTAAATTTCATAAGCAACATCCATACTCAGAGTATATCATGAGTCATCTATCACCAGATATATAAACAAGCTCAAATCTTCTGAACCGATTAAAACGGATGTGACAAAATCAGGAATAAAGAAATGCGCCTAAAAATAGGCTTGCAACAAAGTGTACTATTCACTAAATATTCAAACTTCAATTTGGCTTCAACAATATTTAATATATTTACTTTTGAATTCAATAAGTGGACTTCACACAACCCTATAAATAATCGTGCGTAAAACATATCAAGATTTTAATTGTGGTTTGCTTCACTTTGATGTTTAGAGTATGTGTGTGTAGATTTTGGAACAGATTGAAACAAATGTAAAATGTAAAATTGTTAATCTTTACTTATTAATAACAATGTTCAATATAGCAAAGAAAATGTTTTGATATCATAGAATTTTTTTATTTTATTATATGTTGGGGCACCCATTAGTGAACGCTATACAGAGTGGGGCAATACCTGTGATCCAGATTGTTGTGTGGGATACAGTCATTGGCTAATTCAATGTTTCTAAACCTTTTTATCAGGGTGACACACTACTTGCTAGTTTGTGGCACACTTGATGTAAAAGTCTTGTCCAAACTCTTGAGTTAATGAAATCCTTAGTAGTCGATGCATTTAAAAACAATTTTTTATGATTAAAAATCTACTGTAAAATCTCTAAACTAATATTAATTACTAACTATAGCAAAAAACATTTTTTTGGGTGCAGTACTTGTTGACTCATTTTTTATCTACAATAGATCCATAGCTGCCAAAAAATATTAACCCGTTCCCATATCTTTTCTGGAGTTTATTGACTTACTTGTGAGCTTTTATCATTGGTAAATTGTTACATATATCATACATGTGTGTGCACATTAGGTGTTTTGTCTGACACCTTAGCTCAGTTGGAAGCCTCTCTGTTATCTGAGCTAAAGGGCCTGAGTTCGATTCCTGACATGGCCAAATAATTTATTATTGGTAAAATGTGGGTTTCCTCTCACAGTGCTGAATTAATGGCTGGGGCTGGATGTTGTGTCTGTTCTAGATTTAAGTTTGTTGCTAAATTATGTGCCGATATTAGTTAGTTCGTAAAGTGCACTCTATCTCAAATAAATTAAAAAAAAAAATCATTCCCTGACGGACATGGAAGCCTGATCTGTTACAAGAGGTCAACTTAGGGTGTGAAGTGTGTAAAGAACCAAGTGGAAAGGGATAACTATGCTAAGCAGTGGTGCAGGAACGGGGGTATGGGGGGAAGTATAATTCTTAACCCCCCCTTGTCCCCCAAATAATATACATGGTGTCTACTAAACTTGACCAATGAAATCCCCGACCTTTTCCCTGATTTCCCCTGATCATTTCCTAAAATTCCCGACTAAAAAGTATGTCACATCCTTCTAGCTCGCTCCCTCCCCCCTCGTTTTTCTATTAATATTTTGTTATGAATAATAATAAGTTTAAAAATTTAAATAAACATGTTTTTTTAATCTGTATTAACATTGTTTACTAGGAATTAAAAAATATATTTTACAGCTACAAACAAAAAAAAATGACGGTTTGAATCACATTATAATTTACTGATTCAGTGATTATCATCTTTCATATTTTGATTAAAACAACATTTTCCCGGATTTTTATTATAATTTACTAAATTCCCGACTTATTCCCGTTTTTCCCCGATCACTTCAAATTCCCGGCTAATTCCCGTTTTCCCTGATTTTCCCGGATGGTAGACACCCTGATATAGTAAAACTTTTGGATAATGTAAAGATCTTATTGAGGTAAGACACAATGTTCACACTAAGTTAACATAGTAAAAATAAAATATTCTTGGAGCATGCTCCAAGAACACACTGAAGAAGTTTTGAGAACTCTGATAGTGATATCAGCTACATTAGCTACTGCAGAAAGAAGTTCTTCACTGCTTGGACACATTAAAAACTATCTTCGCTCCACGATGAGGCAATGTAGACTAAAGTCACTGAGAAGCTCAACAAAATTGAAATTTCAAAACTACTTAGTGGTCTTATAGCTAGTAACAAATATAGGGTAAAGGTCTATGGAAACCTACTTTAATTTTTAATGTTTCATAATTTTTAGTTGAGCCTGATCAGAAATAATTTTTCTTAATTTGTTTTGTGTGTATTAATTCTAATGTTGGAATGACCAAAATAAATGAGAAAAATGCACAATGAGACCATTAAATACAAGTATCCCTCATTATACGTGATCACATTTTACACGTTTTTGCTATAACGCGATAAAAAAAAAGCATGTTCAGCTTTAATTTCACAGTCACCCTGTGTGGTGGTGGCGTGACCTTGTGCAAGCACATGCCAGTGAAGGCATTGAAATTTACTGTACAGTTTGGTGTTAGGGGGGTGGTATTGACAACATTGGAGATGCATGGGCAGAAGTTAAACAGTCATGTATGAAGAGAGTTTGGAAAAATATTTGGCCTGAAGTTTCTGATTCTCATGATTTTGATCCTGAACATGAGCTTTCCAATTCAAGACATGACATTGTTGACATAGCAAGATGTTGGATTTGAGGACATAGACCAGGCAAATGTGGATCAATTGCTGAATATTTTAAGCACATTGACAGTGCAATTAGGATCATTGAAGAAAATGACCTTAACATGGATAGAAGCGCCAAAGTTGCCAGAGAGACCCAGAATTCTTTGGCTTGCTACAAAGAACTCTATAGATAGAGGAAGAATGCTGCCCGTCAATTAAGTTTGACCATTTCATGAAAGAAGTTGAAAATCGGCAGTCTAAAGAGCCAGGGCCTTCACAATAGCAAGAGCTTAACATTCCAGGGCCTTCAAGAGATCAAGAACTTACTGTCCCAGGACCATCAAGAGCTAACCGTCCAAGGGCCTTCAAGAGAGCAAGAGCCTACCGTCAAGAGCAAGATAGTGATAATCCAGATTTTCCAAATCCAGTTAATTTATCATGCGATTGAAGATTAACATTAAGTGTACCTGTAGCATTGTATTAGTTAGATAAATTAATAAAAAATTGTGTTTGTTTACAAATTTCAGGGGATATAAGATTGAAAATAGGTGTAAGTTACCTTTAGCATTGTACTAGTTAGATAAATTAATAAAAACTGCATTAATTTATAAGGTTTGGGTTTTTATTTAATTTTTTTCATTTGGAGTAATCCCTATATCACCCATGTTAAAATCAATTCACTTGCGTTTTCGTGTTACTCAATTATTTATCAGAACCAATCACTCGCGTCATGCAAGGGACAGCTGTATTACATTTCCCTGGTCTTTTTTTAATCTCAAAAATGTTATTCCCTATAAAAGCACATGATTATTTTTACCCCCCCAAAAAAAAACCTTCCTGCGTCACTGATGATAAAATTAAACAATAGAAAAAATAGGAATTAAAACTGATTTATAAGTTTTTGACTAAAGTAAGTTATAATATAATGCAAAAAAAAACAACACAACATAAAATAGGCCCTTTAGAAAATACAAACATATTTGATGTATCCAACTTTGATGACATTTTACTATATTCAGTGGCGGTGGAACGTTTTAGAGCCGGGGAAAGGGGGGGCAAAAATTTCAAAATAAAAATTGTAATATAAAGAATTTTTTTTTTGCCAGTAACACTTTACTGGCCCTAAATGCATAACCTCATTAGGGTATGATAAAAACCGTTCTAGCATATTGGCTTAAGTATTTACTCACCCACAAAGGTGGTCTAGAGGTAGAGTCCTTGGCTCACAATCCTTTGTTAACCGATGACGAGGAGGTCGAGGTTCGAATCTCGGTCGGCGATTTTTCCATCTTCACTCAACCACCTCTACGCAAATGCGGATTAAGCCGGTAATAGCCCATGTGCTAATAAGCGTAAATATTAATAAAAATAACTAGGCCTGACAGAAAGTTCTGTAGTTAAATATACAACACATAATTTGAAGTGATCGACCAAGCCACTGTGACCGTTAAATGTTTGTGTTGGTTTTGTCTAACGAACATCAGGTAAATTGGATCAGTCTCAAGAACATTAACCCGTCTAGCAAGTGACAGAATAGAATAGGTGGACATACACGATCAAACATATGCATGAATAAAATCTGATAGACTTTACAGATCAATGTAAATTCAATCAAGCATAATATTTCTGTATGGTAGTAATAATTATAATATCTCAAGCAGAAGCTCTTCACACATATGCTTCGTAGTTTGCCGTTCGCTTTATGTTACAAACCAAGTTAACCAACACACAATCATACCTAATAAGATGATAACACACTCGGCGAGGTCAGTAACCAACTGCTTGGCGCATGCTCAATTACTATGATTTTGGCGCAATAAAGTTTCATTGTAGCGTTCTGTACGGCGGCGCACGCACCAACTAGTAGTCAGCGCGTAATTTAAACAATGATTCAACCATGGCTCCATTCAAATTTTCTTAACTTTGGTATAGAAACAATTGAAATATAAAATATGTTTCTATTTTATTTAAAGCACAAGTTAGAAGGGGGAGGGGACAAAACCTTGCTTTGCCCCCTGTGCCCCCCTCCCTCCCCGGTCCGTCGCCCATGACTATATTGCTATTACCCGCCTCCGTGGCGTAGTTGGCTAACGCGCTAGTCGTGTTGAGCTCAGCCGCCGAGGACGGGGAGATCGAGGTTCGAATCTCGGTCGGGTGAACTGGGAGTGGTTTTTCCTAAATGGTTTTCCACTCTCCCTCCACGCAAATGCGGGTTCACTTCCTCTAAATTCAACCCTCCCAATTCCTAATCCATTAGCGTAATTAGTACTTAAGCGTATAACCCGAACGGGTAGTAAGACGCGGTGCTAAATATATATATATTGCTATTGTTATTTTCAGTGTGCCTTTGTGAGTCAGCACACTTAGTTTGACTTGTTTAGCAATGCTCAAAACATTCCACACTCTGGTGGATAGACTGATAGAACTGTCTCTGATTAATACAGCAACAAACGAGTCAAGAACTGATTGTTACATTATTGCATAGCATAAAACTGGTTGGGTCTATAACATTTATGGTACTTTTGATTTTATAGTATATTCGTTTTAAAAAAAAAGCCTTAACTTGCAGCGTTATTAATTACACAAGACGGGAAAAAATTAAGGTGTTCATATACCAAGACAATTTAATAATTCATTAAATATTTGTTTGACTCACTTATTTCACAAGTTATCGTGAGACGCAAAGGTCTAAACACTCTTACTGTATACAAATACCCGTCCTGTACATTCCTCAAGATCTCTTCTTTAAGGATACTAGTAGTACCTCGGTGAAAACACATAGCTGGATTCACAATAAAGGTTAGCTTCAGTTATGACATTTTTTTACTTTTACGCAAATCCGCAGTTTATACTGATCCGATCCCCCTTTTTTTTTAATGAGATGGGTAACAGCTTTAATAACACCCCTACATTCACTAGTTAATTATTTGAGATATTTAACTTGCACTTTCTGAACAGACTGATTATATCAGCACGCGAGAATTTCTATGAGCAAGAGTGAACAGGCCTAACAATTTAGCCAGAAAGGTATTTTAACATATCTTCCAGGGTTCTTTTATATGTCACAATAGACTTAGGATGGACAGCTTTAGTTGCCCTCCGAAGGAAGTTGTACCACGGATTTTTATCGCTCAAGAAAAACCTGTCGACCCCAGTTGGGTTTAAACCCACGAACATCGGGTCCTGAGACGAGCACTTTACCCCATTAACACCGAGGTCGACCATTCACTAACTAACATAATTATGTAGCCCGATAGATAAGCAGAACCTTCATCATTTTCTAAAGGCTTTATTTATCTGCAACTAAAAGTGGATTCTAACCTATTTTATATTAGGGGCGTATGAAGCCTAATTAAATAATATGAAAAATTCCCCGGGTGAATCACAGTTCGAATATCTAAAAAGAAGCGTAATTTTGGAAATAAAATAATTTTATGTTGCAAAGCTATAAAACATTTTCAAAATGTTATATTGCAAACATAATTCACATATTTCGACCTTAGTTGATAGATTAGGTTACTATCACAGTAACTAATTTGATTTTTTAATTTGTTCATGTAATTAATTTTGGATGGAAATATAAACACGGAATTTAAAAAAATGAAGATAAAATGTGTATTTTAACTTTGACTTATCTGCTTCGGTGTCCGCATGGTCTAAGGCATCACACTCGCAATATACTAGACTGCTGATGATGGTAAGATCGTGGTTCGATCCCGGTCAGACTAATGCCTGATGATGGTTTTTTCTGAATGGGTTACCACTCTCCCTCCATGCAAATGCGGGTACACTTCCTTTAAATGCAACCCTCCTAACACCCAACACGTTTGTGTAATTTGTACATATGCGTACAGCTCGCATGGGTAGTAGGACGTGGAGATAAAAAACTTCAACTTTTTTTATCACCGCTTTTTAATAGTTTAAGGTGCTTATATTATAATAACTGTAAAAAAGCAGAGATGATAAAAGGAGCATTCTAGATATAATATTCCCACATTAGCGTGAAAGGAAATTGGAAAAACATTTAGGAAAAACCACTCAGTAGAACCGACCAGGATTCGACTACTCAACCTCCCCGTCATCAGCGGGCCAGTCTAACTCGAAAGTGACGCCTGAGACAAAGGGTCGCCACACTTGATGAGTATGGGAGCTACTTTCATAAGTTTTGTGAGCTAGTCAGCATAAAAATTTGTCTATCGGGTGTCGGCTATTATTGTAACATGCACAGAAGATTTGGCATCACACACTTGTCCAATTGGGGAGGTGGGCTCTGCGGCTTGGATTTGTAATTGTAATGGAAACAGCGTAAAAAAAAGTTAGTAAATTTCACATCAGACGATATTTTTAATCATAAATAAAATATATATTTTAAAATCTTGGTTTGTAGCTTACTGAGAAAATCGGCATTCACTTCCGTCCTTGTATGGTGATAAATTTTAAACTCCTACTTGAATGCAGTTATCAAAATGTTAACCTGTGAGTCTACTTATAATTAGTTTTTCACCGCCATCAGTTGGAAATAATGACTCGGACAGGCAAAGCAGAGTAACGCCGTCACTCGGAGCGCAACACGAAACAGAACAATCGAGAACACATATCATTAACTCGAGACAAGCTTCTTTAACGATAAGTCGCTTTGGGACGTAAACAATATATTTATAGTGAGCTATCGAAGGTACCGATACCCTACGATCGACTCTTTGGAGACTGAAGCAGGTCTTTAAATATATCTCGGTCGGATGAACTGGGGGAGGTTTTTTCCTAAATGGTTTTCCAATCTCCCTCAACGCAAATGTGGGTTCACTTCCTCTAAATTAAACCTTTCCAATTCCTAATCCATTAGCGTAATTAGTACTTAAGCGTATAACCCGAACGGGTAGTAAGACGCGGGGCTAAAAAAAAACTTTAAATATTCTTATTGGTAAAGATTCATAATTGTCCAATCTAGAATTTTACTCTCCGATCGAAGTTGAAGCTAACGAGTATTTGAAGGGAAGTCTGAAGTTTTATATAAGTTTTTTACTCCTCTAGATTGATATTAATCCAGTTTCCAAAGCTTGTCTGTACTACAAGAGGTAATTTTAACTCAACTTTATTTGGTTGCGAGTGTACCGACCCAGCTCATGAATCAACGCACACATCAACCCCAATGAAACCGCTCGTTCGGCTGCAATCTGACACCCTCCCTACCACACCGCACTTTAAAATGACTCTATAATCCGAGCCTAATGAACGAAAATTGGCAAAGTATGGCTGATGCAGTCCGTGTGGTTTGGCTGACAGCTCATTACTGGGATAACAAATGCGGTTCGGAGGAACAATGGCTTAGGTTAGAGATACGTGGCTGAGCATTTACTTTCAAATGAGCAGATTTGTCTGGGTTGGCCTGGCTGGGACCTTAAAATATACAATTATTATTTAGTCTGGCCTGTGTTCATCCATTGTAAAAACGATTTATTTTAATACACCCCGCATTGATGGTCGAATGGTCTGATTGACAGTGTAGGGTGCCTGAAGGCAAATATAAAACTGGCACATTACATTCTGGTCTAGGTAGGCGTCGTCTTGTATTTAGTGTAGCACCACACTTGAGGCGTGCTAGGTCTGACTATGATACTGGCTCATTACATTCTGGTCTAGGTAGGCGTCGTCTTGTATTTAGTGTAGCACCACACTTGAGGCGTGCTAGGTCTGACTATGATACTGGCTCATTACATTCTGGTCTAGGTAGGCGTCGTCTTGTATTTAGTGTAGCACCACACTTGAGGCGTGCTAGGTCTGACTATGATACTGGCTCATTACATTCTGGTCTAGGTAGGCGTCGTCTTGTATTTAGTGTAGCACCACACTTGAGGCGTGCTAGGTCTGACTATGATACTGGCTCATTACATTCTGGTCTAGGTAGGCGTCGTCTTGTATTTAGTGTAGCACCACACTTGAGGCGTGCTAGGTCTGACTATGATACTGGCTCATTACATTCTGGTCTAGGTAGGTGTTATCTTGTATTTAGTGTAGCACCACACTTGAGGCGTGCTAGGTCTGACTATGATACTGGCTCATTACATTCTGGTCTAGGTAGGTGTTATCTTGTATTTAGTGTAGCACCACACTTGAGGCGTGCTAGGTCTGACTATGATACTGGCTCATTACATTCTGGTCTAGGTAGGTGTTATCTTGTATTTAGTGTAGCACCACACTTGAGGCGTGCTAGGTCTGACTATGATACTGGCTCATTACATTCTGGTCTAGGTAGGTGTTATCTTGTATTTAGTGTAGCACCACACTTGAGGCGTGCTAGGTCTGACTATGATACTGGCTCATTACATTCTGGTCTAGGTAGGCGTCGTCTTGTATTTAGTGTAGCACCACACTTGAGGCGTGCTAGGTCTGACTATGATACTGGCTCATTACATTCTGGTCTAGGTAGGTGTTATCTTGTATTTAGTGTAGCGCTGCACTCGAGGCGTGCTAGGTCTGACTATGATACTGGCCCATAACACCATTAATTAGTAAAGCATAATATGTGCCTTACGTTGGGTACAAAATAGGTGACCCGGGTAGACCTTGGGCTCCTCACATTGTCTGTAGTGACCCGTTTCAGTGGTCGCATAGTCTAAGGCGTCACTCTTGTATTAGACTAGACTGCCGATGCCTTGTAGATAGAGGTTCTAATCCCGGTCGGGGGAACGGAGTTTAAAAAAAATGGATTTCCATTCTTACTCCACGCAAATGCGGCTATACTTCCTTTAAATTTCACCTTTCTCATCGCTAACTTCTTAGCGTAATTAATACATATGCGTATAACCTGAACAGGTAGTAAGACGTGGTGGGAAAAAAAAGACAAAGCCTGTGCTGTGTATTTGGGAAGATAGTTAAAAAGCTCTCGCACCGTTTGCTGTACTAATGATCTGGCAGGGACAAAATATCATTTGACAAACTTATACTTCTGTTTAGCTAAGATATCCGAGATTTCCTTGAAAGCTCGACATAGTATACACTATCCATTATTGCCTTCCACCACGAGACCAGTGTTTCACAGTTCAGGGTCAGGTCTTCTAGAGTCAAAGGTTATCTGATAGCTCGTGATCACCTGATTGCTTAGTTGTAGCTGAACATTTCCGCATGTCCATCACAGATTCAACCTTAAAATATGAGTGAAGAATGACCCTTGGCACGGGACAACTCATGGATATCTCAGTGGTAAGAGCATTGGCGTACTAATCCAAAGGTCCGAAGTTCAATTCCCGTATCCAAGATGATATTTAGATCCGATAATAACCGTAACTAACGACTATAATAGCATAGTTAAATGATTTATCTTTTAATATATATATATATTCTTATTAAGTCAACAACCCGAAGGCAGGTTTGATATGATTTTTATCCATCCGTAGCTCGGCATACATATAGCCTTTCGACTGGTTAGTGCTGCCTGCACCATCTGGTATAAATCCCATGTACTAGGGGAGTTCAGATAGTGTTGTGGTTCCCCGTTGACTTCCACACTGAATTTCTACGGGAAAGCGCCTAACAATTTTTCCAGGAAAGGTATGTCCACATACCTTCCAGGTTTATTTTACATGCCACAATCGACAAGGGACCAACGGCTTTAATGCCCTATTGTGTGAGGGTTTTTATCGTTCAAGGAAAATACGTCAGCCCTGTCTGGGTTTGAAGACGCAAACATCGGGTCCTGAGGCGAGCAGGTTACCCCAAGACCACCAAGGTGTATATATATATATATATATATATATAGAGAGAGAGAGAGAAACTCTTACACCTTAGACTGCGTGACCACAAGAGTGCGTATCTAGAATGTTCCTCTAAAATTTACCTTCCACATAATATGCACCCCTTTACCTATTTTTTTATTTATGATTCAAAATAAGCAGTGGTATCCAAACATTTACTTTACGGAGAAAGTGGACGGGGAGAAGAGATAGGGGGGAGGGGCACAGAACATCTCAAAACTATAGCTTCTTTATTTCAAAAATTAAAACATTTAGGGGCCTATTTAATTTGTGTAAATTTTCACCTCTATAAGGTCGTAAACCTGCTCTTAAAATTTAATCTTATGAATCCGACACATTTTCATTGCTCTATTATAGTTATTCTATAGGCTATAATAATTTGACATAATCTATTTTAAACTCTTCCTATAATTGTTGTCGATCTTTGAAGGGAGAAAGGAAAGTATCAAATTACACTCTTGATCAACCCCTCTCCCCTCCTTCCACACTATAGCCGGGTGCACCGTTGAACGCAAGTACATATTACTATTTTTGAGTAAACACATTTTTTTACTTTCCCAGGATTTAACATAAAGCACTCATGTTATGGTGTATTTCCCTGTATAATCTTCATCGAATGACCAATAAAAACTTGAGTGGTAGGCATAACCTGCTACGACTTACTTACTCGAAAGTTCATTGCCACACTTACAAAAGTACGTCACCTATCCCTATCTCGAGCTATCTCTATCCAGTCCACCTCATTACAACCTATCCCTATACTGAAATTTGTGAGACTTGATTATTCTAATAAAGTCTTGTGGTGAGTACAGGGTATGTAACTCATCATTTTGTTACCTCCTCCATTCCCCAGTTTATTCTTCCTAAGCACCTTGTTTTCGAACATCCTAAATTTATTTTCGTCATGTAGGATGAGTGATCATATTTCACACCATAGAGAACAATCTGTAAAATTATTGTTTTGTATATTCTTAGTTTTACATTCCTTGGTAGAAGGCGAGACGACAACAACTTACTGACCTAGTAGTAGCATGCATTTCGCGACTGTTTTATTTTCCTAATTTCCACTCTAATTTCGTTATTGCTAGTTACAATTGTTCCAAAATATTTAAACTCATTAACCCTGTCAGATGCTACAACTAGAGATATAAAATAATGGCTTCACCACTTTTGGAATTTATTAAAACCAATTTTCGGTAACGTGATATTAGTAGTACGAAGTCTACACTTTGATCGGGAACTTAAATAAAAAAAAACACTTCGGACAGGTTAGTGTCAATAAAGCGTGAACTTTGATCGAGATGCGTCTTTTTTGGGGGGGGGAGGGCGTTCTATGACGGCTAGCATCGCGACGCTATAAGGTGGTGGCGGTTTTAATATACATGGCCCAGTGTACCGTGAAATATAGCTCAAGATGGATGTTCAGTTATCACTATAATGACTTCCTAGGGACACCTTCGCTATTTGGATTATTGAGCTGTCCTAGTTAAAGTACCTAGAACAATAGACTCCTCACATGGATCTATGCCAATATTGAGTCATCATCGTTTTATATCTGCACATGTATTTGAAATGGAAAATAATTTTGATCCCACAATCCCTACTTGTGTATACCTGGTTATAATTCACTCGTAAAAACTTATCCGAAAAAGTCATAGTTCAACCGAACTCATGATAACACGTCCTAGCTCAACTGAACTCATTAGGACATGTCCTAGCTCAACCTAACTCATAAAAACACGTCCTAGCTCAACCAAAATCATCAGACCTCGGTCTAGCTCAACGGAACTCCTAAGAGAAAGTCTCAGCTCAATCTAACTCATCAAACAGGTTCTAGCTCAACAAAACTCATAATAATACGTCATAGCTCAAACAAACTCATCAGAACACGTTCTAGCTCAACCTAACTCATAAGAACGCGCCCTAGCTCAACCGAACTAATCAAAACACGTCATAGCTCAACCAAACTGATTAGAAAACATCCTAGCTCAACCTAACTCATTAAAATAAGTCCATAATCAACTGAACTAATTATAACATGTCCTAGCTCAACCGAACTCATCAAAACATGTCCTAGTTCAAACAAAATAATCAGACCACGGCCTAGCTCAACCTAACTCATAATAACACGTCTTAGCTCAACTGAACTCATTAGAACATGTCCTAGCTCAACCGAACTGATCAGAACATGTCCTAGCTCAACCGAAACCATCAGACTTCGGCCTAGCTCAACCTAACTCATAATAACACGTCTTAGCTCAACTGAACTCATTAAAACATGTCCTAACTCAACCGAACTGATCAGAACACGTCATAGCTCAACCTAATTCGGCGAGCTCAAAACAGATCACAGACTAAGATTGATCGGTTTATAGACCTTGAATCGATGCTTGGATTAGATCCAGATCAATAAATCTTTTATGGATTCAGACCAAACAAATGAATGCATTGAATCAATATTTCCAAGATTCATTCAACGATTCGATCAAAAAGGTTGATTTATCTTGACTTGACCTATTAAAAAAAAAGATGAATCTATATTTTTGGAAAAAACCCAAACCAAAACAACACCTAACAAAGTTTAGTAAAATAAAATGTGTGTATGTTTAAGAGTATGCTTAATTTAATTAATCGAGCCAGTAATTTATTATGAGGGCGTTTGCTTTTCGCCACGTACTCGTTCGGGCGTGCTATCCGTACATTAATTACGAAAATTAAATATTAAATTAAATATTAAATTATTATTATTAAATTATTATTAAATTAAATTATTATTAAATATTAATTAAATATTAAAATAAAATTAAAAATTAAATTAATTAAATACGAGAATTAAATTAAATTAAAATAACGGTATAATTTTAGAGGAAATGTATTCTAATTTATGTGGAGGAAGCGTGAGAAACTATTTTTAACCCTGACATGAGTGGATCCAGAAGGGAGTGGGGGGCGCCTTCCCCCTCAATGATAATAATTTAAACATTAAACCAATTAACTCTATGTTATAGCCACTACTAGTTGCTATGTAACGTAATGTCTCACTATCAGTAGACAGTTGCTTCGCGTGTCAACACCACCAATAATTAAATTACATTTTAAACACATAATTTAAATAACAAAAAACATAAATAAACAATAAACTCGTATGCATTTAAAAAAATATGCTATCATTTATTAGAATTATATTTTTTCTTGGTGATAATTGAGTAACTAATGAAATCATTTACTGAAAATTTATATAAACTTAAGTAAATGCGTAGAACTGTGCCGGTTTCGGCACTAGAAATAAGGAGTTTGAATGAATGGTCTTGTGGGAAAGTTAGTCGCCCACTAAGGTGAGCTGTGCCGTGTGGAACATTCACCAACTATCGTGGTACTTGGGATGAGATAGGTTATATAGGTTGGAATATTCTTTAAACTAATAATACTACCTCTTCGTCATTCATTCTGAGAATATAATAAACTCTAATAATTTTACATTAGATTGTGTAGAGTACTTTAAACTCAGCTTGAATGGCCGAATTCGTTTGCACAACAGTATTTTGTTTGAGAAGTGATATTTTGCTAGGGTAAGTTTTTTGAAGTTGATAGATTTAATTTGCTCAAAATGTCGTAGTAAATATTTACCTATTGTTTATCACTTTCCTCCTTTATTTTTAATTAATTAAATCTACTTGTAAAAACACAATGAAAACATGCTTTTAGACTTCGCTGGTAGCTATATAAAACTCTACCTCAATCTAATGTGCATTTTACTTATCAAAATCAACAGTAAGAACAACCCGCTTCGGTGGTCGCGTGATCTAACGCGCTAATCTCGTGTTGGACTAGATTACCGAAGACGGGGAGATCAAGGTTCAAATCTCACCCAGATGAAATGGGATGGTTTTCCCTAAATGTGTTTCCACTCTCCTTCCTCGCAAATGCAGGTTCACTTATTCTAAATACAATCTTACTAATCCTAACCCATTAGCGTAGTTAGGACATAAGCGTATAACCCGTACGGGTAGTAAGACGCTGTGCTAAAATAAAAAAAAAATCATGTGTTAAAGTTCTAGACATGCCGGAAGCACCCGAATGGTGTCGGAATGACCCGAGAGCGTATTCCTCCCACGGTTCCTTCCACAACCCCCGCCCACTCAAGCACGCCACGACGCTCCGAAAGGAAATAATTCTGTTCTAGAAACCTCGAGGGTTCCGGCACGGAATTTCTTCTCGGCGGCGCGGCGCGTCTTAGTGGGCGATAAGCCGGATTGACTTCCACCTATCTATTAAACTGGAACGACGCCTGGAGAAATAAGATTTCTCCTTTCTCACCCCTCCTTCACTCGCTATTTGGATAATTGGGTGTTTAGCTCACTAAAAGGATCTTGCTATTCAATCAACGGCAGAATAGATACGCTGCTGCATTTGATTGTATAGTATGATTCTGGTAAGAAGAACAGTAGGAGTTAGTTACTAAAGTTATTCAAACAATTTTAATATATTCATACATCAAGTAATGTTATCTGCAGCTGTCACTTTTGATAGATATTATCAATACCTATAAAATAAGACAAATTATAAAGTAAGATTTTATCAAGTTGGCCGTAAAGAAATATGTTTGAATTTTTTCTACTGTTTTTCCATCCTAAATCAGGGTATAGTCGCCTTCTGCTCACTGTTTAACTCATTTCTGTGAGGATGGTATTGATAGCCTCATTGACTAGCAAGTATTTATAAGTTTTCTTCTGAAAAAGTTTTAATTGCTTAACGTATGCTCAGATTTATTAGAATATGATTTAAATTTTGTTCTTTGAATGGCAGGCACTTTGCCCGTCTATTTAGTTAAAGACAATTTATAATTTATCAATGATATTTGTTTAAGTGTAACTTGCACATTCAGGGTATTGCACAATGTTGCTGGGATGTGGAACATACCTGAGTATTATGTTTGTGTGGGAAACTTATATTAATTACTTGCACGATGACGTGTATTAGTCGTATATTAATGTAATGTCTGTTTGGTACCTTTAGGAGCCAGTATGTTTATTGTTTAGCATCTTAATTTATAAACATTAATGTTCTAATGCGTTATATTGTTCCCGGTGGCAGTAGAGTTCTAGGTAACATTGTTTTATTGCAAAATTGTTCTACCAATATAAATAAATATAAGCGGATTTGACCACTATTTTGACTTGGGAGAGTGGGTATAGCTCCTATAGAGCTATTGATGATGGAAAAGTCCAATCGGTCATTGGAAAAAGGATAACATTCCATAAATATGGTAAATTAAACTGAGATAGCCACTTTGTAGGTTTTTTTATAAGCTATCGAATGAATTAAAAAAAAGTGAAAAGTCTATTGTCTCACACTCTTAGTGCAGATACTAGGTTTAGGTGGATTTGTTCACCTGTATTTTCTTGACTCCCCCGGTCCTTGTACGTCCGAGTATGGGTTTTGATCAGGCTTACGTAATTATTATTATTATTATTATTATTACTATCACCGTGTCTTACTACCTGTTCGGGTTATACGCACTTACGCTAATGTGTAATGGTAGGGTGATTGTGAAATGAAATTGAGGACCTACAGTTTAACGTGGAATCCGAACCACGGTGGAGACCTGGCATTCCACACATTCACAAGTTGTGATTAATACAGTCTTGTCAGAGGTGAAGGAAGGGTTCAGCAATCAGATAAATCTGTGCCGGGACCGAGGTTTGAACCCCGGACCCCTAGCACAGAAGTCTGATACCTTACCCCTAGACCACCAGGTCACCGATCCACTAGTTAATATATAATTTTGATACCATTAATTTGAATATTCTTAGAGATTTATTATTGTTACTAAATATTATATTTGTTTTTGAACGCTATAACTTCTATCGTCCCATTCAATGGACGCACGCTACTAGTTCTCTGCTCTGTTATATTCACGGAGTTCCTTTCACTTCTATCGTCCCATTCAATGGACGCAAGCTACTAGTTCTCTGCTCTGTTTTATTCACGGAGTTCCTTTCACTTCTATCGTCCCATTCAATGGACGCACGCTACTAGTTCTCTGCTCTGTTATATTCACGGAGTTCCTTCACTTCTATCGTCCCATTCAATGGACGCAAGCTACTAGTTCTCTGCTCTGTTTTATTCACGGAGTTCCTTTCACTTCTATCGTCCCATCAATGGACGCAAGCTACTAGTTCTCTGCTCTGTTAATTCACGGAGTTTCTCTTCACTTCTATCGTCATTCAATGGACGACACGCTACTAGTTCTCTGCTCTGTATATTCACGATTCCTTCACTTCTATCGTCCATTCAATGGACGCAGCTACTAAGTTCTCTGCTCTGTTATTCACGGAGTTCCTTCATTCTATCGTCCATGCAATGGACGCACGCTATAGTTCTCTGCTCTGTTTATTCACGATGTCCTTTCACTCTATCGTCCCATTCAAGCACGCTACTAGTCTTGCTCTTTTTATTCACGGAGTTCCTTTCACTTTATCGTCCCATCAATGCACGCTACAGTTCTCTCTCTGTTTTATTCACGGAGTTCCTTTCACTTCTATCGTCCATTCAATGACGCACCTACTAGTTCTCTGCCTGTTATATTCACGAGTTCCTTTCACTTCTATCGTCCCATTCAATGGACGCACGCTACTAGTTCTCTGCTCTGTTTTATTTACGGAGTTCTTTCAAATTCTATGTCCCATGTCAATGGACGCAAGTATAGTCTCTGCTCTGTTTATTTCACGGAGTTCCTTTCACTTCTATCGTCCCATTCAATGGACGCACGTACTAGTTCTCTGCTTGTTATATTCACGGAGTCCTTTCATTTTACGTCCCATTCAATGCACGCTACTAGTTCTCTGCTCTGTTTTATTCACGGAGTTCCTTTCACTTCTATCGTCCCATTCAATGCACGCTACTAGTTCTCTGCTCTGTTTTATTCACGGAGTTCCTTTCACTTCTATCGTCCCATTCAATGGACGCACGCTACTAGTTCTCTGCTCTGTTATATTCACGGAGTTCCTTTCACTTCTATCGTCCCATTCAATGGACGCAAGCTACTAGTTCTCTGCTCTGTTATATTCACGGAGTTCCTTTCACTTCTATCGTCCCATTCAATGGACGCAAGCTACTAGTTCTCTGCTCTGTTTTATTCACGGAGTTCCTTTCACTTCTATCGTCCCATTCAATGCACGCTACTAGTTCTCTGCTCTGTTTTATTCACGGAGTTCCTTTCACTTCTATCGTCCCATTCAATGGACGCACGCTACTAGTTCTCTGCTCTGTTATATTCACGGAGTTCCTTTCACTTCTATCGTCCCATTCAATGCACGCTACTAGTTCTCTGCTCTGTTTTATTCACGGAGTTCCTTCACTTCTATTGTCCCATCCAATGGACGCTACTAGTTCTCTGCTCTGTTATATTCACGGAGTTCCTTTCACTTCTATCGTCCCATTCAATGGACGCAAGCTACTAGTTCTCTGCTCTGTTATATTCACGGAGTTCCTTTCACTTCTATCGTCCCATTCAATGGACGCAAGCTACTAGTTCTCTGCTCTGTTTTATTCACGGAGTTCCTTTCCACTTCTATCGTCCATTCAATTTGACGCAAGCATAGTTCTCTGCTCTGTTATATTCACGAGTTCTTTCACTTCTATCGTCATTCAATGGACGCAAGTACTAGTTTCTCTGCTCTGTTATATTCAGATGCTTTCACTTCTATCGTCCCATTCAATGGACGCAGCTACTAGTTCTCTGCTCTGTTTATTCACGGAGTTCCTTTCACTTCTATCGTCCCATTCAATGGACGCAAGCTACTAGTTCTCTGCTCTGTTATATTCACGGAGTTGCTTTCACTTCTATCGTCCCATTCAATGGACGCACAGCTACTAGTTCTCTGCTCTGTTATATTCACGGAGTTGCTTTCACTTCTATCGTCCCATTCAATGGACGCAAGCTACTAGTTCTCTGCTCTGTTTATTCACGGAGTTCCTTCACTATATTATGTTCTAATTGAACTGTTTAACATCTTGGGATGTGGGGGTAGAGTGAGTTTGTCTTTTTAAAGATAATCTGGAACACATATCGCGGTTCATCCTTGATCATTATTTGGACTCAGGTGATCGTGAATGTCAAGTGAGCAAATCGTATGCTTGTGTCAATGCCGCCACTAGTGAGCGTGCATGTTTCACTAGAGTTTATTATATTATTCATTAATGTGGTTTTGCATTATTTGTCGAATGAGTAGGCGGAGCCTTAAGCCTATTTATTCTCTAGTTATGTGAATATTTCAGTTTAGAAGGTTACTTGTGTATATTTTTTAAATTTCAAAGTAAAGATTAGTTAAATGTTTTTTTTTGTCAGTAATTAATTTAGTACGAGTAACGGAGAATCGTGATATCGAGTTATTATAGTGCAGTTTTTAGAATGGTGTGGTTGCGTAGGCTAAGATCTAATTGTTTCATGTTCGTTTTCTATTTCCATTTTGAAGGATTTACTTATGTTAACTATGTAAAGTAAATCGTCAGTCAAAATATATTACTCACTAACATATTCAAAGCAACTGTTAAGTTTCGCTCTTATAGCTCAAGACGTGGGACATCTTTTTTACAGAGCTACACTTAAAGTAGTTGTCACCCTTAAAGTGGATGATTTTTGTTTGTCTCTTTAAGACTTTAGTTAGGATTTGGTCCTGAAAATATCCCGTTTTGGAGATCTTAAGGACAAGTGTATATTCAGTGTGAATATATTCTTGAAGGTAGGTGGGACCCTTGAGGCACACAATCTTTACACTGTGTGCTTGCCTCTTTGAGCAAGTTAATGTGTTATATTCTTGAGGCGAGCGAGTAAATATCGTAATCTAGTTTTGAAACCCCGAGGTTAAGCTTTGTTCTATTAAATTACTTTGATTTTTACATATTATTTTAAATCTGCTTTCTGCTTTAATTCATTGACTTAGTGTATTTTTTTAAAGTTCCTTGTAAATGTAGCCATTCTATTCCCTAATTTAGTAACTGTCAGTCAGAGATAGGCTATAGCATAATTATTGTCGAAATAAGAAAATATAGACAATTCATTTTGCATCCTCCTTGCTTAATTACCTGTACGGTCGTAAAATACAATTCCTGGTGGGATACTTCAACTAGACTTGGTTGACAGTCCACCTCAGTGGCATAGTTGGTTAATGCGCTAGTTTAGTGTTAGCTAGACTGCCGAGGACGGGGAGATCTAGGTTCGAATCTCGGTCGGGTGAATTGGGGTGACTTTTCCTAAATTTTTTACGCTCTCACCCCACGCAAATGCGGGTTAACTTCCTCTAAATTCAAACTTACCAATTCATAAACCATTAGCCTAATTAGTACTTAAGCGTATAACTCGAACAGGTTAGTAAGACGGGTGCTAAAAAAAAATCTAGACTGGAAAGGGTTGCAGATATTTATAAATCAATATATTTTGCAGGATGCAAGAGAGTGGTTGTTAAAAGGTTTTTAATTGAATTTTACATGTATAAAGTATGTGTTTGATTTAGTCATGTGCATTTATTACGAGTTTTCTTAGGTAATTTTTGGAAAATTTGAAGTGATTCTTTTATATATTTTGTTCACCAAAATCCGGGCCCTGTTAAATCATGCTTAAAATTGTACTTGGTGTTACTATTGGCTAGCGGTTCATGGCTCACATTTGGAGAGATTGAACAAAAACAAACTGGCTTATTTGCATTTTTTTTATTCTACAAATTAAACCCGTCATATCAAATTTTCCAGTTCGCCAGGTTTTTTCAGGTGCGTATCAATATATATCTAAGAGTTACCTTAATTTTTCAAGAGTGTTAGCATTTTTCTTTCTCTTTGGTAATACTCGAGAGGTAGGCTTTTAAGATATTTTAGTTAAAAAAATTTATCTTAAAAACTACAAGTTTCATAAAAATAAAAACTGGATTTCTAGTTTAAAATACGTATGTTTTCAGAACGCTAGAGGAAATAAGTTATAAAAAATATGGATAAGGCTCATGACGCTCAATATACCTACTCTCCCTAAAATGAAAAATGTAACAAAGTCAAGCAACAAAACATCACAAAATGATTGCCATAATTTTGTTACTTAACATGTGCGTGGGTGTTGAGAACACAGCCTGGCGAAGAGAGGAAGTCTGCTATGGAGCCATATTAAGTTCGATAACCATCAGGACTTTTTTTTTAGACGATTAAATTTTAAAATTATATTTAATATAAAATAGCTTGAATAAGCTTTTAATTTATTCAGTATAGATTTTTAAAGTGATTTAATCACTCTTTCTTTTGATACACAATTTAATATGCTTCCAATTCTTTCATTGTTTAGTTGTTATATAGAACATTGTTAAGTTTTAGATTTGGTGCTGAGGAAATTCCAATTTCAGGAGTACTTAAGAGTGCTTAAAATGTATCAATTAAATAGAATCATTGCCTGCTAATGATTTTAAACCACATATTTAGCCGATTAAGTATTTTTTTGTATCATTAATTACTTATTTCATAAATCTATGAGCTGTGGGCAAAAACTCTCACGAAATCAAGTAATCAGTCATGTGACACATCACCAGTTTCTCCTTCATCTACAGGTCCAGTTTGATGGTCTCGTCTTGCTGAAAAGTGAAAGCAGCTTTGGCCATTGCTATTTTCAACTAAAGTCTGTTCAGCGTAGGAATTGTTTACTGAAAGGCCTTTTTCCCTACCAGAAATCTATTATATAGTAGTATATTGGTAGGAAAAAAGAACTTTCAGAAAGTAATTCCTACCGTGAATGGAGTATATATCTCACGTGTACACTTGCGTGTGCGTCACAATTGAACTTCCCAAATATTTGAAATGCTCCAAATTCTCCAGCAGTTAATTTCCCACAACAAGATTCAGTCGTTCTTCTCTCTGGGAAATAATCATTACCTTAGACTTCACGATGTTAATTTACATTTCATAATATAGCATGGCTTTTGCAATGTTTTTTTTTATAAACAACGAAAGCTTCGCTATAAAGTTCATAAATTTGGTCCTTTATGATAGCTATTTAATTATGGAAATGTTGAGTTAGTGCCTTGTATACAACGGCTAAGAGGGCTTCAAACAATCACGATTATAAATAATAATAGGCCTAATTATTGTTATTAATATAGATGTAGGCTTGAGAAGGTAAATGAATGCCTCCATGTTGAAGGAAGAATTTACAATAAATGTTAGACCTATCTTACAAATATTAAAAATGATATAGGGGATCTTAATAAGTTATGCCTAAGAAGGGAGATACATCGGAAAAGTTTCAAAATATGTAATAATTGTCATAATATCCAGGCTTAGATGGATCCAGCGAAGTAATTCTATCACTTTATTACAATAAATAAAGAGTATGTTTATAAACGCTTGACAACATAATGGTTTTACACTAAAGTTTATTCCTTGTGTACTTTAATACCCCAACTCCTCTACCCTCCCTTTACGCTATTACGAGGTGGGGTCCCCGTATTTATCTGTACAGTTAGCCGAGCGTGCTGTAATTGGCTTTGTCACAGCTAAACTCGTAAAGCTGGCAGCAGTGCCCACTAACTTGTGTACATTAGCACTATCTAGCGGACAGTTTGTTAACTGTCGATACAATCTCCGTATCTTAAGCGATGTAAGGTACGTACAGTGAATGGGCCAAAACAATACCAGAATCAATTTAAGTAATATGAAGCGAGAGACTGATATTTGTAAAAGTATTTTATAGCACCTCGTCTTACTATCCATTTGGGGTATACGCCATTATACTAAAAAACTAATGTGTTAATTTTAATGTGAATTCTGAAGAAGTGTACCCGAATTTGCATGGAGGCGAGTATACATCCATTTAGGAAAAACACCCTCAGTACATGAGATCGGGATTCGAACCCCAAACCCCCCCACCCTCATCATTGGCAGATCAGTACATTAAAAGTTTGACGCCTTCACCCACTTGACCACCGAGATAGGTTTTTAAAAATGTTAAGCAGTCCAGTATTTTAACGAGTTTTTATCATGTTATTTTAAATTATAGATTTATTTTGACCGTACAGAGGGTACGTGGACAAAGGTATGTCTTGGTTAGCTGGTGGCAAAGGAGGACGGGGTTTGAATTCGGACCTGACGTACTCGGTTTTTTTTTCTTATATAGTTTACCACTTACCCTCCACGCAAGTGTGGGCACATTTCCTCTAAATTCTACTTTCCTCATCTCTACCCCATTAGTGGTTGGTAGACCGGCTGTGTGGTAAAACATCCAGCGTAGCACAAATTGAGAGATATTGTATTATGTTTTGGTGGAGACCACGTGGGTTTAAAATAGTTTGCGTACTAACCCAGAACTTTGGACAGAGTAGAAAACAGTACAGCCGACATCAAGAGTTAGAACCACTCACATTAAAAAAAAATCAACATATATAATAAAATTGTGTTTTACTTTTTTAAACGTTCAACTCAAAGGCTAATAACGACTTTTTTTTTCTAAAGGGTAGAGATTGTTAAGGTGGTTTATAAGAAATGTATCCTCATGGATGTTTAGAGGGAATGGGAAATCCCCTCTCCGTGGAACCCGGTCGAGATTCGAACCTTAACCTGCCCGTATCCATCAATTCGATCCATCGCAAGCTTTAAAGCTCTAAACTGTCTGCCCCCATGTGTGGATCCCCCATGACATGATCTGTATTACACTATTTAAATGTCGTATGAAGTGGTCAATGTTTATCAGGTGGCGACTGTCCCGCTCTGGTCCGGTGAATGTTACGACATGCCCGGAGCCCGTGCCCGGAACAAATGGCGAGCAAATACTCCGGGGAAGGGGGGAGGTACAATCAACAGCTTTACGGCGCGGTCAGTCCCTTCTGCCCGGTGCACGGGGGACTCAAACCCTAGCCAACTTTACTAGACCGGTCTTCAATCTAATGGGGCAGACGTGAGTCTTGTTTTGGATAGTTTTTAAGTTCAGACCTAGTATTTTGGTTAATTGGAGCTACTATAAATTAACGAAAAGCTTTCTTAGCACCACGTCTTACTACCCATTCGGGTTATACGCTTAGATACTAGTTACGTTAATGGTCTTTGGAATTAGGAAGGTTGCATTTAAAGTAAATGAACCCGCATTTGTGTGGAGGGTGAGTGAAAACACATTTTGTAAAAACTACAATCAGAAGAACTGACCGAGATTTGAACCTCAAACTCCCCGTAACCAGCAGTCTAGTAGTCTACTGCGAGTGTAGCGCCTTAGACCATGCTGCCACCGAAGCGGGCTTCAAGTTCTTATTCACGCAAAACGCCACTACTCTTTTTATTGACTTTTACTTTTGATAATAATTTAAGTTCACTTTTTATTTGCAAAGTTCGGATTTATCTCACTTTTCTTTAGTAAGTGAACATTAATATTTGAATAAAAAAGGGAGTGTGAAAGACACAATTCATTTTAAGGGCCGTTTTTATATTATATCCATGTGAATGTAATAAACTTCCACTACATTATAGTAAAAAGTATGCAAACTTGTGAGTATTTTTACGTCAAATTTTGGGAATTAGTCAGATTCTCAAAAGGGGTCGGTGATCCAAAAGAAGATTAGGAACCAGTGCCTTAGAATCTTAGTACATTCACCAGGTAATGATTTAATATTTTCCTATTTTGATTTGGTTTGAACTACTTTCGGTGGGTACGTGGACAACGGTACCAATCACGTGTAATATGGGTATCCAATAAGAGCGAGGTCAAGGATTGAGTCCCGGAAGGGTGTAACCAAGGTTTTTCTTAAATATCCTACAGTCTAAACCTTATCCTCTATATTAAATTCTCTTAGTCACCAAACCATTAGTGTAAATAGATGGATAGCTCAGATGGGTAGAAGGAGGTAAGGAAAAATAAAACTACTTCACAAGGACGAATGAAATAAGGGTGAATATAAATATATGCACTTGGGATATTAATCTGCTTGTCTGATCTAAATTGATTAACAATAAAATAGTTTTATCTTAATAACTAGTTATTATTTGAGTTATTTACGTGCACTTTCTGAACCGACTGATAATATCCACATACGAAGATTTCTATGAGCGAGAGCAAAAGGGCCTGCCAATTTTACGGGAATGGTATTTTCACATATCTTCCAGTCCTTCCCCTCCGAAGGAAGTTGTGCTACGGAATTTATCGCTCAAGGGAAACTATCAACCCGGCTGGTTTTGAACCCATGAACTAATTAAATACAATTATCTTCATCTGATTCGCTGTAAATGATCAACAAAAGTTTGGATTGATTTCGAATGCCAATTACATAGATTAATGTACACAATTTTATAAGTTTGTTCATTATATTTTAATTATAAATTTAATACATGGATTTAAATATCTTAAAACATTTAAAAAAACAACAAATTAGAATATACAACAATCTTTCTATCAATATAATTCAAAAGGAAGTTCTTATATTCAATCATTTATTACAATTTCAAGCATTAGTTTGAGAATAAAATAGTTTGCAAATATTTCATGAATTATGTTAAGAGTGTCAAGAAGATCAAACTAAACGTTACAGATTTATCTATAAAATACTTTCATAATGAATTTAAAGTAAAGTTATTTATAAAAGTTGGCTCAACTCATCTAAAACTCATAAAACTAGTCAAAAGCTAATTTTTTTAAACAATTTTAAATAAGATTATACAGTCACTAATTAATCATTTAATTTTAACTCGTAGAGGTCTTAATACACAGTTTGACTAAATTTATTATGTTTTATTAACTAAAAAATAAATAACTTTCATATTTTAATAAACTTTAGGTAGGAAGATAATTTAAGAAAATTATTCGAATACATTTTGGAAAAATCGTGTACTAAAACAGATCCATTCGCAGTTAAAATAACAATGCTTCTTACAGATACGTTTTCTTTCTAAAATTTTTCTAATTTGAATATATTTCGTACATTAAGCGTTGAGACACGGACAGTAGAACTTATAAAGTTACATTGTTGTCAGGTCTCCAATGGAAGGTGGTTAACTTGTTGCACGGGAGGATCAATCCCGGCACAAAGAACTATATAGAGCGTGTTGTTCTTCTCGCAGAGACCAGACGATATCTACACCATGTTTGAGGTTGCGTGGCGCGGTGGTGTTGGATCCAGGAACACTTCATCGTCTGACGTGTCCTGGCTGCTCATTGAAACATTCATCTTGTCAGGATTGACTCTGCCCCACAGCCTCTGGGCCAACCACACGACAATCCAGAGGTACAATGACACACCTGAGGGGAGAACAACACTTCATTGGGTGAGCGATTGTTCTTCGAGGAGTAAATAAAACTAATATTGGCCTATGTTAACAGTTTTATACTTACAAGCAGTGTCCGGACTGTGATCAACTAAAAAGTGTCAATGACCAATACAATTAAAAAAATATTGTAAAATTAAAAAAAATTGACCCAAAAAAGAGAACAAGAGATATCAATTAATGCACTAAATGAAATCCAACGCGCTCTTTGCAAGTGTAAACTAGAGTAACCTCGATGCGTTTCTGCGTTCCTTAATGAGTACTCGCTAGCCGTTCCGTCTTATGGCGGTGCTAATATCCAAGCAGGCAAGAAAAACGACCGGCCATTTTGAGGGCGTACGAGATTCGTCACATCTCGGCTCATCTCGGCCTACCACTGTGCAGTTGTCTCTCGTTTCCACTGGTTTTTCAGTTTTTTTAATTATGGTCAATAATTTCCTGAATTATTTTATATCTAACTTTAATTCCCGAATTATTATATATTTAACTCTCTTAATTAAATTTAATATAATATTACCGAAGCAAAATGCCACACTATTGTAGTCCTGTTATACCTGTGATAGTGCAAGATAATCGTTTTGAAATTTTATTATGTTGATGATGTTTTATATTTAACTTAATATAATTTAATGTGAGCTCTACATCCTTGTGACCAAGTGTTAAAACTAGCAAAATGCTACAAATATGTTGTGCTGTGAAATGCATTCACACAACAGAAAATTGTAAACTAAAAAGATTTCCAGCTGATCCCAAGAGGAGTATAATTTGGGGATCTAACCTAAAACCGGTGCATTGGCAAAGTAAAGGACACCACAGGATTTGTGAGGTAAGCATGATCTTATTTTTATTATTAATCTTCTTACGGAATTTTGAGTAAGAAACATAACTAAGCTATCTTGACAGTTATTAAAGTTAAATTTGCATGAATACCGTAGGCCTGTTCGAGGTTAATAAACTTAAAGTAGGCTATATAAGTCATTAGAAAACGTACATGGCCTAGGCCTATTAAAACTAATTAGCATAAACCACTGATGAGTCCTATAATTTTGGACCCTATTAACTTAGACAACGGCTCTAGTACGTCTTAACTGTTCCATTTAAGCCATTTCTTTCTTAAAATATAAAAATTATTGTTATCAGCCGTACATTATTTCAAACATTAAAACACATAGAATCAATTTGAACCAAAAAAGAAGCAAAAAGAAAAAACCTTTACATTAAATAACAAGTTCCACTCACCTAAGCGATGGATATCTTTAGGCCATTCTAGAACTATTGATCACACTACACTAAGCCCCAAACACAATTTTAACCATCTTTATGAGGGAATAATAATCGTCTATGATGACCAGAAGTTTTATTTTTCAATAAAACATATCTATTGAAAGTGTGTCCATCCCAAACAATTTTAGTGAATAATACTATCTCCATAATTTTTAGATTAGTTGTGCCTGGGGGGATACAGAATTGAAAAAAATCTCACTCAACAAAAAATTTCAGAATTACGGTTGACCCATTTAATGAATACCGGTGAAGAAATTACCTCTCTATCCTCGATAGATTGTAAAATACAGAAATATCCATATGGAGAGGGGGCAAAAGCCCCTTCTAAAATTTATGTCATGCGAGAATTTTAAAGAACTGTCCCACAATAATAATGGTGCAAACTGACCATTTATATGACCTTCCATCTGGTCAGGTGAGAACAATGTGTCTTTCTCTTATTTTACACACAACCCATCCACCCCCCCCCCCCACCCCCCACCCCCCCATTTTGGTCACAGAGCTACAGTGCTGGTGGATAAAAGAGGAAGGAGTGGGTTCCCCGAAAAAATAAAGTCGTTAAATCTATGCCCTCCCCTTCCCAAATATCCTCCCCTAAAGTTCCGCTGTTGTTTATAATATTTCACAAGTTACATACACTTTATTTGATTGCTTGATTTTTAATTAAAAACAAAAACTACTAATACATTTTGGTACATGAAACATGTAGTAATGTACCAATATTTATTACTATTACATAATAGCTCGTTTTAATTACAGAAGTATTTAGCTTAAATGACGACTAATATTGCCTTGACATTATTTTGGAAGGCCTCTTAGATTTTGAATTGCCGCCAAAACTTGCCATACTTAGTTGATAATTACTTAAAGTTGTGCAATTTTTATGGACTTTCACTTTAATATTCGTATATTTTAAGCATTTATGATTACATAAACATTCGTTATATAATTTATTTAGTTCTAAATACATGCGTAATTAACGTGTAAAATTCAGTTTTCTCCATAAGAAAAGCATTGTAGGCTCTGACGTCATACCCCCACAATGGCATACTGCGAGTACTCATTATATCTAGGTTATTCTAGTGTAAACTAAAAGAGATCTACATACAATAAAAAACCTACAACAGAATTTGCATTCCAGTAAATATTAACATTTATTTACAAATTTTTGCTTTAGAAGTACTATAATAGTTACCCCTCCAACTTAAAAGAAGTGACACACGAGGGATGGGGATTTTACAACCACGCCAGTAAATAATGTACAAAGTTCACTTGAAGCATACATTATATTCTAAGTCCAATAATCGTGCGGGAGAAAATACAATCTTTAAGTAATCATGCATTTATAAAACAATAGATTGGGGAAGATAATTTACAGGTTACTGCTAACAACATATCATTTGACAGGGTTGACGAGTTTAAATATTTAGGAACAATTTCAACTAGCTATAACCATATTAGATTGGAAACTAGGAAAAGGTTTTATTCGGCATATGCTTGCTACTACTCGTTCAGTAAGTTGTTGACATCTCGCCTGCCTAGAATAGGGTGGCCGGACGTCCCGTATATACGGGATTGTCCCGTTTAAAAAAAAAAGGAAATGTCCCGAAAGATGTCATCGGAACACCCTATTGTCCCGTATTTTAGAAAAATTTAATTAAAATATGTGAAAATAATAAGATTACAAAATTTGAATAAAAAATGTTACAATTAATGAAAGTGAACTTTTCACACAGTGAACAAATATTCGTGTTGTAGAAAACGAGCTGGAGAAAAACAAAAGAGTGTGGAGTGAAATGCCCAACTAACAAAAATGGCACTATTACATGAAGACATGTGAGGCAAAGTCTCAATAATTCTCCGAACTACTTATAATATGTCAGTAACTTTTCAGTATCCCAGCACACAACGCGTATATGGAACGAATATTTTCATTGATGATCGTTCAGTGGACAAAAGAAAGAAACCGAATAGAACCAAACACAGTGGAGAGAATTTTGCAGACCTTGGTCAATGAAAATAAGACTTGTTCTGAATTTTATTCCTATGTATTAAATGACAAACACTTTTTAAAAGTTGCACAAAGTTGCACAAAGTTCAGAGAAGTATTAACTGATATCCACCAGATCGTTAAGGCGCTGCCCAAACCTTTAGATATTTTGTTTTTTCGAAACACTGTGGGGTCGAAGTCTATCAGTCTTTGAGTGGTGAGCTAATGGGTGTGGTTATTATTTTCTAGTATGTAATTTTGAAGGTTATGTACCGAATTTAATAGATTTTAAATCATATGTGCGACTTTAATAAACCTATATCTTCATACAGAACATGTGCCCAGTTTTTTTGATTTTGAAAATTTGGCAGCCCTAGCCTAGAGGGAATGTAAGACTCAAAACAATAATTTTACTGGTTGTTCTTGGTTGTTCTCCATGGGTGTGAAACGTAGTCTCTTAGCTAAAATGACGAGAACAAATTGAGGCTGTTCGAAAAACAAGGGGCTTAGGAAGATATTTGGTCCAAAAAGGGATGAGGCTAATGTGGAGTGGAGGAAGTTACATACTGATGAGTTACATACCATGTACTCATCACAAGGCATTGTTAGGATGATCAAGTCTCATAGATTACGGACATGCAGCGAAAATGGAGGAATTCAGAACCTTTTTCAAGGTACTGACTGGCAAACCCCATGGGAAGAGACAATTGGGAAGACCTAGCCGCAGATGGGAGGATAACATTAGAATGGATCTGAAAGAGATAGGGTGTAATGAGGTGGACTGGATAGAGCTTGTTCAAGATAGGGATAGGGTGTAATGCGGTGGACTGGATGGAGCTTGTTCAAGATAGGGATAGGGTGTAATGAGGGGTACTGGATATAGGAATAGGTGGTGTCTTTTGTAAGTGCAGCAGGAAATGTTCGAGCTCCTAATGCTATAGAATAAACAATTAATAGTAATATTCAGGCTTGATAACGAAAAATGGCCAAACAATGAAAGGCACAAAACAAGAAACGGTTATATACAAATCCACAATCGCTATTAATGACCAATAAATAAGCTATAAATTATAACATTAAAATATGAGTGAAGGATGACCCTGGGCATGGGATGATTCCTGGATTCCTCAGTGGATACAGTATTGGCGTACTAAGCCAAAGGTCCCGTGTTTGATTCCCGTGTCCAGATGTCATTTTTTAATTTTCAGAATATGATATCTAGATGTGAGAAAATTCTCACTAAAAGCAAATATAATAGCTTTGGCTATTTGATTCTTAAATTATAAGTTTCTACAACCAGGGGATAGTTTAGTTTTTATTCAGCCACTACACATGAGCATTGTCTGTGATGTATATATAAAATATATTTAGTCAAAATCGTGGCCTTGGCTATAGGCTACATTTGGTGATCAATTCAAACAACACAGTTAAGGTCATTCGACGGTAATTTTTTTTTTTGAGTCCATAAGATTTTGGCAGGAAATTTAACATGAAGATAGGAGAGGTAGGGGGTTATCTTGGAAAAGATGTCAAGTATCAATGTCTCAATCCATTCCAGCAACACAGGCCAGCCAAGGAAGCCGGCGTCCACTTTACCTGATTGTGTCGTTAGTTAAGATTATCTTACCCTCTGACTTACCCGGGCATATTATGTTCTGATAATCGGTGTTGTGTCTACAATCGATACAATCAAAACAAGAAATTTAATGATATATACATTTCAAATAACTATATTTGTATTGACAACTAGGACACATTAATAAATTCAACGAGTAGAGATAGGTTGAAAAAATAAATCAAATTTTCAAGGCATAAAAAAGACCAGTATGATTAAAAATTATGCAATTTTACCCCTTAAATATTATAAATACTATCAATATTTCATTGTGTCCACCACACAATTATACATGTATAGTTATAATAAATTTCAACCATACACACTCAATACTTTACTTTATTTGCATTATCTCTTCAGTGCCCGCATGGTCTAAGGCGCTACTTTTACAATAGAATAGACTGATGAAGACTGCCAGGTCTGTATTCGATCTCGGTCGAGTGTACTGAGGGTGGTTTTTCTTAAATAGTCTCCCTTCACTCTCCCTTCACGCAAATACTGGTACACTTACCCTAAATTCAACTTCTCTAATTTTTAACACAACTTAACTATACATAGGCGTATAACCCGAATGGGTAGTAAAAATGGTGCTAAAAAGTGATCAAATCACTTCATTTATAAATAATTATCTGTACAATTTTGTTTTATGTCATTATGTGATATATAGTTTTGAATCCTGAATAAAAAACTAAGTAGTTTATTTTATTAATGATCTGTTAATGATCATTGCAATTATTGATTTGAGATGTACAGCACAATAGTTATAACAGACATCAAATAAATTGGAACGTTAAACAAAATGAGTGAAATATCAAATATGTAGGAACAATTTGCGCACCTTTTATTATATTTTTTGAAGGCATCATCAGTGGTACCGTGCCCCCTCAAGCTTGGGGCCCACTTTTCTCGGCTTTGCCTTTATGTATGCTCAAAGAAAATTCTACTACGGGTGACCATTCATTGATCACGTTTATTGGTTCCTTGACATACACCATCAATTCGACCAAACCTGAATATAACAACTAATCCATGTGTGGTGTGTTGTGTTTGTTGTCAGATTAGTGAGAGGGGGGGATATAGGGACAACAAATATGTTAATAAGAGGGTGAACACCATTTATAGATACAATCTTGTCATGTCGTGATTTTCTTGCAACTTTTCTTAAACTTACACTGACAAATTTTTTTTTTAGCGAGATTAGAATTTTATTCTGGAAAACAGTTCAATATAGTTTTACATTATTTCTATAAGATGTTAAATAAATTAATAAAAAAATTAACATTTTCTACTGAGAGATAATAAGAAAATCACAAAATTACATACTTACTCCTAAATTAAATAGTACACTTTTATAAAAGGACCTAGCCTACTTTTGATTTTGTAATAGTAAACTAAAATAAAAATGGAAAACAAAACACAATAACATAGAATTCGGCACGAAGAAATAAGTGGCTGCATATTTTGTGAGCAATAATTTATTTTGTAGTTTAGTCAAATGCATATTTTTTATTTAATATTCCTCTTATACACGACCGTCGTTAGTGAAAGGAGGATTGGGGGGGGGGGGGGAGAGAAACTTCCCGCCATCCTCCCAATAATATATTAGATTAGGATATTATTAGTACAGTGAAAGAAACAGTGGAATTGTTTTACTGAGAAAATAAGAAAATCCATGTTTGGACCCATGTCTAAATGACTAAAGGAGGGTATTTGTTTCGAGGCTATCAGCTCTGAATCCACCAACATATCAATTATCTTCTCATTTTTGTTCTAAATTTATTAGAAAAATGACTCTCTAAAGAGTTAAGATCTAGATTTATAACCAATTACCTTAATCACTGAAACTCGATATCCCACGCTAAACGTAGTTGAAAATGAGATGATTCTACATTTTAATATTATTTATAAGACACTTAAGACTTAACAAGCAAAGTAAAGTTTATAATTCTACAAGACACGTCGACAGCTTTCCTCGTTTTCGCAAGAACCATATTATTAATTAACTAACCACTTTTTAAATAACGAAGGATTTCTGAACTCTCACAGTGCCTCTAAACGCTCCGGTAAGCACAAGCGTTATAAACGAACGACGTAATGAGTGTTAGGGCGAAGCAAAGTATTTAGAGGGTGGGATGGAAGAGGATGTGAGAAAAAGACAGTGTTTTTCAGTTTTTATGTCAAAACTTACTTTGGACAAAATAAATAAAATATTGCTTTAACACAAACATATAATTTAATTTTCTTCACATGATGACCTCACAATTTCTTGAATATCTATCAAGGGTGTCCGGGAATTTAATTACAACTTTTACTCTTCATTAAAAAAATTCTCTTATGGTGACCTAGTGGTCTAGGGCAGTGGTCGGCAAACTTATTTGCCAAAGAGCCAAATATGAACATTACAACAATTTTTAAAAAAATTGGGAGCCAAATCTGCTTGTTTAGTAAACTTTTATTACACTAAATAAAACTAAATTTCATACTTAATAAATATTTATTAATGCGAACAATGTGCTTGCATCTCCTTGGAAAGTTTAAGTCAGGTTTGTACGTTGTTGTTTTTAATTTTAGGCATGATTCCAAGTTCTCATCAATAAGACGACTTCTCAGTTTACTCTTGATAATGTTCATGCTTGAAAAAGATTGTTCACATATATATGTAGAACCGAAAAAGGAAAGAACAGCAAACGCAAGCTTTTTCAGCTGATCGTAGTAGTCAGGAATACTATTCCAAGCGTTGAAAATGATGTCTTCCTTCTCCAGCTCATTCAAAGCATACCACTTGTGCTGAGAACTAAGATCACATTTTTTCTTCTCCAATATTTCCAATTCAACACAAAGACGTTCGAATTTAGAGCACCATATCTCCTTGTTTTTTAAATCCAGCAATTGTATTTCAAAGCTACCAATGTCAATATCAAAAGGTGAAAATTTCAACTCGGTTATCGTAGCATTAAGAGGATTTTTGACAAATGCTAAAGTTGCTTTGCTGTTTTTAAATTCCTGAAACCTGCTGAGAAATGCTTCCCTCATATTTAAAATTATTGTTTTAAAATGGTGTTTTTCAATAGAGGAATTATTTTCGCCAAGATACTTCAGCAGGCTCGGAAAGTGAAACAATGTTTCCCCTTCCAAATCATGAGCAAAAATGGATAATTTGTTTTCGAATACTATTACTTCTTCTAACATCGAAAAAATTAAGTTTCCTTTCCCTTGTAGTTTACGATTAAGCTGATTTAGATGAGACGTAACGTCTACCATGAAATAAAAGTTTTGGATCCACTGATCGTCTGTTAGTTCTGGATAGTGGACGCCCTTCTCAAGGAGAAATGCTTTAATTTCCGGAAAAAGGGACGCGAAACGTTTTAAAACGTTCCCTCTTGATAACCAACGTACCTTGTTATGAAGCAGAAGATCAGCGTACTCACTCTCCATTTCAAATAAAAATTCTTTAAATTGGCGATGATTAAGAGATTTAGCTAAAATGGAGTTGTTAATGGTAATCACTAATTCCATAACTTTACGAATTTCATCCGGAAATGTTTGCGCACAAAGCGCTTTACAATGGTAAACAAGTATCTCGTGATTAATTTTTTCTTTCAAAATAGCAACAAATCCTTTTCTTACGCCGGTCATACTTTTGGCCCCATCTGTTGAAATCGACACAATTTTATCGAGGGGAATATGATGTTTATCCATACACTCAATTACAGCATTTGCGATATCTTCTCCACGCGTCTGACCTTTGTGCGGCAATAATCCTAAAAGTTCTTCTTTAGGGCCTGAATGAGACATAAATCTTACAAAAAGTGAAACTTGCGCTGTATCATTTATGTCACAAGACTCGCCAACTGCTATTGATAAAGCCGAAACCAATTTTAGATCTTCGATATGCTGGGTGGTTATATTCTAACAAATTTCAATGGTTCTATCTTTAATGGTTTTGGCAGACAATGGTAACTCTTTAATTCTTTTCAGAATATTTGCTTTGTTCTTAAAATCCCGAAATAGCTCTTCGGATGCATTAATAAAACAACTTTTTATGTATTCGCCGTGTGTGTACTGTTTCCCTCTCTTAGCAATCTCCTGGCTAAAAACAAAACTTGCCATATTAATATTGCTGGAAGATTGCATCCAGTTATTAAACACAGAAGTTGACGACTCTTGACTCTTCTGAAGTTCCTCAACTGCTTTCTTCCTTGCATCACCGGTAGGATATTTAGTGCTAAATGACGCGTTCTTTCTTGTAAAGTGTCTCTCTAAATTTGACTTCTTGTTATGCGCGAATTTCTCCTTACAAATAAGACATGTCGGAAGTCCATCCAAGTTTTGAATAAACGCAAAATTCTCGGTCCACTCAACTTTAAATTCGCGGTTTTCATCTTTCGTTTTTCTTTGCTTTTTTTTGGTAGCCATCTTAATTGGGGTACCTATAAAAATATTTAAAATATTGTTTTTTCTAAAGCCATCAGTACAAAATTATAATCAAAATTTAAAAAAAATCTTTTCTAAAAAATACAATTTTATTAATATATGTCACTGCACTAAAAAGAAAAAAATAATTTTTTCAATCATCAAAATAACAAAACTTTTAAAATGACCAAAAATGGAAGAAAACTTCCAACATTTGGACAAATAGAAGTTATCGAAAAATCGATTACAAATTTTGAACCGGAACCACAAACATACATAGCAGGTGTAATAAAATCGTATAAAAATACCTGTAAGATGTGCAGCTAGATTGAAAAATACAACTTTTAATTAAGACGTCTGACAACGGCAGACAAAGTAGAAAAGACAAAACTGTTCATACTGCAACTGCTGATCTGTGATGACAATTTGTACCCCCACTACTTTAGAAAAAGTATGCGCGCGCATGCTTGTGGTACCTTTGTATCACACCGGAGTACGCCGAAAACATACGAACAATTTCAGCCGGTAGTTTGTACATGGTTTGTGTTTACGTTTACGAAAACTAATAAAATTAAACTCGATGTTCGTTACGTATTTTTACAACAATATAAAATTTTAATTACCTATCTATTTTTTAGCTTAAACAAAAAATTATACATGTTCTCGATTTATAGAAGAATTATAATTTATCAAAATAAGATGTAATTTTTCTTTTACCTAGATTTTTTAAATGAAAATATTATTGCGCCTTCCGTGGAGGTTTGTGTCACAGCCGCACTTAAGGTGTCAAAGAGCCACATGCGGCTCTGGAGCCGCACTTTGCCGACCACTGGTCTAGGGGTAAGGTGTCAGACTTCTATGCTGAGGGACCGGGGGTTCAATCCTCGGTCCCGTCACAAATCTATCTAATTGCCAAACCTTCCTTCACCTCTGACAAGACGTGTATTAATCACAAGCTGTGAGTGTCTGGAATGCCAGGCCTCCACCGTGGTTCGGATTCCACGTTAAACTGTAGGTCCTCCATTTAATCTCACAATCACCCTACCATTACACATTAGCGTAAGTGTGTATAACCCGAACGGGTAGTAAGACGCGGTGCTAATAATAATAAAAATGTTTCTCATCTAACGCCGCTATGCTCATGACAGATATTCAGGAACTGTTAGTTTCCTATGTGATGAAAATCTAATGGTTTGTACTGGAGCAATATTTGATTTATTTTAGAAAAGAAAATGTTTTGCCATAAAAACTGCAAAAATACTGGCCTTTTCTCACGTACCCTTCCATCCCACCTAAGTTACCCCATATTAGCGTAGTGAGAATATAAAAAATTACCACAAATAAAGAAAACATTGTGAAATCCCCCCCTCCCCCAATACACCCTTTTGGGATTTGGACCCTAAACTCCTTGACGATAAAAAAAAATGCAAACTTTTAAAAATACCTTTATCTCTTTTTAAATAAAGCTAATATTGCACAACTTATAAAAACACGATCATTTGTCAAAGGTGGCTTAACCAAAAGCATACCAGCCAGCTTTCCAACAAATCAAATATTCTTAATTGGTGAACCACACCAAACACCCTTTTCAATTTTTTTTCTAAGAACGTTTATTATACTATTTTATTATATATTTAAAATATGAAAATCTTTGTGGTTTGGTAGCTATAACTAACCTAACATTTAATAAATAAATAATAAAAATACAGGGTGGCCCACGGAAAAGTAGCCCGCCTCCTATATCCAGCAAGTGCCTCACTCTGAATTGGAGGAGGTCAATCCCCTTCTGCCCCATCTTGTGCTTTAGACAAGCAGTTCACTGGCTCATTCTTCATGTCACAATATGGGTGGAAGGGGATTGACCTCCAATTCAGAGTGAGGTGCCTGCTGGATATAGGAGGCGGGCTACTTTTCCGTGGGCCACCCTGTATAATATGATACAACATTACAGACCATATTAATTGTCTAAATTATTTGAATTGAGTTTTAAAGTACTAAATATAAGTTTTAATTTGACACAAAAATGAATAAGATTGGTAAATAATAAAGATATGAATATTATAATTAATTACAACCTAAATCAGAAAAACTTGACCAACAATAAACAATCTCGTTTTTAAAATGACGCCTTGGAGACATTAAAGCACAGAGAAATATATTCAAACAATTGGTTTTAACTAGTATATACCGTCGTAGGGGAAAATATAAAGAAAATATGAGATGCAGCGACCGAGATATTCTCAAATTTGATGATTTCACGTGGAATAAGCAGAGAATGGCTTGTCAACGCGTCTTAGTTTCAATTCTGTATTATTCGTAATTAATTATACTGAGGGGGTAGGGATGAGAAAGGTTATAATCGAGAGGAGATTCACCCGCATTTTCATCGTGGAAGAGTGGGAACTGAGAGAAATCTCCTGATATAGGTAAACCAAATAAAACTAGATTTAAGTCTATCCGCATGCTCATTGAATATCTTTTAATATCTATTTGATTTTTCTATGTAATACTCACCCAGAAACAAAATAGATGTAGTCACCACCAAAATATTGTCAGTGTGTTTGGAAGATCTCTCGTGGATTACGATCCCAGTTAATTTGGACAGCACGCTCAAAGCTTCACAAATCAGCCAGGGGATTGCACACCATCTTTGTTCCTGGACACAGGGGAATATAATGGCCAGTCTACATTAAAAAGCCAATATAACTGTCAGTCTATATACAAAATCATATATAACTGTAATTTTACTTTCAAAGGAGAATATAACATTCATAGGTTGAGACTACATACACTGTGTTGAATAGAAACTGTACATCCTTAAACCAGTTTGAAAAAACACTTGCCAAGGTAGTTCTACACAGCAGTAGGAGGCTGCATTATGTTAGGTCTGAACTATACATCTTTAAAACAGTTTTAAAACACTTCCCAGGATAGTTCCACACATCAGGAGGAGGCTGCATTATGTTATATATGAACTATACATCCTTAAAAGTTTTAAAACACTTGCCAGGATAGTTCCACACAGCAATAGGAGGCTGGAGGCTGCATACACTATGGCAAATCCCAAAAATCCCTTCAGTATATCAGTCGCTGAAATATCACAAAAAATATAAACTATCACATCATCACTATCATTACGATATGGGCAGCTCAGCATAAGAAAAAATGTATAAATGTAAATAATAAATAAATGCAAAGTAGCAAAAATAGGCATTTTTTTTGCAACTTCATTTACTGTCTACTCGAATATTTACAATAATAGGGTAGGGAGGAGGAAGAAAATTTTGATTATATATATTCCCGCACTTGTGTGGAGAGTGCGATCACATTTGAGAAAATACACAATTTGAGCTGCAGTGGGTCCTCTTAGAACTAGAGCCTGGATTTTTATGTAATTACATATTTTCATCCTACCATTTGGAAATGTGAAAAGCTAAATGTTGGCAAATTAGGTTGTTTGGGAATATATTTCCTGTTTTAATTTGATATACTCTCATATATTTTGATAACTTCTTAATATTTTCGAAGATACGGCATAAAATTACATACTTTGCATGTTTTTTTAACTGTAGTATTATTTTTATGTCTCTCCTGGGGAAAATACTTTTAAATTATGCGTCACTAATTTTCAGGCAAACTATATTTTCATAAATAAATGTATACAGTGAAAGGATGGCACTGAGCAAAGTCCAAGTCAGGTACGCTGGCTGGTCAGAGAGGATTACAGTTACCGTAACGTAACTTTACGTTCGACGCTTATTGTGCTGTGAAGGGAAGCGACTGCAGCGTTGCCTGATAGTGGCCTCTGCAGAACGACTCTCGCGCGGCGTGTCAGTTTGTAAACACAAGTCGACAAGTTGTAAAAAAAAAATCATGGATCTGATAAGCATATTTTCCAGTTTTTTTCAAGAGAAAAATCACATTTAAAGCGACAAGGCAAATAAAAAATGACAAACTGAACATAAAATTAACCAAGGAAATGTAATTTGAAGTCTGTCACAATAATACGGTGAGTAGGTCAATCTTTTAAAAAGCAAAAGAGATGAACCAAGTCATTAGCCCTAGGGTAAATTTAATATTAAAATCGGCAAGGGGTCTGACGTTCATTTGTTTTTAAGACACCGGAAAAAGTGAAGCAAGAAACTATATCAGCTGTAACCAAGCCCATTTTGGAAGAATTTCACGTAACTAACGTCCATAAACAAATTGAATTCCTACAAACATTTTTTTCGACCTATGGTTCATTCAATGCTATATGTTATTCTCATCATTAAATATTTTATTACCCATTTTATTTGATTTTACTACATATTTATTTACACATTTTGTAGGCTAATACTACATAAAAATCCGGGTTCTACTTAAAGCCACTACTTCTGTAAGAGCTCTAGACCTGAAATATATCCTCATACAACCACTACCACAGGAAGAGATCTAAACCTGCAATATATCCTCATACAAGCACTACCACAGGAAGAGCTCTACACCTGCAATATATTCTAATACAAACCATACCACAAGAAGAGCCCTAGACCTGAACTATGTCCTCTTAAAACCACTACCACAGGAAGAGCTCTAGACCTGCAATATATCCTCATACAAACACTACCACAGGAGGAGCTCTAACCCTGCAATATATCCACATACAAACACTACCACAGGAAGAGCTCTAACCCTGCAATATATTCTAATACAAACCATACCACAAGAAGAGCCCTAGACCTGAACTATGTCCTCTTAAAACCACTACCACAGGAAGAGCTCTAGACCTGCAATATATCCTCATACAAACACTACCACAGGAAGAGCTCTAGACCTGCAATATATCCTCATACAAACACTACCACAGGAAGAGCTCTAGACCTGCAATATATCCTCATACAAACATTACCACAGGAAGAGCTCTAACCCTGCAATATATCCTCATACAAGCACTACCACAGGAAGAGCTCTAAACCTGCAATATATCCTCATACAAGCACTACCACAGGAAGAGCTCTAGACCTGCAATATATCCTCATAAAACCACTACCACAGGAAGAGCTCTAGACCTGAATTATATCCTCATACAACCACTACCACAGGAAGAGCTCTAGACCTGCAATATATCCTCATACAAGCACTACCACAGGAAGAGCTCTAGACCTGCAATATATCCTCATACAAACACTACCACAGGAAGAGCTCTAAACCTGCAATATATCCTCATACAAGCACTACCAAAGGAAGAGATCTAAACCTGCAATATATCCTCATACAAATACTACCACAGGAAGAGCTCTAGACCTGCAATATATCCTCATACAAATACTACCACAGGAAGAGCTCTAACCCTGCAATATATCCTCATACAAATACTACCACAAGAAGAGCTCTAAACCTGCAATATATTATAATACAAACAATATCACAGGAAGATCTCTAGACCTGCAATATATCCTCATACAAATACTACCACAGGAAGAGCTCTAAACCTTCAATATATCCTCATACAAATACTACCACAGGAAGAGCTCTAAACCTGCAATATATCCTCATACAAACACTACCACAGGAAGAGATCTAAACCTGCAATATATCCTCATACAAATACTACCACAGGAAGAGCTCTAGACCTGCAATATATCCTCATACAAACACTACCACAGGAAGAGCTCTAATCTTGCAATATATTCTAATACAAACCATACCACAAGAAGAGCCCTAGACCTGAACTATGTCCTCTTAAAACCACTACCACAGGAAGAGCTCTAGACCTGCAATATATCCTCATACAAACACTACCACAGGAAGAGCTCTAGACCTGCAATATATCCTCATACAAGCACTACCACAGGAAGAGCTCTAGACCTGCAATATATCCTCATACAAACACTACCACAGGAAGAGCTCTAAACCTGCAATATATCCTCATACAAGCACTACCACAGGAAGAGCTCTAGACCTGAATTATATCCTCATACAACCACTACCACAGGAAGAGCTCTAAACCTGCAATATATCCTCATACAAATACTACCACAGGAAGAGCTCTAAACCTGCAATATATCCTCATACAAATACTACCACAGGAAGAGCTCTAACCCTGCAATATATCCTCATACAAGCACTACCACAGGAAGAGCTCTAAACCTGCAATATATCCTCATACAAATACTACCACAGGAAGAGCTCTAAACCTGCAATATATCCTCATACAAGCACTACCACAAGAGGAGCCCTAGACCTGAACTATGTCCTCTTAAAACCACTACCACAGGAAGAGCTCTAAACCTGCAATATATCCTCATACAAGCACTAACAAAGGAAGAGCTCTAAACCTGCAATATATCCTCATACAACCACTACCACAGGAAGAGCTCTAAACCTGCAATATATCCTCATACAAGCACTACCACAGGAAGAGCTCTAGACCTGCAATATATCCTCATACAAGCACTACCACAGGAAGAGTTCTAGACCTGAATTATATCCTCATACAACCACTACCACAGGAAGAGCTCTAGACCTGAATTATATCCTCATACAACCACTACCACAGGAAGAGCTCTAAACCTGCAATATATCATCATACAAATACTACCACAGGAAGAGCTCTAAACCTGCAATATATTATAATACAAACAATATCACAGGAAGAGCTCTAGACCTGCAATATATCCTCATACAAGCACTACCACAGGAAGAGCTCTAGACCTGCAATATATCCTCATACAACCACTACCATAGGAAGAGCTCTAAACCTGCAATATATCCTCATAAAAGCACTAACAAAGGAAGAGATCTAGACCTGAAATATATCCTCATAAAAGCACTAACAAAGGAAGGGATCTAGACCTGCAATATATCCTCATACAAATACTACCACAGGAAGAGCTCTAAACCTGCAATATATCCTCATACAAGCACTACCACAGGAAGAGCTCTAACCCTGCAATATATTCTAATACAAACCATACCACAAGAAGAGCCCTAGACCTGAACTCTGTCCTCTTAAAACCACTACCACAGGAAGAGCTCTAGACCTGCAATATATCCTCATACAAACACTACCACAGGAAGAGCTCTAGACCTAAACTATGGCCTCATACAAATACTACCACAGGAAGAGCTCTAAACCTGCAATATATCCTCATACAAATACTACCACAGGAAGAGCTCTAAGCCTGCAATATATTCTAATATAAACAATACCACAGGAAGAGGTCTAGACTTGCAATATATCCTCATACAAGCACTACCACAGGAAGAGCTCTAGACCTGCAATATATCCTCATGCAAGCACTACCACAGGAATTGCTCTAGACCTGCAATATATCCTCATACAACCACTACCACAGGAAGAGCTCTAGACCTGCAATATATCCTCACACAAGCACTACCACAGGAAGAGCTCTAGACCTGAATTATATCCTCATACAACCACTACCACAGGAAGAGCTCTAAGCCTGCAATATATTCTAATATAAACAATACCACAGGAAGAGATCTAGACTTGCAATATATCCTCGTACAAACACTACCACAGGAAGAGCTCTAGACCTGAACTATATCTTCATACAACCACTACCACAGGAATAGCTCTAAACCTGAACTATGTTCTCTTAAAACCACTCCCACAGGAAGAGCTCTAGACCTGCAATATATCCTCGTACAAACACTACCACAGGAAGAGCTCTAGACCTGAACTATGTCCTCTTAAAACCACTCCCACAGGAAGAGCTTTAGACCTGCAATATAACCTAATATAACCACTACCACAAGAAGAGCTATGCAAGTATCCAACCTTTCTTGCTCCGGACAGTCTGGTCTGCATGACCTAGTAGTTTGTCGTAGTCCATTCCAAGCAGGATGCCAACACTGTCCCCTCCCTGGGAATCTGTCAGTTCAGACACCAGCAGATTGATCACTATCAGGGAGGCCACCTCAACAAACAAACACATGGTTAGATTTGTGGAAAGTAGACAAGTGTTTCTTTAACTGTTGTATGGGTTCCTCTTAATGTACATGGAGGATTTAAGGGGGTACTTCATAAATTCTGAACGGAAACAATTTTACCTTGACGGATTACACTATGACCCTCAATTTTATAAGCTGCGCAATAGTGGTAGGCCTGCAACCTTTCAAGGTATCAAAGTGTACCACCGAGTTTTACTTTAACATATTTTTTAATATATGAGCCTATCATTAAGTATGATATACCTATTAAAACAGATTTTGATGTAATATCATGGGAACTAAATCTTTCAATACCCTGTTGATTGTGGAAGGCAAAAATAACCCTAGAAGCAAGGCCGTAGCCATGCTTTTTTTGGGGTGTTCAACCTTCCCCCCCCTTCCCCGAAATTTCATGAACAATATATATATATATGGCTTTATTAAGGGTTCGAACAATATAAAAATAATTAAGATACAAGTACAAATTAGGGGGCTGTGTTACCATAAAAAGCACTTCAGAGTTCATAAGTGTTTAGTATTTAGAATGTTTCTTAGCCTTCGGCAGTTAGGGGGTTATGTTGCCATAAAAAAACACTTCAGATAGCTTCTAGAGGTGTTTATTATTTAGAATTCATCCTAGCCTCCAGCAGTTAGGTTACGTTGCCATAGAGAACTTCTATGGCTGTTTAAATATATAGATGTTTCCTTACCTCCAGCGGTTAAGGGGTTATGTCGTAAAAAACACTTAAGATAGCTTCTAGAGGTGTTTAATTTTTAGAATTTGTCCTAGCTGCCGGTAGTTAGGGAGCTATATTGCCATAAATCACTTAAAGAGCTTCTAGAGGTGTTTAGTATTTAGAATTTGTCCTAGCTGCCAGCAGTTAGGGAGCTATATTGCCATAAATCACTTAAAGAGCTTCTAGAGGTGTTTAGTATTTAGAATTTGTCCTAGCTGCCAGCAGTTAGGGAGCTATATTGCCATAAATCACTTAAAGAGCTTCTAGAGGTGTTTAGTATTTAGAATTTGTCCTCGCCTCCAGCAGTTATGGTGTTATGTTGCAATAAAAACCACGTTATCTTCCAGAAATGTTTATCATTTATAATTTGTTCAGGCCGGCGCCAATTGGGGGATGGGCCCACCAAACCCCGCTGAAATTATTGGCTGGCTACAGCCTTGCCTAGAAGATATGTGAAAATAGCTTTCTAGGCAAAATGACAGGCCCTTTCTCTCGCTCATGAAAAAAACTCGTGTGCTGATAAAACAGTCGGTTCAGAAGGTACACGTAGAAAAATAGTAATTTAACATGTTTCTTTTCCCCTCTTTGACGGCTTTGATTATCTTACCACTAAAGGTTTGTTAACAAATTGGGCAACCTTTTATTTTTAACAAAATAGCAGGCACTTGTTTCCTGTTTTTTTAAATCAAGTTCTGGAAGATCGATCGGGCTCGGGGTTCTGGTGGTGTACGGGTACCTTGGTTAGGAGATTTTCCTCAAAATTTTGGGAAACACTGAAATAAATTAATCTATTTTACAGTACATCTTTTTTTACTTTCTCCTATATTTCAACATACATTTTAAAACAAAATATTATCCAATATAATAACCAAGACTTAAATTAATAACGTAATTTCATCTTTGTTACTTTCAAATTTTAAATAATATATATTCTTAATTTATTCTTAAATCTTATATGATAATTTTTTTAAATTTTATTTTTCAATTAAATTCATCTTCTTTCAAGGTTAAGTTAAATAATCTAAGTAAAATCTACTCAATTTCTATACATTAGCTTTGTTATTATATTAAAATGTATAAGAAACTTAAGTACGCTCTTTTCTTTTTTACAAACATCCAACACAGAGGCTTCGGAAGTTTATATTTGAAACTGTGATACAGATTGGTACGTCAGCATTATGAATTGTGTTTTCCCCTTGCTCAGGGATTATTTCAGGGCCTGGCTGCTGAGGAGTATAATCTAGAAATAAGCTAGTCTATCTCATTTAATATAATAATCAGTAATTCAGAAGTTATACGTTAAGTACACATAATGGTAATAATAATTATTGGCTAAAACCAAAGTGCACACCACTTTTTTTCCGTATAGAACTATGATTTATACAAAACACACATTTGTTGAGATCTCGACAAGAGGATATTTAATCAATCCCCTCGGAACACTAACGCTAGTGCAGACTCGCAAAATGTAACTTCCTAAGCCTGTTCCCGTAGGCTAGTAGGTTGTTGTTGGTATTGCTACTGAAAGCTAGAGTGTAAGGCCGGTGACAGGCAGACGTTTTGCTCGCTGCGACACAAACCCTGCGACTAGGTCGCTCTAGTGTATTTCATTGTTTCATAATATGGGAGGGGTCGCTACGCCCAAGAAACGCTCACAACGAAGTTTTCAAATCTGTCGCAGTGTTCGTGCCGCTATTCTGAACACACTCATATGAAACAATGCAATACACTAGAGCGACCTAGCCGCAGCGACCAAAACGTCAGTCTGTCACCGGCCTAGGATGAGCTGCAGGATTTGTTATAGATATGGTGTGCTTATATCAACATGTGTATCTATATCCATACTCCACGTCTTACTACCCATCCAGGACTTCCACTTATCTACGCCAATGAGGTAGGGAGATGTTTTTAGAGGAATTGTTCCAGAATTATCTTAAGTGAGGTTGGTAAATCATTATGAAACACCACCCAGTTACTGATAAATCAGACAAGATTCTGACGACTTTGCGTGTCCACATTTGCCGGTATATTTCTTATATAAATTCCGTTATTAGCAAATGTGACGTTAATAGTAAGGGTGGTGCTTTGTCACACCAATGGCCGAGATGATATTGTAACCCCGCTCACCCCCACCTCGTAAGGTGCTATTCACCGTTTGCCCACCTTGGTGGATAGGGTATTTTACCCCTCCCCTTTCCCCCATGATGCACTTTTCTACATCCTGTGGAAAGAAATGTATATTTGACTGGGTGGTGGGGTCTCTTTTTAATTTAACACTCACACCTTTTGCTTTATTCTGTTCCCCTTTTGGTCGATACGCAACCCTTTTGTTCAACTCTGTACCCCTCGTCATAAGCTGTACAATATGAAATAAATAAGGTACAATGAAGCAAATGCTGATGCAAGATCAACCTACTCATATGCAATAAGGGCTAAGAGGAAGAATGGCCTAACGACAAGTTTAGTGGAAAAATAGACTAACAAAAATAAGATAATATAAAATGTATTTAAAAAAACATACGATCCATAAACTATAGGAAGGGTCGAATCCAAGTTATTCAACATAAGCCTCATCTCGTTTTCGTCTTAAGACCTTCAACAAAGTAAACATCTGGATGCGATATTTTCTTGAACTCCCGAGTGTAGAATCCAACCAGGATTGGTTTTTCCTTCAGACTTTCATGCAGGAAAGTTCTAGAAGAAACCAACCACTCACTAATATACGGATGCTTATAACATATCCGCACTGGTCTTGTGATTTTCCTGTGCCTTCGCCCTTTCCTAAGGAGCCACAAAAAAAAGAACCACCACTTACGAAACTATAATAACAACGGACCTACTTTTGTGTACTCTGGTTAGGTTGATACGGATTTTTCTGCTACAGAGCAATAGTTGACTGGTGATTGTTGTCTTGTGTGAAAGGGGCTCTAAGGGGACTAAAATTTAGAAAATCTTTCTTCTACTCTCAATACAACAATTTTGCTTCACACAGAGTTTTAATGGCCCCAAAACATTTAATCTTAAAGTTTATCCGAAATCTAACTTTATTTATTGTACTGAAGATATGTCAAATGAACTAGTTTCATTTAAGGACCAGTCTAATAGTTTGATATACAAAATTTGTACAGTCACACATTAAAATTACCCCAAAATTCCTAAACGGGAAAAAGTACATAAATAACTGTTACGATATACTAGTTGCTCCTTAATCCAAATTTAAGTGTGCACCACTGATATTAGTCGTACACGCATGAACTAAATATTGGTTAGGATATAGACGCGTGGCCATCATGCGTCAATATTTTTTGGCATTGATGGTAAATTTATTGAAAAAATCAACTAATGAGTGGGTAGATTACAAAAACCTTTTCTCTGAGCCAAAATTGTTGCAGTTGGAATAGAAAAATATTTTATTTTATACATTTTATTTCCCTTAATGTAAATTTAAGGGAAGTAAGATGTCAATAGGAATGGTTTGAAGGTGGTGACAGGCAAAATAGCTTTTGTGTAAATATCTCCAAAGATAGTTTTTCTAAGGGATGAATCAGGAAATGAGTGTCAGCTTAGAATAAATGGAAAGCTGTTAGAACAAGTGAAGGATTGTGTATCTGTGCAGAATGTTCTGTAAAAATTAAAGGATGGATGGTGAAATTGACAGACGAGTGAATGAATCTCGGAATAGTTGGATGTATGTGGACTATTACAAAGAATGAAATATAATATTTAGCACCGCGTCTTACTACTCGTTCGGGTTATACGCTTAAGTACTAATTACGCTAATGGATTAGGAAATGGGAGGGTTGAATTTAGAGGAAGTGAACCCGCATTTGCGTGGAGGGAGAGTGGAAAACCATTTAGGAAAAACCACCCCCAGTTCACCCGACCGAGATTCGAACCTCGATCTCCCCGTCCTCGGCGGTCGAGCTCAACACGACTAGCGCGTTAGCCAACTACGCCACCGAGGCGGGTAAGAATGAAATAGTATTGAAAGAGGCAAAGATGGCAGTATATAAAAGTGTTAGCGACAACATTGTTTTATGGATGTGTAGCGTGAGTTTGTCATGAGAAACACAGAGCAGGATGAATGCGGTTGAAATGAGTTATATAAGAAATGTACGTGGAAAAACTTGTATGGATTGAGTCAGTAATGAATGGGTGCTGAAGGAGTGTGGTTTTAAAGGAAATCCAATAGATCAATGTGAAACATTGGTTTGGGCATGTTGAGAGGATGAGTGTGGATCGAGTGACGAAGCAAATAATTAAGGTAAGAGAGTGTGAATCAAAAGAAATGGGTAGGCCATGTAAGACGCTGCTAAATGTTGTAGAGAAATGTGTGAAAAAGTGAAACATTAAGCGTTGTAAGAATAAAAGAGCATGTATGACTATGTATGGATGTTTTTATTATTTATTATTTAGCACCGCGTCTTACTACCCGTTCGGGTTATACGCTTAAGTACTAATTACACTAATGGATTAGGAATGGGAAAGGTTGATTTTTTTTAGAGGAAGTGAACCCACATTTGCGTGGAGAGAGAGTGGAAAACCATTTAGGAAAAACCACCCCAGTTCACCCGACCGAGATTCGAACCTCGATCTCTCCATCCTCGGTGGTCTAGCTCAACACGACTGGCGCGTTAGCCAACTACGCCACCGAGGCGGGTTGTATGGATGTTGTTGAAGCGAAGGGAGTATGCAAGGATAGGGAAGTGTGGAGAAAGTTAGTTAGGATGGATTAAGTACGGAGCTGTTTTTTGAGCTATATGCAAGTTTCTTGCCCCCCATAATGGGACGGCGTGATTAGTATGTAATGCCATGTCAATAGAAGGGTTTAATTTTTGTTCTTACGTTTTAACACAAGCACTTAACGGTTTTGTCTAATCAATAGATACGTGAAGGATAGTCATAAAGGAAGTGCACCTTCATTAGGTGACGGTTGTGTGGTAAAACTGAAATATTACACTCCACTAACTACAGCCAATGCACCCAGCCGAGACTCGAATCGTATACCTACAGTTAGCGAAAATCTTGTATAACTTATTGGGAGTCTAATGTCTTATGTGCGTGACCACCGGCGTGACTTTTGTACTTGTTACTGTAATTGTATTTTTACCATACTCCCTCTATGAAAACTAGGGTGCATTCACTCTAAGTTACTCTCCTCACTCTTAACCCTTCGATTAAATCACTGATAATGTGTGTTTTAAATGCGTGAACTAAACAATGCGGTTTCTGCTCAGGCCGGCTCATTTTGTTTATCAACAAATGTACTAAGGTAAGCCTGATATGTTTGTTTACATTTTGTTAGAAGTAAAATATCTCTTTTTCAGATCAAAACACTGTAAACATCTTAACCTAAAGGTAACCCTTTCAGCACAAAATCTGAGTATTATCATTAAATTGAATTTTCGCCTAATATATAATTACATATTATATAACGCACAGTTTATTACTACCCGTTTGGGCTATACGCTTATACAATAATTACACAAATGGTTAAAGGAGGGGCAAGATTGTATTTGGAGGAAGTATACTCTCATTTTCGTGGAGGGAGAGGAGGAACCACTCAGTAAAATCCACCCTCCTTACACCCGCCCTATCTCCCCGCAGTACGGTTTATTGAAAGAGTAAAGCCTAAGTGGGTTTAATTTTCTTAACACAAAAGGCTTTTTGGAAGTAAAATAAATTTGGTTTAGGCTTCACTAAAGACCAAACCAAATTATATTGACTCCGAAAATAATATTTGTATAAACGTTGAAATAACTACGTAGCCAACAAATTGTTGTAAACACAGTAATATAAATTTGAGTGCGTAGGTAAATAAAACATTTAAAAAAGAAATAATTAAATTATGTATTTAAATTAAACATAATAAAACTAAAAGAAAGAATCACTTACCAGTCCAAACAAAGCTATGATCTAGAAGCTGTGGTTAAATGCATGCAACATAATGTTTTCTGCGCCATCTTAAAATAATTGCTAAACGATTAAAAGCCACACACAGTTTAAATTGAAGAGTTGATCCCTCATTGACGTCCGATCATAAAATGGGATAAACCGGAATAACGCGAGCTCTGAAATGAAATGAATGACGTCACAAGAAGTTAAAGGGTGTGTTCTAGACACGCTGACAAGAACGCTGGCAAGTGCATTTTTTTGTTAGTTTATTTTTAGCTAATTATTAGCAACAGGTACTGCAGATGCATGTTAGCTCAGAATCACTTAATGTACACTTTTTTTTGCATGAAATGAAGCATTTAGAGATTTTAGAGTCTTGAGAGGTCATAGTTTTTGACAGACACAGGGAATTGTCTGTGTTTGGTAAAAACTGCAGATAAAGGCAGTTTCACAAAATATTAAAATCACACTTAACAATTTGTGGATTTGGGACAAGCTGCAAGCTTCAAATAGTAGATTTTCCATCAAGTTCTAACAATCTTGTTCTAACACAGTTACTAAACAATAGAAATTTTTTAAAACTGATTTTTTTCTCTTACTAACTTACAGTGTGAGTGAGAATCAGCCTCACCGTGGTTCGGATTCAGTTAAACTGTATCCTCATTTCTCTCACAATACCTACCTGCCATTAGTAAGTGAACCAACGGGTAGTAAACGCGTCAATATATAATAATAATAATACTAATCTAAGTTTGAAAAAAAATCCTTCTGTAGCATTCGGAAAATACAGATAGCTTTGTATTAAGGAAATAGTGGCAACCTTGACTACTTATTAGATCACCACAGGACTTACAAACTATCCCAATTCTATAAAAATACTACATTAAGTCTCCTGGTCAGCAATTAAACAATTGTAGATTTTCGGCCTTCCAGGAATCGAACCAGGGACCCCTCATCGATAGCCATAATACCTATTGATCTAAGGCAGGGCCCCAAATTATCTATAAACTAATCAAAGATTCAGGGATTACCCATCGTTTCTACACCCTAAGTTTTGTTTTTATTTTTTGTTCACACATCTTATATTTACTCCTTATAGCTTAGTTGGGCTTCCCTGATTAGGAGGATTATCGTCATAGCTTAGTTGGCCCTCATTGACCAGGAAGATTATTGTCATAGCCTAGTTGGGCCTCAATGACCAGGAGGATTATCGTCATAGCTTAGTTGGGCCTCAATGACCAGGAGGATTATCGTCATTGCTTAGTTGGCCCTCATTGACCAGGAAGATTATTGTCATAGCTTAGTTGGGCTTCCCTGACCAGGAGGATTATCGTCATAGCTTAGTTGGGCCTCATTGACCAGGAAGATTATTGTCATAGCTTAGTTGGGCTTACCTGACCAGGAGGATTATCGTCAGAGCTTAGTTTGGCTTCACTAGCCAGAAGGATTATTGTCATAGCTCAATTGGGTCACGTTCACTAGCCAGAAGAATTATCGTGATAGCTTAGTTGGGCCTCACTGTTCAGGAGGATTATCGTCATAGCTTAGTTGGGCTAAGGCCAATAACCAGGATCATGAAGCCCTTATTGAGGTGCCGCTGGCTGTGGTATCAATGCCATTGTAAAAACGGGTTGTAAAGCCACTCCTGAGTTGCCACTGGCTATGATATCAATGATAGCTCAATATGTAGCCGATGATTTCCTCATGTCCATCACAGACTCTGCCTTAAGCTATGAATGGAGAATGACCCTGAGCACAAGATGAATTCGGGGTAGCTCAGTGGTAGAGCATTGGCGTGATAATCCAAGAAACCTGAGTTTGATTCTCGTGTTCAGATGTTATTTTAAATTTACCAATATGATGTTTGATGCAGCTATATCCGAGCCCATGGGAATGAAGTTTGTGAAAAGCACGAGGAGAAACAAGACTAGGATTGAAGTTATCTGGGAAAGAGTGGAGGTACAGGGAGTATATGAGATAGTAGAGGATGCAAGACTGAGATGGTATGGACATGTAATGAGGATGGAGAAGGAGATGCCAAAGAAGATGATGGAAATGAATTATGTAGAAAAAAGACCACAAGGGAGGCCAAGAAAGAGAGGGAAGGAACAGATAACAGAAAGTGTTCAAGTGGTTGGAGAAGAATGGGAAAAATTGAAAGAGGAAGAATTTTGAAAGGAAAGAGGAAGATGGTGGCATTTTACTAAACTGACTCTGCCAAAGGCTGGAAACAGTTGACGATGATGATTGATATCCGTTACTATAGATCATTTCCATCTTTAATCATCGATAGTCATGTAAAGTTATTTTTGTTGGTAGCGTTGGCTTACCTACATTAGAATCTTGTTTTTTAGGTGGGACTGTAGGGGACGCGAGATAAGGCCAGTGTTTTCGCAGTTTTAATATCAACACTTGTTTTGGTCATAATAAGTTAAATAATGCACCAGTACAGACACAGAGCTTTATTTTCTTTATAATTTAATTACAACTTTTTCTCTTCATTTAAAAAACTTCTCCCTCTAATGCCGCTATGATCATGACAGATATTCAGCAACTGTTGAAGTCATCATGTGAAGAAAATTAAACTCCATGTTTATACTGAGGCGATATTTTATTTATTTTAGGCCAACAAAAGTTTTAATATAAAACCGACAAAAACCCTTTTCTTTTCTCGCGTTCCCTACAGCCTTACCTTAAAATTACGCGTTTTTTGAGTGATTTCTTTGAATATAAACTATTGACATGGTCAGGGAACTTGGAAACTTACAGAGCGTTTCCAACCTGTTATGGGTATAAGAACAAGTGAGCTTAGGCTATTTGACTTTAGGCAGATAGCTATGAAATAAATGGAGTATGCCAAGTGGCTTTGAGATAAATAGTTAAGACTAAATAACTCAAGTTAGTAAAAGCTGTCAGGGGTTTCTATAAAGATTAAACTTTGCAACTAATTAAAATTAAATCAAGAAAAGAAAGAAGAGAGAATCTATTAATTTCCTGACTGACCTTACTGCTAGTTTTTGGTCTATATTATGGTAGAGGAGAGTAGAGAAGGTATCTAAATAGAAAGTCAAAATGAACATAGATTGTCTATTTAAAACAAAAGTAAAGTATAAATTGAGTATCACGCCTCCCGAGGTGGATTATCCCCTCTTCTCACCCCCCTCCAATTTAGTAATAGAGGGAGCGAGAGGGAAGGAGGGGTGTTTGGACTAATGGAGCCACTCTATATGCTAATACAGAGGGGCTTGATGATATATCAGGGGTAGTGGTGCTACCGGAAACAACCTTAACTCACATATTTGCTTCTACACCATTAACTTCCTGTAACACGCATCGGTGGGCACGGGGACTAGACGTCAGGCCCGTATAGTATTGGCTAGCTGGTGACGGAGAGGTCGGAGCTAGAATCTCCTTCGGGTATACTGAAGGTGGTTTTTACTCAATGATCTCCACTCTCCGTCCACGAAAATACGGGTACATTTTTTCAAATTTCTACATTCCTCAACCCTACCCTTTTTGGCGTGATTAAAATTACGGGCAGTAAGACAACGTGAAAAAAAAAACTCCTGTACTCATATCTCAGTTTTATGAGTGTTCAGTTAGTGAGCTTAGGGACAAGTTGCTGATCAACTGAACAATATGTACTCATAGCTTTCAAATAATCAACCAAACAATATTAAAATACTTTTCTACTTTGTTAAAGAACACAAACCACAATTAATATCAATAGCTATGAATTATAATTGAGGCCAGTTTGTGTGAATATAATTATATTTACGTTTTAGTTTGGAGAAAGAATTTGGAGCAGTGCGAGATACTGACAATAGAAGATCGGGATCCCAAGATGGTTGCGAATAACACTCACCCACCTCTAATAACCAACCTTCCTTACCTCTGTCCAGCGAGGCTGATAACAGTGACTTATTTATATTATTTGATAGCCAAACATTTACACATCCCTTTCAAATCATATGATGATGATGATATTTATGATAATAATAATAATAATAATAATAATAATGAGAAGAAGGGCAAGTAATATATATTTATCTGTAACTTAATTTTTTTTTTATTTAGAAAAACATTAAACTTCACCTTATTCTTCTGTTAATTATTCTATTTATTTTCAAAATGTTGACTGTCGAAAACGACAGCTGCTTAACATATGGCCTTTCAAATAATATATTTTATCCTATGAGTACACTATATTAATTCTAGTAAATTTTTTATTTATTTAGCACCGCGTCTTACTACCCGTTTGGGTTATACGCTTAAGTACTAATTACGCCAATGGGTTAGGAATTGGGAAGGTTGAATATAGAGGAAGTGAACCCGCATTTGCGTAGAGGGAGAGGGGAAAACCATTTTGGAAAAACCCAGTTCACCCAACCGAGATTCGAACCTCGATCTCCCCATCCTCGGCAGTCGAGCTCAACACAAGCGCGTTAGCTAACTACGCCACCGAGGCGGGTATTCTAGTAAATTTTCCAGCTGTCAAATAATTGGTTTTATAGACCAATCAGGCTGTCGGATTCTTATAAGAAGGAAGTCAAATGAATTTATCAAAGTTAATCAAACTACTTTCTTATAATCAGATTTCAAATTATATAAAACAGTTATAAAACAAAAAGAGATTTACAACCTTTTCCGCATTTACTGCAAAAATATATATATTGTTATAATCGTATTTTATAAATTTACCAAATTACCGTGATTCCAGTATATGTATAGGCCTATAGGAACACATACAAAATAAATACAGGCATATATTATATATATTTATTTGCGTATAACTCAGAAAATACTATTTTTATAAAAATATATTTCAAATAAATAATTTATTTTTATAAGTGTATTGCAATTTTACAGTGGAAAGCTATTTCGTATCTCAAATAGTTGCATGGATATAGTAAAAATCAATATGTCCGCTTATGTAAAGTACCCTCAAAGTAATTTTCATGGGAAATTAAGTTATCCTTTTGTTTGTATTGTTAAACAGTGACTAGACACAAAATATAATCAAAATCTTTCCAGTGGATTTCGAGTTTTTTTTTTATCTTTTTTCCCTTTAGTAGGGGAAGGTTGTCGATATCGTACTGGTGCCCAAATCATTCTTTTCGTTTTAAATCCAAGAAAATATCTCTTTCTGCTCTCCAGCGGTTCAGTTAGGAACTAAAATTATATCCCGTCTTTCTCAGTTTACCTACTACCGAGTTGTTGTAATACAGTTAGTACGCGAAATAAATCCCTTTGTGTAATTTGAGGTAAGCTGCTTCTTTGTTAAGGAAATAAGGTTTTAATGTAAAGGAATCCTCTAGATAACATTTGGCAGTGAAATACTTCTCTTGTTTGTGCGCCATTCACACTATTACATTTTGTGTATTACTTTTTCAGTTTTTTGGTTAGAATGTGTTAGCTTTTAACTACAAGGCTCCTAAATTGTATCCTTGTTTTGGTTCCAAAATTGTACCGGTACGATTTCGGCTTATAATTAACTCTTTTTTTTTTCATAGGATGGTGAAACAGAAGTATGGGCTCTGGTCTTCAAAAGTTATAGAAAAATAATTGTATGAAATAAGAAGTGAAAGCATGGGTTGTGACAAGGCGTCAGAATTTTATAAAATTCCCAAACCAGCTCTTGATGGAAAAGTAAACAGAATGACAGAAGGAGGTGCTGGAATAGCCCTTAAATGGTCGCCTTCATACTCTAACAATAGCTTTAGAAAATGAAATATCCGATACTTAATAAAACTTTCAAATGGTTTTTTGGTATGACAATTACAGAAGTTCGTAAACGGGTTTATGAATATGTTAAAAAAAACATGGTTACAAGCACATGCTTAATCAGTAAACCGAATTGATTGGCAATAAATGGTAGTATTCCTCCTTAAGTAGACATCTTGGGTTATCACTAAGGCAACCTGATTCAACTTCAATAGATCAAGATAAAGGTTCTAACAGGGAAAGTGTTAGCGAGTTTTTTGACATCCTGAAAATATATACAAAGAAATCATACTGATGCAACCCAAACTGCTAACGCTGATGAATCAGGATTTTCTACTGTGCTGAAAAGAATTGAAAGGGTAATTTCTCAAAAAGGGATGAAACAAGTAGGAGTTATTGAAGGTGGAGAAAGGGGTACTAAGACGACTTTTATCGCATGTGTTAATGGGGCAGGAATGTACGTCCCCCCAATGGTTATATTTAAAAGACTTAGGATGTCTCCATTATTGGAGCTCCAGCAGGCAGATTAGTGTCACTATCCGAAACAGGTTATATTAACAGCGACCTATTTGTAAAGTATCCACGACATTTTATTGCTACGATTAACCCAGCCAAAGATTAGAAAAAATGCTTCTGGTATTGGATGACCACACCACATATAAAAATCTTGAGGCCCTAGAAACCGCCAAAGAAAACGGTGTCACAAAGCTTCAGGTTCCGGGTCTTACTACACATAGATTACAGCCCTTTGATTTATGCTATTTTCACACCATTGGGGAAATACTATGATCAAGCTGTGAGGTCACGGCTTACTGCCCACAGAGAAAAGCCTCAACAAAATGTAGCGTACTTACTAAACGAAGCGAATGGGAAAGCAGCAACGATCTCTAATGCAGAAGCAGCTTTAGGGATACAGGAATTTGGCCAATAAACAGCAACATTTTCAGTGATAGTGATTTCACACCCAGTGATGCTCTCACACATCTAAATAATTAAAGGCATGAACCTAATTAGGGTTATAATCTTACCATATATGAAAATAAATATAGGCCTAAAACTAACGGTGAATAAAACTATAGTCATCGGGAAAACGTAGGCCTAAATTTTGACTTAGTCCTAACCATCGTTGAAAACCATAGTGAAGTCCAGCCAGATTTTAATGAACGGGGAAAAATTCCAGGTCCATCTATTTGTGAAATATTGCCTTTTCCATCAATGAATGCAAGTGTCAAGAAGCGGCAGCAAAAAAGGCCTCAGAGTGCCCTCCTGACCAAAATTATCCAAAATGAGCTTTTCAGGAAAGAGCTAAGAGAACACAGAATGGAAATAACAATTCCGAAAAACTAGAAAAGGACAAAGACGTTTCGAGGTACGAATTAATGAAGCTACTTGCAGTAAAACTCCCGATAACAATGATGACTGGTTCTGCATTCTTTGTGCAGATACTGATATTGAAATCATGATTCAGTGCACAAAATGCTCGAAGTTGGCTCACAAGTCTTGTGCTACAGTTGAAAAAACCATTTAATTTTGTTTGTTTTCAGAATGTAAGTTTAGGCCTAAGCTGTGTTTACAAGCAAGTTAACAGACTGACTTTTAAAGACTGGAAGGTAAAATTTTGTATAAAATTTCTATCAACAGATTTTCCTGTTTGGAATAATGGAGATTGTTGCTTTAAATATCAACTTGTAAGTTTTAAGACTGTCACCAGGGAGTCAAACCGGGACTGGAAACAAAACCACTAACAAAAATTAACAGTTATTTTAAGGAACAAGAACTTAAACAGGAACCCAAAAAATGTTTAAGAACCCGAACCGGAATCGATATATATTTTAGGTTAATTAAGGCTCCTATCGGTTATTGAAGGCTAAATATTTTTTAAAGAAATAATTTACAATTACATTTTATCCCCTTCTTTATGAAACTTAATTTTATTTTGAAAATAAAACTTTCCCTTTTCTCAGGAATGTTTGTGAAATTATGATATATTTATTCCCCAAGGGAATTATAGAAGTATCAATGATCACTTAACAGTAAGCACTGATGAGTTCAATGAGCAACTGTTAAGACGTACATCAAGTTGGCCCGCCACTTTCTCCAAATGAATTGAAATTACTACAGTCCTTTGTGCTACGTTTGTGCTCATATGTGCCCGAAGCACAGCGTTTGTGCTATTTAATTACTCAAATTATAACGATTTTAATGTGGCGGGTCAACTTGATTTCAAGCTGGCCCACCACATTTAAAAAAAACATATCTTGATTTTGATTACCCCAGTTTTTTGTGCTCCATTTGTGCTAATATTTGCCTGAAGTTCAGCTTTTTTATTATTAAATTACGCGCGTGGTAACGATTTTAATGTGGCGGGCTAGCTTGATGTTCAAGTTGGCCTGCCACATTTTAGAAATCAAAATTTTCTTATGCCATTCGTTAGTGCTGCGTTTGTGCTCATATGTGCCCGAAACTCAGCTTTTGTGCTATTAAATTACGCCCGTGGCAACGATTTTAATGTGGCGGGCCAGCTTGATGTTCAAGTTGGCCCGCCACATTTTCGAAATCAAAATTTTCTTATGCCATTCGTTAGTGCTGCGTTTGTACTCATATGTGCCCGAAATTCAGCTTTTGTGCTATTAAATTACACCCGTGGCAACGATTTTAATGTGGCGGGCTAGCTTGATGTTCAAGTTGGCCCGCCACATTTCGAAATCAAAATTTTCTTATGCCATTCGTTAGTGTTGCGTTTGTGCTCATATGTGCCCGAAATTCAGCTCTTGTGCCATCAAATTATGCTTGTTACAACGATTTTAATTCTGCTGTCCACTGATGTGAGGCGAAGTCAGGCGGGGCGGATTGCTTGGTTGGATACTGAGGGGAAGATTGATTTTTCGTCTATTGGAGCGAAGTGGGAAAGCTAACACTACACAACTGGAGCACAATAATTGATTGTGTAAGTCTACAATTGAACTTTTTTTTGTAGAATGAGGTGGTCAAAAATTTAGAGTAAATAAAAAGTGTACTTCTTCAACTTAAATGCATAAAAATTGATAATAGCACGACCCAAGAAAATACGAGAAAAAAAAATGGCAATGGAGTTCTCAACCAAGGGCTCTTTAATATAATGTATGTACGTATGAGCATTACTTATAATGTGTAAAGAATAAAAATACATCAAACTCCAGGCCTTGAGTGCACCCAAAGAAATAAACTTCGAACCTTCAAACAATTTGAGTCCTAAAATCCGTGTAAGTGGCAACCAGATTAAATGTGATTCCAATGTTTAATATGCTGTGGAATAAAATGGATTCCTAAAAGTTCAATAAAGGCGCGCTTAGGTGTATAAACTAAATTTACAACTTAGTTCAAGAGAAATTAATTTGAAAGTTAATTTTAAATTTAAAAACCTATATCAGTACATTATAGGATTGTTTATTCTGTGACGACAAAATACATCAGCCCAAGTCTTAGATACAATACAATTTTACCGAGATGAAATATTATCTTAGTAAACTGTGATCCTGGCTTGTTAACCATCTCATTCTACAAAAAAGTTAAATTGTAGGCTTACAGAGTCAATTATTATTGTGCTCCAGTTGTGCAGTGTTAGCTTTCCCGCTTCGCTCTATTGGACGCAAAAGCTATCACCCCTCAGTATCCTACCAAGCAATCCGCCCCGCCTGACTTCGCCCAACAACAGTGGACAGCAGAATTAAAATCGTTGTAACAAGCATAATTTGATGGCACAAAAGCTGAATTTCGGGCACATATGAGTACAAACGCAGCAATAACGAATGGTATAAGAAAATTTTGATTTCGAAAATGTGGCGGGCCAACTTGAACATCAAGCTGGCCCGCCACATTAAAATCGTTGCCACGGGCCTAATTTAATAGCACAAAAGCTGAATTTCGGGCACATATGAGCACAAACGCAGCACTAACGAGTGGCATAAGAAAATTTTGATTTCGAAAATGTGGCAGGCCAACTTGAACATCAAGCTGGCCCGCCACATTAAAATCGTTGCCACGGGTGTAATTTAATAGCACAAAAGCTGGATTTCGGGCACATATGAGCACAAACGCAGCACTAACGAATGGCATAAGAAAATTTTGATTTAGAAAATGTGGCGGGCCAACTTGAACATCAAGCTGGCCCGCCACATTAAAATCATTGCCACGCGCGTAGTTTAATAGTAAAAAAGCTGAACTTTGGGCACATATTAGCACAAATGGAGCACAAAAAACTGGCGTAATCAAAATCAAGATATGTTTTTTAAAAAATGTGGCGGGCCAGCTTGAAATCAAGTTGGCCCACCACATTAAAATCGTTATAATTTGAGTAATTAAATAGCACAAACGCTGTGCTTCGGGCACATATGAGCACAAACGTAGCACAAAGGACTGTAGTAATTTCAATTCATTTGGAGAAAGTGGCGGGCCAACTTGATGTACGTGTTCAGCTTCTTGAGGAATTATTTTCACGTTGTGTAGTGTTTTATCTTTTTTATCCTTAGGCTAAGAGCTTAGAAAGATGTATTTAACTTTTAGTGACAGCAAAAAAGATGGGCAAGTTCCGAGAAATGAGAAACTGACCAGTTGTACAAGAAGTCTTAACTTAATTAATACGAAGAGCTTTCATCACAGCAGGCCCAACTCAGCTCCCGGCTCGCGATAGGTTTGAGAGTTAAAGAGTAAAGAAAACACCTGCAATATTCCAGAAATGTGTGCAGTACATTCGTATTTGAATGATTACTCGAAATTTTCCGCGGTGATGATGGGGGACAAAACGACAAAGTTTCTTGTTAATAGCCACAGTATGTCCCCATTATGACAGAATGAAGATGCTTATCTGTGAAGCCATTCTAATATGGTCAAAAACAGCCTTTTCAATGCAGTTTTTATCCAAATATCATTTAATATTTCAACAATGTTCTGTATTAGGAACTTCTATTAACTCTTTATCTCCAGTCATGTCTATTCAGAGATGATCCACGTGCAATAGTGTTCGTGTAAATTTACAATTTCCAGCCAACAGTATCACAGAATTGATGGGCATGGGATGCACGCTCTTAAAAGCGTTATCCTTAAAAGTTGACCAATTTAGTTGCTGTACGGAAAGTTTGCTTGGAGGGGTGGGGGAGTGTTTTCACTCTTCCTTCAAATATCAAGTAACAATTTGTCCTAAGTTTGTGTTCATTGTGTGGAGTTCAGAAGGACTTTTATAGATTAATTGATAATTGATTATTTTAATCATTTGATAGAAGGGACGAATTTCTTTAAATGACAGAGAGTGAGGGACGCATCAAGGATATTATTATTAAATTGTAAGGTAACTTCCATAAAGTTTATGTTTTGTAACCCTGAAAATTTATTATTCTGGTGTCTACAAATTAAGGACTTCAAAAAAGTATTAACATTTTAAATTTAAATTGTTTGAACTAAAATCTAGAATAGTACCATGACATTAATTTAATATCTTGTTAGTAAAGCATAAAATAATCTTTTTAATACATAAAAAGAATTGACAGACACAATTTATAGCTGATTTCGTTTTGGTTCCGACATTGCAGGTAACTGCTTTGGATGCATCAAACAAGCGTTAGATAATAATAGTTTAGCTTTTTTCAATTGAAAATACGCCTGAAATAAAGTTTTTATCATATTAATTTGAAACTAAAATGAGATTACTTTCAAAGATTATTTAAAAAAAATTTCAGTGGCATCAGCCAGCAATCGAGCAGCCATAGTCAGTTGGCGAAGATAGTGCAAACTTATGCGAAAATAGGGTGTAACCTGATCAGCACAACGAGCACTCTGGCCGTTAATTTCAGTTTTCTAAACTGGATCCACTACTCCTTTATTCAAGTAGCTCCTCATCTGTCCTCACGAGGCTGAGTTTGACCCCGTTCTAGACCTAATGATTCACATAAAATCTTGAAGCACTGGGGATCAAACCAAGGAGCTCTGAATCTGAAGCCAGAAACTTGATAGCTAGAACACAGATGCCATATTTTTATTATTTTTTATAGTTCTGGCAAACAAAATCTGTTGGAATGGAACCCTGTTATTATCATTATTATTATTATTATTAGCACCGCGTCTTACTACACGTTAGAGTTATACGCACTTACGCTAACGTATAGTGGTAGGGTGATTGTGAGATGAAATGGAGGACCTACAGTTTAACGTGGAATCCGAACCACGGTGGAGGCCTGACATTCCTCACATTCACAAGTTGTGATTAATACAGATCTTGTCAGAGGTGAAGGAAGGGTTTGGCAATCAGATAAATCAGTGGACCGAGGATTGAACCCCGGACCCCCAGCACAGAAGTTTGACACCTTACACCTAGACCACCAGGTCATCCAAGAACCCTGTTTTTTTTAGTAAATTGTGCAATCATCAAGCTCCTGAATTATTTGTATTTCTTAAATGGTAAATAGGTGACCTGGTGGTCTAGGGGTAAGATGTCAGACTTCTGTGCTGAGGGTCGGGGGTTCAATCCTCGGTCCCGGCACAGATTTATCTGATTACCAATCCCTTCCTTCATCTCTGACAAGATGTGTATTAATCACAACTTGTGATTGTGAGGAATGCCAGGCCTCCACCGTGGTTCGGATTCCACGTTAAACTGTAGGTCCTCCATTTCATCTCACAATCACCCTACCATTGCACATTAGCGTAAGTGCGTATAACCCTAACGGGTAGTAAGACGCGGTGCTAATAATAAATGGTAAATAATTAGTTTTGTAGTAAATTATATTTGATATGTTTTATTTACAAATATTTTAATGGTACTAAAACTAGTAAATACAAATTTTGAAGAACGGAACTAGAACTGGATACTAATTAAGAATATAAAAGAGCAGGGACTTTAATTTTTCTGGGACTGTTACCAGAACCGATAAGTTGTGGTTCTACCACCTTCCCTTATTGTTCTGCTGGATATAAGGTCCTCTCTGCCTGGCAGAGTCTGTGCAGCCGTCTCCACCCTCTTCCAGAGCACATCCATCACACTGCCATTAATACAATAATTGTGTAATTGATCTATCAAACTAGTACAGTGGGTGATGGACAGGGCACGTCTCGCTGTTCAATCACACTCAATGGGACGCGCACATATATTGTGCAAATTTCAACGAAAATATACGATCATATTATTTGAAGATAAAAGTCTGGTATACTATAGAAATAACACATTATAATAATGTCTTTAATATAAATATACTGATAAGTTTATTTTACTTGTAATTTAAACTACAAATCTACAATACTATTTTTTAAAAGGGGGTTGAACTAAGCAAAGAGAAAGGAAAGGAACAATAAAAATAGTGCACTGGCCTCACAACCCAGCTCTCGTGCGTGCGCGCATACACACACGCGCGCACGCACACACACACGCGCGCGCACACACACACACACACACACAACACACACACACAACACACACACACACACACACACACACACACACACACAAAAGAGTATCTCAGCTCATGAACGTTTTAAAATTACAAGAGATTTATGGATTCCTGTTTGACTGTTCTAGCGCTTTAAATATCGATGCTTAAATTGTACACCTACCGCTCTCAGGTGAATACATTGATTCCTAGTTCTGATTTAAAATAGTGGGAACATAATTTTAAGTCTTCACAATATTGGAATAAATTGTTTGTCTCGTAACTTCTAAAACGATCGTGGCAACGCTGTAAATGGAAGACCCTAGTGAATTACTAACGGTACACGTAGTTTCCGGTATTACTAAAAGTCGCTTTACACTAGGTTACCAAACTTTTACAAATTTTAATTTTATAAATAACCTTTTAAAGCTTAGTATCAAATTAATAAACTTCAAATAGATAAATAAAACAATGAGAAAAAATATTATCTAGCTTTATGAAGTCTTCTTTTTCCAACATTAATATTTACATCCATATTAATCTTGTTAAAGTAATTATTCACTTTAAAAATATGAAATAATAATAGAACATTAAATAAAAATTCTAATCGAAGAAAATTGAGGTAAAAATAGTTTTGATTTATAGAGTAAAATTCAATTTTGAATATTTAAATTATTGAAGTCATTGTTAGCAAAATAGTGCGAGACTTAAAATGGGATAGTTTTCATTGTATAATTTAATTAGTATGATTGGTAAAGTTATACAGGGTCTTCTTTCTAGATAATATAAATTCCTTTTCATTGGCAAAAACAGATTTTAAATCCATAGAACGATTTTGTCATAATCTTTTTTTTTGTAATGCCATGTTTTTATGGGTGAACGAGTGCTGACTGGACCCTTAATAACTATTGTGTGTTGGCTATGTATTGGTTTTAAATAGTAAGATATTTCACTGGCTACTTCAGGCTGGAGGTTCATGAGAAACATAAACTATCATTTATAAGAGAGAGTTATTGAATGTTGAAAAGGAAATTAGAACAAGATGATGAGCCTGGCGTCACGGGCTTTGAGTACCTATGAATCAAACTACTACCTGATGAAATTTCATGGTAAGTAATAATTATCCTTAAGGAAGTCAGATGTCAGCACTGTCAGCACTGTCAGCACTGTACTCAGGCCCCGGGCTTATGTGGTTGGTGCCCTGGCCATAGATATCTCAGACGCTTCACCTCCTACCCCCTTGTAATTTTATAAGCTTATCCAACTGTTAGTAGCTATGTTTTGTAATTTAAAAATAAACACTGATTAGCTAACATTTCGGTTATTTTGATTATTTATTATTATACGCTATATTAAGAGCCATAGTAAATACAAAAAACATTTTCTGCTCAGTTATAAACCGGGGCCTGACTGTCCTTGTTTTTTAAGGGCCAGAGTTAACTTCTATATAAGAGGTCAGATGTCAGCACTGTTATATTTATTCTCCCTGGTGTTAGCTACCCTGCAAAAGTTCAGATGTCAGCACTGTATACTAGTCCTGTGTTAGCTACCCTGCAAGATGTCAGATGTCAGCACTGTTTTATTTTCTCTCTGGTGTTAGTTATCCTAAACGAGGTCAGATGTCAGCACTGTTATATTTATTCTCCCTGGTGTTAGCTACCCTGCAAAAGTTCAGATGTCAGCACTGTATACTAGTCCCTGGTGTTAGTACCCTGCAAGATGTCAGATGTCAGCACTGTTATATTTATTCTCTCTGGTGTTAGTTATCCTAAACGAGGTCAGATGTCAGCACTGTTATATTTATTCTCTCTGTGGTTAGTTATCCTAAACGAGGTCAGGTGTCAGCACTGTTATATTTATTCTCCCTGGTATTAGTTATCCTAAACGAGGTCAGATGTCAGCACTGTCATATAGTAAGTACTCTCTGGTGCCTTTTAGCTACAAGAGCTAGACGAGCATTCCCTCCTAAAATTCCTGCTCGTGCCTGTCACGGTGCTTTGACCACATCATGGTGTTTCTTACTCGCACTACTCGCTACTACCCTACTCACAAACATTGGAATTCAGTATAAGACACACAATAACTTTTTATATAATCTGTGAATAAACATGTATGCTTAATATATTAATTGTTTGACTTAGGTCGGTTATGTTAAAGGCGATGTAATCAATCATTCATTACTATTTAATTGAAATTTATATTTATAATTGTTTATATGAACATTTTGAATACCTAATATATTTCATTTCAACTAAGAGAATCAATACATTTATTTATAATAGTATTAGTAAGATTCCATTTGAAGTAGGTTTCTAATATGAACATCTTTAAATATTATAAGAGTGACAGTTTATATTTTGAGGTAATATATCATTGATTTAAATATCAAATTAACTAAGAACTTATTATGATGATAGTAATATTACATAATTAATATAATAAAAGAAAGAATGATTTGCTCAAACATTGACAGTTATTTTACCAAATACATTTTAAAGTGTTTCTCGTCTGACAAGCCGTACGGCTAATCAACATTTTTACATCACTTGGATAAGGATGAAGAAGGTAGAATTTCAAACGATAAGGAATGTGTCAAGGCATTTAGAAAATACATTTATCTACCTCAATCCATTTGATTCTCCAATAATCATTAGCTTGTTATGAAAGTGAAATGTAATTAATATTTTGATCAATTTATTATTTGGATGATATGGTATTTTTCAATTTGTCAAAATAACTTTTTTTTATCGACAACATAGTTTTGCATTCGACTATTAATCTTACATTTAGACCACAAAATTTAAACACAACTAAAATATCTCCAGGGAACATTTAACTGTAACATTATTTAATATTGTGTCTGATTATAAAAAATTAGTATATATATTAGTATAATATTAATTAATTATACAATACAATCATAGGCGTGCTTTGGTCAAAAAGGTTTTCAAAGCTTATGGGAACATTCGATGCACACAAGTTTAAATCAAATTTGTGTGTCTTGTGTCAGTATCTAGTGCCGGAATTAAGGGGTGGTGGTGATCACCCTGGAGTCCCCACAGACAGCCTCCCCCCCCCCTCTCCAAACCTCCACAAAAAATAAAACACAAACTCTAACTTTCTAATTCCCAGCATGGTAAATGGCGTATAGGCCTACTTCATGAAAGGGACTTTTAAATACATTATTGACATGTTTGCGACAAAGAGAGCAAGTAAAAGTTGTATAACTATTATGAGCGTTTTTAGAATTATTTATGTAGCCTACGTCCTTTTACTTTGTTATTATTATGTTTGTGTAAAAATCAAACAGTTGCTTGGTTTTTACCTTTCCTCAGACAAGATATGATGTAACTTACATGGATGCCACCACACATTGTATGCTCGCCCGAGGCACCCACGTACGTAAATCCGACACTCGCAATATCTTGTACCAAATGCAAAGTCATGGGTGTTAACTCTTCATCTCCAAAGTTTCGAACATGCCTGTATTTATCTTCTACAATAAATACGTATTTGTGTATTAGGTTCATGTTTTTTTTGAAATTTTGGCATGTCTATCTTTCGCATCAACCTTTCTCGCAAATATGTGTTATCAATTTTATGAATTAAATTGATTTAAATATTTTTTTTCAAAGCTTAAAGGCATTTTACTAGCCGGATGAAAATGTCACTGTAGCCTTTGGACTTCCACTAAAGACCCAAAGCTACCAGGAACGGACAATATCAGGCTGATATCTCCAGGCTTCAAGTTTTACAGCCTCTGGTGCAATGTGTTCTCCATGCACAAATAAATTGTCCACAGAGATGCACAGTGTGTTCCAAAATCATCCTTAAGAGGAGTATTCCAAAACAACCACGACACTCCAGGATGCTACTTTGCACTGTACCTAAGCTGTGTCCTCATGGAACAATAAATCTGGATAAGGAGTCTAATAAAGAGATATTTTTAAGAATTATTTTATTTAAAATAATATTTAACAGATTATGCAGCAATACATTCTCAGCTGAGGTTAAAATATCTAATAAATAGAACAAAAAGCAGATCAGAGCATATCCAACTAGAATGATTTTGGGTTTTAGTACATGAGCATGAACATTTTAATTAAACTAACATACAAGATGGACGCCAAAAACATAAGCTAATACATAATACAGGATACTTAATCCTTCAGCTTTTTCATCAAGGAGACAACTATCTATGATCTTAGCGTCAATAAGCACTGGTAAGAATGTTGGAGTCTTTAACATACAATTACGTCTCAGCAAGGTAAACTAACATAATATATGTATACCATTCTCAGTGGCTATTTAGACTAATAGTTCAAGTAGTAGAGAGCTATATTTCCCTCAAATAATATAGGGTGGGCCAAATTAAATAGCTGGATCACACTGGATGTAACATTGTTGAAAACACGTGTTATTAACTATGTTTTTAACAAATTTTAAAAATAGGCCCATAAAATGTTATTAGCTTTTGTTATAAACAGTTGCTAGCATTTGTTACTAACATTGTTAAATTCACTAAAAATATTAATAACATTTCACTATTAACTTTTGTCAATAACATTTTCTTTCAACATTTGTTATTTTTTCCATTAACATGTCGATAACATTATCGCTAGCTTTGTTAGTAACAGTAATTTTGCCACCGCTCTGAAGGCGGTCCTGATCAAAGGATGTTGATAACAAAATATTACTAACAAGTTATTACTGTTGGCAACTCTGTTTGAAGAGGCAGAGGAGATCTTGAACCGAATTTTAGTACAGACGACTCGGCAGATGAAGCAGCTGTACAAATGGTTGGTGAGGTGACAGGGACTGAAGAAGCTCCTCACACATATGATGTGAACAAGTTATTCAAGTCACCTACCAAAAGGAAGAGCACATACAGTTCTAGGAATATATCCCCTTTGTGATGATCATTTACGAAACAATAACATTAAGCTGTCAAAACAGTCACCGGTAGCTAAAAAGTGCAGCGTTAAGAGCAAGCCTTTCGGGGACTGAAATGGCTTTTCTGTAGTTAGTGTCTTGCCGTAAATTTTTTGGACCTATAAGGTTCACAAGGTACTCAAAATCACTACTTGACATTCGCACAAAACCTTTGAAACTGTCAATACTTGATAAATCACCAATTTCAAGTTTTCTCTCGTCCTTTTTCAAGTCACTTATGATATAATTTCTACTTTGTTGGTCCCTACTTTGAATGTAGGGACGAACCCACATCCTTTTCCTATTTTCCTGTCTTTCTACACAAGCTGCAACAACAGCCACCTCTTCCTGTGGCTCCAACTGGAGGAGCTGTCAATAACATGTTATTATCGAAAACTCTCCCGGCTATTAACTTGTTAATATACATGTTTCAATAACTTTGCTATCCACTTTTAATTTTGACGTTTCAAATTGTTCATGACATACTACCAATATCGAAAACATAGTTATACACATTTTGTTAGTAACATTTACTAAAACAGTTAAAAAATTGCACAGTACTCTATTTGTTATTAACATTGTGCTACTAACAATGTTTTTGCTATTTCCTCGGTGTACAGCCACCTAAACAATTAGAAGATTAGTAACTTGAAAATTAACAGTTTAATCGAAAAGTAAATATTCACTAGCTAAATAAAAGCAAACTACATATTATACTTGTTCTCTTATTGAAGATAATATCACTCAAGTGAGCTCCACTGGACCTCAGGCAAACCTCAGCACGTTGTCCATAGCTTTCCTCAGCATGGATCGTCTAATAGTTTCCACCCCACCCTGTAAATGACTTCAGTTTTATAATCGATTGTCAAAGGGTGAAAGTAAAATGGGAGGATAATCACAACAAATATCCAAAATTAAATACTCGTCAAACAAATGTGATAGAGCTGGCCGAAGGCCAGAACAAAAGTCTGCTACAAACAACAATCACGAAATACAGCTAGAAATATTAAACACTCTCCTAACAGAAAACAGACTAAATACGCGGTACATCATACACGTGAAGTACGTTTTTACCTGAGTAAAGTAAATACCTCTATAAGTTTATAGAATAGACAAGTGCATAGAAAATCTCCTAGCACAAATAAGTAAGTCATAAATGTTATCCTAACTATTATAAATGCGAATGTGAGTTTGATTGTTTGTTTGTTTGTTTGTTACGCTTTCACGCCTAAACTACTCGACCGATCATCATGAAATTTCGCATACACGTTGTCATGGGTACAGAAAAGGACATAGGGTACCTTTCATCCAGAACAAAATGCAAATGTGAGTTTGTTTGTTTGTTTGTTACGCTTTCACGCCTAAACTACTCGACCAATCATCATGAAATTTCGCATACACGTTGTCATGGGTACATAAAAGGACATAGGGTACCTTTAATCCAGAAAAAATGCGAATGTGAGTTTGTTTGTTTGTTATTGTTTGTTACGCTTTCACGCCTAAACTACTCGACCGATCATCATGAAATTTCGCATACACGTTGTCATGGGTACATAAAAGGACATAGGGTACCTTTCATCCAGAAAAAAAAAATGCGAATGTGAGTTTGTTTGTTTGTTTGTTATTGTTTGTTACGCTTTCACGCCTAAACTACTCGACCGATCATCATGAAATTTCGCATACACGTTGTCATGGATACATAAAAGGATATAGGGTACCTTTCATCCAGAAAAAATGTGAATGTGAGTTTGTTTGTTTATTTGTTTGTTATTGTTTGTTACGCTTTCACGCCTAAACTACTCGACCGATCATCATGAAATTTCGCATACACGTTATCATGGGTACAGAAAAGGACATAGGGTACCTTTCATCCAGAAAAAAAGTACTGTTCCTGATGGATAGAAAAAAAATAACTGTTAGACGGACGTCCGGCTTAACAACTCGGCCTACTGATATGAATAAATTAATTGCAACATGATGCCTGGAGTACAGAAAAAGGGACCTGCGGTATCCCATAAGAAAATCTGATATCCCGAATAAAAATCTGTTCCCGAGTTATTTTAGGCACATCTATCTTAAAATGATTAAAAATGATTATATTCAGCTAATTAAGCTCTGTCTGTTCACCCCGTTATGGTTATCGTAAGAAGTTTGGTATTATTAGTATTGGTATATCAAATAAAAACATTATTTTTACTTTAAAATGCGGTATCGATTTGTGTTATAGAATGTACTAACTAACGCGGTATCGTTTTGTTTATCTATGGCTATGAAGCTTGGAGAAAGAGAAGAAAGGGAGTTGGGAAATAGCAATACATGTTTGCGATTCATTTGTTTACAAACATTGATTTGTTACCGTTTATTTATCTGTGTTTAGTCCTATTTTAATAATATAGTAATTGTTTTACGTTTTCAGTTTTTATTGTTCCTTTTTTTCTCTTTGAGCGATAGTTTATCATTTATTATTATTAGGTTAGTTATTTTAATTCTGATTCTACTTTTTTACCTTAAGGTAATAGTGTGTCTGTTTTAATTTTTAGGTTAGAAATATTTTTTTTCTTAAAAAAACAGTTTTTTCCTTTTTCTTTTTTGAAATGCCTCGCAAACGTAATTCTAACCTATATAGGAGCTCATCGCGAGCCCGGGCAGCTAAAATTGCTCGATCCCAAGAACCCTCCGTTCATGCCGAATTAAGGAGGCAAGAACAAATGGAGCGACAAGCTGATTTGAGAGCTGATGAGACACGTTATCAAAGCAAGGAAAGACTGGAGGACCAAGCCACCCGCCAGGCTTCTATGAGAGCAGCTGAGACGCCCCTTCAAACACAATTGCGTTTAGAGGAACAAGCCGAACGCCAGAGAGCTCTGAGAGCTACTGAAACGCTCCTTCAAACACAGATCCGTTTAGATGTACAAGCTGAACGCCAAGCTGCTTTGAGAGCAACTGAGACGCCTCATCAAACGCAGCTCCGTCTAGATGAGCAAGATGAACGCCAGAGAGCTTTGAGAGCTACTGAGACGCCCCTTCAAACTCAGCTCCGTTTAGACGAACAAGCCCAGCGGCAGGCAGCCATTAGAGTCACAGAAACTACACAAGAGTCGCAGGCGAGAAGAATCGTTCATGCAGAAATGCAAACCGAACGCCGACGAACTTTTATGCGTAACAGTTGGTCCTTATTTAATAATTCCGGATTTGAATACGATCCTTTAATTGATTACAAAAATCATACTTTAATTGTTGTTGGTTTGATGAATAAAAATGCCAGTTTTGTGATGCTTTAAAATGGAAAGATGAGACCGCAGGGATGTGTTGTTCTAATGGCAAAGTTTCCCTTCCTTTACTTGGTGAACCAGAACATCCTATGAAAACTCTATATTTATATGATGCAAATGAATCACGGCGCTTTTTAAATAGAATTAGAAAGTATAACTCATGCTTTCAAATGACATCTTTTGGAGTAGATAAGGAGATAAGAATGCCCGGGTTTTCGCCAACCTTTACCGTACAAGGTCAGATATATCATCAAATTGGTTCACTTTTTCCAACAGAGAACGAACACCATAAATTCTTGCAAGTTTATTTCATGGGTGATGAAGAAAATGAAGTAAACCGTCGTTGCTTATACATTCAAGGAGTTGAAAGAGATACGGTATTAAAAATTCAAAGAATGTTATATAAACACAACATTTTGATAAATACCTTTAAAACCGCAATAGAGAACTGGCCTCAAGAAGATTATAAGGTTGTCATCCATGCTGATCGAACTCCCCGTGGCGAACATGAGAGGCGCTATAATGCACCGACAATTAATGAAGTTGCTGTCGTGGTGAGTGGCGACCAGTTCTCTTCACGAGACATAGTGTTACGAGCACACGATAATACACTTACACGCGTAGCCGATACTCATAAGTTTTATGATGCTTTGCAGTACCCATTAATTTTTAGCAAGGGAGAGTCGGGATACCATTTTAATATTCCACTCATTAATCCCACTACAAAACAGCCAGTTCCCAATAAAAAAGTTTCATGCATGGATTTTTACGCCTATCACATGATGCTTCGAGAAAATTACATTAACCTCCTTCCGCGGTCAAGACAGCTCTTTCACCAATTTTTAGTAGATATGTACATCAAAGTAGAGAGTGAACGTCTTCATTACATTTCTTTAAACCAGAAAAAACTGCGAGCTGAAAATTACATTCACCTGCAAGATGCGATTAGCACGGATGGTAATATAAGCCCCAACGATTTAGGCAGAATGGTTATTCTTCCCTCTACTTTTGTGAACAGCCCCCGCTATCTGCATGAATACACACAAGACGCTTTCGCCTATGTGCGCACTTACGGCAGGCCTGACCTATTCATAACTTTCACCTGCAATCCCTCATGGAAGGAAATAACAGAAGAGCTAATGCTCGGGCAAAGAGCTACTGACCGACATGACTTAGTTGCCCGCGTGTTTCGTTTAAAGGTTCAAAAACTAATGAATGTTATTACAAAGGGAAAAGTATTTGGAAACGTCCAGTGCCACATGTATTCCATTGAATGGCAGAAACGAGGACTGCCACATGTGCATTTTCTTATTTGGTTGCAAGAAAAGCTGCGTCCCAATCAAATAGATAATATAATAAGCGCCGAGATTCCGGATCCAGAACAAGATAAGGATTTGCACGATACCGTAGTCAGAAACATGGTTCATGGTCCCTGTGGAGCACGCAATCCAGCATCACCTTGCATGAAAAATGGAAAATGTACAAAAAAATTCCCCCGAGAGCTGCTAAAGGAAACAGTGCACAATAATAAGGGTTACCCTTTGTACAGACGAAGAGCACCCGAAGATGGTGGTAAAAGTGTTACAATTCAGAATCGCATTGGGGTGGTCCAAACTTTTGATAATAGCTGGGTTGTACCATATTCACCCATTTTATGTAAAATATTTAATGCCCACATTAATGTAGAAGCCTGCAACTCTTTTCGTGCTATTAAATATATTTGCAAATACATTAATAAAGGGAGTGATCAGGCGATCTTCAATCTGCGTAACGAAGGTACAGCGCAAACTATTAATGAAGTACAAACCTATCAAGCCGGGCGATATGTCAGTAGTAATGAGGCGGCGTGGCGGCTCCTTGGTTTACCCTTACACGAAAGACATCCGACTGTTACACATCTTGCCATACACTTAGAAAATGGACAGCGTGTTTTCTTTAATGAGAGTAATTTCCAGGAAAGGATTTCATCATCTCCTAAAACCACATTAACTGCCTTTTTCCAGCTTTGTCAGACAGATACTTTCGCTAAAACATTATTGTATTCCCAAGTTCCCCGTTATTATACATGGAACACCTCAAAAAAGGAGTGGAAATGCCGCGTTCAAGGTACGCCTGTTGAAGATTTCCTAGGGGTTAAATCATCAGACGCTCTTGGTCGTGTCTACACCGTCCATGTAACGAACTTGGAATGCTTTTGTCTGCGCATGTTATTGCATCATGTTCGAGGTCCAACTAGCTATAGAGACCTTAAAATTGTCAACGGTCAGGAATGCGGAACATATAGAGAAGCATGTGAAGCTCTATGTTTGTTAGTGAATGATAACCACTGGGACGAAACTATGGAGGAAGCCGTGCAGTGCAGATCACCAGACAAAATCAGGGAACTTTACGCAACCCTCATATCATCTTGCGGTCTTTCCAATCCTCAAACGCTGTGGGATAAGTACAAAGAGTACATGGCGGAAGATATTTTGCGGCGGCTACAACAAGTACATGCAGATATGACTTTTAATGAGCACATCTACTACGAAGCGCTGACGAAAATTGAAAACAAGGTTATGACAGTGGCGGGAAAGAAGCTTCAAGATTTCGGAATGGTAAGCCCTCAATGATCAGACGAAAATGACTTAAACGATGAAATTACTCGGGAATTAAACTATGATTTCACAGTATTGCAACAGAAAGTAACCGAATTAGTTCCTCGGTTGCTTCCAGAACAAAGTCACGTCTTTCAACAGGTGTTACGTCAAGTAGAGTCAGGGAATGGTGCACTCCTCTTTCTCGACGCCCCTGGAGGAACCGGGAAAACGTTTTTGCTGAACTTATTATTGGCGTTCATAAGAAAAGACCAGAAAATTGCTGTTGCCGTCGCTTCCTCCGGTATAGCAGCTACACTACTGAACGGTGGCCGTACTGCACATTCCGTTCTAAAATTGCCATTAAATCTTGCACTTGCACAGGTAGAGACACCCATCTGCAATTTCAGCAAAAATAGTTCTCGAGGTATGATGCTACGACAGTGTAAAATTTTAGTGTGGGACGAAAGTACGATGTCCCACAAAAAAGCTATAGAGGCGTTAAACCAAACTCTTCAGGACTTGTGAGACAGTACAGATATTATGGGAGGAATGGTAGTTTTACTGGCTGGTGACTTCCGACAAATTCTACCGGTGATCCAGAGGGGCACACATGCAGATGAAATCAAAGCCTGTCTCAAGTCATCAAGATTGTGGGCAAAAGTGAAAAAATTCAGCCTAACAACGAATATGAGAGTCCACCTTTATAATGACGTAGATTCAGGACATTACGCAGATACACTATTGAAAATTGGCGATGGACGTTTGGACACGGATGCTGAAGGTTGTATTTTACTTACAGAAGAATTCTGTAATTTGGTGGAAAATGATGTGGAGCTCATTGCTAAAGTTTACCCAGACTTACAACTAAATTTAAATTGTGATCATTGGTTGTGTTCAAGAGCAATTCTTGCACCAAAAAATGAAATCGTTAACAAAATCAACACTGACATTTTGAAAGAGGTGCAGGGAGAAATAAAGGAGTATTTGTCAATAGATACAATCATGGACACAGAACAGAGCACTTCATATCCCGCTGAGTTTTTAAATTCTCTGGAGCTATCGGGTGTACCCTCGCATAAACTACAATTGAAATTAGGTGTACCAGTTATGCTTATGCGAAATTTAGATGCACCCCGTTTATGTAATGGGACGAGGCTTCGAATTACACAATTAGGGCAAAATATAATCTGTGCCACCATTTTAACAGGTGTGGGAAAAGGGGAAAGTGTAATCATAACTCGAATCCCAATAATCCCCTATGACTTACCATTTCAATTCAAAAGACTCCAGTTTCCAATCAAACTTAGTTTTGCTATTACTATTAACAAAGCGCAAGGGCAAACATTGCAGGTAGCAGGGGTACATTTGGAAATGCCATGTTTTTCCCATGGCCAGCTATATGTAGCCTGTTCGCGTGTGTCCAATGCCCAGAATTTGTATGTATTTGCGCCAAATGGAAGGACAAACAACATAGTATATAGGAGCGTCCTAAAATAATGATCTATTCTGTGCCCATGATTGCAACGGTCAAGAACAAGCGGAGTAAATAAGGGATTTTAATTAACTGTAAGTAAAATTTAAGATGGAGTAGGATCTTCCAATTCATGGCAAGGCATAACCTGTGACTCTACTGACACACACTCCGCTACTTCTTTTCTACTCCTACACTTAATCCTGATTTATATTGTGTAGTTTGTTTTTTTCTTTATCTCTACCTCTATTGACTAACAACCTCAATATGTTCATCGTTTTTATTGTCATATTCCCTGTGTCAATCGACAACCTGAATTTATTGATAAAATCTACATTAACGCGAGCGAAGCCGCGGGCAAAAGCTAGTAATAAATAAAGGCTAAGTGCCCAAAACACAAAGAACTAACACATAAGAGCTATCCTGAAGTTAGACATACATATAAGTATAGGATTTTACTGATTTCTATCGAGAATTTAAATAAATCTACATAATAGTATTTATTCCAGCTTATGACTCATGATAGCCACAAACAAATATCCAAAGCCTTAAAGGCCTGCAACACATAATATTAATACATTAGTTTTACATAGAAGTTCGACTAACATCGATTTATAGAATTTAACTGAATCCCATCAAACAATTTAAATAACTCTCGTTCAAGTCGGCGAGAACATGGTGACGTTCATTGACATCTAAGATTGTGACTTTTCTGGAACAGGTCGTGTAGAAGATGAGGCCCTCATGGCAGACGTATGAATTGTAATAGATAGATAGTTTGCCATTTTGGTTTCATAAAGTCGAATTTATAAAGAAATAATGGCGGTTAAGGAAGGTAAAAATTAAGGAGAAATGTTTTGATAATTTTTTTTAACGTTGCTGGCGCTCTTGCAGTGTGGTGGAGGAAGATTGCATGACTTTCCAGCCAACTGACTTGTAGTGCCGAGAAAGTGGTGGGAATCCCTTCGCAGCTCTGCGCGGGTTTATTTTGTGCGAGTCCTAGCTCGCCATCTTAGTGACTATAGCCATAAGTTTTGTAGGACGTGTCCCAGCATATCGTAGTCGCAATGGCATTTGACTGATGTCTTGTTTTCGTGAGTAGGCCCAACATTCCGAATATGAAAATAAAATATATTTCATGTAAGCTAGGCTCCCAGCGTACATATCGTATTGTTATTGATTCATCCCTCTACCTCCCCAATCCAAACCGCTCGGACGTTGCTGGAGGCTGACGCATACAATAGATGTATAAAATAACAAAGTTATAAGAATACATATTTTTATTAATCAACGAATCTCTAATCAACTTGATTTAACTACCATATGAAGATTTTAATCATGGTTGCAAGTACATTGAACTACATGGAGTAAAAATGAGCAAGTTTTATTTTTTATAAAAACATACACAAACCTAAAAATTAAATTATATGTAAATTGTAAATTAATCCATATATCATCTATCCCTTTCACTTTTACACTTTACCTCTTTGGTTGTATTAGTTATAGACAGTAAAACAACGCTATTGTAAATTATTATTATTATTATTATTATTATTATTATTATTATTATTATTATTATTATTATTATTATTATTATTATTAGCACCGCGTCTTACTACTCGTTCGGGTTATAAGCACTTACACTAACGTGTAATGGTAGGGTGATTGTGAAATGAAATGGAGGACCTACAGTTTAACGTGGGATCCGAACCACGGTGAAGGTCTGGCATTCCACACATTCACAAGTTGTGATTAATACACGTCTTGCCAGAGGTTAAGGAAGGATTTTCGCAATCAGATAAATCTGTGCTGGGACCGAGGATTGAACGTTATTGTAAATAAAAGCTTATAATTATTATGTAGTAGTACTAGTAAATGTTTTTGTACCCAGTAGTAGCATAGTTGTGAATGAAACTGTGACTGTCAATGAACCTGGCCACTCCAATTTGAACCTAATATAGCTTGTCCACTTGAAAGAGAAACAATCATGTTGGTTGGTGGTTTGTCTCTCAACCATTTTGATAATAGCTAAAACCAGAGGTTTACAAACTCAGCTGGCTTACGACCTACTTTTACTCAGATACATACTAGTGGCAGACCAAGATATCATATAAAGTAGATTATCTTCCCTCTTGTAAACCTACACAATTTTATAAAATACATGGTTTAGTTCATTGCTAGCTTATTTTTGTATTTTCTGATACATGTTGATAATGTTAGTAAAAAAATAGTATGTGTAGTACTATGAACGTGCTGAATGCGACGGGTTTGTACAGTCACCGGTGATTCTACAAAGCCACTAGTTCAGTTGGGGAATGTAAACCATTTATTTATTATTTCACATACTCACCGAACGTTTTACAAAATCACCGGTGAGTTTATAAAATAACCGTCAGCCAAGGGTTAGGTTTGGTTAAGTTAGTTTAGGCAAGTTTATGTTTGTTTAGGTTAGGCTTGGCTAGGTTTGGCTAGGTTAGTCTAGGCTAGTTTATGTTTGTTTAGGTAAGGTTAGGTTAGGTAAGCTTGAATTTAAATACTACACTTTGGTCAATATATATCCTATTAGGTATTTTATCAAAACACCGGTAAATGTAGATAGCACACTTCAGGTAACATACTTTCACTATACTGCATTGGGAAATTAAAAAATCATTGGTAAACGTAGATAAATCCTATTATTTGTTAAATAGACCATTGCTTTTGACCAATCTATACCCTCACCGGTAATTTTACAAAATAACGAATTAAGTACATTCATAGTATTATAAAAAACGTAATACTCAATTGTGATTTTTCACTATTTATTCGTACAAACAGATATACGAGGCACTATTAATGAGATTAATGTTGCTGGGGTTATTAAAATGAATCTAATTAAGCCTTTTTCAATATTAGCTCAATTTAAACACAAAGTCTATGTTTATTTTTTAAACTTCAAATAAGAAAACAAATTGTTTCTAAGAGCTGTAGTCTAGAACGATATTTCACTGTACACTACATTTACCCTGAAGAATTTCACTATGGCTTTATCTTGCAAGCTATGTTATATTTTAAATTCGGCAGGTAAGCTACCTCTCAGGTTAAACAAAAATTATAGTTAACCTGCTTGAGGAAGAAATAAATAAACAAATATTCACTTGATAAAGAGAGTTTTATTGAACAAATTAAATAACGTTTGCCTACAACTTAAGCGACGGAAAAAAAAAAGTGCCCGTGACTCACAGATAGGATATCGTTGAAATAAACTACTCATAAAATAGATCTAGTATTTTATTTAAGATTTATAAAATTATTAAGTTTTATTTTAGGGTTAAGTTTGTTTATTCTAATGTTAAGTTATTGAAGAAAGATTAAAATTTGACCGTATTATTCAGTGCGTATTACACGAACGGATGAAAGGACATAATGATATATATAAAATATTCTGTATTTTTTTGAGATAAATAGTAAAATAGCTTTCATATATTTTTTATAAACCATAAATACTTCGGTTTTGAATAATATTTATTCATGAAACAGAATTTTAATAAATGAGCAGTAAGTTCTTCATAAAATACAGTAGTTTCAGAAACCTTATATAAAATGAATCTGTTAAAGTTGTAACATAATGTTTAATTAATACTGACGCATTTTTAGATAGTATATTTATATATTAAAATGCCCTGATGATTAGTAAGACATACATGAAATGACGAGACACGACTTGATTCAAGATTCAAGACAAGAGATAACAACTTAATCACTTCGAAATTGTAACAAGCTCTTTCGTAAAAATGGGGGCTCTGTGTTGATGGACTCCCCCCTCCCCCTAGACCCACCAGAAGAATAAGCTTTATACAACCATGGTTAGGGTATCCCATGAATGTGAAGCTGAAACAATAATACAATTTGAGTATTGATTAAAGTTATGATGAGTAAATAAAGCTTAGCTTTCTTGTGAGCGAGTATAATTATAATGATTAGAGCTAAGTATACGTGAAAAGATGTATTATGGGCAGAATTAGGGTAAATTCGCTTTTGCGAAAAACGCAAAAAGAAAAAAAAGGGCCGAAAATAGGGTATTTATAAGTTTTCTTTGCGTTTCATGGCATTTTAAAGTGTTTAAAGCGATTTTTATTTCGCGAATTAATGCGAAAAACGTGATTTTGAGAGTATTTTAGCTAAATTATTCTATTTAGCGAAATAGACGCGAATTCCCTGAAAATGCTGTGCATTTAAATAAAATGCTGAGAATTTCTATAAAACGATGTTTTTCAGCAGAAATAAGTGATTAAAAAATCATTGAGTTTCACTCGTCTGTGTGCTTCAGCTCGGGTTTTACTTGCATCCTGTGCTTTCCACAGCCCATCCGGCTAATCGCCACATTCCTTTAGTCGTTGCTTTTATCATAAATCCTTTATATAGGCCCTAAAAGCATTGACGAAATACATTTTTACCTATTTTGCTACAAAATGCTAAATTATGCCACAAAACGCTAAATTTCCAATAATTAATGCTAAAAAAACTGAAAATTAATGCTATTTTACTCTATCTCTAATTATGGGGAGTGAGATACAAAGAGTTTCTTTATGATAATCAGCGAGTGTAGATTTTTTTAAGCACCACGCCTTACTACCCATTTAGGTTATACGTTTATGTACTAAATGTGCCAATTTTTTTAAGAACTAGGAAGATTATATTTAGAGGAAGTGTACTCGAATTTGCGTGAAGTGAGAGTGGAAAACAATTTAGGAAAAAACACTCTCGGTACACTGGATCGAGATTCGAACCCTTACCCCCCCGTAATCGACAGTCTAGTCTACAATGAAAGTAGTGCCTTAGATCATGCACCCACCTAAGCGAGTAAGTGTAGCATCATTTACCTAAGTCAACACTAATAGTAGAAAAAGGGGAAAATAAATAAAAAACTAAAATAACGAACAACGTTGATTTTGTTATTTTATAAATTAATTCCTCTTACTCATATATCTAATATGCTATATTAATGAAATGGTGGAGTGAACTAAATTCGGTTGATATAAAGTAGTTAGAAGCTTGAAAAGGTGTGGGAGAAAACAGTGGTGTAATTAGAAACATTGTTTGGGGGGAAAGGGAGGATTGACGGTTGACTATAGGGAGCTCAATAAAAATATACTGTTGGATCCATATCCTAGTCCCAGCATTGAATCTGCCCCACAAAACTTGGGGGGGAGGGGGGCAACGTATCCAAACCTCATTGATGTGAACGGCTTTGTAGCCCCCTGACCATGAATCCAATCAAATCCCCTTAGACATAAGCATTGTGGACAAGCCCTAAGTCATGTTTTAAATCATATTATTTCGGGTTTGACATATACATTTGTTTTTAGTTATTTAGATGACATCTACATTCATGGTACATTCTTAGGTAAACATCTGTGATATAAGGAAGTGGTTTTGGGGTGATTGCGGGAATATAGATTAACTGTTAATCCCGAGAAAATGGGGGAGCTGAATTGTATCTCCTCGAAAGAGACTCTCTTCCGATACCTTAGACACACACAACCCGAATGAAAATCCTGAATTATATCTCAGAAATCCTGAATTGTACCTCCTCGGAAGTGTATCTCTTCCGATACTTTAGACACAAACAGGATTTTCATTTGGGCTGTTTGTGTCTAAAGTATCGGAAGAGAATCTCTTCCGAGGAGATACAATTCAGTCGCCTCGAGAAAATTACCTCAGTCAAGTCTATCCGGGCGATATCATTTCGAAGGAAGTCTTCTTGTGGACATTGATACTCTTAAGCTGACCGTTGATTTCCCAAAATTACTAGTAGTTCTGTGAACAGTAAACCTCGCTCCCTCCATGTTATTATCGTTACGAAAATCTTAAGATTCATCCTTGGATTACACGTTGACATATATTTCCTACAACTTTTCCTATACTTTCAAATGTATATGTCTTCCTTGTGATCAAGCTATATAGAAAGCAAGTGAAGTCTATATGCTATATTATTTTCATAGAAAACATATACTCTTCACGTGGTTTAAAACGTGAGCCTCATAATATGATGTCAACATTAAAAAAGATACATCCGAGGTACCCAATGGATTGTATAGTATTATATTGTAAATTCAAATCACTTGAGATGAACTTTTAAACAAAACATCTTTGATGTATCACCCTATTTAACTGGATAGCGAGATTGATAAAATTTTTACATACATCGTTCTGCATAAGTTAAAAGAATGTCGGTGACAAATTTAGTTAAAATTGGTCATAAAATTTGACAGTTATTGCGGAAAAAACATCTCGACAAACAGATAAAATGGTAAATTTGAAACAAGACCTCGCTACGTTCGTGCAGTTAAAGGACAAAGATTGAGTGAATGTATTAATGTATCATACTCTGTTTTTCTATTCTTCGTATGATTCTGATGATTTAGCATTTAATAAACTTGTTAATTAATTATGTATATTATTTTGTTATTGGGAACAATTAGATGAAAAGCCTAGGCCTATATATTTTGGGAGAAATCGGTATTCTTGAATTGTTTGCGTAGTAAATAAAAATCTATGCTTACTTTAGGAGAGAAAATTATTCATGGGTTCTTTACAAATAGCAGATTTTTAAACTTTTAATTTAAAAAAATGATTAGCAATTTTGTTCAAAATTAATATCTGAGAAGTGTTTTAAATAATTATTATCAATATGTACTTTTTTTGGTAGAGTAAATCATTCACTTGTAATTTTTGAAATTTTTTTCAAATTATATTAGTAAAATTTAAATATTAAGAGTGATTCATATGAGAAACTAAATCATTTGTTTGTTTCTTGAGGACATCTTATTTGTTTCCTGGTGGTAGCATGTATTTAAAAATCCCCTACTGGAAAATTGAATGGTTGAGTAGAGCACTAATCATCCCCTCTTCCATTGCCTACACCACTGGAAAGGGACATACATCCCCACATGATTAGTTTGAGACTTTCAAGTTGTCTCAACATAGTTCTAAAGTAGTGGTTAGCTTGTTGGATTATGCTGCTCTCTACTGAAAATAAAATAAACCACCAACAAACTGCTATTCTGGCTTCGGTGGCTCATTACGCATTTATCACACAAAATATAAGTTTTTCTTACAGACGTGGCTTGACTCGTATCCACGATTTATAAAATCCACCTCTCCATTTTCCCTACGAATCTCAAATCACAATTAATAAACTAACTGCACTTGTCATCACTAAATAAATAAAATACATATTTAAATATTTTTATTACAATATGCATTTATGATATAAATAGTTAAAATGTCAAAACAATAAAAAAAACTTCAAAATAATATATTATTTTCTTAAGTTAAATGATTTAATTCAAAATAACTTAAATACACAATGATTAGTAGAACCACTAATACTTATAGTGTAAGATCTAATTAAAAGAAGTGTATTTTTTTGCAAAGTGCGAATGGCAGTGTGTAAATCAATGTTCATACGATTAAGGATGAGGAAGGTGTAATCTTAGAATACATGCACCCAAATTTAGGTGGCGTTAAATAGGAATCTATCTAATAAAAACACCTCATTGCACTTTGCTGGGACTCGAACCGCGACCTTCTTGCTGGCACCAGTATTCATTGCTATAAAACCTAACTTTGCATTTTATTAAAGTTTTCTTATCAAAGCCTAATAAGCTAATAATATATATTGCTGGCCCCCAACAATAATAGTTGCTTATAATTATTTAACCATACGACAAAATAGTAGCCCAACTAATTAACTATCTAGAACTCGAAAGTTAATGACCACCAGAACGTAATCTAACCATTCAACCCTATCCTGAGACACCTCCAACCAATCTCCAACCTAGCACTCAACCTCCTTCCTATACATTATCATATTATTTTCCCATCGATCTCTCAGGCTACCAAGGGATCTTGTATCTTCAGGTTTCCCAACTAAAATGTTGTGTACATGCCTGTAATCACGCACCACATGTCCCTCCCCACGTTGAACTGCGAACCTTGATTATTCCAAATATGTTTGAGGATGCATACAAGTTATAAAGTTCTCAATAATGTAAACTGATCCATTCTCCTGTATGTTTATCCCACCTAGGCCAAAATATCTTTCCCAGCTCTTTATTCTCAACAACTTTCCGTAAAGAACAACGGTTAGGATTAAAACGACTTTGCCTACTTGGAGATTTCTAAGCTATTTTGCGAATCAGGTTGCATCTTAATTTGACGCACCTAGGCAATTTAAGCACTATCACAACTAGACGCCAATGTACAAAATAGAAAGAGAGGGGAAAAGTGAGCAGTTATTCCTGCGAGGCCTCTAGTTTCCTGATAACTTTTTCCCTCTTCCTATGACGAGTTTACACAGTCACTTTTATATTTGCGCCTTTAAAACATTGACTTGCTTTTTAATTTTACCTTTTTCTTGCTTCCTATTCTAGATATAAATATGCTACCACGGACTTTTTAATCTACATCCTAGCATCCTACTACAGGGCATTTTCGTGTCAAAGCCAAATAAATCATTTTAGAAAACATTCTAAAGATTTGTAAGTAAGGAGTAACAAAATCGTAGTTAAGACAGCGGACCACTTTTTCAAGTTAAAAATAGGCATTTCACACACACTCAGTCCTCATATTCCACTCAGGACACCAACATCGCTCTCGCAATACGACCTTGCGCCATGATTATGATACCATGTATCGAAACATGTCGGCAATAATTCAATCGACGTAACACGCCGATGCCAACCAAGGAGGAAGGGAACCCAATACATGTTAAGACAAGACTTCGTATCACCGTTTAAATTGATTTTCAATAAGTTATTAATTTGTAAACCACTTATGTATACTGAATAATTCTATTACTCAATACTTTCAAATTTAATTACACCTACCCATTTCGTTCCATGGTTTTTATTATTTTTATCCAATATTATTTATGATTATTTATATCAATCTAAATATTGTATAAATGGTTTTTATAAATATTTTAAGGATGAAGGTTAATATCTAACCTTATGGTTTTCTCCAAAGATATTTAAATTTCAATTTGATATCACATATTTTTAAACATGTACAAGAAGTAGAAGAGTACTATTATATTATAATTGTCATTTTGTCAAATGTTCATGGTTTTTTATCTTGCTTTATTACACACCCTACCACACTTTTAATTTTTAACTTAAAAAAAGTGGTTCGCTGTCTTAACTACGAAAGCCAAATAACCTAAAGTTGTAGAGGATTTATAAAAAAAACCTTTACAAAACACTACTCAAAGATAAAAATAATAATTTTATGACACTGTAGGACTATTTTAGAATAGTTTAAGAATTTATGATTTTTGTTTTAACGTTATATCTTTGAAGCTCGCCGAATGAAACGTAAATTGATTTACATGGTAAATCCTATCTTGACCGACCGTGACGTCACAGCTAGGCAAAGTCCTTATAATTTTATCTATTTTCAGTTTAAAATTCTGAGACAGAAGACGAGATGACAATAGCTTACAAACGGAATAATATCAAACATTCCCAACATGAATTCTGTTTTTTTTTAAAAACTCTTTTTGAACATAACATATTTTCCAAGTATTTGAATTTGTCAACTTCTCCAAAAGTTATATTTTTTACCTATATGAATTCATTCCTTTGGAATATAGGGTTCCGACAAACATCTATGTAGGCCTACTTGGCTTTATCCATATTTACTCTTAAACCTATTTCCTTGTTGTTTCTAAATAAATGCTCTGTATTCCTTATAATCATCGCCTCATCTTAGCCCAGTGAATCTACATCATATGCATAAGAAATAGTAGCCAACATTAGTGTTGAATATTGAAATAATTTAAGATTAGAACAAATAAGTTTCTTATTTCAAAAATGTGCTTAATCTCCCCCAGGTGAGTGGATTCATTCCCACAATGCTTCATTTCGCATAGCTCTCAGGTCTCAACCACTCATGATCGTGACGTGATTGGTGTGAATACTGCCGGTACCATGCAAACAGGTCGACAAAAAAGTGGTCGACAAGCCTATAAAATGCTAAAAGGTACAAGTGGTCGACACGAGTAGGTACAACCGGTTGACAAATCCAAGTATAGGAGGTTCAAGTGGTCGACAGAAAAGCGGTCGACAAAATGTTAGCAAACATTTGGAAGGCTTGGTGGTACAAGTGGTCGACACGAGTAGGTACAACTGGTCGACAAACTCAAGTATAGGAGGTACAAGTGGTCGACAAACTCAAGTATAGGAGGTACAAGTGGTCGACAAAATGTTAGCAAATATTTGGAAGGCTATGTGGTACAAGTGGTCGACAAGAGTAGGTACAACTAGTTGACCAACTCAAGTATAGGAGGTACAAGTGGTCGACAAACTCAAGTATAGGAGGTACAAGTGGTCGACAAAATGTTAGCAAATATTTGGAAGGCTATGTGGTACAAGTGGTCGACAAGAGTAGGTACAACTAGTTGACCAACTCAAGTATAGGAGGTACAAGTGGTCGACAAACTCAAGTATAGGAGGTACAAGTGGTCGACAAAATGTTAGCAAATATTTGGAAGGCTATGTGGTACAAGTGGTCGACAAGAGTAGGTACAACTAGTTGACCAACTCAAGTATAGGAGGTACAAGTGGTCGACAAACTCAAGTATAGGAGGTACAAGTGGTCGACAAAATGTTAGCAAATATTTGGAAGGCTATGTGGTACAAGTGGTCGACACGAGTAGGTACAACTAGTCGACCAACTCAAGTATAGGAGGTACAAGTGGTCGACAAACTCAAGTATAGGAGGTACAAGTGGTCGACAAAATGTTAGCAAACATTTGGAAGGCTTGGTGGTACAAGTGGTCGACACGAGTAGGTACAACTAGTCGACCAACTCAAGTATAGGAGGTACAAGTGGTCGACAGAAAAGCGGTTGACACGAAGTAGCCAGGTAGAAAACGTCATGATGGATACAGTTAAGAAGGGAAGAAGTAACCGACAAGTTAATACATTACAAACCAATGGCTCAACAACGGAATTATAAACGGAAGATAATATGGAAAATAAATTATTATAAATATTTGAAATATAATAACATTATTTACTATGTTCTCAAAAGTTAAAATTAGTTGTTCGTGTGTTGCTAGAGTTTTTACGTGATGTTACGTGAATCCTGATCACACTCTTTTTCATTTAAGTTAACGTTAATTTACGTGAACAATAAGTTGAGGGTGATCCTGACATCATGTACTGCAGTGCTATATACGTTGGTGGACGAATGTTTAAGATAGTAGGCAGAATCTCTGGCGAAGGGTCAATCGGTGTTTTAATCTCAGTCTAGTGTAATGGGGGTGTTGTTTCTGTTTTTTACTAAAGGTTTTTGACTCTCCTTCTATGTAAATGCTAGTACACTTCCTCTAAATTCCACCTGCCTCCTTTCTACCTCATCAGTGTAAATATTCGGATAAACCTAACGGGTATTAAAACAGGGTGTAAAAATACATTGAAAATGACCTCTGGAATGCTGCCTAGGTGATCTCCTAGAGATGATCCGAAAATATAGAACAGATTTTAATCAAGTCCACAATTATTCTACGATAACAATTTCTTAATTTTATTTGATATTAATTAAATGTTTCCAACAATACATTTTTAATGATATAGCAGTATTTTTATTTAAAGTATCCCTTGTTTACGAGAGAAGGTGGCTTACCTTGCATGGTTACACTATGGCACAGTTTAAAAGATATGGGCCTAGTGTAGTTCATCAAGGTCAGACTGATACCTTCCAGGGTAAGTTCAACGGTATTCGCCTAGAACTATGAAAGAATTACTTGATAAAATCAACTTCAAATTTTTGGTTATTAATATTGGGTGTTCTACGTGCTTTTTTCGAACACCATGATTATATAATCAGACGACCTAAAACTAGCCTAATACTATGAAAAACCCAACATTCAGGTCCCCATCCAACAATTTACCAACAATAAATCTTCGATCAAGCCTGGAATGGATACAGCGACCCCAAGCTAATCTGGGACACGCGCTACCGAATGTGATAAGGTGTTTGACTCATGACCGTCAATTCAGCCAAGATTCGAACCCCAACCTGATTATTAGCGGTGACAAAGTGTAATGAGAGTATAGCTCTAATAGACCGTCCGACCACCATTTTTGTTCAACCGAAAGAATATTATGGTATCATAAATGATTTTATTTCACATAAAATAATATTTTCAAATACTTAACATATTCTTGGAAATTGCGAAAAAATTCACTCTATTGAATAAAACAACGAAGTAAATTTACTCACATATGAATGTAAAATTGACTAAACGTTGTACTTATAGCCAATGATATTAATTTTTATGTGGATGGGATGAGCTGACACATTTCTTCCATTTTCAACCCTACAATTGTCTTATAATGCTGTACTCTTCAGGCCCGGACAAAGTGTAAATCGTGTATCCTACTCTGCAACTTCAAAATGCCACCAAACATAAATGGGAGGTGCAATTAGATAAATCTGTGCCGTGACAGAGGATATAACACCGGACCCCCAGCACTGAGGTCCAATGCCCTACCGCCAGGTCACCTTTTACTTCTCTTCCGAAGGAAGTTGTGCTAAGGATGTTTATCTTTCAATAAAAAAATCAGTGACCCCGGCTGGGTTTGAACCCACTAACCACCTCAATTTTATACATACAGTGGTTGATTTGAATTTTAGGTACCGGAACGAACTACCAGGGAGTCTGCCCCCTTCCTAGAATTTTTTTCAAGATTTAAACTTCAACAGAAGTGTTTTTAAAGCCATTATTTTCTTCTAAAAAATAAAAGAGAAAATGTTTTAAAATTCTTCATAATGTGATTGTGTTTGAATGAATTTCGTGTTTGCCCTAATATATGTACCAGAACGCCGTTCCGCCGCGTTCGATCAGAAGTTAAGCAATATATACATACATATATAAATCGGAAACTATTGTTCTGATAAAAATATATATTTCAAATAAAGATTTTTTAATTTTTTTAAGTGCTGCAACTTTACAATGGTAAGTTATTTGGTATCTCAAATAGATAAAGAGAGATGATCAAAATTGGAAATTTCCGTTTCTGTAAAATAACTTCAAAGTCATTTTCATACAAAATTGAATCAAAATTACTAGAGCGGAATTCAAGAAAAACAATTTTAATTCTTTTTTGCCCTTTAGTAAACTACTATCAGAAAAAAAAATATAAAAAATTTGCCTCTGTTAGATTCTATCCCGTGGTCTCTACTATACGTGTGCAAAGATACAACTTTCTAGGTCATCTGTGGGGGCCTCTAGAGGGTGCGGAATGACTCACACACACAAATTATATTTAGAGATAAGATTATATTACAAAATAGTTATTGATAGGATAAACTATATTAATTTACCTGTTCTCTTCCGTTTCCATAATTTCGTTGTAAAGCACTTTGTTTATTGTCGGTTACTTGGCTCACTCTTAACTGGAGCCATCATAACGTTTGTCTACCTGGTCCTTTCGTGTCGACTGCTTTTCTGTCGAGCACTTGAACCTCTAAATGAGTTTGTCGATCACTTGAATCCCCTATACTTGAGTTTGTCGATCACTTGAACCTCCTATACTTTAGTTTGTCGATCACGTGAACCTCCTATACTTAAGTTTGTCGATCACTTGAACCTCTTATACTTTAGTTTGTCGATCACGTGAACCTCCTATACTTAAGTTTGTCGATCACTTGAACCTCCTATACTTGAGTTTGTCGATCACTTGAACCTCCTATACTTTAGTTTGTCGATCACTTAAACCTCCTATACTTCAATTTGTCAACCAGTTGTACCTACTCGTGTCGACCCTTGTACCACCTAACCTTCCAAATATTTGTTTTAATTTTGTGACAACTTTTTTGTAGACCACTTGATCCTCCTATACTTGGGTTTTTGACCAGTTGTACCTACTCGTGTCGACCACTTGACGCCCTTAGTATTCCAAGTTTTTGTCGACCACTTTTCTGTCGACACTTGTATTGCTCCCAATACTGCCACTAAAATGCGGGGCTATCAGTTCACCCACAAACCGCGCCGCATTCGAGCTTAGATGTCTTTGGACCCTAAACGAACAAATTGTTAATTTTCTTGGCCGTGTAGGAATCGAACCTTGGATTTTTATCTTAGTAGTCAGACACGATATCAGACAGGCCAAAGTTTGGTAAGTTGGGCTAGCTGCAGTCCAATTTTAATAGTAAGAGCCTTCTAATGACAGGTAGAAAAGTGACTTAAATATTTTTAATATTTATAAACATAAATGATGGCCACAAAAAAGTTTGGATAATTTCTAAGAATTAATTTCTACAATAGTTTTACCATAGTATAGTCCACTAGGATCATAATTAATACTATTCACGTCCCTCCCCCTGTTCTCTTAAGGTATTTATAGCTTGATTTTCCTGCTAATAGACAATTTAAACATCTTTTAGAAAATACAAACTTATTTTGTTGCAATCTACTTTGATAACATTTTATCACATTATTATTGTTATTTGAATGACCTGGTGGTATAGGGGTAGGGTGTCAGACTTCTGTGCTGAGGGTCCGGGGTTCAATCCTCGGTCTCGGCACGGATTTATCCAAACCCTTCCTTCACCTCTGACAAGACGTGTATTAATCAAAACTTGTGAATGTGTGGAGTGCCGTGCCTCCACCGTGGTTCGGATCCCACGTTAAACTGTAGGTCCTCCATTTCATCTCACAATCACCCTACCATCACACATTAGCGTAAGTGCGTATAACACGAACGGGTATTAAGACGCGGTGCTAATAATAATTATTGTTATTCTAGATATATTAATGATTCTATAAAAAGTGACAGCTTCAGGGCACATGGCTTGGCGTAAAGTAGATATAGCTTTTCTTTCTGTCAGACATTTATATAATTAAGATAATTGTTGAATAACTTCAAGTTTCTCATCAGTAACAATAGAGGGAGGGTATGTTCATATCCAATGGCTGATCCCACCGCCAGACCGAGTCTACCAGTGGTGCGACTTGAACCAGTGTAGCACGCACCAGACAACCAGGATGTCCCTAGTGTTGACCTTGAAGTACAGAGTTCCCCGGACATTGAGGAACTAATTGCTCACGAGACTAATTTATGTTCTGTACGAGACAGTAGCACGCGGCGGCCCGAGTGAAGCGTTGTTACCGTGTTTTAGTATGCATGCCGCGGTCCGGCGTGGGGTTTGGGTCCGCGGGGTAACAAGGTTGGCGAGATAACACACACACAGGTTCCTACTGGTGGTCACGAGGCCTAGGGAGATAGACTGGACTTCCAATGATGGGGGGAAGACGTGGTTCGAATCTCACCCAGGTTTCCCAAACCTCCTTCATGCTAATGCGGGGAAAATCACTCTTAAGGACGTTGAATATTCGTTGAATTCAAAGCTATTTTGTGAATCGGGTTGCATATAAACTTGACGCACCTACGCACTCTACGCACGATCACACTTATACACCAATGTACGGATTAGAAAGAGAGGGGAGAAAGTGAACAGTTACTCCTGCGAGGCTTCGGTTTACCAGCTGATAACACTTTCCATCTCTCGCTGATGAGTATACACACTCACTATACGTATTTGCGTCTTGAAGACATTTACTTGTTTTTTAAACTTTACTTTTTCTTGTTTTCTATTATAGATAGACATATGCTTCCACAGTCCTTTTCAATCTACATCCTGGCAGGTAGTTTCCTACCGAACATTTTCGTGTCCAAGCCAAATAGCCCAAGTTGTAAATTATTTATAAAAAATACGTTTATAAAAACTAATTCAAGATAAAAATAATAATTTTTGGCACTGTAAGACTATTTAAAGAATTATTTAAGAATTTATGGTTTCCATTTCAACGTTGTATCTTTAAAATTCACCGAATAGGACGCAAATTCATTAACATGAGAAATCCTATCTTGACTGCTATGACGTCACAGGTAGGCTACGTTCTTAATTTACCCATGTTTGTTTCTGATTGGCTGAGCGAAAGCCAACGTTATTAGTAACCATAAGTGATGGACAATGTCAATCTCCCTACGACAAGCGGGTCCGGCAATTCCGACATCCGACTGCACTTGCGTGTGCTATTATAAGCATTCAACATTACGACTGATCCTAGACGAGCCATAGCTTGAAATATTAGAATAACACCAACTATGAATATCATAAACTAATATACGTTTGTTGAACGTTCATTAAACAACACCTTGAAGATGTTAATCTTGTTATTTATTGTATTATAAGAATTTGTAAAGCATAATAAACAAATTTTTTGCGTACTGTAGCTATCAAATGCATCAACACTGACCCAGTCCATAGGCTGGAAACAGTAATGGGTGTAAAAGTTATCAAATATTAAGCCTATAGGAAGATGAAAACAAACAACAGTCGTATAATCTCATAGACTTCGACGCAAGTATGGACGTGGATCTTTAGTACTATTTTATTCAGTATAACTTTTAGTTAGATATTTCACGATACCTGTTTTTCTTGATTACGATTCTTAAGATAGCCTCGATTTTTCGATTTCGATTCTAGAAAATTTCTTATTTTATTGTTTACCAAGCTTCCAATCTCATGAAAAAAACCCCATACATATCTATTCAACTTCATAGCACAGCAAAAAAAAAAACTAAAAAAATTAAATTAAAAAAAAATCATGTTAGTTTTAACAAAGAAAGAGATCCGTCTTATCAAGTACTAAAACTTACTATATCTAATAAATAAAATAATTTGGGATTACAATAGTAAACATGTATTTTTACCTAAAAATAAAGCCCGAGTCAAATATTTATAAATAGTTAGAAATTTTTTAATTAACAACAGTCGAAAATGCAAGCCTTTTAAATTAACCAAATAAGGTCGTTAACTAAACCAAATTATATATAATAACGGCAAATAAACTAATTATGAGATATAAACTATTTGTTACTATTCATTCTGAATTTTGCCTTTTTCTTAATTGTTAGTACTTTCATTGAAAGCTAAGAATCAAAGTACCAAGATTCTCGATTCTTTAAAAACCAGTAAGAATCGAGGTATCGAAGAATCGAGTTTAGCATTTCTACTTTTAATATATTATGACAGGCTTAGAGCAATAATTTGCTATAACACAAAATAATTATATGATATTAATATTCGAGAGTTTAAAAAGTGGTTTATAAGCCTGAATATTCTACTTTTGTCCTTAATGGATACAAACTTTGAGCCTTCAGAAATCAATACAGATAATCTTTTATCTAGTAAGGAAGTATAGGAACACAATTAAATATTAACTACAACTGTTACAGTGTTGTTGTGACCTAGAATATTACTCTCCCAAGCCATTCATATGTGCTCCACGTCTTACTACCCATCCGTGCTATCAGAATATTTACAATTATTGGTAGGTATAGTAGTTAGTTATTAAAGAAAATCACAGGCATTAGCATGGACAAAAGATGAAAAACAAATTTTTATGAAAAGTCATTCGCGACGCAGCAGCTTGGGGTCGAGCCAAGCTCGCCAATTGAGAGTCGAGGGAGTAAACAAGCCACAAACCATTGTCACCACCACTATTCACAGTAATAATGTTGATTAATTATTAGTACTATCGTAAACTGTTGCCATTGTCTCGTCTGGAAGTGTTGATTACATATATCGCTGCCATGACAGTTCATCGCTGACATGCGCTTGGTCGCTAGTCCGCGGTTGATATGATACAGGTTATTAATGAACTAGGGGCGGCGGGATCACAAAGGATTCTCCGACAACATGATCATATATACTATGTGTTCTCTCAACTTGAAATCTGTTAAAACATCTATTCTTCGGTAACTGGGGAGCCGAGGTAATGGACATTGCTATTTATGCACATGAATTCTAATTACAGCTTTCAAGAATATGTGGCTTCGAAATGCTATCAGCTATCAAAACATTTACTCGATTATTAACTTATTAAGCTACATACATAGCCCAGATAAAATCAGACCCTGAAAGGTAGCAGTTTTACCTTGATCGATTACACTATGGCCCTATGTTAAGTTACGCCATAGTGGAAACGTGCAAGGTAAGCGTATTAACTTTCAGGGTAAATGAAGGGTTCATGTAACTGATCTATATTCATAACAAAATTACATTCTTTTGGCTGTTCTTTTCTTTCGACTGCTCCATTCAAATATTTAGTTTTTTAAACGTACTAATAATATTATTTTTGTATAAATTGGTTTACTTATAGTTAACAATATTTATTTTATGACAAATCATTTGTGATCTCGGCAAATAATTAACATTTTCTTCACTAAATAATAATAATAATAATAAAATAATAATAATAATAATAATAATAATAATAATAAATAATATAATAATAATATAATAATAATAATAACAAAAAACAAAAACAACAGCAATCCTACAGTGGGAATTTTGAATAAGAATTTTCAGGGAGCTCTCTCTTAGAAATGGTGATGGTCCATGATATTATTTGACAATTAAAGATGTCCAATTTTACACTAGGATCTAGAAACCCTAAATACTTGAAGATCATCAAACGGGAAAAAACAAGGCCTATTTTGGCGAATTAGAGTGCACATTGCTCAATGGACATTGTTAACCGTACTCGCGATGACGTTTGACATATATAAGTACATTCTCACTGTTAAAACTAACGAGAAATATGGACACTCTGTATATTGTATTATTGTTCCACTTAACTGGTAAGGATATCCAACTTATTTCGACTACCTTCAAACAATCTGCTGGAACCGCCATTGGACGGAAGAGTTGTAGTTCGTGCCGGCAGATGTCTCAACTACGCACGCTTGTCTAATAGGGGAACTATATAATATTTTGTTGTTTTATTTAAGGGATTAATTATTCATCCATTGTGATTGTTATAACAATTACTAAGGGTCTTAGTAATTTAATATATAATAATTATTTAAATACAAGTTAATATTATAATCAAGTATGGGCGTAGTTCGGGAAGCTTCGTGTAAGCTCGAACCCATCTAGCTATCAACTTTCGATGCAATTCTATTTTGGCTATGGTCACTGTTGTTGACATCTACTTGTTTGTATATTTTCACTATCTCTAGTTGGTTATGATTACAATTAATTGTATCTATTGTATTTCAATTTTAAGAGCTATTTACTACTCTCGGAATTTATAAGTACAATTATTATATTATACAGTATATATAGTTTAGTAATAATGCAAATATTTCTACTGTTTTTCTACCAGACCTGCTACTAGCTCAATTTACTAATTATGTAGAGAAGGGTATGGGCCACATACATTATTACGGTGAAAGCAAACTTTTCAGAAAAAATACTAAGTATTTCAAATCAATATATAATACTTTAGAATTATTACTGAAATAAAAAAAAAACATTACTACTAAAAAATATAATCTTCATGTTGGATATTGACTTACGTGTCTCCATTTTTTAGATGATGGCAGAGATTTTCTGAATGATTAAATTTGTTTTTACAATAATTTTTTTAATATTTCACTAATAAATTCATCAAGTAAAAGATATTTTATTTTTAACTCACACTGAAAATGTATTTTATAAATCAAATTTGAGCATTAATTATTTAACCCCCGAACTGTTTTATCTTCGTCACCAAAGACAACATCAAATTTAGTTATAGGAGGGTCTTAGTGTTTTCATTGTGATTTTTTTTAAAATTGTTTGTATTATGACACTGATTGTTCACTGTAACCGGGGTTATTTTATTGTGTATGTTATTAAATATTGATGCAATACAAACATACCAACATTCACACAATTTAAAGTCACATATTACCCGAGCCACCCTAATTTTCCAGTGATATTCCTTTCACAGCGTACTCTAAGTGGTCCAGCAACAAGTCCTGAGGTCAAAGATTTAGTCTCTCGACTTTATTATTATTTTTAATTTTAGCACCGCATCTTACAACACTCTCGGGTTATAAGCTTATATACTAACTACGCTAATGGTTTTAGAGGTTAGGAATGTTATATCAAAGGAAATGTACTTGCGTTTGCGTTGAGTGAGAGTAAATATATCATTTTGGGAAAACCACCCTCACTACACCCGGTAGAGATTCGAACCTTTGTCTCCCTGTAATTGGCAGTCGATTCTACTTCAAGAGTAGCGCGTTAGACCACACAGCCACCGAAGTGGGTCACTCAACATTATTAAGTTAGGTGAAGAATCAGCCAGGGGGCAGGGTTCCACGAACAATAATTTATCTGTGAGAGCCAGTCCTGTCAAGTATTCAAGACGACCAAGTAAAAGGTTAAGAAGAGGTTTGAAGGGTTAGAGGCTAGTATTCTAGTAATACTAGTGGAATTAATAGCTAGTACGGTTCCACAATTTGAGCTTTTCTTTTGCTTGGATAATACAAGTGTAGAAATAGTAAATGTGCGTTAAAAGAAATACATTAAATAAAATCATAAAATATATATATAGAAATCTCCCTTAGTTCATTTTTGTTTGAAGAATGTTTCATTATCTTTCATGAGGTCCTAGAGATTCTATTAATTACCATTACAGCAACATTCCTCAGGCCTTTACTAATTAATTGGAGCTTGTTAAATTATTGAGCGGGCAGATTTCACCGCCAGATAGAAGAGATTGTTAACAAAAATAATTACAAGTTGGAAGAGCAAAATATTGATTGTGCAGTACTGAACTGCTTTAGTGAAGGTATGAGATGAATGGCTTTTACTCACTATGTTAATGTGGTAAGAATGAGGAAGGTGAAAATAAATGTAGCAGTATTTGCGTTGAGGGAGATTAGGGAACACTTTAAGGAACATCTCTATCAGTACACCTGACCGGTATTTGAATCACTTCTCCATAATCCGAAAACTAAACTGGATTAGATTGGGCTTTAGACCCGTGCCTACCAAAGTAGAAAATGGAAAATAATAAATGCTTATTTTTGGGCTTACAAAGTTAGTTTTTAAATGGAAAGATCAATTTTTCTCTTTGTAGGGTTAATGCATTTTTCTGATATAATGTTAGTTTCCTTACGCAAGAACCAATGATTTATTGAAAAATATAATACTTAATACTAGGCTTTTAATGCAAACATATATTTACTAAATATATTACAGACTTAATATGAAAACAAATGTGAATAGCATTTTATAAATGCAGCTAATTATTTCATTACCATTTTTTATCATCGCCAGTTTATATTTTTTTATTATAAGTAATTGCCGTTAAGCTGATTTTGATATAACTTAAAGATTTGAACACCCTTGATAAAAATACACTTGACATTCCTGAATTATCCAGCACTTGCTTCGGCCACTATCGATGATTTTTGGAAGATTATTTCCTAGCTTCGTAGGAACCGTAGTTTCAACGGCAAAAAAGTTTGTAAAAATAAATGGTACGGAACTCCGCACGGAATTTCTTGTTCTATTGTTTAAAAATGGAGATATTTACTCAAAATTCTTAATATAATATACACTAGCGAGCCCGAGAACAAATTGCGCTATACATACGTTAAACAATTTTGGACTCAAGGTTTTAAATTTTATAATTCTATTTAAAAAAAGTTAACGTCTTCATTTTATATTTGGACCAATAAAAAATATCTATATTGGGTCCCAAAGGGTTAACACTTTGTATTAAAATTTTGACTTTCGGTTAAAATTTTCGGCATTTTATTAGGGGAGGCACCTCTTATGGTTATCGCATTGCTACTAAGTTTCTATTTTATAATTTTTGACCAATAAAATAGGTAATGATTGACTATTGAGTCAAAAATGAGAGAAATAGATAATTTCTGAACCAGGGGTGGATCCAGGAAGGGGCCATGTGGGGCGCGTGGCCCCCTTAAAGAAATTAAACCAATTAAATCAATGTTAAAGTCACTACTATCCGGTGAAAACATGAAAATATATTCTATAAAGACATAACAACAATCTAAATATAAAATAAAAATTAAAATAGGCTATTAATTTCTAAAACCACATTCAATTTCGCTCACATATTATTATAGCTATAATATTTTGAAACGTAAAAGTAATATTTACTAACGATACAATTTGTTTTCTTATCAGCAGATAGCTGTAAGATATAAATGTGATGTTTTTAAAGAGCCCAGGAATGTACCGCCTTCAAGCTGTCATGGTGAGTTTAAAGGTCTACCCGTTGTCAACGGTCTGATGTGATCCACCAGATGGAGTGACGGTTACACTTGTACTTGAGCACTTAGCTCACTTGGCTGGATCAATGTTCATTGCACGTGTGCAGGCTTGGGTTGGACAGGTGCGCTGGCCGTAGTGTGAGAGCATGCCATTCTATAGATATGTACTACTAGGAAAACCTGTCATTTCCTACATAATACTGAGCTAAACCTGCCATTCCACATATACTGCTGAGATAAACCTGCCATTCCACACATACTGCTGAGATAAACCTGCCATTTCACACATAGTGCTGGGATAAACCTGCCATTCCACACATACTGCTGAGATAAACCTGCCATTCCACACATAGTACTGGGATAAATCTGTCATTCCACACATAATACTGAGATAAACCTGCCATTCCACACATACTGCTGAGATAAACCTGCCATTCCACACATAGTACTGGGATAAATCTGTTATTCCACACATAATACTGAGCTAAACCTGCCATTCCACACATACTACTGAGATAAACCTGCCATTTCATACATGCTACTGGGATAAACCTACCATTCCACACATAGTGCTGGGATAAACCTGCCATTCCACACATAATACTGAGATAAACCTGCCTTTTAATACATGCTGCTGGGATAAACCTGCCATTCCACACATAGTGCTGGGATAAACCTGCCATTCCACACATACTGCTGAGATAAACCTGCCATTTAATACATGCTGCTGGGATAAACCTGACATTCCACACATACTGTTGGGATAAACCTGCCATTCCACACATAGTACTGGGATAAATCTGTCATTCCACACATAATACTGAGATAAACATGCCATTCCACACATACTGCTGAGATAAACCTGCCATTCCACACATACTGCTGGGCTAAACCTGCCATTCCACACATACTGCTGAGATAAACCTGCCATTTAATACATGCTGCTGGGATAAACCTGACATTCCACACATACTGTTGGGATAAACCTGCCATTCCACACATAGTACTGGGATAAACCTGCCATTACACACATACTACTGAGATAAACCTGCCATTCCACACATAGTACTGGGATAAACCTGCCATTCCACAAATACTGCTGGGATAAACCTGCCATTCCACACATAGTGCTGGGATAAACCTGCCATTCCACAAATACTGCTGGGATAAACCTGCCATTCCACACATACTGCTGAGATAAATGCCATTCCACACATACTACTGAGATAAACCTGCCATTCCACACATACTGCTGGGATAAACCTGCCATTCCACACATAGTGCTGAAATAAACCTTCCATTCCACACATACTGCTGGTATAAACCTGCCATATAGTTTTAAGACATTTTACCAGAATCGGGTGGAGGTAGATTTGAGAGACATGTCTGAAAGCATACCTTCATGAACACATCCTGGATTTGAACCTCAATCTTCCCGTTACCGGTATCCCAGTCTAATGCGATAAAGGCCCGTCATACCATGCGATCGTCGATTTAGGTTTTAATTTAATAAATTAACGAGTTATTTAGTTACTAAAGACACATATAAATCATATTATGATGATTAAAACTTCTTAAATAGTCCTTTCTTTGAATTCCATGTCACTCATGTGTGATACGGTCAGTGGTAGTTTAAGGAGTATGACTGTAGTCTAAGGAGTAAGACTGATAATAAACTGGAATACAGTTTTCTATTCCCTCTACGACGAAGTACATTTTTTGAACTGCTTTGGTGGTCATATGGTCTAAGGCGTCACTCTCGTGTTGGACTAGACTGCCGATGACAGGGAGTTTGGGGTTCGAATCTCAGTCAGGTGTATTGAAGGGTTTTTTCCAAAATAGTTTTCCACTCTCTTCCCATCCACGCAAATACGGGTACAGTTCCTCTAAATTCAACCTTCCTTATCCATAACTCATTGGTGTAGTTAGTACATATGTGTATAACCCGAAAAGGTAGTAGCAAGTGCTAAAATAGCATGTTTCGAGAATTGTGACTATAACAATATTTTATTGAACTTACTACATACAAACTTATCTTTCTTAATACATTAATCTTTATTGATAACACATGTTTGTGTGTTTTATAATCTTTTCATAAAATTTCTTGTCAAATAATCAGTATTTTAACTATTCTGGTTCTGCCTGTGACAGAGATCTCGGGTTCTAATCCTTACCGGTTGTACTGAAGGCGATTTCTTACTGAGAGAGACCCGGAAATTGGAGGCCATTGGAATGAACCTTTTAGGAGTATGTTAGCTGTAACGAGGAGAAAACAATGTAATATTGAAATTATTAGCATTAATCTAATACCCTTTTCTGTCCCACAAATAGCACCGGTTACTGGAGTACATTATATAGTAGGGAAACAAGACTGAGATGGTATGACATGTAATAAGGATGGAAAAGGAAAGCATCTCAATGATGAAGATGAAGTATGAAGGAAAACCCATAAGGAAGACCGAGAATGATATGAGAGGAGAATATAACTGCAAGTCTGCGATTGAGATGAGAAGAATGGAGGCAAAAAAGGAGGATAAATGGTGGAAAGAAAGAGGAATATGGAGGCATTTCAATAAACTGACCCGGTTACACGCTGAAAACAGTGTTGTAGATGATGCTTTTATTCTCTACCCCAAAACAAATGCCGCTATATTTCTCTAAACTATACACTCTTCATCTGTACTAAGGTAGTTTAACTAAAGGCATACATATTGAATATGTTTGCAAACAAAATAAATCTTAATTTGAAATATTTTTAAATATCTAATCCTCTTTGTTTCACCCACTTTAAAACCCCGGTCGGGAGATTACACCTGCTGAGCCATCGACACCGGTCGCTGAAAGATAGTGGAAGGTTCTGCGCACGTCTAACTCGATGTTGCAAGTCACAGATGGGCAGCGGCCTTTAAACCGATCCGTAACGTTTTTACCAACTGGTGTCACCCCCCCCTACCCCCATCTTCTGCCTCCGGACAACAACACCAACACTTGCAACGGTTTAATGGTGCATTTTTAAATGCTATGAATGCCTGTGAGAAAAATAATAACTACATGTAAGTGTAACGATTAAAAACCTTTGCATCCTCCAGGGACGTTATTAGGTCAATCAGATAAAACAAGAATTATGTACTACATTTTACTACGCGTGCCTATTTATACTAAGGGGTAGGAATGACAAAAGACTATTCTAGAGTAAATGTACCCCCATTCCCCCATTTGAATGTATGGAGAGTGGGAGGCCTTTAAGAAAAAACCACCCTCAGTACATCCAACCGGGATTCGAACCCCGATCTACCCGTCATTGTCAATCTATTATTTTGCGAGATTGCTGCCGTTAATACACGTGAACATCGACGTGGTAGAGCAGCTATAAGTTGTGTGTTAGGGGTGATAGTGGACGAGTGGTTAGCACACCTGACTCTTAGCTGTTAAGCTGGGGTTAGAACACACTACGATAAGCCGACCGGTGTTATTTTTAATCCTTTCTCCAGGAAAATACTGAATCAGAATGTACAGTACATACATTCACCCACCTTAGTTTAATTCACTAAAATTTAGCACCGATAACAGCAAGAACTATTCAATATTCTTGTCCTTTTACTTTAGGTTCATTTTAGCTTGAGATGTCCACATGATCACACTAATGGGGCAGGGATGAGGAAGATAAAATTATAGAGAAATGAACCCGCAATTTCATGGAGGCAGAGGGAGAAAATATTTAGGAATAAAACAATCCGAGTTCACCCGTTCGGTATTCGGACCTCAACATCCTCCCGCCCCCCCCCCCCCCCCCACCCCCCGACTGAGTCTAATGTGACTCTGGGACCTTCATCCCTGTACCAGCGATCTTGTCTAAAGCAGCTTAGTGGGATATTTGATACAATACTCATTGTTTATTGCTGTCTCGTTACAAGTAATCCTTACATTTAAACCTGGAGCCATTCTCTCTGCGAAGTTAGATGACACTAGACATATAAATATCAATCATTCTGTAAGCATTTTAATATTCATTTGAAAATTGTAAGACGCGGAAAAGTCATAGTATGGTGAGAAAAGTCTCATTCTTCAAATTGTAGAGACCGGAGGGAGATAAAAGTATTCCTCTAAAGTAAGTATAAAATTATATGTCTGAAGATTATAATGCAGTGAAATAAATTTAAAAACAATGTGTGTTAAAAGCCCAAAAATCAATTGCTCAAAACACTCCCTTAAATTCGCCCCTTGTAGAAAACATGACGTTAGAGCCCCTATCTACACCCAATATCATCGCTGAGGAAACTGCAGATTTTATGAAGAAACTATTTATCTTCTCTCTCTCTCTCAGTTAACTGTTGCCAAATCTCCTCGCTTTCAATTATGTCGGAAAGGTGGTGAGCTGGGTAAGAAAAGCTACTGGCAACCTCGACGGATCAGCGTTGCGAAATTTGTCTTAAATTAAGGGAAGATTGACCACACGAAACCAAGAGAATGACAACCCTGTTTCCAATAGTTGCCATGCAGTTATTCAGAGATGATAATTATAGTGTATGACCTGGACTTGGACCTAAACCATAGATGGTGTAGGTTTATGTTTTCTCAAAGTTTCCTCCTACCAGAATCCTTCTACTCACGCCAAGACCAAGCTTGATTTTATTTTTAAACCACGCCCTTCTAGCCTTACGGGCGATCCGCGACTATTTACTCTAATAGGATATAATAGAATAATTTGCACGGAGAGAGAGTGGAAGTCCCGTAGGGTATAGAACCCTTCTTACGACGAAAGGGATTCAAACTTTGACCTCCCGATCCCTGGCAATCCAAACTATAATATGAGCTTGACGTTTAGTCTGCGTACCACGGTGCGAGTTATGCCACCAAATTTAATATTATCTATAATATTTGATATTTTATAGAGGTGTGGATAAGGTATATTTGTAATTGTAAATAGTTAACTACCTGGGAACCTCATCGGTAAAAACATGTACAAAGGCACCATTCTCGTCATGTCTGGTTTTCAGTGATGGTCAAAGTTATTGCTCGAATCACGACTTGGAGTAATTTGTTGTTTTCTAAACGGGTTTTGATTCGTTCCACGAATACGTGGGTACATTTAGTCTAAAATTTACCTTCTCTATCCCATCATCATCAATCTATCTTATATCTTCTTTTAGTTATATTAATAAATTAATTTTTTTTTCTGTCATGAACGTTGAGTGAGTGATATCTGCTTACATGAGGTTTGAAATTTAAACATTATTAGCCCCTGTGCACAAACATGTGCACCTCGGAGCTGGAATTTTAGATTTTTGATTTGATTTTTACTTTCTCTCGACACTCGGAGAGAAGGTATTATGATCGTAAAAGATTTGAACCCGAGATTTTGATAAATGTCGACATTTCATGACCCCCTGAAACAAAAAAAAAAAAAGAAAAAAGAAAGATTTTTGCATTGCCGTCTGTCTGTACCTCGAGCTAGAGCCGAAACTTTTTGCCGATTGGGCTAAAACTTGGTATCTGGGGTTTTCATAAGTTCCCCATGAGCTTTTGGAATTTAGATATCCTACCCTAGATTTAAGGGTAAATTTACTGAAGGCAAAAAGAGAAAAAATCGATCTTCCCAAAATTCGCTTTAGCAATTCTGATTAAATTTTATATCTAACATTGTTTTTCACTATAAATAAGATAGCAAGTCCCATTTTCTCATGAAAATGATTTTGAGGGTACTTTACATGAGTGAGATTTTCCAATTTTCATTTTTTTCTCCCAAGCTATTTGAGATACAAAATAGCTTATTATTGTATAATTGTAGTAGGCCTACTATTAAAGATAAAAATCTTTATTTGAAATATATTTTTATAAAACCAATAATTTCTTGCTATAAGCAAATATATATACTTTTTAATTCAGATATTTGAAAATGAATTTGATTCTTGGCTCTCTGGTGGACACAGATCTTTCTCTTTTCTTAAATTTTCTGTAAGTGTTCCTAGTTCCTAATTCCATAGAGTAGGTTAAGTAACAGGGTATATTATTTCATTTATGATCTTTGGTGTAATGTTTCTACAACAATGTGTAGACATATTATTTTGCTTCACAAATCTCACGAGTTTTTAATAAATGTATATTTTAAGATAAAAGCGCGAGAAAGTCTGTGCGGTGCACCGTACCATTTATTGAGGTATTTAACTTGCACTTTGTAGATCTGGTGGTCTTGGAGTTAAGTTCTCACCTCACGACTCGATGTTCGGGGGTTCAAACCCCAGCTGAGGTGACGGATTTTTACTGAGCAATAAAAATCCTAGCACAACTTCCTTCTGAGGAGAAGTAAATACGTCGGTCCCATGTCGATTGTGGCATGTAAAAGAGCCCTGGAAAGTATGTGAAAAATACCTCTCCTGGCAAAATAAGTAGGCTCTTTCTCACTCACTCATAGAAATTCATGGGTGGGTGGACATATAGCCTCCTGCTCCACCTGGTATTAGCCAATCACAGAAAGTGCAACAGGGACTAGCCGGTGTAACGATTCTTTGTTCATATCGGGAGCTATAGGAATTCATAGAAAATCTATAATAACTTGCACATTATGAACATACTGATTATATCAAAATATGACCTACAAACTAACGTAAATCTAGAATCGACATAACACTCAACTGTCAGATTATTACTGTGAGAGGGAGAACCTAATTTTTATTAAAATTAAATATTTTCACCTTGGCCATACAAGGACTCGAACCCAAAACCTTTAAGCCTAATAAGCAGACAGGCACTGACCTAGATAAGGTAGGGATTAAAGAACCTTTCAATACAATTTCAATGACTGATTTGTTTTAATTATTTTTGGCAAGATTTCAGTTTATTCCCGCACACATTGTATTAAACAGTTACAGAATAACCTCACATGATTTGTGAGCACAGTAGCGCTGCAAGTGCAAGCTCAATTTACAATGTGGGAACATTTTTTAACTATCCATCTCATTTTAAATGAAATTTGGGAAACAGTCAAAACAGTCTCAAATATGATGTCACGTAGCTTTGCCACACACATTCATATGTTTTGCACAAGGTCAGAATTAATCATTTTATTTAATCATGTTTACATTTTGTAGTCGATGAAAGAAGAAAGAAGATGTTCGGTCAAGTAAATGACTATTTATATTATGTTTACATTGTTGAACCAAAGTGAAATGTCAAATAAATGTTTGGCGAGACCCACAAGACGCTTTTTATTTTTAGCACCGCGTCTTACTACCCGTTTAGTGTATACGCTTGTGATCTAATTACGCTAGTAATTTTAGAAATTAGGAAGGTTATATTTTATAGTAAATGCACCAACACTTGAGTGGAGCAAGAGTGGAAAACCAATTTTGGTGAAACAAATTCCGCTACACCCTACCGAGAGTTGAACCTCGTCATCGGCAGTCTAGTATACTACAAGAATAGCGCGTTAGACCATCTGGCCACTGAAGCGGGCTACAGGATATTTGCATGTAATTTATTTTAAGTAGTTATTTTCAAGTGAAATTCGGCATGAATAACTTTCTTGTGAGAAGTAATTTTTTTCCAAGTTTTGAACAAATCATTGAGGAAAGTGTTAAACCTATTTTAATCAAGGATGTAAAAAAAAATCGAATTTATATTAATGTTCAGCAAAAATAAAGCATTTTGAAAAGGAAGTCAAGTATTTAAAAGGTAATAAACTGGAAATTTGGGCGCGTCAATGTTTGGTGCAGTCCAATCCTCATAGGAAAACCTTATTTGAAGGCTAAAAAGCTACAAGAGATAATTCTATTCATACATCAAGTCCTGTGATCTGCAGGAGTTACTTTTGATAGATATTATCCATAACTATTACCTTATCAATGATTACTGAAAAAAATTGTTTATTTAAAGTTCCCAACAACCAAAACTTTACTTTAGCTCTAACACACACACAAATTTTATGACTAAATATATATTTTAATGAAAAAAGATCACTTGGTTCATACATTAATTTACCAATATAAAATGAAAAATTGGGGAATATAGCAAAATCCAATTTTGAAGATCTCCATTATTTTTCTATATATTTTACGAAACGCGTCATAGACAAATGAACACAGATGCCTAAAATATATTGAAAAAAAGCGATAGTCCCAAATAAGAATCACAAAGACATCACAATATAATAATTATTTTACAGTAAACAAAGTATTCCCCTCTATCGCATGACGTACAATTACTATATTTTTATATCTGATATTCTTTTAAAATATATATTGTAATATTTTAATCAAAGTTTGGTCAAATTTTCATATCTAAACATTAGTCTCTTTGTGAACAACTACATACCAATTAATTAGTGATAATATTAATAACTTATATGTTTTTTTAGTTTTGTCTGGTTTGTTTTGATCTTGTCTAACTCATCTGGTCTGTTCATGTATTCTCCTGGACTTGTCTATATCTTCAGGTATTTTTGTGTGTTTTACTGGCCTTGTTTATATCTTCAGGTATGTCTGTGTTCTACTGGCTTTATCTATATCTTCAGATGTCTCTGTGTGTTCTACTGGCCTTGTCTATATCTTCTGGTGTCTCTGTATGTTCTACATCTAAACATTAGTCTCTTTGTGAAAAATTATATACCAAAATAATTAGTGATAATATTAATCACTCACATGTTTTTAAGTTTTGTCTGGTTTGTTTTGATCTTGTCTAACTCACCTGTTCTTTTCGTGTCTTCTACTGGCCTTCTCTAGATCTTCAGGTCTCTATGTGTGTTTATAATGGCCTTGACTATATCTTAAGGTGTTTCTGTTTGTCCTACTGGCCTTAACTATACCTTCAGGTGTTTCTGTTTGTCCTACTGGCCTTGACTATATCTTAAGGTGTTTCTATTTGTCCTACTGGCCTTAACTATACCTTCAGGTGTCTCTCTGTGTTATACTGGCTTTGACTGTACCTTCAGGTGTCTCTGTGTGTTATACTGGCTTTGACTGTACCTTCAGGTGTCTCTGTGTGTTATACTGGCTTTGACTGTACCTTCAGGTTTCTCTGTGTGTTCTATTGGGTCTGTTTATATCTCCAGGTTTCTCTGTGTGTTCTATTTGACTTTCTATATCTTCACGTTTCTCTCTGTGTTCTATTTGACTTTCTATATCTCCAGGTTTCTCGGTGTGTTCTATTAGATTTGTCTAGATCTCCAGGTCTCTCGGTGTATTCTATTGCATTTGTCTAGATCTGTGTCTCTCCTGGTATCATGCTCTTATCTTGTTTAACTTGTCTGGTATTGTTTGTTTACGTTCATTCTCGCTTTGTTTCTTTCTGTCCACCCTCTCCCTGTCTGGTATAGTTTAATCTTGCAGGCGTCTCTGTATTCATATCATTTTGTACGCTCGTGACGTGGCCTCGTCGCAACTAGATATAAAAAGTTTTTACCTCCACTTTACATCCCTTTTAATGAGGTGGGCTAATGTCGGCAGAGAGTCGAAGGAAGGGCAGTTGTTAATAATTCTTCCCCCTGTGGTAGTGTCCCTCGGACACGGGCCGTTGCGCGCAAGCGCAGGAAGTGACCACTGACTTCCTCCCCAACCCCTCTTGTCTGTCTAGGTTGGTGTGTGGGAACCTACCTGCAACCCACTCTCGTTCCTCTGCAGACACTTCATGGCATGTCATTCAATTCTAAACTAGCTCTTCCTTGGCTTGGTTCACGCGACGTGATTGAGTGGAGGAGCAATTAACAGCCCTTTAAAAAATAACTTTCCTCTCTTTTAGAAATAATAGATATTTAATCAAAAATGCTATAGCTCTTTTAAAGAAAATACACTTTTATTTACATTGCTTCACTCAAACTTAACTAATAGGTTATACAGCTATAGAAAAACATATACAAAATTTAATAAAGCCATTAAGCCTTTTTCCTTAAGTTGAAAAATGACACCTGGACACGGAAATCGAACCCGGGACCTTGGGCTTAGTACGCCAATGCTCTAACCACTGAGATATTAAGTAATTGTCCCATTCTCAGGGTAATTCTCCACTTTATACCCTGCCTCTGTTTAAAAATGTACTCTTAATTTATCCTGAAAGCGTTGTTACCTTGAAGGGTTACACTTGGCCTTATCTTATAATCTGTACCATAGTGGAAACGTGCAAGGTAAGATTGTTACCTTTAAAGGTAAATGGAGTGTGCTTGTCATATAATACATTATGGAGCTCTCGTTTTTGACAGATTAGATCAATTTCCTCAGCTGAACGCCAAATATAATTAACTTGTGGCAATATTAGCTATCCTACACTATAATTCTGAAAAATTTAAAAATGACACCTGGACACGGGAATCGAACCCGGGACCTTTGGCTTAGTACGCCAATGCTCTAACCACTGAGATATCCAGGATTCGTCCCGTGCCTATGGTCATTCTTCACTCATATTTTAAGGCAGAGTCTATGATGGACAAGGCAGAAATCGTCAGCTACAATTATGTGATTTTTTAATATTTTTTAATACGCATTCCCTGACAATTATAATATAATTGTACAACTTGGCAATAGCCACTACCGAGTCGCCGATGGCTGCGTTATCCGATGGCTTGTGATATTAAAAAATCACATAATTGTAGCTGACGATTTCTGCCTTGTCCATCATAGACTCTGCCTTAAAATATGAGTGAAGAATGACCATGGGCACGGGACGAATCCTGGATAGCTCAGTGATTAGAGCATTGGCGTACTAAGCCAAAGGTCGCGGGTTCGATTCCCGTGTCCAGATGTCATTTTTCAATTTTTCAGAATGATATCTAACTGAACCAACTACCATTAATATAGCTTCGGCTATTTACACTTAATATCCTACACTATAGTTTACTTTATTATATAAATAAAGTAAAGTAAAGTAATTTAGAAAAAATGTACACTACATGCCTTGAAATTATTATTAATCTTGATGTTTTATGTAGGCCTACCTCGTATCCAAAAGTGAGTGCTACAATTCTGTCTGTCCCCCAAGTCTGTCCTTCTGTCTGTACCTGATGCTACAGCTGAAACGGTTTGATGAATATTGTTAAAAATTATTATTATTAGCACCGCGTCTTACTACCCGTTCGGGTTATACACACTTACGCTAATGTGTAATGGTAGGGTAATTGTGAGATGAAATGGAGGACCTACAGTTAAAAGTGGAATCCGAACCACTGTGGAGGCTTGACATTCCACACATTCACAAGTTGTGATTAATACACGTCTTGTCAGAGATGAAGGAAGGGTTTAGTAATCAGATAAATCTGTGCCGGGACCGAAGATTGAACCCCGAACCCTCAGCACAGCCTTACCCCTAGACCACCAGGTCACCTATTAAAACTTGTTATTATGTTATTTACTCACACCTAGGGGTGGTTTTATTTGATTTTGAGTCTCACCTTCTAATTAAGGGTAGTTTACAGATGACTGATGTTTAAAAGTTTAGGTGACCTGGCGGTCTAGTGGTAAGGTGTCGGAATTCTGTGCTGGGGATCCGGGGTTCAATCCTCGGTCCAGGCACAGATTTATCTGATTGCCAAACCCTTCCTTCGCCTCTGACAAGATGTGTATTAATCACAGCTCGTGAATGTGTGGAATGCCAGGCCTCCATCGTGGTTCGGATTCCACGTTAAACTGTAGGTCCTCCATCTTCATCTCACAATCACCCTACCATTACACATTAGCGTACGTGCGTATAAACCGAATACACATTAGCGTAAGTGCGTACAACCCGAAAGGGTAGTAAGGTGCGAGGCTAGTAGTAATAATTTAAAAGTTTAAGAATTTTCAAAAATGGCTGGTAGGATTTTGTTTGAAATGGATATCTGGAGAGGGTTTTGATATGACAAATAACAATATGTAATTGATTTAGGGACAATATCTAACAAGAGTTAGTTTACTGATGATTATTATTTTAGGGATTGTAAATTAAAAAAAAAGTCTATAGCAATTTTGTTTGAAATTTATATCTTAAGAGTGTTTCAAATGATTATATAAATAATATCTATTTTTGAAGAAAATTCATTTAAGGGTAGTGAGATATAAATTGAATCCTTACGAAAATATCTAGTTTTCCTATTATTACAGACAGTATGGCCCATCGGAAATCAAAATTAGTTTTCATCCTTACGAAGACTTGTTAATTTCCCTCCATACTGTCGTGAGGATGTAAGCCTGTCCCTGCTCGTCACTCACCACAAGATGTGTTTCCTGTAGTGAAGGAGGTAATTACCTACACACGAACACAATGGTCTTGATGATGGGGTTGCTTCCATTCAGTGATTCAGAGCAGGGCATGGTGCAGGGTGGGAGCTAGTCTTCAATGGTGCTCCTACACTGTTCTAGATATCATTCAATACAGGGTGGGAGCTAGTCTTCAATGGTGCTCCTACACAGTTCTAGATATCATTCAATACAGGGTGGGAGCTAGTCTTCAATGGTGCTCCTGCATAGTTCTAGTTCTAGAGCTCATTCAATATAGGGTGGGAGCTTGTATTCAATGGTGCTCCTACACAGTTCTAGAGCTCATTCAATATAGGGTGGGAGCTAGTCTGCAATGGTGCTCCTACACAGTTCTAGATACCATTCAATATAGGGTGCGAGCTAGTCTTCAATGATGCTCCTACACAGTTCTAGAGCTCATTCAATACAGGGTGGGAGCTAGTCTTCAATGGTGCTCCTACACAGTTCTAGAGCTCATTCAATATAGGGTGGGAGCTAGTCTTCAATGGTGCTCCTACACAGTTCTAGATACCATTCAATATAGGGTGGGAGCTAGTCTTCAATGATGCTCCTACACAGTTCTAGATACCATTCAATATAGGGTGGGAGCTAGTCTTCAATGGTGCTTCTACACAGTTCTAGATATCATTCAATATAGGGTGCGAGCTAGTCTTCAATGATGCTCCTACACAGTTCTAGATACCATTCAATATAGGGTGGGAGCTATACCTCAGTTTTAGCTTCTGTGGTGCTGACTGACAGCTCACAGCTGACTTCTGACAGTCAACAGTTAGGTATATACCTAAATTTACTGTCAGAAGTGACAACTGCTAAATACATGTTTTTTTACAGATCATATGGTTCGGCGTAGGGATACATAATTTGGTCTGGTAGCTTTTCAAAGCCGTCAGAAGTCAGCTGTGAGCTGTCAGTCAGCACTACAGAAGCTAAAACTGAGGTATAGTCTTCAATGATGCTCCTACACAGTTCTAGGTACCATTCAAAATAGGGTGGGAGCTAGTCTTCAATGGTGCTTCTACACAGTTCTAGATATCATTCAATATAGGGTGCGAGCTAGTCTTCAATGATGCTCCTACACAGTTCTAGATACCATTCAATATAGGGTGCGAGCTAGTCTTCAATGATGCTCCTACACAGTTCTAGAGCTCATTCAATATAGGGTGGGAGCTTGTATTCAATGGTGCTCCTACACAGTTCTAGGTACCATTCAAAATAGGGTGGGAGCTAGTCTACAATGGTGCTCCTACACAGTTCTAGATATCATTCAATACAGGGTGGGAGATAGGCTTCAATGATGCTCCTAGACTCCTTTGAGATGTTTCGATGACGCGGTCATTGTGGGTGTCTATGTCAAATTGAAGGAGATATGACCTTATACTTGGGTGTTTCAAAGATTCTCACACATCTATGAGTTTATCACTGTTTATGTTTATCACCAAAGTTATTTATAGCTTATTCTCAAGGGTAAGGATTAGAAGGGTTTTGAACAGGCTTATGTACCTGAAACATCGTGAAAAGGGAATGGTGCTCAAACTCATTCGGTCTAGATTTGAATATCGACATCTCTGTCATTGGTAGTTCATTCCATCACGAGCTGGAACTTTCAAACATATAATTAGTTGTTTAAAATTGATGCATTGGTTATATTTGTGCCCCAATCTTTTTTCTCTAAGATATCCGCATCTTACACGAATGGGGTGGTGAAGAGGAATATAACATTTTGAGGAAATGTACTAGCACTTGCGTGGAGAGATGGGGGGAAACTAATCTTGTAAAAAATACCCTTTGGGAACGCCCAACCATGATTTGAACCCTGACTTCCCCGTTAAAGAAGAGTTCTACAAGATTAGGTCCACGCCTTAGCCCGCTGTCCCACTGGCGTGGGTCACATTACTTGTTGCATTTGGTTGAAATCAAGAAAATATATTAATACTGCGAAGAAAAGCTTTACCTAGGCTTAAGTGAAGATTTGCTCCCGACCTGCTCATATGCCCCAGGTACATGGGGAATATTCAACTATTACCGTGTGAAAGATTACCTTTCACAGCTACTGTTAGCGAAACAAGTAGCTATCACAAGAACTTGTGCGTAATTTGGTAGCATCATAGGTGATAGTTCTGCGTGCTCAGAATAAATACTAGTAGTAATACATTTTCGAATTGAACAGCGATTTCCTTGTTTTTTCAACAAATGAGAAACGAGATATCTTAGGTTTAAAAAATTTTTTTTAAGGACATTGGTTTTAATTAAATGTATTTCATAGAAATACTCATCCCTCGAATCTTAAGGGGGGATGGAAGGGGTTGCGAGATAAGGTAAGTTTTTTTTTTTGCAATTTTTATGGCAAAACACTTTTTTTTGGCCAAAATGAATATAATATTTCTCCGGTACAAACATAGGATTTAATTTTTTTTCATATGATGACCTCAAAATTTCTTTAATATCTGTCAAGGGGTGTTCTAGAATTTAATGACAACATTTTATCTTCATTTAAAAAGTTTGTTAGATAATGACAGCATTAATTCTCATGAGAAATATTCAGGAACGGTTGATATACCATAATATGAAGAAACTTAAACTCTATATTGGTAAAGAAGCAATATTATATTTATTTATGCAAAAAAAAAAATTGCTATAAAAACTGTAAAAACACCTACCTCTTCTCACCTATCCTTCCATCTCACCTTAAGGGTGATTGATTAAATAGCCAAGCTATCATATTTGTTAATTTAGGGTTATAACTGCATATATCATATTCCTTAAATTGAAAAATAACACCTGGACACAGGAATCTAGCTTGGGACCTTTGGACACCACTTATCAATATTTTAGTGCAACATTCTCTACTGAATTAAGTATGGAAATATCCCCCTTGTCTATAAAGACGTTTCGGTTATTGCCTTGTCTCTCATCATAACAAACCTAACCGGTATCCAAGATGAAGATTGTTGTAGGTTGCAGACGCAAGTCTCTTATGTTCTTTGTTTGAAATCATTACATGCAATTGTAGCACATGCAGTGGACCCTTAAGAGAATACTTCTTACAAGTCATTAGTTTGCACTTGTTGAAGGATAACATTTATTGACGAATTTGTATTTTTTTTTTCACACACAGAGAGAATATTGGAGTTTTGAAAATTGTCGACCTCAAGATTTTAACAGCCCGTGAAATTGTATGTACCTCTAACTCTAAAAAGTGAGTCTTAATATCGTGTATGACTCTATTTATGTCTGACTATCAATTATATACTATTTGTATGGTCCAATTTTTATTAGAAGGAACTTATCTGAGAGCGAGAAAAAACTACCAGAACTACTACTTCGTCTTAAAGTCAAGTAAGTGTTCTGCACCGGTAAATTCAATATATTTTATCACTAGCTATAAATTAACATTAATAAAATAATAAAATGTTATCATTGTTAACATAAAATATTTGTTTGTATTTCCTAAAAGGCTCTTCCTATGAAAACTGAGCTTTACCTGGCGAAATTGTTTGATGGATTTGGTTCAAACTTAAAATATAGACATAACATTTTAAAAGCAAAGTCGTGATTTAAATTCAAGCTCTAAAAAATTAATGGTAACTTATAAATTACTAATTTTAGAAAATTCAATTTTTTTCAAAAATGGTTCTAATGATTTGGCTCAAGATATAATATATCTGGGGAGTGTATTCCATTGTAAACAACACTGTTTACCTGATTTTATAAATAAAAATCCTTTACAGTTATATGAGTTAGCTGATAAATGAATTTGATGGTTTTTAATGGTTTAAACCAATGGTCAGCAACTGGTCGATCACGATTGATCAGCCGATATTGTGGTAATTCTCAGCCGATCACATAAGAAAACTACATCGTAGTTAAAAGTTGGTAATTGAGTCTTCTTAACATATATTATATCAAGTACTTTCAAATATTATTAGACTGTGAGTAAAATAACCTTAGCTGGGCATAATCGGTAATTTTATAACAAATTAAATAGTTTGAACTAAAATATACATTTTATTTAATTTATTTAGTTTCCCTAGAAAGGTAAAACACAAGTATTTGAGTGATGGTTTAATAAAAGAAAATACTTGAAATATATAAAAAAAAAAAACTAAAATCGAGCGCAGAAACGATGGGTGATCGCGGGATTTTTGATAAATAGCCCAAAAAGGTTGCCGAGCCCTGGATTAAACAAATTGGCTCAAAATTTATATCTTAATAATTAATGTTAAATATGAGTAGAACAATAATATTTGTTTATATGAGGATAGTTTAATTGAGGGTGATTTACTGACAAATGATACTTGTAGGCCTATATTTAGCTATTAACTATCATATACTATTATTGTATAGAAGGAACAGTTGTGTTCTACAATTTGGGTTAATTTGTAAGCTGTATCGTCGTAGACGACTACAAGCACCAACCCACCTTGTCCAACATCCATAGCAAGCTCTTCGTCCTACTCCTACACAGCGTCAATCCACCTCGTCCAACATCCATAGCAAGCTCTCCGTCCAACTCCTCCACAACGTCAATCCACCTCGTCCAACATCCATAGCAAGCTCTCCGTCCAACTCCTCCACAACGTCAATCCACCTCGTCCAACATCCATAGTAAGCTCTCCATTCTACTCCTCCACAGCATCAATCCACCTCGTCCAACATCCATAGCAATCTCTTCGTCCTACTCCTACACAGCGTCAATCCACCTCGTCCAACATCCATAGCAAGCTCTCCGTCCAACTCCTCCACAACGTCAATCCACCTCGTCCAACATCCATAGTAAGCTCTCCATTCTACTCCTCCACAACGTCAATCCACCTCGTCCAACATCCATAGTAAGCTCTCCATTCTACTCCTCCACAGCATCAATCCACCTCGTCCAACATCCATAGCAAGCTCTCCATTCTACTCCTCCACAGCATCAATCCACCTCATCCAACATCCATAGCAAGCTCTCCATTCTACTCCTCCACAGCATCAATCCACCTCATCCAACATCCATAGTAAGCTCTCCATTCTACTCCTCCACAACGTCAATCCACCTCGTCCAACATCCATAGTAAGCTCTCCATTCTACTCCTCCACAGCATCAATCCACCTCGTCTAACATCCATAGCAATCTCTTCGTCCTACTCCTACACAGCGTCAATCCACCTCGTCCAACATCCATAGCAAGCTCTCCGTCCAACTCCTCCACAACGTCAATCCACCTCGTCCAACATCCATAGTAAGCTCTCCATTCTACTCCTCCACAGCATCAATCCACCTCGTCCAACATCCATAGCAATCTCTTCGTCCTACTCCTACACAGCGTCAATCCACCTCGTCCAACATCCATAGCAAGCTCTCCGTCCAACTCCTCCACAACGTCAATCCACCTCGTCCAACATCCATAGTAAGCTCTCCATTCTACTCCTCCACAACGTCAATCCACCTCGTCCAACATCCATAGTAAGCTCTCCCTTCTACTCCTCCACAGCATCAATCCACCTCGTCCAACATCCATAGCAAGCTCTCCATTCTACTCCTCCACAGCATCAATCCACCTCATCCAACATCCATAGCAAGCTCTCCATTCTACTCCTCCACAGCATCAATCCACCTCATCCAACATCCATAGTAAGCTCTCCATTCTACTCCTCCACAACGTCAATCCACCTCGTCCAACATCCATAGTAAGCTCTCCATTCTACTCCTCCACAGCATCAATCCACCTCGTCTAACATCCATAGCAATCTCTTCGTCCTACTCCTACACAGCGTCAATCCACCTCGTCCAACATCCATAGCAAGCTCTCCGTCCAACTCCTCCACAACGTCAATCCACCTCGTCCAACATCCATAGTAAGCTCTCCATTCTACTCCTCCACAACGTCAATCCACCTCGTCCAACATCCATAGTAAGCTCTCCATTCTACTCCTCCACAGCATCAATCCACCTCGTCCAACATCCATAGCAAGCTCTCCATTCTACTCCTCCACAGCATCAATCCACCTCATCCAACATCCATAGCAAGCTCTCCATTCTACTCCTCCACAGCATCAATCCACCTCATCCAACATCCATAGTAAGCTCTCCATTCTACTCCTCCACAACGTCAATCCACCTTGTCCAACATCCATAGTAAGCTCTCCATTCTACTCCTCCACAGCATCAATCCACCTCGTCTAACATCCATAGTAAGCTCTCCATTCTACTCCTCCACAGCATCAATCCACCTCGTCTAACATCCATAGCAAGCTCTCCATTCTACTCCTCCACAACGTCAATCCACCTCGTCCAACATCCATACCAAGCTCTCAAGCTCTCCATCCTATTCCTCCATAGCGTCAGTCGAATGGACAGGCGGAAGACGAGGACAGGAAGGAAGAGTCCAACATATTCTCACATTGTTCTGGAACAGGAAGAAAAGAAACAAACTCCGCATTAAGAGTGCACGTGTCTTTTCCTCTTGGTTAGCCGAGCGTCGCCTCTTCAATTATCAGCCTCATATGCTGGCCGGCGCGGTGTTGAGCCTCACGCCGGTACAGTCGCTACACCGTGGAAACCGTACACGTGGGGAGAGTTTCAATATAGTGTCACGTTAGTTCAGTCGCAGCAATACTTGGGGTGAAAGGCTGAACATGCACAGTACACTCGGGTACACTTGGGGTGATTTATAAATCGTCACTTGTTAGAGGTCATCCATAAACCACGTAATTCATTTTTATTACTTTCTTAATGCCGGGATCAGGATCAACTTAAACTTAACTTAACGTAACTTAACGTAGCTTAACGTAACTTAACGTAAAGAACATCCTTGTGTGTTTAAATGGAAGCAATCACGATGCACTTAACTTAACGTTGACTTGCAGTTAACTTAACGTAAGAGATGTCCTGGGAGATCTTTTACTTTACTTTACGTTACTTGAAGGGTATCACGTGATCTAGCCAGCCAATCATTATGCGAGTGACGTCATCAGGGATATTTAGTAACTCATTTGTTGGTATTATGACTAATGTTTACTCTTTAGCGTAAGTTCTAGTGATCAGACTTTGAAACAAAATAATTAAACTAAAATTGGAAAGCTAAATTTATCAAAAAAAAATTATAATAGATATTTATTATATCGATTGAAAACTATAAACATTCACAGATCATCACTGTAAAACTAGTACAAATCACAGATCATACTCGATAATGAAGATGTTTGGCTCGAGTTGTTACGTTAAGTTACGTGAATCGTGATCACACATACGTTAAGTTAACTTTAAGTTAACGTTACGTTAAGTTACGTTAAGTTAACGCTAAGTTGATCGTGATCCCGGCATAGCCCCCTCCCGCTCATGTACCACCAAGTAAACATTTAGCCTCCCCCTCCAACCTGTGTTACGTAACATATCACACATAGAGGGTTCTCTTTCCATAAGAAAGCTTGTGCGACACTAAACGAGCGACTCAGATTTAATACAATTCAGAATCGTAAGTTATCGATAAGCTATGTTTAAAAACGGTGATAACATAAACGATATAACGTAAGTTCAGCTGGTAGAACAGTGCCGAATTAAACCAAATATTCGGAACCCAAAATACTTGTATTTTACATTATTTTAAATAATTTTTCAAATGTTTGAATTTCTGTTTCTAAAAAGCTTTTTGAATATATGGTAAAATATTAACAAAATTAATCAAGTGTTTGACTGTTGAAGTATGAAATAGTTTAGAATTGTGGTACCTCGAACAAGGGATTAGGAAAGAAGCCATTTTAATAGTTCATGTTTCATTTATTTGAGGTATTTAACATGCAATTTCTGAACCGACTGATTATATCAGTACACGACTTATTAACTAACAAATCTAGGACAGACACAACATCCAGCTCCCAGCCGTTAATTTATCACATTTAACCAATGATAACTCTTTCAGCCATGCTAGGAATCGATCCCGGAACTCTGAGCTCAGTAAACATACATGCTACCAACTGAGCTAAGGTGTCGGACCATTTTAATAGAACAATATGGTATTAGTGATGTAGACGAGTTTTGGGGAAATGTAGTGGCATTTTCACCCATATGGGTGGACATGTGAAGTAAGACCTAAGTCACGTCTAGTTTGGTATGCCGGTGATGGAGAGGTTGGGGGTTCGAATCAAGTCTGGGTGTACTGAAGTGTTTTTTTTTCACTCCCACTACACGGTGTATACATTTTCTCTAAAATTCTAACCTACTCATCCCTGTCTAATTATTGTAACTACACATATCACCCGAATGGGTAGTAAGACGTGGAGCACAAAATAAACAACCAACACAACATCAATCGTCTGATTCGCTTCAATGGCCGCATGGTTTGAGGCGCTACTCTTGCAGTATACTGGCCTATCAGTGACGGGGAAATCGAGGTTCGGATGTCGGTTGGGTGTACTGAGGTTTACTTTTCAAAATAGCTTTCCAATATCTCCACGCAAATGTTGGTACAATTCCTTTAACTATATCCTTTCTTATCCCTAAAACCACTAGCGTAATTAGTATACAAGCGTATAACCCGAGGGGGTAGTAAAACGTGGTGTTAAAAAAAAAGCATTTTTCTGGCAAGAGGACGGAACACCACACTAAAGGAAATACACTTTCTGTGCATTAAGTGATGAAATTCTGGTTTTATGAATGGACGCAATGGCGGTTCCAGGGGCGGTTGTCGAGGGAGCGATTGGTTTTCATAAGGTTTATTTTAGTACAAATTCGATAGTTTTAATTATTAATGATTTTACTTAATAATAATCTTTTAGTAACAATATTATTTCAAGTTTATAATTTTTTTAAATAAAATAATTAATAAAAGAGGACTTTAAAGAAAAAAATACAATTTCGATTAACAAATCTGTAATTTGAACACAAAAACATAAAACTACTGTCACAATAAAAGTAATAAATCAGTAGATCTACACTTTATTTATCCTGAAAGGTAACAAACTTACATTGATGGGTTCCACTATGGTGGAGCTTATAAAATAGGGCATACTGTAACTAATCAAGGTAATAATGCTACATTTCAAGGAAAGTTAAGTGTACAATAGGCTTACAATATGTCAGTATTAATAGAAAAAAGTATATATATGAATACTAATATTTTATTATCATACTAAACTTAGTAATCTAATTAGTGGAAAGTTTTTGTTTCAAACCAATTGCATTGTTGCACATCAGAGCTAAGTTGAGATGTTAGGTGGTGTAGGAGATAGGCGAAGAGAGATATGTTAGGTCATGTAGGAGATAGGGCGAGAGATATGTTAGGTCATGTAGGAGATAGGGTGAGAGATAGTTAGGTCATATAGGAGATAGGGCGAGAGATATGTTAGGTCATTGTAGGAGATAGGGTGAGAAGGTGTTAGGTCATGTAGGAGATAGGGTGAGAGATATGTTAGGTCATATAGGAGATAGGGTGAGAGAGGTGTAAGATCATGTAGGAGATAGGGTGAGAGAGGTGTTAGGTCATGTAGGAGATAGGGTGAGAGAGATGTTAGGTGGTGTAGGAGATAGGGCGAGAGATATGTTAGGTCATGTAGGAGATAAGGTGAGAGAGATGTTAGGTGGTGTAGGAGATAGGTCGAGAGATATGTTAGTCAGTAATTCCTTACAATATTAGGGTATATGTTAAGATGTTTTTTTATTATTTTCCATGCAGGAAGGTAGGACAATCACTGACCTCCTTCCCTGAATCCGCTACTGAGTAAACGTTAAACATGCTACACAGAAACTAACTCCACTTGCGAAACAACCTCCTAAACGCAACATCTGGAAATACAACGCACGTATCTCTATGACGGGACGTGTGACCTTATCTAGGGGACATGTCTGTATACAAACTGGTAGTTAATCAAAACAATTGCTATTAATTTAAAGGAAGCTCTAGCAGTCTACCATCCCACAATATCTCACTAGTCCATTGAGCTAGCTGCATGTTTACATAAACGGGGTAGAGATGAGGAATACATAATTTTAGCCACTATTACGTGGAAGGAGGGTGAGAGGAATTTTAGGAAAATACACTGTATAGTACACCTGGCCGGATTTATCACCTTGATTTACCCCTCACTGGCAAACCAGACAAGACGAGACTGACGCGTTTGTCTACGTGCTCTCAGATGAGGGTGCTATCAAAATTTGGTAGTTAATATCATTTACAAACAATTCTACGGCTGACTTTAAAAAAAATCAAAATAATTTGGCCTGCAACGGACGGCCACCTCAAGGTATTTTCTATGTTCAGACAACCAGAGTGTACTATACAGTGTCACATAGAGACGCTATTGTCACCTCAAGTTGTGTTATATTTGGACAACCAGAGTGTACTATACAGTGTCACATAGATACGCTATTGTCACCTCAAGTGTGTTCTATGTTCGGACAACCAGAGTGTAAAATACAGTGTCACATAGAGACGCTATTGTCACCTCAAGTTGTGTTCTATATTCGGACAACCACAATGTACAATACAGTGTCACATAGATACGCTATTGTCACCTCAAGTTGTGTTCTATATGCGGACAACCAGAGTGTAAAATACAGTGTCACATAGAGACGCTATGTCACCTTAAGTTGTGTTCTATATTCGAACAACCACAATGTACAATACAGTGTCACATAGATACGCTATTGTCACCTCAAGTTGTGTTCTATATGCGGACAACCAGCGTGTACTAACAGTGTTACATATATACGATATTGTCACCTCAGGTGTGCTCTATGTTCGGACAACCAGAGTTACTATACTGTGTCACATAGATACGCTATTATCACCTCAAGTTGTGTTCTATATTCGACAACCAGAGTGTACTATACAGTGTCACGCTTGTGTGGCTGGCCCAGAAGACGCTGCTGGTACCTCAAGGCCAAGACGCGGCGTCCTCCGCAAGGTGTTCGCTTGGGGATCCACTGACGCATAACGTCATTGCCGCCACATTTCGGGGGCTGTCCAGGTGGCTTCCTGTAGGGTGGACGCAGGTTTTTGGCGCCAAACGCACCGTTCCCTTTGGATGGTTTCATGGTAATTCACTCGTGTAATGGTGCAATGTCCCTCATCACACATTATATGGCTCAGGAAGTCTTCGCGTGCTGAAGTTATTGTACTTTCAGAGGATGTTATTGGATGAACGTACAGTTCCATAATTTCTTCATACAATTTTCTTACAAAATGGTTTGATTATGATTAATTTTTCACATTTAAATTATTAGACTACAGATGTTTAGTTAGAATAAGTTCCGCCTAGATATATTAAAAAAATATAATCGAATAGAAAACTCATATAATAAAAATACAACATTAACTTAAATAGCAAAAGTTTAGACATTAGTTTTATTTTTCAAATAGTAAATTTAGTTTATAAAATAAGATAGGCCAGTTGTATTCTTATTCAACTTTGGCGATCTAATCAATCACCCACCTCGATAGTCAAAACTTTTTTCTCGCAAGAGGCAGTGTACCCGCATTTATGAGAAGAGAGAGAGAAGACAATGTAGGAAATATCATCCTCAGTCCATCCAATCGGGATTAAAACCCCGATTTCCCTGTCTTCAGCTTTGGACGCTATTAACAAACTACTGTAGTGTATCATGATTTTGTTAGGAAGAACAATAGAAGCTAGTTGCTAACGTTATTAAAACAATTTTAATATACTCATACGTCAAGTCATGTTATCTGCCGGTGTCACTGTTGTTAGATATTATCAATACCTATAAAATAACACAAATAATAAAGTAAAATATTATCAATGTTGGCCACAAAAAAAAAGTTTTAATTTCCTTTAATGTTCTTTCAACCAAAATTAGGGTACATATGTTGGTGCTGTGTGTCACCTTAACACACTTGGCCTCATCACACACACAGATATATATTCTGTATATACTCTCCTGGGGCGATTTCTCTGTGAGCAGTATCGATAGATCGGGCAGAGAACTGCACGACGAATTGGTCGATAGGCCACTGACCCAGCACACACACACACACAGACACACTGCACGACTTGTGCTCTCTGCCCACTAATGTGAAGGAGGAAGTAGAACACACAATGAATGCACTGACCGATGATGTGATGTGATAGTGTGGAAAAGAAGATAAACCTACCAGCCTTTGGAGGTTGTAGTGATACTAGAGGGTGGTCTTTGTTAAAGTGATACAATAGTTGAGCATGAATTAATAATAAACGCCAGAAACCAAGTGGGTTTATAAAGTTACAGGGTGGAGCTCTCCAGCAGTAGGAGAACAAACTGGGAGGAGGAAAATACAAATATAATTACAATTTGTGTTGTTAGCCTCCAGGCCCCATATTAAATGACACACTTCACAGATTCACACAATAATATCCATCCTGGGCTCCTATACCAGCTATCTTTTGTTTCCCGGGCATTCAGCTCTCAGTGATCAACCGAAATAGGTGGGCATAAGGTCATAGAAAATAGTTTTGTAATCTTTCTAGTGATGACCAATAAACAGGCACTATTAATTTGTACACATATTTTAACCTAAGCGTAACACCTGATTGGCAATATCTCAACTACCTAGGTGGCCCCCTTAAGATTTCCTATACATCATGGAGTATTTTTTTAAATTTCCCTCGCGTATTTTTACCGGCCCAGACTATAGGCCTACGCGGTTAATACGTTAATGGGGTAATGATAAGGAAGGTAGAATTTAGAATAGAACTATCCACATTAAAGGGGCAGGATGGAGAGAGGCAATTAGGGGGAAAAAAAAGAACCTCAGTGCACCCAGCTGGGACTCAAACCCCGACCTCACTATAAAAGGCGAGCCAGACTAGATGAGCATGTGTTTAGTCTACGTGTGCATTGATACAGATATGAAGTTGGTGGGATAATAATATAAATCAAGAGATATTTGTTATACAATCTAGAAAAAGATAATCTTAAAATGTTATCAGCCATAAGATTTTTTGTCAACTGTTCATTTGCTGAAGAGCTGTTTATACATGCAATGGTGGTCCATTGTTTGAAAGTGTCAGTCTCACAGTTTACTGGAGTTCCGGTGACTTAAAGATTAAGGTTCGAATCTAGGCCAGATGCACTGGGATGGTTTTACTAATGTGATTTATTACAGTGATTTCGCATTTCCTCTCCATTATAATGTGGGTGCACTTTATCTAGATTAGATTACTCAGCAGTACACCTTATTACCTACCTTCCCCCCGTACGTCTTACTACTGGTCCGGGCTATACGCATATTGATTACGCTAGCGTGTGGGTCTGAGGACGGTAACATTTAAAGGAAATGTGCCCAAATTTGCTTGGAAGTGAGAGGGAGAAACCATTTAGATAAAATCACCTTAGAATCGATATCCCTGTCACCGGAAAACCAGCTTTACTTTTAGACCCCACCCCTCGATTCAAGTAATGCATAGTGTATTAAACGTAGTATTTAAAAAATAAAAAAAAATTTAATTACATACATAGAGACTTTTATAATTTGGTGACACTTCTGGCACAAAACACTTGTGAGTAGTCATTTTCCAATATATATTATATATAAGTATTGAAAATGGCACGTTAGCGCAGTAACGACCTGTTATGCACCTGCTTCTGAGACCCTTTAATCCCGGTTATAAGTAACTTTGACTCTAGAGCAACAGCTGGTCCGTTACAGAACAATGAGATGGAGCTAAACTGTGCTGAATGATCAGACGGACATTACTGGGCGGTAAGGTCATTATTATTGGTTCTGCTATTGACTGATATTACGAGGATTGCTTCTTTGCACACTGACAAGGTCTGACCACTTTAAGGTGGGATGGCAAGGATTGAAAGCTAAGAGCAGTATTCCTGGAGTTTTATAGAAAAAGTTTTGTTTTTCGGTAAAATAAAATACATATTTCTTCAGTATGAATAAAATAGAGTTTAATTTTATTCACATGGACATCTCAACAGCTCTTGAATATCTTTTAAGGGTGTCCTAAAAAATTGATAACTTTTCCTCTTCACTTAAAAGAGTTTCTCATAAAATGTTAGTTTTTCTCATGAAATATTTTAAAGAAATTTTGAGATCACAATATTTAGTAAATCAAACTATTTGTTTCTACTGCAGAAATATTTATTTTTTATTTCGCCTACAATAATTGTTTGCCACGCTGATCTTTTCTCACACCCCATTTAATCCCACCTGAAACGAATCCACCGCCGGTTCACAAACCCAGCATTGAGCTCTTCTCTACCGGTTCAAGATGTCGGGTCACTCGCACTCTGGACACAGACTGGGTATTACACACTCGAAAGGCTGTGAGAGTTTCAATAATATTTTAATGGTATAAAATGCAATTATTTTTATTAAATTTTGTTATTTGTTTCTCTGAAAATAGACTATCGAAAACTGTATTTATTCTATGAAAGTTGCCCAACGTTTAATGATATATTTTAATTAGTGCAATTAACACAACTTAATATAAGGTAGTTGTTTTTTGCAAAATGTTTTGTTTTATTAGTTCTCCTCACTGGTAAACACAGTATTTTAAACATCCTTTTTTGGTTCCTTTAGTTACATAAATATAAAGTAACTAAAACACTTATTCCTATTTGTAAATTAATTTAAAAAACTGTTTACTTAGGAAGGAAATTGGTAGTTTTTTACTAAAACTTTTCTTTAAGCATAGTTAAATATTTTATATTAATATGGATAAAATTTTATTTGCAACTTAGGCATAAAGATGTAGATATAACCATAATGAGAGCACAAAATTAATATGTAAGTGAAAATACATATTTAATGAGAGCCTTGGGATTATTTAAAAGAATACCGTTCTTTTTATTAGAATCGAATTAGTTTAACCTGGATCATGGAAAAGAGACTGCCATTGCTAGATTATTATGCTTAACCTTGGTTGAAAACCATTTATACATTTATCTAATGGAAATAGATGATGATGGTAAGTTTAAAGGAAATACGCCAGCATTAACACGGTAAAAGAACCTGGCTGGGTTATGAATCCAGACCATACCATCAACAATGGTCAAATGTAATGCAAGTCTAACTAGCACCTTAGACCTCGCCCTCACCGGTGCCGGTAAGCTGTCATTAATACAATAATTTCGTACCAAATTGGTAATTTTAAAACTAACTAAATATTCAAGTTTTTAAATCTCCAGAGAGTAATATTAAAGGCAATGTTTAAATATTTTTTTATCTTCAACTAAAACAATGTTTTTCGTTTTTTTCCTGTTCTTATTTAAATATCATTAACATAAAATCTTGTTTTTAACTATACTACTATTTCTCTAATAGTAATTTCTTACACTTACGCAGAATTGAATACTATTGGTGAGTAACAACACACGAGGTAAGCAAAGTAGATAATAGGGATTACCTATTCACAGAAATGATTGGTAAACAACTAATGGATATTATGGTCTATACTCTATAAGATAATTATTTTCTTGACAGGCAATGATTGATTTATGGGATTTCGTTTGCTATTTTAACATGGCTTACAGTTTTTGTTCAAGGTTTCTTTACTTTTTTCCTTGTGTCTTTTGCACAGTCAATGAAACGTTCAGATGGGTATTTAGGATACTTAGTACTCTGTGATGTTACAAGGTCACATGATACATTTTTAAAATAGCCGAACCAACACACTACTCCCATCTATTCATGAAAAAAGAAACAATTACTCGATTTATTATAAGTATTATTGGTCGTCCCAAATTTTAACAAAGCCGTGACAGGCAAAGAGAGCCTTGTAAATGTCCATGAAATTCCATCAAACTATGTATTAATTTGTCCATCAAAATTACTATTTTATATATATATATATATATATAAATAAATAAAATTAAGAGATTTTTTTTCTCTGTCATGAGAATTGCGTGATAGATAACCACAGCATGAAGAGGTTTGGATTTTATTTTTAAGTAGCCCTTTCACACAAACATGTGAACCTAGAACCCGGAATTTTAAAATATAAAGTTACCTTCCACGTACAATCACTAACTAGAAACATTTATTCCAGGCAAAGTTGGGTAGGGACTTTTTTCAACTAGTATAAAGTAAATAAATTAATGATTAATACAATTCAGTGGTATTTAACTTACCCCCTGATATCCTTCGTTTATCCTTGAGGATACACCTACCACAGTTTGAGAAACATTTATTTAAAGTAAATAATCAACTTAGTGTTTAAAAAAATAATAATATCAAAATAACAACACATATTGATACCTCCTTGGGTGGCATAGTTCATGTAGTCAACCATTTTGATTAACCGTCAACATTTGCAGGAAAAGGAGTTAAATAGTGCTAGAGTTTTCAATAAGCTACCTAAATGATCAATTCCATGAGAACAGGAGGAAGAAGATGAATAGTGCCAGTGCTAGCACTAAACGGGCATAACCAACGCTGACTCTAAGGTATCTTAAGGTGATATTAAAAATAGGTTTAATACTACTGCCCGTATTAGCTGACTCTGACGTAAGATATCTTATCTAACGAGAAACAATATGATGATTAATTCATCAGAGGCTAACACATATAACTTAAAGGAACAAGACGAGATTGGTAAAATTTAAGATACTGTATCGATATAATGTTAAATAAATGTTTGGCACAAATCGAGCCCCGTTGCAACATACCGGGGCAGTTTCCTCTAACACTTACACCCCCCCAACTCCCGCCGAGCGTATGCTAATGTTTATAATATTTGGTTGACACTTTAAACCTCATTATCATTTCCAGGGTTCAGTAATCAGGCTATTGATCTTGAGGGAAGGTATGAAACCAAAGTGCAGTGATAGTGGAACTTTTTTTTTGTATAGGGGACATTTTGAGAACAAGAGGGGTTTTATAGTCAATTTCCTGGACAAATTCTGAAAGTTTGATACCTTTAGAATACATTTTAAAAGTCCTTCCCATGGGATTTAAAATAAATATATTACTTTAAAATTAATTTAGGGGTTCTCTCATTAAACATTTAAAAAGTTGGATGACTATAGAACATATTTGGCAATTGAAGAATTCACTGCGACCTTCTCCCACAGCCAAATACCATTTCTTGCAATTATGTGTATGCCACGAGATTTACTGCCTGTCCGGACTGTTCGCAATAAACATTATTTCACACTAATGAACTGGAGGGTGTAAAACACCCGTGAGAAAATATTTTAAATATATGTTTTCAATTCAAGATAAATTAATGTATAAAACACAGAATAATTCTTGGCTTCAGAAAATTTTAGCCTAAATCAGTCAACAATCAATTTGCTGTTTGTCAAAATAACAAAGGAAACAGTCATATTACCTCTCCACACACTTCCCCACCTATTATAGATTTCAACTAAATATTATGGATTTTAACAAAGCTTTTTATATTTCTTGTTCTAACACAATCTTTATCTTAAAGGGATTGAAGACTATAGAGGTAGTCAAACTTATTCCATATTATGGGACTGATTATTTCAAGAGTTAAAGGCCCCCCGACCCCTCCCTCCGAATCCCTACCCAGTTACACTGCAACTACTGAAGTGTACTTATTATACCAGTTCCTTTACAACTTTCTGTCAGTCTCCAGGTTTCTTTTCCATACCACCTTCAAGTCTCCAAGATATTTTCCATCCTACCCTTCAAATATCCAGGTTTCCTTTCCAACCTATCCTTCAAGTCTCCAGGTTTACTTTCCATCCCACCCTTCAAATCTCAGGCTATTTTACATTAACCCTTCAATTACTCCAGGCTTCCTTTCCATCCACCCTGCAAGTTCTCCTGGCTACCTTTCCATACCACTCTTTAAGTCTCCAGTCAGTTATAGAATCTAGTACATAAAGGGGAGGTAGCTCTCATTGAATTTAAAATACGCGTGTAAGTTGCTTTAAATTATAAAAACTTCAAAACACATGCGCTGGGCTTATATTTGACCTCCAATCGCGTGAACATATTTCCTCGTACTATAAGAGACTCACTTGTACAAGGACGTAGGAAAGGTGGGGTCCGGGGGATCCGGACCCCCTGAAATTAACTTGACCCCCTGAAATTGTCCACAAATACATATAAAAATATAATGTTTAAGTTTTTTACTCTTACTACGGTTTTAATTGTATATGTCATCAACCAAATATTAGATAATTAATATTTTAATATTCTCCTTCAAGAAACGACCTGTAAAATGAGGGGGCTGAATTGTATCCGCTCTGAATGGTCCCATTAAGTTTTCAAATAAAGTGTTTTATAAAAATCCTGAATTGTGTCCACTTTGAATGGTCTCATTCAATTCTCAATTTCACTAATCGCCCACAAGAAATTAAATTTTATTTATTCCTCTTCATAACTTTAACCAATACTACAATTATTTTACTGTTTCGGCTTCTAATTAATGGAATACCCAAACCATCGATAAAACTCAATTAGAATGTAATGGTTTTATATTAAAACTTGCAAACAACCGCGCGTGGGTGACTTTTATAATATTTTCTTATATCTGTGCAAGCACGTGTCTGTTATTTTTTATTTCTTAAGCAGCGCTTCTTACCAACTGTTCGTTTGTACACGTATGTACTAATTTATTAATATGCTAAAGATGAGTAACGTTGCACTCAGAAGAATTGTACCATCATTTGGCAGTGTGATGAGTGGAAAACTATTCAGGAAAAGTCACTATTAATACACCCGACTGGGATTTGAACCCCGATATCCCCATCCTTGGCAAACTAATCTACTGCGAGCATGACATCCTAGACCATGCGGCCGCCGAAGCGGGTATGTATCTGTTCACTTTAGGCTTAACTCAAAAATAGTTTCATCACACGCTTTAACATTATTTTTACTGTGATTAATTGTTAGATCATATATATTCTCGTTATTGTAATTTCATATTTAGGGAGCGGATTCTTAGGTGCCAAAAATGTTTAAAATAGGCAGTAAAATAGGTATAAAAATTGGGGATTTAGAGACCCAATAGGCACTTAAGGAAATGGCAGGTACACAATAAGCAATGTAAAATTGATTTACTACATACTATTACCTTCAGCCTACAGGCAATTTTTTTTTAGCGTTGCATCATAATTATACCCGTTCATGTTGTATGCATATAACTAATTACGTCATGTTTATGGGATGAGTAAGGTTGAATTTAGAGAAGGTATACTGAAATCTGGAGGAATGAGAGGGGAAAACTGTAAGGAAAAACCACCCTCAGTACACTCGAACAGGATTCGAAACCCGAACTCCCCGTCATCGGTACTCCAGTCTATTGCAGAGTGACGCCTTAGACCATCGATTTTCAAACTGTGCTCTGGAGTACTTGAGCCTGCCATAGTTTTTGGGGTGTTAAAAAAAATCCTATATTTGTTTTTCACACTATGAAATAACATCGGTAATTAGGATCGACCATTTATTCAAATATAATAAAGTACATCTGCTAGTGTCAACGAACTTGTCTTTAAAAAGAAACAACAATTTATAGAAATGTCAACAAATTATACTTTAAAAAATTTCAGCTGAATAAATTACAAAATGTTGGATTGAAATATCCATGAATACCCTGATAGTCAAACCCAAACATTTTGTATCCGCTACGCAACAACATATTTTTGACTCGCTTTTTGAGCGAACATTTTTCATTATATATTGCTACATACACTATGTGTTTAGAAACAGGCTAAATATTAAAGATATCTACACTTACAGGGACAACCATAGCTTCGAATATTGAAGCACTTTGGATCACCGGAGCCACTAATACATATAATTATGCTGATTTATATCTGCATTTTTAAATTGGAACTTTTTGAACAAGTAAGTAGATGAGAAATATATTTTTTCTTTGAATGTTATTCAAGTATTAATTTATAAAGACATGTAGAATTTAACTGTCATTGTTGAATGTGAATAATATAATTAAAATGTATTTTTTTTCTGGCTCCTCCGGTCTAAAAAGTTTTGGAAACCCCTCTATAAGTTCATTTACCTCTGACTGGTCTAGATGCAATAATTCACATTGCTGTTAGTCACTAGATACTTATATAGGTTTTCACTAGTGATCTTGGTTTTACTTTCGGATATAATGTTTTTATACTTTCAAAAGCTTCGTTCTAATTCACGCGATATCAAGAGACCAAAGTTAAAATTTTCCATTTTCAAAGAAGTTAAACTTTTCTTATATAAAGGCTTTCAAAAAGGTAAAAACAAATATAATTGCAATAATAGCACTACAAAATTAATATATTATATTCGTAATTACATAAAATTCATTCTGTTTATCTCCCAAATGTCTATGTTTTGCTATCAAGGCAAATAAAAGGCAAATCAGCAAAATCAAGCCTTAACTTGCCCATCCAATCCGTCTGCTAAACAACAAACAATGGCTTTAGTAGCAATGTTTAGTTTAATTTTCCAAACAAGTGATCTTAAAATATTTACCTAGTGTAGAGAAATACTAAATTTTTGTTTGGTTTTACCCTTTTTGGAGGAGAATGGAGATCATCAACCACCTCCCCTTATTATTACATCCATCTGCGCTAGAGTTGTGATCATTTCAACTGACGCACATCGTCAAGAATGCACTGAGTGGGAATAGATCTCACCTAGAGGAGCTACTTTATGTTAGGGGCACAATAGTGTTTACACTCTCATTCACTGGGAAGTCATGGTTACATAATTTACAATTGCTTTTTTAAGATAATGTAAATTAAATAAAAGTTAAGACACGTCTTTTAGAGAAGTCATAAGTATAATTAATAGTGTAACGGTACTTATTGTATTTGTTTTACAACGTTCTCGTTTTAATTAGTCTATGACCCCCGCTTCGGTGGTCAAATGGTTTAAGTCAAGACTCGTATTATAATGGATTGTCAATAATAGGAAGATCGGAGCTAGAATCCCAGTTGGGTATACTGAGGTTTTCACTTTCCCTCAACGCAAATGCTGGTACACATCAACTAAATCTAGCCTCACTCATCCTATTATATTACCATATAACCTGAACAGGTAGTAAGATTAAAGCGTATGATATACCTTGTGAGAGTCAGTTGTGCTAAACACTATCCTGACCCTGCTTTTCGTTGAGGTGTCTGCCCGGTATCTGAACCAAGGTCTTTAGGTCTCAAGGGGTTGATGGGAATGCACTGTATAAACAAGCCCCCCCCAACACATTACACCCAAGTGCAAGTGCAGGTGTGGGAATAGTTACCGCTCTTCGATCAGTCGATAAATGCTGGCTTGGCCTATTACTGTCCGGGGCATGCGCATTACTGTCTGCTCGCCATTACCATCCTGCGACCTTTACTCTGGTCACTTTGGTGGAACAAGGGCCTATGTCAGGACAGCATGAAGGTTATTTGTATTCTTTAAATTGAGGGTAGTTATGGACGTTGCCTACCCACGAGTGACGTAGTGTCAAGTCAAGCTAGGACTTCACATCTTCATGTATTTACATTTTATTCGGCGAGTTTTAAAGAGATTATTTTGATAAAAAATACATACATTCTTTTTTTTGACATGGCGTCTTACTACCCATTCGGGTAATACGCTTTTGTATTAACTACCCCAATGGTTTTAGGGATTTGGAAGGCTATAAATAGATTAAGTGTTTCCACATTTGCGTGGAAGGAGAGTGGAAGACAATTTTGGAAAAGCAACCCTAAGTATAGCCCACCGAGATTATAACTTCAATCTAAATGATTTTAAAAATAGTCTTACATTGTCACAAGATTTTTTTTATCTTGAAGTGGATTTTATTGTGAACTTTTTTTTTTAAAATCGCCTACAACCTGGGTTATTTGGTTTATTCCCGAAAATGTTCAGTAGGAATCTTCCTGACAGGATTTAGATTAAAAAAGGTCCGTAGAAACATATGTCCATCCAGAATAGAGAGCAAGAATAATATAATTTAGAAATTTATGTCAATGCTGTTTAGGTGTAAATAGTATATTGAGTGTGTATACTCGTAAGTGGAAGAGGGGAAGTGCCATCAGCAGGTAAAATAGAGGTTTCACAGAATTAACTGCTCATGTTCTTCCCTATCTTTCTATTTCATGCATTGACGTCTAAGTGTGAGAGTGCCTAGAGTTAAGATGCAACCCACCTCTCAAAATAGCTTGGAATTCACCAATTAAGTAATATCATTCGCTTGCACTTTCTAAACAGTCCCAATACGAAGAACACACACCTTACAAACTAATTTAATTCTAGAATAAACAAAGCACCCAGTCTTCGAAACTGTAAGCTCATAATCGTTAAAAGTGAAACCCTAATGTTGTTAGTGACAGTCCTAGATTTTTTGAATGTATATATTTTTTTTAAATCTCTATAAGACCATTCATTCCCTCTGAAGTTTCCTCTTTAAATTTAAATTATATATTTCAGCCGGGTACGCTATGTGTGGATCTCAGACTTGATTTTCACTGTGGTATTCCAATCCATTCACTAAGCTAATGTGAGTGCACTTTCTCTCAAACTAACCTCATAATTTTTATCTCTTAAAACGTTTAAAACCAGTTTTATTAGTTCCACTAGCTACAGTCTTGAAGTAGTTCTACGAGCTACTGTATTTAAGAAGTTCCACTAGCCAATGTCTTGAAATAGTTTCGCTAGCTACAGTCTTGAGGTAGTTACGCTATCTACTGTCTTGAGGTAGTTCCACTAGCTATTGTCTTGAAGTAGTTCCACTAGTTAATGTTTTGAAGTAGTTCCACTAGTTATTGTTTTGAAATAGTTCCATTAGCTACTGTCTTGAAGTAGTTCCAATAGCCACTCTCTTGAAGTAGATCCGCTAGCTAATTTTCAATCTGAAAATTTTCCGCAGTGGTGGCTTGATGCTTACAATGTAGGGTAATAGGCTGAGTTGGGGGCGGTGGTACCTAGAACTTATTACATATAAGTAGATATAGGCCCAGATAGATCAATATGACCTTGACTGTAAATGTAATGTATCCTCCTTAATAACCTCCCACTCACCCCCATACCGTCACCCCCTCAAATCTCTTACCTCATACCCAGGTGATTGACCTCTCATAACGTCAAGATATTTTGGTTGAACCTTTCCTGGTATTGTGGAATAATTGATGGGCTATCCCCAAGTTGCCACTCTCCCTCCTCCCAGGGTCTCGCACCCGATCCCCCAGCGTCAGCTTGACGGAGACTTACTTTCGTCAGATTAAAACATATTTGACTTGAGAGTGTTGCAATCTGTCCGGGTCTTTCCCTCCTCAAGTGTTTCTCAATCTAGACGGGTCTTTCCCTCCTCAAGTGTTTCTCAATCTAGACGGGTCTTTCCCTCCTCAAGTGTTTCTCAATCTAGACGGGTCTTTCCCTCCTCAAGTGTTTCTCAATCTAGACGGGTCTTTCCCTCCTCAAGTGTTTCTCAATCTAGACGGGTCTTTCCCTCCTCAAGTGTTTCTCAATCTAGACGGGTCTTTCCCTCCTCAAGTGTTTCTCAATCTAGACGGGTATTTCCCTCCTCAAGTGTTTCTCAATCTAGACGGGTCTTTCCCTCCTCAAGTGTTTCTCAATCTAGACGGGTCTTTCCCTCCTCAAGTGTTTCTCAATCTAGACGGGTATTTCCCTTCTCAAGTGTTTCTCAATCTAGACGGGTCTTTCCCTTCTCAAGTGTTTCTCAATCTAGACGGGTCTTTCCCTTCTCAAGTGTTTCTCAATCAAGACGGGTCTTCCCTCCTCAAGTGTTTCTCAATCTAGACGGGTATTTCCCTCCTCAAGTGTTTATCAATCTAGATGTGTCTTTCCCTCCTCAAGTGTTTCTCAATCTAGACAGGTCTTTCTCTCCTCAAGTGTTTCTCAATCTAGACGGGTCTTTCCCTCCTCAAGTGTTTCTCAATCTAGATGGGTCTTTCCCTCCTCAAGTGTTTCTCAATATAGACGGGTCTTCCCCTCCTCAAGTGTTTCTCCATCTAGATGGGTCTTCCCCTCCTCAAGTGTTTCTCAATCTAGATGGGTCTTTCCCTCCTCAAGTGTTTCTCAATATAGACGGGTCTTCCCCTCCTCAAGTGTTTCTCCATCTAGATGGGTCTTTCCCTCCTCAAGTGTTTCTCAATCTAGACGGGTATTTCACAAGCTACCGGTGCCTGACTAGCGAGGGTGAGTGGGGGGTTTCGACACGATGGAATGTGATTGGTGACGTCATCAGTGCATGGTCCAAACTATCTATTGGTGACAGATTTAAGGGGAGTTTTCTACTGATTGAAACAGTCTGACTCAACCTGTGGCGTTGGATCCATTAAACCTTAGAGTGTTGCAACGAGTGTAGGCATACCCCAGTGACGTCACTCTACCCTCGTTCGACCTACTTTTAACAGAGATCAATGACCCTAGGTACCACCATCAGAACGTTGCAACCATGCTTGTGATTGCGTAATCTTGATGTGACGTCTCGTGGTTATTAGAGCAGACATGTTGAAACAAGATTAAAGAAGGTCAATGATGGTGTCACCAAAATGTCACAACCTTGATTATATCACAATTTGACGTCTGGCACCAGCATTAGGATGATTATTCCAAACATGCCAAAACAAAAAATATATAAGTTTATAAGACATGATTTCTGTAAATAAAACACAATATGATAGACATATTTATTAGAATCAATATTATACATTTTTACATGAATGTCTCAAATATTCGTTCATGTGTTTTTCTACAGTCTCTCTTAGATGTGTTAGTAAAATTGTTTTTAGTTCACGATCCAACATTTAATAGTCCAAACCAACGACTTGACGTGTATAATAAATAGCACTGATCAAATCCCGGTTTCTGATGTGTGTTTCCACCGTAGGCTATTCGAGGTTGATGATATCCAAGGTCTCTGTTAACGTTTCGCATAAATCCACAACGAGTGTGTCGATCAAATAGTTGCAATATCTGTTGACAGGTGTCGACCACATATTCCGTCGGTTGACGGTGAAGTCGATGAGGTCCCACATCCCGCAGAGACGTGCTTAGCTTGTGGCGAGATAAACAATACGTTTGGGCCTGGCGTCATATTTCTTGACGATAACAGCCATAAGGTCACCGCACATGCGTCTCAGAGAGATTTCATGATTAGTCAAGCCTATCTTCTGAAGAAATTGGTTGACTTTGAAATTTTTTTTTATGAACATCTTGTAATTAGTAATCTCTTGCCACTCTATGTAGTTAAACACCACACAATTTCCTCCACAGTTATCTAGCTGGACAAAGGGCGTCAAGTTGCGCTTGACATTCATGCCTACGATAAATCCTTTGGATTCGACTTAATCCATTAGAAACAACAAGTTGAAAATACTGGTAATGGTAAGTGGTTTCACCGGTTCTGCTTACCGCGTGCAAATATTTTCGGGTACTTGTTGATTTCCCATGATGTGGGATCTATTGGACGGTTACCAGTAGACTGGCTTAGATGATTGTGGGCTCACTGTTAGGACTCGCTTTTGTAACGGCCACCTGTAGAGAGGGAAGAAATGATGCACACTAATTGTGCGCAGCCCCTTGAGGGGAAGCTGACTTCTTGAAGCATGCGTTGTAATATATCAGCATCTTGGCATCGTTCTATGTGTGATTGGTGGGTGAGAATATGGACCAGGAGTCTTCATTTTAAATGTATGGCCACGATAGAGAAGGTTCAGCACATGAGACAGTAATGGCCACAGATGGCCTAGACTATGCCTGGAAGTTCTACCGAGCTATGAGACCAACGGGAAACTTTTTTTACAAGTACCAAATGAGACTTTATACGTAAGATAAAACAAATAACTGTCAAACTATCCCTCATTTCCCTTGACGTAAACGGTTTCTGTATGCTGTGTAGCACGGAAGATGAGGGACTCTATTATGTTGTAATCCACATCACTATTATTTCAGGAAATTCCATGTAGGTTGTTGGCAATATAGTTGGCTTGTTTTTTAGCTCCAGGGAATAGTTAATCGTAGGCGTAAAGGGGATTGAACACCATTTGGTCAAGTAATGTTCCACATGCTGATAAAATACTCATTTCTTTGAAAATAAGCACTGCTTCGTCTTTGCTGTAGCTCTAAAAATCTACAATGACCTCCAGAATTTAAATGATTGAGAAATGTGGAGACGTCACTTATATTAGCAGCCAGAATCAGCCACCACGTTTTTGTCTTTGTCAACGGTAATGATGTTATAAAATTAACTGTACACGATACAGTTGACGGTTTAGATGTGTGCCCGGGTGAAGCTCACCTCAATGATCATTCACTTATGCTCCGTCAGTTTCCAATGCGAGGACATTTGGGTGGACAGATTAGGCATAAAGTCAGTAGGGATACATGTTTGGTCACGTCTAAAACTCCCCGCCAATATGGTACTGGTAGCACTCGGAAAATACCCGTCCAGACTACGAAACACTTGTGGAAGGTGGGGTTCTTGACGTCTTCGTAAAAGTCTCGCACAGATTGCAACACTCTTAAGTCAAACATGTTTTATTTAATCTGCCGAAAGTCTCCACCAAGCTGGCGCCAGTGTATTGGGTAAAACATCCTGTGAGGAGGGTGGGAGGTGACATCACGGGGGAGAACTTATCAATGACCGCACAGTACCAGAGAAGGTTCTTCCAAACTATTGTAACGTTATCACGGGAGGTCAATGACCTGAGTAGGTGGTAAGAGGGTGAAGAAGGTGAGGGAATAGGGATTAGGGGGAGGTGGTTAAGGAGTGGATATTATATTTTTAGCCAAGGTCATATTGGGCTATCTGGGCCCCCTATCTACTCGTACATATATAAAGCCATCAAATAGCGTGTTGGGGGATGAGTGAGGGTTGTGCGAGGGAAAAAGATTTTAGTAAATACCTAGGCAAACCTTAACACTATTTTAATTTTCTTATTGATTGTACACATAAAGCACATTCCAAACCAATAATGACAATTAAAATTTAATCCCATATATATAAATAAAATTCAAGTATCAGTGTTTACTAGCATAGCGTCTTACTACCCGCTTGGGTTATACGCTTTTGCACTTATTACCCTAGTGGGTTTCGGGATTAAGAAGTCTATATTAGAGGAAGTGTACTCACATTTACGTGAGAAGAAAGTGGAAAACCATTTTGGAATAACCACCCTCAGTACACCCGATCAAGACTCGAACCTCGATCTCCCCGTTATCGGTATTCTAGTCTACTGTGAGAGTAGCGAGTTAGACCATGTGGCCACTGATGCGGGTGAAGAAGTATTGGCAGCAAATCCTACGTCAGTGACACATTCAACCACCAACCGCTGAAGATGATATGTGAGTGTGAGAATAGAACTGGAATTGCTGTTATCGCTTTATCGTAACTCATTTAACGACGTTGTTTACTTGGTAAACTCGAAGCTACTTTGAGAAGCGGGTTTAATATTAGCTTGACGTATCTAAATAATCTAAGAACTATCACAATTAGACGCCAATGTATGAGATATAAAGAGAGAGAAGAAAATTGAGCAGTTCGCTCTGCAAGTCCCCATGTTTACTTGATGATAGCATCTACCCTCTTCCACTGACGAGTATACACGCTCACTCTATTGTTTGCGCCTCGACAGCATTGACTTTCATTTAAATTACCTATTTATTCTTGCCTATTCTATATGAACATATGATAGTTCCATGGACCTTTTTTAATCTGCATATTGGCAGGAAGATTCATACTCGTAATTTTCGTGAATAAACTAAATAGCCAGAGCTGTATAACATTAAAAAATATGTTTGCAAGAAAACTACTTCAAAATAAAAATAAATAATATTGTGAGAGTCCATAACTATTTTTATAACTAATTAATAGCTCGTGGTTTTTTCTGCATTGCTATTTTTCAAAAACTCGCTTGGTAAAATATAAATACATCATAATTAGAAAATCCTATTTCGATAGTTCGGCAAATCCTAACACTTTCCTCGGAAAAAAATTTTTGAACATTTTACAAAACAGAACACTTTCTCTTTCACATCTTTAGATGGACCATCATAAAGACCAGTGATATTCAACCTGGGGTTAAGAAACTAAGGGGTACGTGCAATTGTATATATAATGTCAATGGTAAAAACTGAATAATCCGAGCCATATTCAAGGTTAGCACAATCAATAAGGCAATGCATGTGATATGGGAGCGACACTTTTATTTCAGATGTAGATTATAGAATATGTATAACTTTCATTATGAACCAACAACTTTGGGGGTACGAAGTTGAAGATAAATTATATCTGGGGGTACGTGAACAAAATAAATGTTGAATACCACCGCCTTAGACCACTGTCCCTCAGACTGAGACCGTCAGTTAAGCTATTGTTGTTCCAAGAGCTCAATCATCTGACTTGCACACAACAGCTAGCGAGGTTAAAGGTCCCTCCATGATGTTCGGTAGACACACAGAACTACGTCAATAAATGTAAAAATATAAATTATTATTGTTTCTAATAATAGATCCATGGCAGGTATGGTAATTCTTCATTGAATTGAATATTGCTAAAATGGGCATCTGGTTAAATAGGACTGTGATATTAATAGCAAGGCTTCTTCCAAAGTTGACTGATCCGTATCAGTGGGCACGTGGGCCAAGACGTTGTTTAGTTTGATGGAGATGGGGAAGTTGAAATTCAAATTCTCTGCAAGTGTATATGACTGCTTTTACTAAATGGTTTTCTAACCTCCAGCCACGTAAATGTGGATACCTTGCCCCTCTATTTTATCTTTCGCATCCCTTCCCTTTTATAGTAAATAAGCGGATAGCCCGGATGGATAGCAAGACGTTGTGAATTTCATTCATGCGTAGAACAAAATTTTTATTTATTATTCTTACAATCAAATTGTAACCTGATTTAATAAAGTGGCGAAGATTAAGACGGAACTGTTTCTCTGTCAAGTGTTTGTTAGATTATTGTGTTTTTGTTTGTTTCTAGGGATGCCCGACTTATAACGAGAGGTTCTAAGATGAGCTCCCCGTCACTAATGAATGAGCTAGTTGGGTAGCTAAGGCACTCAATAAATATATGGTCTCTGTATGAATATTACTTTTTCACATATGATCTCATGAAAATTTAAATATTATTCATCTTTATTTGATCAGGAGGTTAAGTTACAATATATATTAGCCTATATAGACATATAATGGAGTAGAGTGCTTATAACGTAATCCTAAAAACACCTCAAACTTGTCAAATATTTTTTCGCACTAATGTTTAGGTAGACTAAATGTCAAGCTTATTTAGTCTTATTTTCTGGTGGTGGGAAGTAGGGGTTTCAATCCTCACCGGGTGTACTGAGAGTGTTTTTACTCAATGGCGTCCCATCCTCCATAAATGCAAATGTGGGTACATTTACTCTACCTCCTGGCCTTCTCGTCCCTACCACACTATTGTAATTAATATATATTTGCGTATAATCTGGACGAGAAGTGAGATGGGGTAAAGAAGGAAAGTATTTCTAGATAGAAAACTAATGTAATCAACTAAACAACCTCAATAAAATCATATAGTGGTGGAGTGCCTAGAAACAGTGGCGTACCAACGCCTTTGGGGGCTCGGGGCGGGAGTTTCCTGCCCCCACCCCCTATTATTAAGCTCTCCCCATATTGTGACTCTACTATTGGCACCCCAATACTGAGGCTCAATCTTATATTCATAAAAACAATATGTGGAAAGAACTAACTATGTAAGTATTAATAGAACTCAAAGGAAAACTAAAATTAAAAACAAAGAATTTGCGTTTTTTAAATTTTTTTTTAAAAATATGTAGTTTTTATTTCAATTAAAATTAATGGCAACATGTAGAAAAATGCTTAATTTCTCAACATAAATCCTTACTGCGTACATGTTCTAGTGTATTATAAAACTAGGCTAAATATTTAATTAACTTCAGTACTGATGTTTTGAGCATTATTTGCAAAAAATTTTTTTTCAAACATTGTAAGTTTCAAATGAAAGGGGTTGTACTGATAATTTCGTTACAAAATGTCTAACTTTCTTAACATAAAAAAGTATGTAAATGAAGAACCTGTACACAATCATTACAAACGATAAAGATAAGTACAAGTTAATAATAAATCAATTACCATGAAATAAAAAAAGTTTAAGTAGTATTTCAAAACAGAAAAATTTGCACAAAATAAAATACTTTCAACGATTTATAGAAACTGCTTTTTTCGAGCTTTTGCTTCTGAAAATATTTTGATACATTTGTCAAACTTGTTTGTTTTATCTATTTTACTTTCCATAGAAAGTATGGCTAAGCTATTCAGTCTTGATTGGCTCACTGTTGAGCGAGGATAACTTTTTATTAGTTTTAACTTTGAAAAACTTCTTTCACAAGATGCAATAGATACACATATCGTTAAAAATATCTTAAGTGCTACATAAAGGCTGGGTACTGATTCTCGAATATCCATTTTGATAATAAACTCGAACATTTTCAAAGATGACCATTGTTTTGCCACTTCTTTTTTGATGTCTGCAGCTCGAATGTGACGTATTAGCCGCTGTATTTTGGGTTACATTTCTTACTTTTGTAGTTCATCAAATGTCTTGGTTAGGTTTGAAATGGGCTGAGGGTGTTCTTAAACATCTTTCTCCATAAGATGAGATGACTGTACAGCAGAGAATCTTGCATTCATAGTTTCCATTGAAGCCAATCTTGAAGTCAGTTCTTGATAACATGTATCTATACATTAAAACATGCAACTTCTTAAATCTTGTTGTAGAGAGAGGCCTACGCCTCTTGCATTTTCTCCCCACATCATTTTCTTGAATCTACTACGTCCACTTTTTTCAATTGGTATGTCCAAATCTTTACAAGTTTTGTTGCAAAATCAAGTGCACTTACAACGATCTCTTCTCGGTTTTCTTGAAAAAAGTTTCAAAGTTTTCAACTTTTATACACTATTGTCAAGAGTTATCCCCTCCATCTGAAAATATTTTTGGGCATGGTTGACTTTTTGACTTTTTCAAGAATATGAGACCACAAATGAAGATAGGCAAGAAATGTGAAGTTGCTGATGTTCATCAATAACAATTCTGCTGAACTTCTTGTGTCAACATTTTCAGTTGGCTCTCACAACTTTTCCACATCCTTTACCAACTTTTCATGGTATTTCATCACAGGATTTACTGCGTCATGGTGCGCACTCCATCTAGTTTATGGCAACTTTTTTACTGTTACTTTTACGGTTTCAACTAGTACATCCCATCTGTGAGTTGAACACGCAAATACATTGTAAATGGTTTCTAGAGTACCAAAAAATGTAATACAAGAAGGGACACCTCCAAAAGCGTGAACTCCGCACAAATTGAGTGAATGATTGTCACATGGGACAAGCATGGCTTTTGAATTCAACTGGGGAATCCTTGTTTGAGCATTGGAGTGGACACCTGCAATAGTGGAAGCGTTATTGTAGCCTTGACTTCAGCATAAATTCAAGTTCATTCCTTCACTGTTAAGTGCATTCAAAATGTCTTCTATAACATCAGAAACCTTCTTACCAGCAAGACGGAAAAATCTTAAGAACGACTCTCCCACCTCAACATTTCCTCCTTCAATATGTACAGTACATATCTGATTATTTCGCTCATATGATCTTGGTGAGATATATTATTGTACTGTCAAAATGTACTCCATAGTACATCGCCGTATTTACATCTTCAATGATTTTCTCTTTGACAGTATTCCCCAAAAGTAAAATAAGCTCGTTTTGTATTTTAGGGGACAAATATGACGTTAAAACCTTCCCTTTGGGCAAAGTCTGCTGGATTCTCACCAAATGGTATTTTAACACAGGATCATAATGTGAAAGGAGTTCAACTAATTCTAAGACGTTTCCCCTGTTTTCAGAAAGTTGGTGCTCGCTATGTCCTCGGAAAGGCAAGTTTTGTTTTGTTAAAAACATAATGATATCAAGTAGTCTATGTAAAATATTGTTCCACTTTTTTCTTTATCCTTCTAGAATTCCCTGTTGTACAACTTTGATAATTTTACTGTGCAATAGCCTTGATCCTAAAGTCTTCCCTTTTTTCTAGATTGGACAAATGTTGGTCCGAGTTTTCATGCGGAGATACCTTAGGATTTAGTTTCCATTAGTTTTGAAATCCTGTAATGAATTTTGATGTGTCAGCTATTTTTTCATCTGTATTAAATAATTTACAACAAAAGAAAAATAGGCTTTCCTTTGATGGAGAATAAACCATCAATTTTCTTAAAACTCTCTCCATTCGGAAGGTACTTTTAAAACCAAATGGTGGTTACCTGGCAATTTAATCCTTTCAAGTTTGTCCCAGTTCTTTGTACAGATTCAAATGGACACCCTCGGTTTTGAAAATACTTGTATCCTCATTTTACCATATCAATTCTACGACCATCTGTAACAGGGATTGTTCAATTTCCGACGTCAGAGTCAAGAAGTAGTGTGTCATATTGACTTCATCTGTTGAATCACCATCAGAACGTTCTGTTTGTGGCATAATCAGACCTTCATGTTGATCGTTAGATTGCTGCGGTGGTGCGTTAACACTGTTGTCTGGGTCTTGTTCACGTAAATAGTCTTCTTGGGGAGCTGCTAGCTCTTTTTCTATGGCGGCTGTCCCTTCAAGACCAATAGACGTTCTGGTGCTGCACTATTTCTGACCCTGATCCCTTGTGTTCGAAGATTGACACACAAATTTAAAAATTGATTCTTTACCTTCAATTGACTTTTCTGCTCGTTCTCTTGATTTTTTAAAATTTCTTTTCTCTGCACCATTAGGATAGTGACGCTTCATTGCAGTATGTCTGAAAAAAATTATTATAGTTAAAATACTTACTATAGTTAAAATACTGTTCTGCGAATGCATTGCATTCATGATCAAATCTTTATAAAATTAAACTTTTTATAAAGGTTTTTATTATTGTATTATTTCGTATTTGTACTATAACCGTCGACCACTGTAGTTGTTTTAATACACTTCTATTTTGCACTTAGCTTGTCAGGTGACGGTAAGCTAATAAATGAAGGAAGAACTGCAGAAAACAATGCAATGAACTAAAGTAAATTACTTACAAAAATAACTTTAGCACATTTATCATAAGTAAGGAAAATATCACACGTATTCCGTATTAACGAGTCATTTAACTGTACATCCACCGAACTGATAAGGGTGAAATCGTCTAGTCTTGGTCCTAAACAGCCGAAAAGACGAAGTCAACTATGGACTGACACAATTGTTTTCGTGTTTGTAAACAACGAAGCGCCTGCGCACACCTCACACCACCGCAACCCTCTTCAAGGTCATGTCCAGCAGCGACTCATGATAGTGATGCCAATCCATGCATACTTATTTCATGTCGTGCTTGTATTTAAATGAAACATAAAATAATAATAATAATAGTCCTTATAGCTAGAAACTTAAACTATGTTATATGATTAATTTCTTATCTCATAAAAAAATATTCGAAGGCTTCTTAGAATTACTGACAATAATCTAAGAATAAAATAAGTTGTAAAAGATGTGTATTTAAGTTTTTTATTTGACATATTTTTAATTTTTAGTAAAAATTCGTCGCGTGCCCCCCCCCCCCCCCCCCCACCTCCCCTCCAACATGTTATGCCACTGCCTAGAACAGAAAGTTTCACCAAAGTACGCGCACATACCTTATCCTAGCAGTAGCCAGCCTAGCAATATATCTCAATGTCTCACTCGCTCACTCACAAAGGAGAAATATTACTTTTTTAACATTACTCGGTGACAACCTATGAGTAGGCTGACCATACGTACTGTTTGTTGCAGGTCACTACTGTTTGTTGCAGTACACTACTGTTTGTTGCAGGTCAGTACTCTTTGTCGCAGGACACTGTTCGTTGCAGGACACTACTGTTTGTTGTAAAACACTAATGTTTGTTATTGTTGCAGGACAATACTGTGCTTTGGAGTTGATGTCCTGCTATCCCACAGAACAGGCAGTATTACACACATAGGTACTGGTTTTAAACCAAGTACTTCCAAAAGTACTTCTTTTTGAATTTAGAGAAAATAATATTTCTAGTTTAACCGCGCAAGACTTACCCCCAAGTGCTATTTTTTTTTGGAAAAATTGTATTTACATGTTTTATTTGTCAAAAGCTTTATGCTTCATGCTTTAAAGCTCTTATATAGATTTTATATGTATAAATTACCGTTAAAAGGTAAAAAAAAGTATAAACTATTTAAGTAGGAAGACCTTTAAAGATAGATTTACTACCAGCATATATAGGCTTTACTTTTTTTGTTATAAATGTCTACGTCTCCCTAAGATGTTTCTTGAAATTACCTATTGTTTGTTTCTTGAGTGGTTTTGCTTTTAATGGTATTAGTTTGAAGTGATTAGTTTCCAACATTCTAAATTTATTTATAATCACTACTGGTGATTTAATTTTAAAAACTAAGTTAAAATTTAATTGCATTATATGTTTCAGAGTGTTTTTCTCGACGTTAATGTTATTTATTTGAAATTGGTGGTGAAATTAATGTTCTCTTAGGTATTATTTGACTATATGTAAGTCAGTACTATCTTGAATTAATCATGAAAAGGGAAATTTAATAAATAGTTTTGTGTTTAAACTATTTTTCCCCCTTCTATATTTTTGTTCCTAATTTTATATACAACATAGGCTATTTTCCTTAGTATTTCTTCATTATTCACTCGATCTAAGCACTTCATCCTTTCTATTTTGCTCCAGCACCATGTATTCTTGTTTTTAAAATATTTATTCTCCTTTTTCATTAGGATCTATGTCTCGGCCCCATACAAAGCCATGCCCCAGATGTAACTCTTCACTAGTTTCTTGCTTGCTACTCAGTAGAATCCTCTTGTCGTTAAAGCAGCCTTGGCCATTGCTATCTCCAATGCACACTGCGCGTCTGTCACAATTAAGCTTCCTGAATAATGAATATCTGAAATGTTTCACATTCTACAGCTGTTAATACATTTACTAAAAACTAGTTACTATGTTGATATGGAGAAGCTCTGTGTTCTAAAACTTTAATTTTTGAGTACCATGGGTAAACTAGTTAATTTTAACTGATTTAATAATATTTAATAATATTTAGCACCGCGTCTTACTACCCGTTCGGGTTATACGCTTAAGTACTAACTACGCTAATGGATTAGGAATTGAGAGGGTTGAATTTAGAGGAAGTGAACCCGCATTTGCGTGGAGGGAGAGTGGAAAACCATTTAGGAAAAACCACTCCCAGTTCACCCGACCGAGATTCGAACCTCGATCTTCCCGTCCTCGGTGGTTTGACTCAATACGACTGGCGCGTTAGCCAACTACGCCACCGAGGGGGGTTTTAACTGATTTGAAGTCCGACATCTTAGCTCGTTATCGCGTCTTCCTACTAAACCATCGCTCCCAGGTTCGGTTCGTGGCATCGCCGGAATACTTACCAGAGGTGAAACTGGGGCTTACCCGTTCACAATGTTGATGTAACTGGCGGGGATTGAGTATTTTGTCTGCTTTAGAATTAGGTTTGCATGTAAGTCGTGTGCTGATAAAATCAGCCAGCTCAAATAGTGCACGTTAATTACCCTACATTAAAATATATCTTATGTTTATTTTGGATGGAACTAGATAATACGAGTGACCCCCTTCGATGGCCAAATGGCTTAAGGCGTCATTCTTTATATAGACTGGACCACCAATGATGGGGAGATCGAGGTTTGAATCCCGGTCTTTTGTATTGAGATGGTTTTTCTAAACGGTTTTCCACTCTCCCTCTAAGCAAATGCAGATAATACCATTCACTCATTTAAATTAAGACCCTTGTCATGCCTAACAAATTAGTGTAATTAGTATATATGGATGTTGAAATCTTGGCCACACCCTTCGGAGAGAACAGGATAACATCACAAGAGAAGATATGGACTGGAGACAGGTAGTAGGACGCTCTTGGCCACACTCTGGAGAGAACAGGATAACATCTCAAGAGAAGTTCTGGACTGGAGAAGGGTAGTAGGACTCTCTTGGCCACACTCCGGAGATAACAGGATAACATCACAAGAGAAGCTCTGGACTGGAAACAGCAAGGCCGCTGTGGTCGCGACAGGCCAAGGATCACTAGGTGGACTACTGTCGATGAAGGTAGGAAACTCTGAGAGTCCTCGGGCACTCAAAAGTGTGGCAGAGAATAGACTTGAATGGCAAAAGCTTTGGTGTGACCCTGTACGTCACATGAAGAGTTAATAATTTACATACAAGTGTTTTAATATCCGATCGCATTGGCTTTATTTGTTTGAAACTGAAACATTGCTAAAGATTAATTTATCAATTTATTTGGTTATTAAAATATATGTCATCTACAAATATAACACACATGTTATCCCATCTTACATTATGTGTGAATTATGATGATATTTGTAATATTTTGATTACTACGATATGTGTATTTCAAATGTAATATGACTCTTAATTTATCTCGAATTGCTCATTAAATCTCCACACTAGCATCCATGCAATTACTATTTAAAAAAAAAGTTAAAAATGTCAAGTTTGGAAATTACTTTTTATATTATCAACGTTTTATTCACGTGGACCTTACATTTTAGTGCAGTTAGTCCTCTTTCCATATTAGGATATTTTTCATTAGATAAATATTTACTAAATAGTTTATCACTCTTCCTACACGTTAATAAAGGTAGGCCTACAATGACTTTAAAATTATATCTTCCTCATACCCAGATTATTAGCGGGATTAAAATGTGCAGTCTTTAACCCAGAAGGAAAAAAAGAAAACCTTAGCACCGCGTCTTACTACCTGTTCGGGTTATACGCTTAAGTACTAATTACACTAGTGGATTAGGAATTGGGAAGGTTGAATTTAGAGGAAGTGAACCCACATTTGCGTGGAGGGAGAATGGAAAACCATTTAGGAACCCCCCCCCCCCCCAGTTCACCCGACCGAGAATCAAACCTCGATCTCCCCGTTCTCGGTGGTCTGGTTCAACGCGACTGGCACGTTAGCCAACTACGCCACCGAGGCGGGTCGGAAAAAAGAGACGCAGCGGAGGGAAAAAAAAGTTATTTCTGCAATTTCCAATTTTGACAGATAATTTCAATGTCAATAAAACGGTAATAAAATACGTTTTATAAAGTTGAAAGCAACAAAATATTGTACATTTTCCAAACCAAACGAAACATCGCACCACAATTAGACTATACTTACACACACAACCCTGCCACCCCTATATTTACTAATAGTAGCCCGTAAAAAGGAATACATATTTTCATCAGTAGCACCCAGAACTAAACCAGGGTCCCCTGGACTTGCTACCCAGCTCTTTAATCACCCAGTCACAGGGAAACGTGACATTCTTATATTACCTGTACGTGGGCCGTACCCATAAATCGCGCATGGAATATAAATGTGTGTCTTACTACCCATCCGAGATTTTACATATTTACACAAATGGGCTAAGAAAGAGGAAGGTAAAATTTAGAGTAAGCTAGCTCTCATTATCTGGAAAGTTTGTGGAAAACGATTGGTAAAAAAAATACCCTCAGTACACCCGGCCTGGTTTCGAACCTTGATCTCCATCTTCACCAGACTAGGCAAGACTGATGTCCTATAATTTTAACGCGTGTGTCTACCTGAGTGGCTATGAAAAATGTTGCAATAAAATTGTGTTTTAAATTACTTCTCTCAAATTTCTAGTTATTTCTTCTTTTTATAACGCCTCCACGTCTAGGTAAGGATGAAGAGGGTAGTAAAATAGAATGTCGATAATCCGGACTAAAGGTAGGGAGATGCTTTAGTGGGAGCCAAGGAAAATTATTTATGAAATTAAATTATATAAAATGTACTACCAGCAAGGAAAGATTTTGTATTAGTTGGGTTGTATAGTATCTTATTTAAAAAATTGTAATACAATATAAAAATAATAAAAACCGGAAGTGAATTGGACAGTCCTGGATCTGTTAAACAAATAACACTTTAAGGGGGACCGGATTTGAAGAAGTTGTCAATATTCTTTTTAGAACCTAGATACCGTACTTGTTTATTTTAGTTAAGTCCACGTAGATGGCTTAAGATGAGGTGGAAGGTGACACGAGAAAACCCGTGTTTTTACAGTTTTTAAGTCAAAACATTCTTTTGGTCAAAAATACCAGTGTGGTGATATCAACAGTTGTTGAATATCTGTCAAGGGTGTTCTGGAATCAAACTTAAACTTTTTCTCTTCATTTAAAAAGTTTCTCATCAAATACCGCTATGCTCATGATGGATATTCAACAACTGTTGATATCACCATATATATACAATCAAACTCTATGTTTATTCAGGTACAATATTTAATTTATTTGGCCAAAATGTTTTGCAATAAAAATGGCAAAGATACTGGCCTTTTCTCGCATCCCCTACAATTACACCTTAAAGAGATCGTAAGAATTCGTAATTTGTCCATTTTTACTCCTTGAACGAAACCAATGACGTATATCTAGTGTTAATTTGCCTCACCTAGCTTCATATTCTTTCTATAGTAAAGCTATAAGTAAAGGAATAGTATTCATATAGAGGATCAAGAGAAATACAGATTAATGAGGTTCTAATTATCAAGGTATTACTCTATTTAGAGGAAATATACTCGCGTTTTCATGGAGAGAGAATGAGAAAACATTTTTGAAAAACCATTCCTAGTTCACCTGGCCGAGATTCAAACTACCACTCTTCCGTTACAGTCAAACTAGAGAAGATGAGCCTGACACTTAGACCATGTACCCACAATTTCGAGTCAAATAAATAGTATAAGCCTAGAGGTTCTTCAAACGTACACACAAGTCCTATTACAATTTATTTAATCTATGCATAGGTCTGTATAAAAACAATCATGGAGGACTTAGGAGCCACATTTGTTTGATATTGAATTTTTAATTGGGTGTGAGAAATAATTACTAAAATGCTAAGACCAAATGAAGAAAATTTTGATGTTGTATTGAATTTGTCCGGGGTTTTCATAGTTGTTTCAAGGGAATTGAGAAAAAAACATTTTTAGTTTACACTTTTCATATTAAACAAGAGAATAAAAATATAATTCTTAGTTCACATATGAACATCTAATTGTTTTTAATGTAAAACAGCGTAATTTCAATATTTGTAAATTTAATATATTTCCGTAAGAAAATAAATAGATACATATTCAACAATTAAATAATATTTCAGTTTCAAACCAAACGGACACTTGAATCTAAAAATATTTATAAGACTAAACTTAATTTAAAAAAAAACTAAAAGTCTATGTATAGTTTTTAATTTTGTGTTCAGCGTGCACTATTTGAACATGATTTTTATTTCTTGTCAATGTATTGGCAAAGTTGGTGTCCCTGCTATCAGACCTCGGAGGCCAACCCAACTGAAGAGTCACACCATGCCGCTGTTGTGGCCTCTCCTTGTGCCGGTGGCAATGAGCGGTAGATTTGCATCGTCCTCTGACACAATGACTTGTAAATCATTGGGCATTAAGCTCCACCCTCGGTACTGTTTGACCATTAGAAGATGATGACTACTTCACAGACGTTTAAAATATAGGAAGAGAATGTAGATAAATTTAATTTAGACCAGTAGTTCTGTGAACAGTAGACCTCGCTATCTACATGTTATTATTGTTACTACAGTCTTACTAGTAGTTCTGTGAACAGTAGACCTCGCTCTCTCCATGTTATTATTGTTACTACAGTCTTACTAGTAGTTCTGTGAACAGTAGACCTCGCTATCTACATGTTATTATCGTTACTTCAATCTTACTAGTACTTCTGTGAACAGTAGACTTCCCTCCATGTTATTATCGTTACAAAAGTCTTACTGTGAACAATATACCTCGTTCCAGTCAAGCATGTTACTTTGGATTTAAAGGTGAAATATCTCATATAATTTATCCTTAAATTTGAAGTAGATATTTTCCTTGGTGATCAAAATAGACAGAAAAAAATTATTTTCACTAAATTTAGTGGGTTCATTATTATATATATATGTATATATATATGTATATATATATATATATATATATATATATATAACACATATTTTGGCCTAGGTCTTAATAATGTCCCCGCCAAATTTAGTGGAAATAATTTACGCATTGGGCAATAATCACAGAACAAACAGACATAAATTTTATATGCCGAACGGTTGAGTTAAAACATTGATTCCGTCGGTCAGAAACTAAATTCAATTTGAAAATTTTGGAAAATAAGCGTATATGCTATTTTAGCCACACGGGTGGTTACATGGTTTAAGGCATCACATTATCAATACGATGGACTGCCTGTGACGAGGAGGACGAGCTTCGAATCTAGGCTTGGTGCACTAAATGGTGATTGCACTAGAGTGATTTATATATATTTATCATCCGCCCTCTCATGCGAGTGTGGGTGCAGTTCTTTTAAGCAGCCTTTATAATCCTTAACCTTCGGATCAAACCGCTAATAGTTTTGGATTTAAACGTAAAGTAATATAAATGATTACTTCTCTAATGTGTGTGTGGGAATTAGAATGACTGACCTTGTAGTTTGGTGCAGAGCCACTTCTGGTAGAGATGGGCATGTCAATGAATATTCCTCCAGTTGGATGCTAGTATATTTCCCCCACTGACGATACGTCCAGACTAACGCAATTTAATCAATGGTAGGGATGTGCAAGCTATAATTTAGAAGAAATGTACCCACATTTGCCTTGAAGGGAGTGGGAAACCAATTCGGAAAGCATACTAATGATCATGCCATTTAGTTCACGGGCCCACACATGTTGATAGGTTGCTATTTAAAAAACAAACTATTCTATTAGGAGTTTTGTGTCAGATGCGATACTACGCTCTTAAAACAACCGACATTAATTTTAAAACATTATTATGACATTTATGTCTCTCTTTTTTTAAATGTTAAGTTTGTATTTATTAAAAAACACACAACTATTGTTTGACTTCCATTCCGATAAGAAATTTCGTTGCCAGGAAACGGATGATATTTAAATTTTCAAACAGGAGACATGGTCGTTGATCACAAACAACTAAAATTACAAGAAGAGAAAATGCGACCATATGATTCATTGAGGGCCCTTAGCGGCCAACTTCCACCCTTTCCTGTCATTAGGGCCCTAGGGACGTATCACGGACAAGGATCTCGAGAAGAGTTAACAGGTCGGACCGTTCGGGAAGTTACTCTCTACCTTCTTTACCTTCCCATTCAATGCAAGCGTATCTCTTAACAGTTTGTGAATGAACAACTATTTTTAGCACCGCGTCTTACTACCCTTTCGAGCTACACGCTTATGTACTAATTACGATAGTGATTTTAGGGACGAGGAAGTTTATATTTAGAGGAAGTGTACCCGCGTGGAGGGAGAGTAGAAAACAATTTAGAAAAAGCCACCCTCAGTACACCCGACCGGGATTCGAACTTTGATCTTTCCGTCATCGGCAATCTAGTATACTGCTAGAGTAGCGCGTTAGACCACGCGGCCATCGAAGCGGGTAGCAACGATTTAAAGATTTTTTTTACCGGGTCTTACTACTCATCCGAAATATAGACCCTACACATTTAAATTACGTTAATTAGTTAAGGATCAGGAATGTCAAATTTGGAGGTAATATGCCCCATTTGCTTATTGAGGGGTAATGGAAAACGATATCGTCTATAAAATAACACCTTCAGTACACCCCAACCAGTATTAGAACCCTGACCTCCCCGTCGCCATAACACTAAATTACGTTTATAATCCTGATATTTAGTCAGCGTTTTTACTTGTGCTGTTTTTATTTATTAAACTACACTGGATATCATCTCTGAGGGAACTGCATGGCTATTATCGGGAAACAGACTTGTCATTCTCTTGATTTTATCCCTTAAATATATGACCGATTTGGCAACGCTGGTTTGTCAATGTTGCCAGTAGATCCTTACCGCAGCGCACCAGCTCTTCACATAACTGAGAGCGAGGAGATTTGGCAACAGTTAACCGAGAGAGAGCGAAGATAAATATTTTCTCCATAAAACCTGTGGTTCCTTCAGAGATTCAGTGTAGTTTCTATCCAAAATGATTTGAACGGAATCATGTTAAAAAAAAAGTCGAACACTTCAGCTGAGACGGCAGCGTGACTGCCTAGTGAGCTTAGAAGCCCGAGTTTGATTCCCCGTATGGACGATAATTTCATCATTGTTGAAAGTGGAGGTTCCCCCTTTCTAATGGTAGTGGACAAAAGGTTGTGTTTGTTCTAAACTTGGTTTTTTTCACATAATAAGTTGGTTCAGAAAGTGTAGGCCTACATTAAATACACACAGGGAAAAAATAAATACTTTTATACACTTTTTAAAGGCCATGATTTGGTTTTGTGTTACTTTTTTGCTATACCTTTGAAACGGATTAACACATAGGCCTCTTATGGAAAAGGGAATTATTTAGTGCTCCATGTTATTGGTGGTGATAAATAATGATATCACCCACTCTAGTGATCAGATAGTCTAAAGCAGCGGAATTAAACTGAGGTCCGCGAAACAAGAAGTTTGAATTGCTTTAAAGCGTCGGAAATGACGGGGAAATTGGGGTACAGATCCCAGTCGTATACACTGAGAGTAGTTTTCCCTAAATTGTTTTACACTCTGCCTCCACGGAAATGCAGGTACACTTGATCTAAAGTAAACCTTACTCATCCTTAACACCTTAGCGTAGTTAGATTTTTTTAGCACCACGATTTACTAACCATTCGGGTTATACGCCTATGTACTAGCTACTCTAATGGGTTAGGGATGATGAAGGTTGAATTTAGAGGAATTATACCACGTGGAGAGAGAGTGGGAAACCATTTAGGAAAAACCACCCTCAGTATACCCGACCGGGATCGATCCACAATCTCCCCGTCATCGGCAGTCTATTCTATCGAGTAGCGCCTTAGACCAAGCGGCCACTGAAGCGGTTCGTGATTAGTTTACATGCGTGTAGCCCAAAAATGTAGTGAGTCGCTGTGACAAAATAGATAAGTAGTAATTACCGGTAAATAACTGTAGGCCTAGTCATTATGTTTGAATTGAAAGCAGTACAGTCAACTGTAATCCAATGAAATGAAGAATGACGCAGTAAAAGTTGTTCTGCCGGTGGTAATGAAACGGGCCTCCTGCCTATGTATATTCATGACCTAACCAGACAAGAGAACAAGAACACATCTAGCGCTGATGTGACGCAGATACTGAAGGGTTGACTCCATTTTTGTTTGTTGTGCTTTTGGCGGGGGTAGAGCGGAAGTTAATCTTCCTCTATGCCTTCCGCTTTTGTTTTCTTTCATTCTTTTATCGGAGTGGTGCCATTGTTATGTTGAAATCTGGTGTAATTTGGTGGGGGTGGGGGGGAGGGCGTGGTGCACAGGAAGCTACTGATTCCTCCCCTCCACCCCCTTTTTTTTTCAAGCTTCCCCTCCCACTGCCCCCTTAAAGTCATTCTCATTGTTACTGCCTGCCTGACACTCATTGAAAAACCCACAGCCTTGTTTCATTCTTTAGACTTGAATGTCCACGATGATGCAATAGTAATAATATTACACTTTTCTGGACTTGGCTCTATGAGAAATGTACGGAAGTTATTAATTTAAACCCCGCCCTTTTTTTTTTAATGTAAAGTAGTTAGGAAATAATGTTAGGGTCACTTGTGATTTAAGAATTAATATTAGAATGCTGAAGTAAATCTGAGGTAATCCAGTCTAGAAAGAATCATTCATCTTGTTTTTAAGAAATTCTGAAAAATCCGTTTCCGTTAAGTTAAATATGTTCATGTAATGAGCTAAGTTTGGTTGAACAACGTGAGGTATAAAAAGTTTCACATGTTTTTTAGTTATCTAAAGTTTTTGGCACAGATAAAGTGGTGGGGGGATTGGTCACATTTTACTAAAGCATAATGGAACTTCTGAGAAGTCTGTCCGGAGCCGAGAAGCTAAACGGAAGCTTGGTCGGCGGTCGGCCCAAGTAAACCTGGAGGAGGGCGGCCTGTTGAAGACATTTCACACTGAAAGCTAAGCTAAACTAAGATAAGATAAGATTTTCTCTGCTATGCTGTGCTAATGTTCTGTCAATTTGGTTTCACACTCATTGCTAGGCTAAGCTATGGTTTCTCTATTCCTTCCTGAATTTACTGTGGTTTCTCTAGTCTATGGTTTGTTCTAATGAAGTTAGATTATGGCATTCTCCAAAATGTCTTGTTTGAGCTTATATGATTATTCTAAGGAAGAGGAGCTGCTGCTGTTAGCAGCTGTTTTGGAAGATGAAGAAAATGTAAGAGGTGGAGCGTCTGTTTAACACATTGATCTCTATAGTATAACTGGATGGACATACACATGCACATTCCAAGGACAAAAGCGTGACGCTCAATTGTATTGTCTGCTACACAGAGGGGGGTGCGGGGGGTACAGATTTAACGGTTTCTTTAAATGTTCTTATGCGAAAACATGTCTCTGATGAATAAAAGTGTTATTGTTTGAAAGTAGCGAAGTATTATACCACACTTTCCTGAAGAAACATTTACATTAAAGGATATACAATCCAGTTTTACAGGTAATACTGTACAAATACGAATAAAACCTTAGATATTTCAATTTTTATGTAGTTATCATCAATGTTGTTTACAGTCTGCCACGACTATACTTATATTTAAAGTTGGCTATTAGCTTGTATATGGGTTTCAGAAACCATATTATATTGAAAGTTCGATAAATATAATGAACAAGATATCTTAAAACTTGATTAAATTTGTTTGAATGACAAGCTTTGAATAGTTGCCATGCATTCAAACTATCACTTAGGTTATAGGCTTGTTGAAAGTATTATTATAATAATACCTGTTTTTTTTAAGTTGGCTCATATCTTTCAGAAACCATATTATGTTGAAATTTCGATAACTATAATAAAACAAGTTATCTAAAAACTGTATTACTTTTGTTTGAATGACACACAAGTCACATGTTCAAATGATAATTTAGGTTATTGGCTTGTAGGAAGTACAATATATACTAAACCCTGATTTTAGTAACAATCCCAATCTTTAAGGCTTTATTTCGTACCCGAATACTATCATATATATACTATTTTGGTAGGATGAACGGCAATTTAGAAAATAAGTAGAAATTTCCTTCTGGAAGGTCTTTTATTCGAGATAAACACAACTATAGGGTATGATTTTGGTACGAGATAAAGCCTTAAAAGTAAGCTTCCTTTAAAAATCATCGTACATATTAGGCTACATCAACTTATTTAAAGAAAAAACTAACCAGTTTTGAACTTTTATATGCTCTTCAAAGCTTTAACTAACATATTTATTTCATTTAACCACTCACACATTAATGTATCTCATATATTCAATCAAATTAATTAACTATGTCAAAATGCCACATTGCCTTATATGGGTAAAAGAGAGAAAGAGATACCCGAAAGTTTCTTTCTCTCTTACACAATACTATGCAGACGACAGCTCGAAAATTTCAGCCGCGGATGTCCATCCAGTTATATTATATAGATCAATGGTTTAACACGTGACCCAAACTGCGTTATGCGCATGCGCAACGTAAGATGATTCAAGATGGAAGCTGGGAAAATTGCCCGGCTAGTAATCAGATATAAACATAGCCCGGCCTAGCAAGGCATAGCCAAGCTTAGCTTTTTGTGTGAACCAACACATTTAAATATAATTATGCTCCGCTATTTTTCCAAACAGCAGAGCAAATATTAGCAAAGCTTTCAGTGTGAGCTGCCCTTTAAAAGATTGAAATACCGATACTTGGATTAGAATCGAGAACCTGGCCACCAAGAGGGATGAAGGGAGGAGATCTTACTTGAATGTCCTACGTTCAACTATGAGCAACAAACAAAAATTAATCAATACAAAATAGTAAACATATCAGCACCCATCTTGAATTAATTTTATTCTTAGCACAGCGTCTTACTACTCGTTTGGGCTTTACGCTTATGTACTAATTACACTAATGATTTTAGTGATTAGGAAGGTTATATTAAGATGAAGTGTACCCGCACTTGCATGAAGAAAAAGAGTGGAAAACAATTTTGAAAAAATCACCCTCATTACATCTGACCGAGATTTGAACCTCTATCTCCCGTCTAGTCTACTTCGAGATTAGCGCTACTAATTTAAATAACGGAGCAGGGAAGGTAAGGCTGAATTATACACGGAATTAAAATAGATCCCAAATTCATTTGCAATTAACAAAGGATCCGTTATGATCTTATCATTCATGTCAAGGGTTGACGGTTGACAATTATTTTTAAACATATTTCCAAAAATAATTGAGTTTAAAAAAAAAATACTTTGTTCTGTTGAGTTCATCCAAATGGCTCTCTATCTATAACTAAAGTTGTTTTAGCTAATTTACGAAACTGTAGAAAACCTTAATACAATAATAATAATAATATTTAGCACCACGTCCTACTACCCGTTCGGATTATACGCTTAAGTACTAATTACGCTAATGAATTAGGAATTGGGAGGGTTTAATTTAGAGGAAGTGAACCCGCATTTGCGTGGAGGGAGAGCGGAAAACCATTTAGGAAAAACTACCCCCAGTTCACCCGACCGAGATTCGAACCTCGATCTCCCCGTCCTCGGAGGTCGAGCTCAACACGACTAGCCCGTTAGCCAACTACGCCACCGAGGCGGGTCCTTAATATAGTTAGCTAGTATTATTTAAGAATCTTTTTGCCCCTAATATAGTATTTAAGAGTAAGAAGGAAGCCAATTCGAAAATCTGGTGAAATTTTGAATAGCAATTTGAGGAATACGTGTTAGAATTTTCCTTCAGACCAATTTGGTAGCATTATCTACATCCAAGTTAATATCATTAGTTAAATAAACACACAACCAATCAGCAATGGCCAGGTCATTGCAAAGATTGAAGTCATCACCACGTGCATAATCAATATATTTTGTTGGTGTAACAATATCTTTAGTAGCAGTGGTTACATCTAGTGTGATCAGTAAAGACGGATGAGATATATAATTATTTTAATAGTGAATAAGAGCTATGTGTTACCAATAAAATAATAATAATATAATAATAATGGTTCTAATGATTTAATGGTTCTAATGATTACTATGATGATACTCAAAGTTAAAATTCATGTTAAGTAAGTTACGTTGTATCTAACACTGAATATCGATCGAATATATATATATATACACCACCAAATAATATAAAGTGCCCTTAAAGTTCCCGATTAAAAAAAAGTATATAAATAATATTATACTTGAGATATTATCTGCTTATTTCTCTCGTAAGTTTCTGGGCTCACCTTTGTTAACTATTATACTTTGCAATCCTGAGTGTCTTTAATCTCACATTCATTTATCTACTTAATAATGTTTGTCCTGTTGCGTTCCCTCTAGTTCCCGTGGTTGGCGAGAGGAGTGTTCTGGTGGCCCTGGAGTGTTCAATAGCAAGATGGCTGCCACGCGCCGGCGGATGGATGGAGAGGGGAAGGAAACACATGTCATGTTCTGTCATCCTTGAACAATACTTGCTGCAGACAAGTCATTGAACATATAAAACATAATCATTCTTGATACAAAGATATGACTCTCGTCAATAGTCTTCCTAGTAAATATATATATATATATATAATATATATATATATATATATATTGTCACCGCGTCCTACCTGTTCAATTTATACGCATGTGTGATAATTACTCTAATGGGGTGAGGATGACTAAGGAAGCATCTTAGAGGTAATCCACATTTGCGTGTAAGTAGAATAGGAGACCATTTGGGTAAACCACCCTCAGTAGACGTAACCGAAATTCTAGCCCCTATCTCCCCGTCATCAGCAGAGCAGGCCAGTGCAACATGAGAGTGACGCCTTAGACCATTTTGTCGGCTACTAAAGTGGGCTAATACATACTCATTGACCGGCCAATCAGCCACAGAGGATCTTAAGTTGCACAAGGGCGTCAGTATGCCTTTTTCAAGGTGAATGGGGAGAGGGGCGGGGGTTAAAGTGTGTATAAAGCCTCCCTAAAGGAGGATAGGCTAGGCCTATAATACTGTGCTTAAAATATTTCTAACTTATGGTTTAAAAACCAAGCCAGTCTAAGTTTTAGATTTATAGGAAAGCAGAATTCAAACCATTTTGAACAACAAAGTGCAGACCTGCTTTCTGGTGGTTCATTGTCAACAATGAAAAACAAAGGTATTTCCCCTTTGTTATATTAAATTCAGAAAAGACACGCCATCATCCTACATTTCTCCTTGGACGAGTGATATAAACGGTAGACTTTATTTGGCCCCAGAATAAAAATTCTAGAGAATTTAATCCCATAATCGGTTCATCTTCATCGTGACGTCATAAGGTGGGGTGGAAGGGGACGCGAGAAAAGGTAAGTGTTTTTGCAGTTTTAATGGCAAAACTTTTTTCGGCCAAAATGAATAAAATATTGCTCCAGTACAAACGTAGAATTTAATTATCTTCCAATGTTGATATCAAAAGTTCTTGAATATCATTGATGAGCATAGCGGTATTAGATGACAAAATCTTGAATTATTACATAATTAAATTCCAGAACACCCTTGACAGATATTCAAGAAATTTTGAGGTCTCCATGTGAAGAAAAAAAATTAAATTCTATGTTTTTACTGGAGCAATATTTTATTTATTTTGGCCCAAAAATATTTTACCATAAATACTGCTAAGACTCTGGCCTTTTCTCGCGTCCCTTTCTATCCCACCTAAAGTTGTACTTGTACCAATACCCTGGTGTTTAGGTGACATCTCTGGATGCAGCTCATTCAAGTCACCAGCGACAGATTGATAAGAACCACCTTCTTTATCAAACATAAAAACCAGGCTCACTCGTTTATCCTTTCATTATATTTTGGCTATTTTTTCAATTGCAGCAAAAAATATATAAATATTTATTCATACTCTACAAGTTTCAAATTATAGTTGCTCTTACAATTTGAGAGCTACTTATGTTAATATTATTCTAGATTTTATAAGAGGTTGAGTAGTACAAATATTGAGGTGTGGAAAACGTGACGCTAGGAAAAAGGGACTTTCTTTTAAAAAAAAATAGTTATAATCAATAATGAGGTTTAAATTATTTTTGCCATGTTGAAACTCTTCCTTTGTAATATTATCAAATCAGTTCAAACTTGGTTTATATGATATACTCAATCTACGGTAGGAATGTAGGTAAGTGAGAGCTAATGAAAATTATCAGCTCTACTCTTATGAATCCATTGGCCAAACCATATGTTCTGCAAGAATTCACAACAAATAATTTGTTATTATGTTTTTAAACAATGTTTAAATATATTCTACTAGCTATCAGTTCCCAACACTACTATGGCAAATGGACTATAGCCAATATACAAAACATGCCGTGTGAGAGTGTAGCTTGTGTGCAGTAAAACTGGCTCTGAGTGGAGCGAACAGTTTTGACATGGTCTATCTTCCCCACACTCCACCACTGGTTAAATTATTAACATCACATTTTTATTTTATCACTCTAATTTTTGTCTTACTATATTTCATAGTCATTCAGATTGATTACTAAAACTACTAAAATAACGCACATTTTTAATTAAATCTCATCTCATAGTTCCAATTCAATACAAAGCTACTAAAATAACACCAGTTTTTAACTAAACTTCATCTCATAATTCCAATTCAATACAAATCTACTAAAATAACAACAGTTTTTAATAAAACTTAATCTCATAGTTCCAATTTAATACAAAGCTACAGTGGAACCTGACATTCGAACTTCCGTAATTCGAAATCATCTTTAATTAGAATTTTTCACCCGGTCCCGTGCATTTTGTATTAAAACAATGTTAAAAATCGTGGATAATTCCAATTTTGTTTTGGTTAATTCGAGATTTTCGTAAATTGTAATGTAATTTGCAGTTTTTTTCCTACTTCTAGTTGTGGCGCCATGTTGTTCTATTTTTGTAAACAGGAAGGCTACGTTGAAATACGGTCAGTACCCTACTTCACGCACCCCACTCCCCCACTCACCCATACATCTTTGGTTACACGTACATTTATGTATTACGTTAGTCAAGGTTGAACCTCTCTAGCAGCTACGTGCGCTGTTCTTAGTAATTCGGTCGTAGCGATATTCTTGTGACGTATGAGTGTATTTTGATTTGTTGTTTAGTTTTAGTTTTGTTTAGTACTGTACATATGGTACAGTAGTGTTTGTGTGTATGTGTGTGTGTATCATGATGTCACGGTCCAAGTCACAGTCCTATAAGTCATTAACTCTGGCCGAAAAAGTAGTGGTGATAAAGGAAATGGATAGTGAATTTAAAACTAAATCAGAAATTACAAAAGCCTTCGGAATTACCCCTATCATACTTTTAACATTTTTGAAAAACAAACAAAAAAATTTGAACAATGAAAATGAGAGTGGACAAGATAGGAAACGATTAAGAGGACCGGAAAACCCATATGTGGACAACTGTGTACTGAAGTGGTTCAAACACGCGTTATACAAGAAAGTCCCAGTGAGCGGTCCTCTTCTTAGTCCAAAGCATCTGAGCTAGGAAAAACATAATTAAAGGTGAGTGCAGGGTGGTTAGATGGATTCAAACAACGAGACGGAATTTCCTTCAAAGCTATACGTGGTAAAAGTGGTGCCGTTGATGTGCGTTCAATCGATAGTTGGAAGGAAGACTTAAAAGAAATGATCCAGTAAATAGAACCGAAAAACATTTTTAAAGTCGATGAGACGGGACTTTTTTACGAGTGTACTCCTGACAAAACTCTTGCATTTAAAGGTGAACGGTGCAGTGGAGGAAATCTTAGTAAAGATCGAACAACACTCTTAGTTGGAGCAAATATGGATGGTTCTGAAAAGTTGCCATTGTTAATGATTGGAAAAACGGCTAACCCACGTTGCTTCAAAAATGTAAAATCTAAGCCAGTAGAATAAGATTCAAATAGAAAAGCATGGATGACAGGAGATCGCTTTGAAAAACGGCATTTAAAAATCGACAAACAATTTGGCAAACAAAATTGGACAATCCCTTTATTCATTGACAATTGCACTGCTCATAACAGAACTCCTCTTTTGGAAAATGTAAAAAAAAAAATTCCCTGCCAAATATGGCATAGGTTATTCAACCTATGGACCAAGGAATAATTAAGAACCTAAAACATTTATACCGGCCAATCAGCTCACAGAGGATTCTTAAGTTGCACAGGGCGTCAGTATGCCATGTTTCAAGGTGGAATGGGGAGGGGGGGGGGTTAAAGTGTGTATAAAGCCTACCTATAAGGAGGAGAGGGCTAGGTCCTATAATATGTGCTTAAAATATTTTTCTTAACGTATGGTTTAAAATCAAGCCCGTCTACGTTTTAGATTTATAGGATAATGCAGAATTCCCAAAGCCTATTTTGAACAACAAAAGTGCAGACGCTTCGGGTGGTTCTTATGTCAAATAATGTAAAACAAAGGTATTTCCTTTTTTTTATATTAAATTCAGAAAAGACACGCCATCATCCTACATTTCTCCTTGGACGAGTGATATAAACGGTAGACTTTATTGGCCCCAGAATAAAAATTCTAGAGAATTTAATCCATAATCGGTTCATCTTCATCGTGACGTCATAAGGTGGGGTGGAAGGGGACGCGAGAAAAGGTAAGTGTTTTTGCAGTTTTAATGGCAAAACTTTTTTCGGCCAAAATGAATAAAATATTGCTCCAGTACAAACGTAGAATTTAATTATCTTCCAATGTTGATATCAAAAGTTCTTGAATATCATTGATGAGCATAGCGGTATTAGATGACAAAATCTTGAATTATTACATAATTAAATTCCAGAACACCCTTGACAGATATTCAAGAAATTTTGAGGTCTCCATGTGAAGAAAAAAAATTAAATTCTATGTTTTTACTGGAGCAATATTTTATTTATTTTGGCCCAAAAATATTTTACCATAAATACTGCTAAGACTCTGGCCTTTTCTCGCGTCCCTTTCTATCCCACCTAAAGTTGTACTTGTACCAATACCCTGGTGTTTAGGTGACATCTCTGGATGCAGCTCATTCAAGTCACCAGCGACAGATTGATAAGAACCACCTTCTTTATCAAACATAAAAACCAGGCTCACTCGTTTATCCTTTCATTATATTTTGGCTATTTTTTCAATTGCAGCAAAAAATATATAAAATATTTATTCATACTCTACAAGTTTCAAATTATAGTTGCTCTTACAATTTGAGAGCTACTTATGTTAATATTATTCTAGATTTTATAAGAGGTTGAGTAGTACAAATATTGAGGTGTGGAAAACGTGACGCTAGGAAAAAGGGACTTTCTTTTAAAAAAAAATAGTTATAATCAATAATGAGGTTTAAATTATTTTTGCCATGTTGAAACTCTTCCTTTGTAATATTATCAAATCAGTTCAAACTTGGTTTATATGATATACTCAATCTACGGTAGGAATGTAGGTAAGTGAGAGCTAATGAAAATTATCAGCTCTACTCTTATGAATCCATTGGCCAAACCATATGTTCTGCAAGAATTCACAACAAATAATTTGTTATTATGTTTTTAAACAATGTTTAAATATATTCTACTAGCTATCAGTTCCCAACACTACTATGGCAAATGGACTATAGCCAATATACAAAACATGCCGTGTGAGAGTGTAGCTTGTGTGCAGTAAAACTGGCTCTGAGTGGAGCGAACAGTTTTGACATGGTCTATCTTCCCCACACTCCACCACTGGTTAAATTATTAACATCACATTTTTATTTTATCACTCTAATTTTTGTCTTACTATATTTCATAGTCATTCAGATTGATTACTAAAACTACTAAAATAACGCACATTTTTAATTAAATCTCATCTCATAGTTCCAATTCAATACAAAGCTACTAAAATAACACCAGTTTTTTAACTAAACTTCATCTCATAATTCCAATTCAATACAAATCTACTAAAATAACAACAGTTTTTAATAAAACTTAATCTCATAGTTCCAATTTAATACAAAGCTACAGTGGAACCTGACATTCGAACTTCCGTAATTCGAAATCATCTTTAATTAGAATTTTTCACCCGGTCCCGTGCATTTTGTATTAAAACAATGTTAAAAATCGTGGATAATTCCAATTTTGTTTTGGTTAATTCGAGATTTTCGTAAATTGTAATGTAATTTGCAGTTTTTTTCCTACTTCTAGTTGTGGCGCCATGTTGTTCTATTTTTGTAAACAGGAAGGCTACGTTGAAATACGGTCAGTACCCTACTTCACGCACCCCACTCCCCCACTCACCCATACATCTTTGGTTTACACGTACATTTATGTATTACGTTAGTCAAGGTTGAACCTCTCTAGCAGCTACGTGCGCTGTTCTTAGTAATTCGGTCGTAGCGATATTCTTGTGACGTATGAGTGTATTTTGATTTGTTGTTTAGTTTTAGTTTTGTTTAGTACTGTACATATGGTACAGTAGTGTTTGTGTGTATGTGTGTGTGTATCATGATGTCACGGTCCAAGTCACAGTCCTATAAGTCATTAACTCTGGCCGAAAAAGTAGTGGTGATAAAGGAAATGGATAGTGAATTTAAAACTAAATCAGAAATTACAAAAGCCTTCGGAATTACCCCTATCATACTTTTAACATTTTTGAAAAACAAACAAAAAAATTTGAACAATGAAAATGAGAGTGGACAAGATAGGAAACGATTAAGAGGACCGGAAAACCCATATGTGGACAACTGTGTACTGAAGTGGTTCAAACACGCGTTATACAAGAAAGTCCCAGTGAGCGGTCCTCTTCTTAGTCCAAAGCATCTGAGCTAGGAAAAACATAATTAAAGGTGAGTGCAGGGTGGTTAGATGGATTCAAACAACGAGACGGAATTTCCTTCAAAGCTATACGTGGTAAAAGTGGTGCCGTTGATGTGCGTTCAATCGATAGTTGGAAGGAAGACTTAAAAGAAATGATCCAGTAAATAGAACCGAAAAACATTTTTAAAGTCGATGAGACGGGACTTTTTTACGAGTGTACTCCTGACAAAACTCTTGCATTTAAAGGTGAACGGTGCAGTGGAGGAAATCTTAGTAAAGATCGAACAACACTCTTAGTTGGAGCAAATATGGATGGTTCTGAAAAGTTGCCATTGTTAATGATTGGAAAAACGGCTAACCCACGTTGCTTCAAAAATGTAAAATCTAAGCCAGTAGAATAAGATTCAAATAGAAAAGCATGGATGACAGGAGATCGCTTTGAAAAACGGCATTTAAAAATCGACAAACAATTTGGCAAACAAAATTGGACAATCCCTTTATTCATTGACAATTGCACTGCTCATAACAGAACTCCTCTTTTGGAAAATGTAAAAAAAAAATTCCCTGCCAAATATGGCATAGGTTATTCAACCTATGGACCAAGGAATAATTAAGAACCTAAAACATTTATACAGACGATTGTTGATTGAAAGAATTCTTGCTGGAGATTTATATACTCAGAAAATTTTGCTTGACGTTCTTCAAGCCTCAAGAATGTGTAAGCAAGCGTGGGACCAAGTGTAAGTTGAGACCATTAGAACTGTTTTAAAAAAAAGCTGGCTTTGTCAAGAAAGAAAATTATGGAGAAACTGTGACTGAAGTTGCGCCAGCTTGACATATGGAAGGAAGTTACTCCTGATCCTGCTATCTCTTTTTGTGGACTTCGTCAGCGTGGATGAAGATGTGGCAGTGTGTGGTGAAGTTATTGATGCGGACATTGTCGCCGAAGTTCTCAACAATAACATCCAGGCTGAGGATGGAGCATCTGGTGATGAAGAGGAAAATTCTTCAGTAGTTCAGGAAAGGACTATTCCGAGTGCGGCAGAAGCCATGGACCATATCCAAGAACTCAGGCATTTTTTTTGAAAGTCGCAAAAATGTAAGTGATTCAATTTTCCAGTCAATAAATCAATTAAAATCATAAAATATGACTGAGAGACTTAAATCAAGAAAACAGATTAAAATCTCTGACTTTTAAAGAAATTGTGAACATACGAGTATTTTGACCAAATACGTTCAATAAGTTTCATTTCCTTTTAAGAAACTTATTTAGTTCGAATTTTTGGATTGTTCGAATTTTTTCCTGATCCCTTCAAGTACGAACTATCCAGGTTCTACTGTACTAGAATAGCACCATTTTTTAATTAAACTTCATCTCATAATTCCAATTCAATACAAAGTTACTAAAATAACGACAGTGTTTGACTAAACTTCACGTATCATAGTTAACCGGCACTGTGGAGTGGTGATCAGCGAACCTGGCTATGAACCTTGGGGTCCCGGGTTCAAGTGTATAATCATACGTGATTGTATTTTATTGAATAGAAACTAGGCAAAATATAAGTAAGTTGAAGTTCACTATAATATGATTTATGTTAAAGTGCCTAATAGACAACACATATGGATATAATATTTGTGTATATGTTTATATTTATAGCTATACTTCACTCTGTAGTAAAGTTTACTTCATAACTGAGATATCAAACCAAATAACTTTATTTTCCCCCCAATATAGGCTTGGTGCTTGGATAAATCAACTTTTGATAGGTCATTGTCTTTGAATTCAGTCTATGTCAAGATAAAGTGTTAAAATAAATTAGCAGCTTACATAAACTATAAACTAGTTTTATTATTACTTTCTAGTAGTAAATATGATGCAGCACGTAAGATTGTGACATATGAAGGCCTATAAATATATCATTTGCATTGACATATACAGGGTATTTTAATTGGTGTCAAATATTCTATGATTGTATTCCCATCTACCAAACATGAATAAAAGTTCATATAAACGGGGGTCTATAAACGCTTAGTTTTAGAGTTATTAAAGTTTTTTTTAGCACCACCTCTTACTATCCGTTCGGATTGTAAGCCTATGTAATAATTACACTAATAGGCTAGGGATTAGGAAGGTTTAATTGATAGGAAATTAACCCACATTGGCGTGGAGGGTGAATAGAAAACTGTTTGGGAAAAAATACCCTCAGTGCACCTGACCGTGATCGAACTCCGATCTACCCATCTTCGACAGTCTAGTTCAACACGAGAGTAGCACGTTAGACCCCGCGGACACCGAAGTGGGTCTATTAAAGTTATTCCTCATTGATTGGTTGGTCGTGGAGGATTTATTGAATGGCCTGCTTGATCGCCAGATTTGAACCCCATGGATTCTCATATTTGGGGACATTAAATTCCATTGTTTATGCAACTTCTGTGTCTCACGTTGAAGTTTTAAGAGCGCGTATCGTAAATGAATGTGAGCAAATACCTCACACACCAGATGTTCTCAACAGAATACGACAATGCATGGAACGCAGGCTCAGAGGAGGCATCGAAGCAGGACAAAATTTAGAACAATTTTTGTAGCAAAATATTCTAACTTGTGTTTTTTTTTGTGTTAAGCTTCCATTTTTAGATTGTTTACTAGTAATTTAACAATAAAATTCCTCCCACCTCAGAACATAAGTGTTTATAGACCTATGTTTATATGGACTTTTCTTAGTGTTTGGTGGATGGGAATACGTCCCTAAAATATTTGACACCAATTAAAATACATCCTGTATATGATAATGTATTACAAGATAATGCAACCTAATGGAGGGTGTAAGCCAGCATCTTATCGAGATAGATGCTGGTAATGTATGCATGGGGTGCCGCCTACACACACGCCAATACCGGCTCGTGGCATAAGAATACATTATCTGACACAATGAAGCGATAAAAATGATTCTGCACCAATGAGAAGCTTGGGCAGGGCTGTTTGTTGGTGGCATCTCGTCTTCGGAATGATGGGTGGGACTCTGGTAGACGCCTTTAATACCGGCAACGTGTGTCCATTTTGAATTTAAAAAAAACTACCATTGAGATGGCGTTCTACATATTCTATGTATGTTTGATTAAAGTACATAATCATACAAATTGCTTACTATTAAATATTGGATCAGTGTGTAGGGACTCACTCTCTCTTACTCCCTAGCTCATTTGTCTGTGAGATAAGGTTCGATTCCGGTCATGGTCTATACATTTCTCATGGGTGAAATTGTAGCTGTCGAGAGACTGAGAGCTCTTCCAGAGCCAAGTTAGTTTGTAAGACGTGCTATAATCAGTTGGTTCAATAAGTACACATTAATAAATATATTTAGTAGAAAAAATACAGCTATCAATAGTAAATAAATAAACAATTCATCATGATGTGCATGGACTGAAGTTAAGCTTGTTTTAGTTTTTTATTTACTATTTATTCTTTGATCAAAACGTGTTTTATAATGTATTTGACCAGTAATTTATTTTAAGATTCCTTTCATTTTATGAATAGATTTAATTTCTATTGACAATGGCCAATACTGTCAAACTGCATTCTGATTTACATAGGAAGCCCATCACTTGAATACTGGAAACTCATGATAGAAAGCTCATTATTTGAATACTGGAAATTCATGATAGGAAGCTCATTACTTGAATACTGGAAACTCATGATAGGAAGCTCATTATTTGAATACTGGAATCTCATGATAGGAAGCTCATTATTTGAATACTGGAAACTCATGGTGGGAAGCCCGTCACTTGAAAACTGAAACTAATGATAGGAAGCTCGTTACTTGAATACTGGAAACTCATGATAGGAAGCTCGTCCCTTGAATACTGGAAACTCATGATAGGAAGCTCGTCACTTGAAAACTGGAAACTCATGATAGGAAGCTCATTATTTGAATACTGGAAATTCAGGTTGCCACAGTGGCGAAAAATAATATTTCAATTTAATTTTTGTTCTCATCCCGTTTAATTAATGATGTAAAGATTATACAGTAGTACATGATAAAGTATTATTGGACAAATTTTGATAACAGTTTAGATTAACTTCCTTGTTAATAGATCAAATAAGATATATTTCGATGTTGCCAAATTTTATTGCCTCAATTAATGTTGGTGGTCGTTCCTATAGAAATAATGGTTTAACTGCTATATCCTGATTTTAGTTTGAACAAGAGTAAAGAAAATTGAAACATATTTATTTGCGGTCAACGTTGATCGCACTATACTATATTATTTGTGTTATTTTATAGGTATTTATAATATATTTTATCGAAAATCACACGACTTGATGTATTAATATATTAACATTGTTTTAGTAACTAATTTCTACTGTTTTTCCTACCAAAATCAAACTAGGTAGTGGTGTATGTTGGCTTTTATTTTCAGTACAAGAAACCGAACTGAAATAAGTACAATATAATGTAGTATTTCTCAACATTTTGTTGCTTCCAAGTGGTACCCTTTGATCCACCCTCTATATTTCATCGCACCCATGGTAAAAAAAAGAATCATTTCCAGAGGCTACGAGTTTAGAAAAATTTAGTACAAGACGTGCTTTGAATGAAAACACAATTTGGTGAATACAATTTTAATTTAGAATCAGTAAATCAATACCCGCTTTGGTGGCCGCATGGTCTAAGCCGCTACTCGTGCCGCCGATGACGGGGAGCTTGGAAATTCGATCTCGGTCAGGTGTCCTCTGGTTTTTATTTAGAAAATGGTATCTCACTCTCCCTCCAAGCAAATCCGGGTACACTTTCTCTAAATATAACCTTCCTAATCCCTAAAACCATCGGAGTAATTCTAAATGTCCCATATTATCGCGTCCAGCCTAGGTGTCACATTTGAGAGCCATTGATTCAAAGGTTTGTGTGTGTCAGGGTTACGTTCCATGAATTTAAGTCTACGTGTACCAGGGTTGAACAAACACAGATTTTTAAACAAAATCAACGTCCATCACAGATTCTGCCTTCAAATATGAGTGGAGAATGAACCAGTTCACGGCTCAGTGGGTAGAGCATTGGCGTACTATGTTAAGGGTGTCCAGGTGTCGTTTTTCAATTAAAATAATATAAAAAACAACTAAATTGATTTTATTTATCTCTTGGATTATATTAATTGGTTTTGAGGTATTTTTTATGCTTTATATACATAGTTCACTATATTTAAAACAATCACAGCTGTGTGATTGTTTTAAATATAGTGAACTAAATTTAGGACTTCTATACGTTATGTTTACATCAAAAAATCTTTAAAATTAATATATATAAAGCGTACAAAAATACCTTAAAACCACAATATATATCTATTTGAAATTGAGATGTGGTAAAATAGATTTAATTGAGTATCTAAAGGATTTAATGATCCAGGAATAGAATATTCAAGATAAAATGAATATTTTAGTGCAAATTTATAGGACAAAATACTTCTAAACGGACATAAATTTCATTTTATGTGCTTAAATTTAGAACCAAACAATGATCAAGTTTTGATGCAAATTAGTTTGGACTTTTAATTTAAAAATCATACAGAAATAAAGTTTAATACGTACAATAATTTTTTGTAAATTTTGTGAAGTCAAAAATAAGGGTGACATATTTAAAACATGTTAATTTAAGTAATACATTTTCTTAAACGCACATTCACCAAAGGGTACCATAGAGTTTTATTAATTAACCTTTGAAAAAATAAGTTTAAAAACTGAAAAAAGGTTTTGGTTGAAAATAGTCCAAAGCTATTCAAGTTAATATCAAGGCTATTAAAGGCTTCATTAAAGGGTGGATTTTAACATATAATATTAATTTTAATATAATACATTAATTTGAAATGGGTTTAAAAGATAACGGCGCACATTTTTACAGTTTAAATCTGTTTATAAAACGAAATTAATCTGTATCAATCCAACCTTTTAATTAATATAATATTGCTGAGACTATATAATTATTTTTTTCATGATATTCTCGAGCTATCCAATACAATTAACTTGTTTCTTATAATTCTTATGGTATTTTACTTCAAAGGTAAACAGTTTTCCAAACACTTTTGCAAAGTAGCCTTTTCCTTATTTTACTAGATTTTCTTCTTCGAAACCCGAGGTTGTTTTCTGTGATTTATATCCATCTGGAGCTGGACATGCATTCATCCCTTCTGCTGGTTAGTGTTGCCTGCGCCATCTGGTAGAAATCTCATTTACTAGGAGAGTTCAGGAAGTGTGGTGGATCCCCATTGCTTTCCACACAAATTTTTTTGGTGAGCTCGAAAGGACCTACCAATTATGCCGGGAAAGGTGCTATCGCATACTTTCGAAGGCTCTTTTACATGCCACAGTCAACAATGGAACTGACAGCTGTACTTCCCCTCCGAAGGAAGTTGTGCTACGGATTATTATCGTTCAAAAATATCCGTTGACCTCGGCTGGGTTTGAACCCCCAAAAATCAGGTCCTGAGGCGAGAACATTACCCCAAGACCCCTGAGGTCAACAATTTACTAGGTACTGAAGGCTACCGCAAGCTGTCAATATATTTTAAAAAGTGTAAGCTCGCACTGAAAGGGCAGCTGTGAGGAGGGCTTGGAGAGAGGATGGTAAAAACCACCCTCAGTGCAACAGGCCAACATACAACCTTGACCTCACCATCACCGACAGTAAAACTATTGCGAACTCGCTCAGTGGTCGAACTGTTCAAGTCATCACTCGCACGTATACTAGACTGCCGATGACGAGGAGATCGGAGTTCGAATACCTTCGGGTATACTGAGGAAGATTTTCCATAAATGGTGCACACCTCTAAATCCAACCTTCCTCATGCCTAACCCATTAGCGTAATTAATACATATGCGTACAACCCGAACGGGTGGTAAGACACGGTGCTAAAAAAAATATTGTGAAACTGACGTCTTGGACCGTTTGATCCCTGTTGCGGGCAAGTCACTTTGTGCGCCTCCGTTGTACATCCACTGCTGTGACGGGGACGCTTGCTGCTCCCGTTGCTCAAAACAAGCGGCCTGGAACAGCCGAGGCATTAACCAACACGGTAATTAGATACCACTATTAATTGCTTCACAACAACATATTTACAGGTCCGCGTTCCTCTGAAACACTTGGGCAGACCTAGCCTCGCGCCTCCAAAACAGAAACAGCCGCAAGGGTATTCAGCAAAACGGGGAACAACGTTCTGTGAATCCAGTGTTCGGTAGTCACCCGCGACGCTCGTCGACCCTGCTATGGAGTTGGACTCGCATTGAACTTGGTTGCCCTTGATGGGAAGTTCGTGGCTTGAATTCCCGCCGAGTGTATGGGATGTGATTTTCCACATGTGCTTTATGAACACCTCTTTTCACGCTAATGCGGGTGCGTTTCTTCTAAGATAGCCTCCTAGTTTCTGACCTTAATATTTTGACGCTAATAGATATTGTGTTGAGCGTAATTATTGTGAGTCCAGTGTCATGTCGTGGAGTGTTGCCAGAGTAAGCAGAGCTTGTTAAAACTGTACTTGTCATATGTTCTCCTCCTGACAGTCCCCATTTGACCTGTTACATATAGTCTATACTCTACATACTTCACATGGGATTGTATGTTCGTTGATACCTGACCAATGAGTGCTCTACTGACGGGTAATAACAGCTCGCTGTTACAATTTGACTAAATGGCAACAATACACGTCACGTCACTGGTTGAATTTCTTTTTATCTCTATTGGTTCAATCAACAAGGGCTATAACCGTCTTAATATAAGTCAAAATAATGAGGATTATAACGTTTGAGGAATTATTCCAAATTAGCTTAGAAAGGAGTTGGGAAAGCTACATTAAAATAATGTGTGGAAATCCCACCCACCACCCTACTGGAATTCGAACCATTACCTCTATGCTATCGAAGACCAAAAGGTCGAGTTTAATGCCTCAGAACAACTTAGCTACCATTGTAGTTCTCAACAGTTCATTCTGATAAATGTCACTATTCATGTTTTTCATCCCAAAGTCTCGTTAATACCTACTTTTGAGATATGTTCTCATCAGTTTATTAGAGAAATTCCTATTCATGTTTCCATCCCAAAGTTGTAATACCTATTTTGAGATATTTAACAGTTATTTAGAGATATCATATTCTGTTTTCCATCCCAAAGTCTCGTTAATACCCCTACTTTTGAGATATGTTCTCAAAGTTTATTTAGAGAAATGTCGCTATTCATGTTTTCCATCCCAAAGTCTCGTTAATACCCTACTTTTGAGATATGTTCTCAACAGTTTATTTAGAGAAATGTCGCTATTCATGTTTTCCATCCCAAAGTCTCGTTAATACCCCTACTTTTGAGATATGTTCTCAACAGTTTATTTAGAGAAATGTCGCTATTCATGTTTTCCATCCCAAAGTCTCGTTAATACCCCTACTTTTGAGATATGTTCTCAACAGTTTATTTAGAGAAATGTCACTATTCATGTTTCCATCCCAAAGTCTCGTTAATACCCCTACTTGAGATATGTTCTCAAAGTTTATTAGAGAAATGTCGCATTCATGTTTCCATCCCAAAGTTTGTGAATACCTTGTTCTAGATATTTTTCTAACAGTTCATTCTGAGAAAGTCCTATTCATGTTTTCCATCCCAAAGTCTTGTTAATACCCGCACTGTAATATTTTCAACAGTTCATTCTGAGAAAAGTCCCATTCATGTTTTCCATCCCAAAGTCTCGTTAATGAATATTGCACCTGCCAAGAGAACAACAATGGACAGCCACCTAAACACGCGACTCAAGAGGAAGAATGTCTCATTAAGGTCCTCGGGCGAGCCAGTGACCTCGAAGAGGAGGAGGCCTCTTCGCTAATGAGGTATCTACCCGGCTCGTGCCTGGGCTCGTGCCGTGCGCCATGACACGGTTGGAAACAAATGACTAGCAGAGCGCGAGATGGAAGATGTTACTGCCTCATCTAATGAGTGTTACGCCGCGGTGCGCGCCTTCATTGGCCGGAGCTGCAGCAGCCACCCGTGATTCCTGCAGCCCCCCACCCTCCCGACACCGCGTTGGGGTCGTTGATATTCCAGGGGCTCTCGCAGATCAAACCACAATGGCAGATCCCGATGACAGAGAGTAGGGGTTGAACCCTAGGCTCCAGGGTTGGAGATAGACGTACACCTCACCGCCATAGAGGTTCCTGAGAAGATTCTTGCTCAAAATACTGACTCCAAGGGAAGCGTCAGTAGGAAAGGATCATGTTAGTTTAGTCTATTTACAATATCTTTAACCAAAAACATAGACATATTTTCTCTTTATATTTTAACACAGCGCCTTAATACCAGTTTGGATACGGATATTCACTAATAATTACTCTAAAGTCTAATATGCTAGTGATGAGGAAGGAAAAAGTGTACTTGAATTTTCGTGGAGAGATAGTAGAAAGCCATTAAAGTAAAACCACCCTCAGTAAACCCGGACGGAATTTCCACACCAAAAGCCCCATTATTGGCAGTACAGTCTAATATGAAAGTGACGCATTAGACCATTCGACCACGGAGGTAGGCCGTAGAAAATTAGTCTGTCTAACGAAGGGAAACTTTCCACACAACCAAAAGTGATCAGTTTATAATAAAATTGTTTGCCTACTTTTTTCAGCCCTAATAGCTAGACTCATTCCCATAAATATATTTTGTTCTCCAATACCATTTGGATATTAAAAAATACCATTTTACATTTTAAATGTTAACAGTCAGTGCTACAACAGGAGGCTATAAGGAGTGTGTTGCTTAATATTAAATAATAATTAATTAACAACTATACGAATGTCAAATAAATTAATTAGATGAGTATATATATAAACGATATTAGATCGAAAACTAGGAAAATAATACAGTCGGGAAATTCATGATATTATTTGGTCAGTAAGTTGGCTGATATCTCGCCACTTTCAAGGAATGTATAACACAGAATATACAAAACAATTATTTTACCGGTTGTTCTCAATGGGCGGGAAACATGTTATCTTACCTTACATGATACAAACATATTCAGGGTGTTCGAAAGCAAGATGCTTAGAAATATATTTGGTACAAAAAGGGATGAGGCTACTTGGTGTGGAGGAGGTTACATAATGATGAGCTACATACCTTGTACTCCTACAATACATTGCTAAAATAATCAAGTCTCGTAAACTACGTTGGACAGGACATGCAGCTCGAATGGGAGAATTTAGAGCCGTGTGGAAAGAGGCCATTGGGAAAACCTAGACGCAGATGGGAGGATAAGATTAGAATGGACCTGAAAGAGATAAGATGTTATGAGATGGATTGGATCGAGCTAGCTCTAGATAGGAAGAGGATGTAATGGGGGGGGGGGGGGCTGAATAAAACTAGTTCAAGATAGGGAGAGGGTGTTATAAAGTGCACTAGATAAAACTAGTTCAAGATAGGAATAGGGTTTAATGAGAAGGACTAGATAGAGCTATCTCAAGATAGGGATATGGTGTAATGAGGGGACTGGATAGAACTAGCTCTAGATAGGGATAGGGTGCAATGAGGTGGACTGGATAAACTAGCTCAAGATAGGGATAGGGTGCAATGAGGTGTACTGGATATAACTAACTAAAGATAGGGATAGGGTGTAGTGGGGTGGACTGGATTGAACTAGTTCAAGATAGGCTGCAATGAGGTGCACTAGATAGAACTAACTCAAGATAGGGAGAGGGTGTTATGAGGTGAACTGGATAAAACTAGTTCAAGATAGGGATAGGTTGTAATGAGGGGGACTGGATAGAACTAGCTCAAGATAGGGATAGGTTGTAATGAGGGGGACTGGATAGAACTAGCTCAAGATAGGGATAGGTTGTAATGAGGGGACTGGATAGAACTAGCTCAAGATAGGGATAGGGCGTAATGAGGTGAACTGGATAAAACTAGTTCAAGATAGGGATAGGTTGTAATGAGGGGGACTGGATAGAACTAGCTCAAGATAGGGATAGGTTGTAATGAGGGGGACTGGATAGAACTAGCTCAAGATAGGGATAGGGTGTAATGAGGGGGACTGGATAGAACTAGCTCTAGATAGGGATATGTGGCATACGTTTGTAAGTGCGGCAATGAAAGCTACAGAATAAGTAAGTTTATACCCACCTAACAATTTTGAGTAGCCCAATATCTCCAGGGGGATGGGGAAGGGGGGATCCAACAATTTACTTGGGAGTCTGTACCCCCTTCCCAACTCTGAACCTTCCTAGCCATAACTTTTACCTTTTCTTAAAGCTGGAGAAGTTAATCGTACACGACACAGAAATTCAAGTGAAAACGTATCCATATGGTAGTATTAGTAGTCGGCAGTAGTTGAACTATACGATGTCTTTGAGTTTTAATGTTGGCCCTTGAAATTCTCAACTTTTTTAGTGGCTCTCAGGAAAAAATCATCCCAATTTTGCTCTAAATTAAAATATCCAATTATACGCCCTTTGAGGCACACCCAGTTTTCTGATGTAGAATGGCATGGAGGACACTAATATTTATCTTTAAAAATAATATGTATTACTGGTCACTATTTTTACTAAACGGCATGGTTGTGTGAAAAATGTCACCATAATAGAATTTCTCATAATATTTCATCAGGAAATTCCCCAATTACTTCGTCCACTCTTTGTATACCCTGAAATTCAGCAGTCATACTTTGATGGATTACACTTTGACCCTATCAAATAAGCTGTGCCATAGTGTAATCGTGCAAGGTAAGCTTGCTACCTTTCAGGATAAGCGAAGTGTATATTCAATGATATGTTTAATAGTGTGGACATTACATTGTAGGGATCCCTGACTAGATTCCAAGTATTGCTGACAATTACATTTAGATTTGTATGTGGTTTAATTCTACTATCCAATTAGTAAATATACAAGCACTAGGTCTGATCATGTATCAAATGGCCCAATATTTTAGCTTGATTCAAATCTATAAGCTGTGTGCTGATGCGCTATATAGATGTAGAAGGTTTGCATTAAATGGCTTAATTGTTTAAAAAAATGCATACACGTAGATAAAATATTTATTTACACGAATCTGTTGATTATCATTATCTATGATTCAATTGGCATACATTTAATCACGTAAAGCTATAAAGGGAAAATAAAAGATTAGGCTAAATGTACAACTTAAGGATTTAACGATTTTTTTATCTTTACAATATTTATTAAGTGGTGGTTTTGTGCTAACCATAGTTATAGTTGGTTTAAATTATGTCCCCAATAAAGATTTTCCTCCAAAGATTTCTAATATTTTGATACAAAAATAATTAGCACCGTATCTTACTAACCGTTTGGGTTATACGATTATGTACTAACTACGCTAATGGTCTTAGGGATGAAGAAGGTTATATTTATAGTACGCGTACCCGCATTTGTTTGGAGGAAGATTGGAAATACTTTTTGGGAAAAAAAACACCCTCAGTACACCCAACCGAGAATCGAACCATGATCTCCCCGTCATCAACAATCTAGTCTACTTAGAGATTAGTGCCTTAGACCATGCAGCCACCAAAGCAGGTTTTTAATAAGTACTGATCTAGTACCACTGACACAAGTAGTTTTGTAACTAGAACTACAAAAAATTATTTTAACAAAAACTTAAATAATTTTCTTTTTACAAACGTGTTGCTAAACTTCACGTACGTTCCAATTTAAAGCAAGTTGGAAACATCAGTTATTGGTTCGATTTGAATTTCTTACATGTTTGATTGTGAGGAATTTAACTCAACCTTTGTCTATTTAGAAGGTTTATTAGGGGTAGTTGTTAACGTGTTTGTTATTTAGAATGCTTACAAACTATATGCGTTATATATATATATATACACATATATATATACATATATATATATATAATATACATATATATATGTATATATATATTTATATATATATATGTATATTATATATATACATATACATATATATATATACATATATATATATATATATATATATATATATATATATATATTATATATATATATATATATATACTCTATTCGTGGTAGGAATTACTCTCTGAAAGGTCTTTTTTCCTACCAATATCCTACTATATTATCCATTTTGGTAAGGAAAAAAGCCTTTCAGAAAACAATTCCTACGCTGAACAGACTTTATACACTATTGTTTGTAGGCTTACGCATATTAAAGGAACACATTCTATACACTGTACCTGGAAAAATGGTTTAGTTTGATAAGAATATTTAAAAACTAAATAAAATATTCACCTTATCAGAAATATCAATTGGTCCCGCTATAAAATTAATAATAGCTCTATGCCTATAATCTGAACAGGTTTTTGGACGTAGTACGACATAGTCGTACAAAATTTCTCATATTGTTTATTGTAGCTTCAAAGAGATTTTTCAAAAATATGTTTTAGTGAAAATAGCTCTAAATAAGTTTAAATTATAAAAACCAAATCATCTTGTTAATCACAATAATCATTATTTATATATAAACTTTAAACCAAATTGTTCGAATATATTTAATTAAATTAAAATATTCAAAAATAAGTTGTTTGTGAAATACTCTAAAATTATTTGTCATTTAAAAAAATAATAATGTATTTTCATTTAACATGAAGAAATATTCACAGGTTCCCATTATGAATTCAATATTTAAGGTCGATTTATAAAACATTCAAATTAACTATAAATTATTGTAAATAAATTAACCTTAAATTAATTTTGTTTTAGATAAATAAAGATACATTATAATTTATATGTAAAATAGTCCCTCGATATCTTATTTTGAACTAACTCACTAAAATATTTTTTTTAAATATTTTTAAACCTATTTCCCATTTTTGAAAATTCAGTCATCAGTAAATGAGTTTTTACCCTCAAAAAAGTATACACTGCTATTTGTCTTGTAAAACACTCCCAAGATACCCGTTTTAAACCAAAAAATTAGAGCCATTTGTAAAATATTTCAAATTTAAAAAAATTCAGTCATCAGCAAACTATCCTTCAATGAATTTTCAATTAAAAATCAATTATTTGCCTTGTTAAAAAACCCTAGATAGGCATTTAAAGCAATATCATTAGAGCCATTTTCGAAAAATTGGGGATTAAAAAACTCATTAATTGAAGGGCTAGGGTAGAAATATAAAAACACAATTATGTTGTATAGCTCTATAAAATCTAAATATAAAGTTTGAACCAAATTCATAAATCCATTTTGGATCCGTGGCCAGGGACATACATAAAGGCAGGCAGGCAGAGAGAGAGAGAGAGACAGACAGACAGACAGACAAGAGAACAGACAGAAATGTAAAATCCACTTTTTTTGGTCCGTGTTCACATACAGTAAAACGTAAAAATGTGTCAATATCTCGAGATTGGTTTTTTCACGATCATAATACTTTCGCTTGATATGAGAAAATGTAAAAAAAAGTTGTAAAACAATCCAACAACAAACCAATACAATGCTAAATTATTATATAATTATCTCGTATACCAAATAAAAATAATTCAAAAAAGAGAGTTTGTGGCCTCCACTATTTATAATTGCTCTTAGCTCTTTCAATTACATAACTAGTGAAGTAGCTATACATTTACATCCTAATTTCACATTTGCCTTTCACTTCTCAATACCACAGGATATGTGTTCAATGGATAACATATTAATGGTCTGGGCTCCATATTGTAAAAGGGAAAAATCTCGCTTTCTATGGAACCCATGACAATCTTTGCCATCGTACCAACTGTAACGATAATACAAAAGTATAGCTAAGATAGTTAAGATCCCACCACTTTTAAAATGAAATACATTTAATAAACGCTTATCATATTCTATACGTCAATTCTATTTAATTCATTTAAATTTTCATTTAAATAATGGATGCAAAATAGGAAGTAGTAAAAGTCTTCAAAACACAAAATGGGGAAATTCAACGGCCATACAACATAGCCTGCATCGGTGGGGGCGCGGGTTAAGGCATCAGTATCGCCCGGATTGGTTTGATAATGAAGGAGCGATCGAGGTTTAAATCCCAACCGGGATTACTGAGTGTAGTTTATCCTAACGAATTTACAAGCTCTCTTCGCAAATGCAATACATTTTTTCTCAAGTTTATCTTCTTCATCTCTACCCCATTAGTGTAAATACGTAAACTCCGGACCTATTACAAATAATAATAATATATAATAATATTAATAATCAGAGAAAATAAATAGTTTAGTCATATTTAGATGCGTTCGAAACTAATATCTGTTATTTGTTTTAAGATATTTTTCTCTGGATCTTAAAACGAAATTTCAAATCCCTAATTTCCGAATAATCCTCTACAGTGGTCGAATGGTCTATATCGGTGTTATTCAACCTTTTCTGTTTGCGTACCCCAGGTTGATTACCACTTATATAGTCCCTTACAATTATAATAATTGTACAAGTAGGCAGCAATAAGCCAACTACCGACTCTAAGGTGGCTGCGTTATCCGATAGCTCGTGATCTAAAAAAACACACATTTGTAGCTGACGATTTCCGCACGTCCATCATAGACTCTGCCTTAAATATGAGTGAATAATGACCCTGGTTCACGGGACGATTCCTGGATAACTTAGTGGTTGGAATATTGGCGTACTAAGCCAAAGGTCCCGGGTTCGATTCCCGTGTCAGGTGTCATTTTTCAATTCTCAGAAACTTATATAAAGCTTCACTATCGCAAGAGATTGGGATTGCCGATGACGAGGAGCTCGGGGTTCGAATCCCATTCATGTGTATGAAGGGTGGTTTTTCCTGATGTTTTTACACTCACCCCCACACAAGTTTGTGTTCAATTCCTCCACCCTCCCCTAATGTATATATGCAGATACCCTGGAAGGACAGTGAGACGTGGATCATGGTACACACAGATGTCCACAAGAACATCTCGGTTCATAGCCTCGGACCTGGTCTCTGATTTCACTACAGCCAGTCCTCGAACTTAGTTATGACATAGACAATATTTATAACAATTGTCTAGAATAACATAAAAGGTTGTGATTGGATTGCGATAAGGAGCTCACAGGAATAACAAGAAGGCATTAAATGGCTTAGAGAGTTTTTTTTTCTATTTGAGATATTTAACGTTCACTTTCTGAACCGACTGATTATATCAACAAGAGAAGCGCTATGAACGAGAGGGAAAGGGCCTACCAACTTTGTCGAGAAAGCTATTTTCACATACCCTTTCCAGGTTATTTTATACGCCACAATCGATATGAGACCTACGGCTTTACTTCCCCTCCGAAGGAAGTTGTGCTACGGATTTTTATCGCCCAAAAAATCCGTAGACGCTGGTTGGATTTGAACTCACCAACATTGAGGTCCTGAGACGAGATATTTACCACCCTAAGACCACTGAGGTCGATTAAATAGTATCTATTTATCATTGTTAACCTAACAATTGTATCTTAGGACCCACTTATCACTATTATCAAGGCCAGAAGATTAAGGTTAGCAAAGAATTACAATGTATAGATAACAAATGTTAGTAAATAAAAGATACGTGAAACACATGCGAGTAAACCAAAAGTAAACCCATACATCTTTTAAAAATTTTTTTTTATGTAGGAAATAGTGAAGTTGCCATGAACTTGATAAATTCAGAAAAAGGTTTTAATAAGTTTCTACTGATAATATATTTTTTCTAAGAAATGATACAAAACAATGCTTTAACTCGTGATTATTTTAAATTGATTTTTCTACTACTGAATTCTACTAGGCAATTCACTGCCTAACACAGAACTTGTGAGTAGTTCAAGAGCTGTCCTTTGCTCTCAACTTTCACCTAAGTGTAGCAATAAAACACGTTTAACCACGGAAATTAAATTGCAACCCACAAACAATTTAGTATGTTTATGAAATATAAAATTGAAATCTACATGTATGCAAGATTCTGAAATAGTTGAACTTATCTGAAGCAAAAAACGTACCTAAAGAAGTTTGCTCTGTGCAGTTGTCTGTTGGTCTATTTGGTGTATACACGCATGGAAATGAAACACTAAAGGTGCAAATTACAAAAAATTAAACCCAATATATTTTTATTAGGTTCGTATATTATCAGAGCAAAACTCTATTAAATTGATCTCAATTAGATAAATTACAGTAGAAATGTTTCTTTAAAAAAGTAGTTCCAGAAAAAATATATATGAAAAGGGATGTGCCCTTTTGGTTTTGCAAAGTAGGCCTATTTTATGTTATTTTAATTGAGAGTTTTAAATAATTAATATTAAAATTATTTCTGGTTAGATGGTGGAAAAATAAAAATAAATCTTCTATCAGCATTTTAATAGTATATTAGTGCAAACTACTAGTAGTTCTGTGGAAAATAGACCTCACTTCCTTCATGTTAATATCATTATTACAGTCTTAAATTTCTCTTTGGATTTCAAGTTGAAATATCTCCTATAATTTCTCCTTTTAAGTTGATATATTTTCTTGGTGATCATGTTAGACAAAAAAATTAATGAATATTATAGCCAACAGTACAATCTATTCGTATAGGATGATTATTTTCACGTGGATTAAGACGTCAGTCTCACAATGTATGTCAAGAATTAAAAAAAATATCCAATTGATACTCGATCGATAAGCTTGGAATATTAAATTTAATAACTTAAGATGAGTCACTAAACGAAAAACCTTATGATCGGCAGCCATCTTGAACTGGTATACCAGTTTGAGAAACCCTGTACTGCACGTAAGTTGTTCGGCGCAGGCTCAAAGAACATCCCTGACCAATTTAATTAAAATTAGTGACAGTTTTCATGGAACAAAGATACTGACAGACAGATGAGATGACCAAACTGTCAAGCTAAAACAAAACCTCATTACGCTCAGTCAAAAACGTTTTGAACCAATCCACTCCATCTTTTCGTAACAAATGCATGTTTCTTCGCCACTTGCAACCACACAGTAACCAATCACAGCGGTCTTTCTGTAGCACACCGACACTATACTATACGGAGGAAGGAGCTTACACCTGTGTTATAGAATCTAGCGAGATGTATTCACTTTGTATCTAAAGGAAGTAAATGATCACCACCGTCATCGAATACAAACTGTTGGTAAACTAACTCTGGCGGGAGGATGCTCACAATAGCCCTTGCCGAGTCGGTGAACAATGGCCGTGCCAGAGTTAGGCTCTGTGACTGGAAATATCAGCCACTGGAAAATATTGGATGTGTGTGTGTTCGAACAGTGGAAATAAACACAGGGTTTAGCCACGCTAGTCGGAACAGACACAGCCCATAAGTTAGACTCAAGGGCACCCTCTGACCACTTCCCAGCGACAACAGCTCCATTCCCGGTGGAGTAGAGATGTAGTTTCCATCTTCACTGTGAAATGAAAAATATGCATTTCAAAAAGGGCAGTTTCTTGGCTATGCCGGGAATCTAACCCGAAATACTTTGCTTAGTAAGCATACAGCTACCGACTGGGCTAAGGCATTGTACATAGATTAAACCTACTCTAAATGAATAAAGAAAATAATGTATAATTCTAGAATAAGTTAACCCACATTTATATGAAAAGAGAGAGAGAGAGTTGGAAAACATTTAGGAAAAACAGTTGCAGCAAAGTACATTCACAACCTTAGTTTACTTGGATGACAGCTCAAAAAGTTACTAGAAGTAGTCCCTAGTGTATCCCTACGATAACAGCTGACATCTGTCACTTTGGATAATTGTAATGAAAACATATGGTAATTTATGAATGTGATAGTTAACCAAAGTAATTTAGGCCAATATTATTTATATTTATTTGAAGTCAGGCACAAAGCTTATTAATTTTTTTATCGTTTTATTCCACTTAAAAAAAATTTCAAAGAACTTTCACTAAAGGTCTAACGAACCTAGCTTCAAAATGGTGACGATGAATTTAAACCACGCGATGGAAACAAATTCTTTACAATGACGCACCCACGCAGTGGATTAAAATATTTTATTCCGTTAAATATTTCGAAATATGATAAAATAATCATAAAATAATTTATTATACATAAAAAAGACAAGCATTTTCTCTTTTCCAAGTAAATACGATGCCTGCATTAAAAGGTATTAATGTATGCACTATATTACACTTCGTCAATAACGTTCCAAAACGAAGCATAAGTACTTTTAATTATGTTTAAAATATTATTTCGGATTGGGTAAAAATAAATTAATAAAAGTAATAAAATAGTGTGGTAAAACTATTAAATTTAGAATATAACATTTAGTCAAAAAACTTAACAATTATAACAAAACAATGATCTTTTACAAGATTGTTGGCAACCCAAAACCTAAACATATGATTATTAAACTGTCATCCAGGTAAAAAAAAACCTATCATGAACAGACCGGGATTCTAGCACTGTTATCCCTGTCATCGGCAGTCACGAGAGTGACACATTAGACCATGCTAGCGCCGATATGGTTGCCTGGAGCATGGAACAGAAGATAAAGAAGGGAGGGCTAAAACTTGGTGTAAGAACTCTGAAGGTTCTGTATCCTTAGATTGTCATTAAGGTCATTCTACCATCAACATTTTATTGCACATTTTTAACAAGTGTATAAAAGTTATAAGTAGTGATTCACTGACTTCAAATAATTACAGTTCACAGGTTATAAGGGGTTAAACTTGCTATTTTATGCTTTTCCCGTACAATTTTTAAGGTACAGTAATTAATGTATGGGGCTGAAATTTGGTATAACTAAACATCCATATATTTATGTTGTACATAATGCAATATTTATAATACTATACTTCATATGAATGTCTAATTATACTAAATTTCAACCCCATATTTAAATAACTTTACCTTAACTATGGTAAATGAAAAACATAAAATAACAAGTTTGACCCTTTATAACTAGTGGACTGTAATGATTTGAAATCATTGAATCCTTATTTTTAACTTTTATACACTTGTTAAAAAATGTGAAAGAAAATGTCTACTGTCGAATCACATCGTGTGATTTTTAATTTTTTGCACACAATCCGTGTCCTTAACTAAGCGATATCGCGTCACCCGATGGGAAAAATTAGCACTTTGTCCGAACGATTTATAGAAGGGGAAAACAATACAGACTAAACAAAATTTAACATTTTCATACTTGTATTTTTTGTCTATAAGTTATATTAAAAAATAATGACTGATGAATTACATTCACTTTTATATTAATTACATATTATTAAAGGTGCATAAATTAACTACAACACGTTTAGAAAATGATAACCTTATCCATTACTAACAATGATGTGCTCATTTCTGATTCGTACATCGATATTCCTTTATTTATTTATCTGTGGTTTTTACTTCGAAGTCTTTCGTAACAATAGTCCTTAAGTATACCCTGATTTTGGTTGGAAGAACAGTAGAGAAAATCAAAACATATTTCTTTGTGGCCAACATTGATAACATTTTCTTATATTATTAGTGTTATTTGATAGGTATTAATAATATCTATCAAAAGTTTCATCTGTAGATGACATGACTTTATGTATGGATATATTAACATTGTTTTAGTAACTTTAGTAACTAACTTCTACTGTTCTTCCTACCAAAATCATACTATAGGTAAAATTGATCCCCCTTCTACAAATTGCAACGCACTATGGACCAATGAATCAGAATTTTGTGGACAAAGCAATCTAAACTCTGAAGTAGAACTCTTCTTACAGACTACGGAGTTGCGATAAAAACATACACGAATTAAGGTCCATATTTTTCTTGTTTTATAACACATAACTTTTTTAACAAAACTAACTAAAATATGGTTTCAGCAGAAACATTGAGTAGACCTATACTCTTCCACATATCCGCCACTGCGTTATTTGACAAGATACTTTTAAATGAGGAGAAAAATTCTTGGTCAGACTAGGTAATGCCAATGACAGATATTAAAAAATATTTGGGATAACCATAAGTAAAAATTGAACTAAACGTATCTACTTAAACAATATTTTATTTATTTATTCCAAAACATGTTTTCCTTAGTAAAAACTGAAACAAATGGACCTTAATTCGCGTTACCTTTCATCCCCCCTTAAAACAGTGTTTGTAGATTTTTTAAAAAAGACTATGAATTAGAGTGTAAGTTTGGCTAAGTATAAGATACTTATGTTTATTAATAGTAACTCTAAGTTCAATACTTTCGACTACTTACTTCAGTCGGTGATCCAATTTGGGTGAGTTAATAATTACCAGGTTCGATTCTCAACCTGGCAAAAAAATAATAATAGTGAAATGGGAGTGAACTGTTCACAATGCTGTTTCGATGGGTATTTTGTTTTATCTATAATTATATTAGTTTGTAAGTCGTGTTCTTATTTAATCAGTTTATTCAGAAAGTACAATTTATTTATCTGTAGTAAAAATAATTCAATACAAGATTTACAATCTAATGGGTAATGATGAGTGATATTTTAGAAGAACTGTACCACCTAGAGAGGTTAAGATAAGGACAATTTGGGAAATCGTTCCTCAAAGATTCCCGTCAAATATCACCAAAGTGTAATGCTTGTCTAAAGTGTATGATAGACAACTCGGACCTCTGATAGAAGTGCCTTTTATTAAGTGTGTTTTAAATCATAACGATTACTAACAAAAACTAAATTTCAGAACTACAGTATAAGCTGGATAATCCGACACCATGAAAACCAGCCTAATATCGGAATAATGAAAGTGCCATGTTTACTTAAATTATAAAGAAGGCAACTAAAAAAACACTACACACTTTTGGTCAGGAATTTATCAATGGTAGTATATTTATGCAAGTGTATGTTCTGTTTAATATTTTCTCTTAATTTATGGTAATCGATATATTATCCATCGTATTTGTTTCTTCAGACCATTGCATGCTGGTATCGAGTATTTAGTATCGAGTATTTAGATTTGATGCAGAGGCTAGGTAATCGTCTCTTTCGTTACAATATTCTGTTGAATCAGTTTCCGCTGCGATTCTGTCATCCGTCATCATCGGTTCAAGTTCAGGACTCGCCTGAAACCGTTCCTTCGATTTCATCGCGTGACAGTGCCCTGTTCACAGATTGTATCGCCGCCCTCTGTATCAATTCTGCTACAGACAAATATTTCATGTTTACGTTTCTGAATATAAAAACCTGTCAATACACTCTATCAAAAAACACTAACAACACGCAATAGTTCACAGAAATGACACGTGTTTCCTGCTTGATACGTAGTGAAAAAGAGCACTGTATACTATAGGAGTCCACGAGGATTGGGGAATGAAGAGAAGAGGACATAAAAGATCGGATTACTGGGTGTATCGAGCTATTGAGTTTGAACATTTTTGTAGCAATAACCTTAGATCATTGCTGCCGGGAGGGTTGACACAGTGGTTTCCATTTGGTAAAGCGGGGTATAAGTCAAATAAGCTGTACTGGGAGGGTGTTCCACTTTATATCTCCTTATCCTCAAATCCTTTATACATGATAGAGCTGATGCATTTCACTCAGATTTACTCGCTTCATACCGTGTTCTTGGATTGTTTAGTTTATTTCTCTGATGTACATTTCATTGGGCTCTTGAAATAAATGGTTATTTGTGTCGCTTGAAGACTCTTGCCTCTTTGATACTCTTGCAAAGAACATACTGTTGCCTCTTGGATATGCTTGCATATAATATACTCTTGCCTTTGGATACAAGTGTGTCTTAAACACTCTTGCAGAGAACAGTCTCTTGTGTCTTGGATACTCTTGCAGGGAACAAACTCTTGTGTCATGGATACTCTTGCAGAGAACATACTGTTACCTCTTGGATACGCTTGCATATAACATACTCTTGCCTTTGGATACAAGTGTGTCTTAAACACTCTTGCAGAGAACAGTCTCTTGTGTCTTGAATACTCTTGCAGGGAACAAACTCTTGTGTCTTGGATACTCCTGCAAATAACCGACTCTTGTGTATAGGATACTCTTGCGGATAACAGTCTCTTGTGTCTTGGATACTCTTGCAGGGAACAAACTCTTGTGTCTTGGATACTCCTGCAAATAACCGACTATTGTGTATTGGATACTCTTGTGGATAACAGTTTCTTGTGTCTTGGATACTATTGCACACAACCGACTCTTGTGTCTTGGATACTCTTGCAGAGAAAAGTCTCTTGTGTCTTGGATACTCTTGTAGAGAACCAACTCTTCTGTCTTGGATACTCTTGAAGAGAATAGACTTTTGTTTCTAGATACTCTTGCAGAGAACAGTCTCTTGTGTCTTGGATACTCTTGTAGAGAACCAACTTTTGTGTCATGGATACTCTTGAGAAGAACAGGCTCTTGTGTCTTGGATACTCTTGCAGAGAATGGACTCTTGTGTCTAGAATACTCTTGCAGAAAATGGACTCTTGTGTATAAGGTACTCTTACAGAGAACTGACTCTTGTGTCTTGGATACTCTTGCAGAGAAAAGTCTCTTGTGTCTTGGATACCCGTGTAGAGAACCAACTCTTGTGTCTTGGATACACTTGAAGAGAACAGACTTTTGTTTCTTAGATACTCTTGCAGAGAACAGTCTCTTGTGTCTTTGATATTCTTGTAGAGAACCAACTCTTGTGTCATGGATACTCTTGAAGAGAACATACTTTTGTATCTTGGATACTCTTGCAGAGAATGGACTCTTGTGTCTAGGATACTCTTGCAGAGAAGGGACTCTTGTGTCTAGGATGCTCTTGCAGAAAAAAGACTCTTGTGTCTTGGATACTCTTACAAAGAACAAACTGTTGTGTCTAGAATACTCTCGCAGAGAACAGTCTCTTGTGTCTTGGATACTCTTACAAAAACAAACTGTTGTGTCTAGAATAACTTACAGAGAAGAGTCTCTTGTGTCTTGGATACTCTTGAAGAGAACAGTATATTGTGACTTGGATACTTTTGCAGAGAATGGACTCTTGTGTCTAAGATACTCTTGCAGAGAAGAGTCTCTTGTGTCTTGGATATTTTTGCAGAGAACCAACTCTTGTGTCATGGATACTCTTGCAGGGAACAAACTCTTGTGTCTTGGATACTTTTGCGGAGAACATACTCTTGTGTCTTGGGTACTCTTAGAAAGAACGGACTCTTGTGTCTAAGATACTCTTGTAGAAAACAGATTCTTGTGTCTTGGATACTCTTGCAGAGAATGGACTCTTGTGTCTTGGATACTCTTGCATAGAACCAACTCTTGTGTCTTGGACACTCTTTAAGAAAACAGACTCGTGCCTCCTCCTTCTTGTTGCTATTCCACCTTGTCGTGGTCCTGATCAATCTCCTCCCCTCCTTTAACGTGGCTGGTGATCCCTGTACAGAGGCAGGTGTCTGGTCATCAGCCCGTGGTGCGTGCAGTGTGAGGAGCGGTCAACGAGCGTGAAGCGTGCAATACACGGGATATGGCACCGAGGTCAAGCTACCTGTTGGCAGGTTGGGGCAGGTGTTGGTTGTCGCTCTACCTGACTTTGTTTAAAGTGAATAAACACACCAGTGGGGGCAAGTGCTACCAGAACTTTGTTTATAGTGAACTCCAAGCCATGTGCCACCGAATAAAGAATACATTTTAACTAAATCGAGATCAAAAACATTTCTCAGAGGTTTAAAAACTCATTACATTTGACACTTTTACCACTTTTGACACTTGCAACTTGCAGCCTCTTGCCGGTTTAGTACTCTTTCTGCCTGCAAAATGTTATTGTTTGTAGACTTTTGCCTCTCGAAAGTTCTTTTCGCATTCCATTAATAATTTAAAGCCAAGCTCCTCAATTATCTCGTTCATAGCTAAAATGTGTTCACCAAATACTAGTATAAGTACGATTAAATGCAAGTGTTGGCTTTCAATTTCTTGAAATATCTACTCTGAGAGAGTAAATTGAATGTTATTAATATTTATAAGAACATCAACAATATTAAACCAAACGTTTAAAAGAATTCATCTTAATTTGCAATTATTCTTGATTCATACTGGATCTCCTGAAACAAAGTCAAGTGTGCTAGCCTCTTCCCTAATTTTGCTGACTTGGAACACTAATAATCAGGGCCCGAATTTATATTACATGCCATCTTTGTTTTTTTGTTCCATTCCAGATAGTTCTCATATGCAAATAAATTTTGTTCACGATTCCCTGGTTGTGGAAGCAATTTTTTTAGGTCGTTATTTGGTCGTTCTTTGTCATTTTAGATTTTTAGCTTATATATTTTTTTAGTCTAATTTTTGAATAATTTTTAGGCATTAATGTTGAGTAAATATATTTATAAATACTATCGATATTTTATATTTTTTTTTCAAACATACAGTAGTGGGAATGAGAAGATAATGTTTGTGATGAATTATATATTCTATTTTCTTGTCTGGTTGTAAAATACACATTCTTGGTGATACACTGCAATTAACGACGTTGCTGATTTGGAGATTTTGAAGCTATTTTGCGAGGTGGGTTGCACATAAGGAGTCTAAGCACTATTACACTTAGACACCAATGTACAAAATAGAAAGAGGGGGAAGTAAATTATAAGTTCACCCTGAGAGGGCTCTTGTCTATGGGCTGATAACCTTTTCCCTCTTCCTATGACGAGTTTACACACTCACCTTAATATTTGTGCCTTGAAAACATTGACTTGCTTCTTAATTTTACCTTTTTATTGTTTGCTATTTTAGATATACATATGCTACCACGGACCTTTTTAATCCACATCCTGGCAGGAGGACTCCTACAGGCCATTTTCGTGACCAAGCCAAATAGCCTATGCTATAGAGGATTTATAAAAAATACTTTAACAAAAAAACTACTTGAAGATAAAAATAAATAACTTTTGGAACTATTTTATAATTATTTAAGAATTAATGGTTTTAGTTTTAACGTTGTATCGTTAACATTCGTGAGTAAAACGCAAATTTACTAACATAGGAAATCCTATCTTGACCCATCGTGGCGTCACAGGTAGGCTACGTCTTAAGATGGAAGGGGTTGCTTTGACAGGAGATAGCTATTACTTCTGAAGCAGACATTTGTAAATCACTATTATAAAGTAGGATTCAAGAGTTTAGTTGTTAGAGGCGTCACTTAGACATTATGTTTTAGTCAGCTTCACACAGGATGAAACAGACACATAAACTGATGCATGCAGCGTGACACATGCACCATGCACCATCAGTGTCTGAACACTTGCTAACAGGGATACACTTCAGACAGGGAGGTACATGACGTGTTGCTGTTTGCATCATGTGCCCCTGATTGAGTGGACTGGTTCACTGCTCCATGTTTGACGCGCAGCAAGAGTTGAGTTATTGTTAGGAAAGGGCTACACTGCGATTTTACGAGATATGTGACGACGTGACTGAGTTTTATAAGTGATATTCAATCATAATATTGCGCGTCTGGGTTACATCAATCTGCATCTTAGTTTGTGGAAAGATTAGCCACGTACTAATGTAAGTTACCGTTTCTCAGGGGACGCCCGAATGTTCTAGTCGTACATACTTTCTGTGGAGGCTCTTTCCATGTCCCGATGAGGTGAGATGATGGTTATAGTGAAGAGAGGATGAGGGAGATAGTGAGTATGGGGTGTGGAATCAGTGGAAACACTTAACCTAACTTATGCCTAACTAACCAAACTCTGGTGACCGTTGGTGTGATTCCCCTTTCAGGAAAAATATCCAAGGTGCCACCGAACCGATACCCCTAGGTTCATAGCCAGGTACACTGACCACTACATCATGGCTGGTATGATTCCAAAGGATTGTCAGTCAGAGTGTCTTTGCCGACCAAATATTTTGTCACTGTCGCACTTTGTTGCTGGATCAATGACATTTCCCACTCGCACGCTTTACTATTCTTGTATTGTATATTATGTTGTTTCATTTTCGCCTTTTGATAGTAGCCAGTAGTAGCATAATTATAGATCTTTGTCAGACGATTCCATTACGACTGGATTCTCCAATGTGCCATGTTCCATGTGCTATGTTCCATATGCAATTTTATCTGATCGTTCGTTTTGTTTGTCACATGCTGTATGTTTCGTAAAAAGTTGCATTTTTTATGCTCCATCCTGTGGGAAAGTTGCCTAAGATTCCAAATTGTAATGTTGTTTTTGATTTAATCATGATCATTAATTTCGAGTTTTTGTTCATATTTTTAGGTAATAAAAAAAATGTACGGTGCACCGCAAATACTTTCTCTCGCTTTTATCTTAAAATATACATTCATTAAAAACTCGTAATATTTGTGAAACGAAATAATAGGGCTGTATATTTCTGTAGAAACAATACACCAAAGATCATAAATGGAATAATATACACCGATACTTACTCTACGGCATTAGAAACTAGGAACACCGTTACAGAAAATTTGAGAAAAGAGCTTAAGAATCAAATTAATTTTAAAGAGCCGAATTAAAAGGTGTATATATCTGGTTATAGCTCAGAAACTATTGGTTTTATAAATATATATTTCAAGTAAAAGATTTATACCTTTATTAGTAGGCCTACTTCGACTTTACTATGATAAGATATTTCTTATATCAAATAGTTGCTGAGAATTGATGAAAATTGAAAAATTTCTCTCATGTAAAGTACCCTCAAAGTCATTTTAAATAGAAAATGAGAATTTCCATTTGGTTTATAGTAATAAACAGTGTCTAGATATAAAATTTAATCAAAATTGTTAAAGCGAATTTCGAGAAAATCGATTTTTCCTCTTTGCCTATCAGTAAACTACCCTTAAATTTAGGGCTGGACATCTATTTCCAAAAAAACCTCAGGGTGATCTTATGAACACCCCAAATACCAAGTTATAGCCCAATCTGTAACATAGTTTCAGCTCCAACTCAAGGTACAGACAGACGGATAGACAGACAGACGGCATTACGAAAACAACTTTTTTTTGTTTCAAGGGGTCATAAAACGTCGACATTTATCATAATCTTGAGTTAAAATTTTTTGACGATCACAATACTTTCTCTTCGAGCTGTCAAGAAAAAGTAAAATTTGAAAATTTTTATGTGATCAAAATCTGGGCCCTGGTAGCTACTGGCAAACAAAACCCCAGACTAATCAACTAATGAACTCTTCCACAAATGTCTAGACTCTTAATCTCAGTTGTCATGCTTCACTTGTTCTACATCTTAGTTCATCTTTTTTGATCAATTTTTCGTATAAGGTTTTAATATGGATGGATGATTAGCGCCTTGGACATCCCGATATTACTTTATATACTTGTAAGCTTAACACAAATAATATTGACTTCCTATACTGTTGCATATGCCCACATGGTTTAAGGCGTCAGGCTTGCAGTAGACTAGATTTCTGATGGTGGGGGGGGGGTCAATGTATCGAATACAGGATGGGTGAATTGTGTGGGGGGGGGGGTCCATATATATTATTTATAGTTCTCTGTCCGCGCTAATGGGGCTAAATGTGGGACGGGAGTTCTATAATTATGTGTTATCCGCTTCGGTGGCCGCGTAGTCTAACGCGCTACTTTCGTGTTAGAATAGACTGCTGAAGACGGGGAGATCGGGGTTCAATCCCAGTCGGGTGCACTGAGGGTGGTTTTTACTAAATGGTTTTTAACTCACCTTTATCACAAATGTGGGTGCACTTCCTCTCAATTAAACCTTCCTAATCCCTAAGCCATTAGTGTAATTAGTACATAGGTGTATAACCCAAACGGTAAGACGTGATGCTAAAAAAATGTGTATATGTTAGGTTAATCAGTGTGTTTTCTAGTCCTCTCTCCATGCTAATGTGGGTGCAATTTATATAAAACTTCCTTACCCATCTCTAGCCTTTAGATTAAACCCTTACTAACCTTGGTGTCCAAAGTAAAGATTAAAAACTAAAATAAATTTTTTAACTAAATGTGATTCTACATTAGAATTACTTTAAGGAATCTTGTGTTTGATTTATTGAAGTAACTCCCTCTGTTACAAATTAAGTTCTCAAATATGCAATTAATTAGTTATTTACTCCATACCTAGCAATTGTCTTAGTGGACGATAGAGCCAACATGTTTCAATCCACCTTGTTCAACTCATATCCAAATATATTTATATATAAATAATTTATACATAATATATACGTTATACATAAATATATATATATTATATATATATATCAAACGCTGTTAAATATGACCAAGAAATTAAAATTAAAAACTAGCTGGAGAAACGATTGACCCATTTCTCCATTGATGCATTTAGTTTAGAAAGTACGTATCATTGTTGAAACAGCAAACTAAAAGAGATGTTTCAATAAACAGTTTGTTTCTGATGGTCAAACATCTGGAACAGACATGTCATATACTTGGTTCCTTCTAACTGATAATTCATACTTCTGGAACAACAAATTGTATGTTATTAGCACAGACAACATATATCTAGTCTAGCAAATAACATGGAGGAACCTTCAATGAGGATAGGTTATATCCTGTGAGCTACCGTATCTATTTCCACACTGGATATACACATATATCGGTGGGCGTAGAAAGGTGAGGGTCCGGACCCCCCATGAGATTAACTGGAGCCCCTGGAATTTGTTGGACGCCCCCTTAGAGGCATATACATATAAGAACCTAATGTTTAATTTTTTACTCTTTATTACAGTTTTAATTGTATATGTCATCAACTAAATATTAGTTAATGAATATTTTAATTTTCACCTTCAAGATACATCTTGTAAGACTTCCGATTGTAAAATTAGCTCTGTCAACATTTCAAATACTGCACTTCTTTTCTCGTACATTCATATGGTGTAGAAAAACAAGGACGTTTCTTGGAATGAGCCGAGCTGAGAAGATGGGGGCAAACATTTTTGCTATCACCTGTAAGATCCTACTGAGGAATCACCCTAAGAAATAGCAGCTTAAATAACAGAACAAGTGTTAGAAGTGTAGTTTGTAGCATATGTAGTTAGGTTTACTACCCTTACCCCACTCTCATCTCAATACACCTACTTACTCAGAATATTATTTGATAACTATGAAAAGTTTGAAAGAAAGGACCGAGTCAGGGGGGGTCCGAACCCCCTAGAGTATGTTAGGGGACCCCCTATAAAAATTAGCTTTCTACGCCCTTGCCTACATCAGTGGGCACGCGGACCAAACATCAAGCTCACCTGATCTGAAATGCAGGTAACGGGGACGCTGGCGTTCGAATCACAGTGTTAAACAAAACATTATCGTTACACTGAAACAATTTAAGAGCTGATGTCATTACCCTGGAACAATTGAATAGCTGGTATCATTACCCTGGAACAATTGAATAGCTGGTGTCATCACCCTGGAACAATTGAATAGCTGGTGTCATTACCCTGAAACAATTGAATAGCTGGTGTTATTACCCTGAAAAAAATGAATAGCGGGTGTTATTACCCTGAAACAATTGAATAGCTGGTATAATTACCCTGGAACAATTGAATAGTTGGTATCATTACCCTGAAACAATTGAATATCTGGTATAATTACCCTGGAACAATTGAATAGCTGGTGTCATTACCCTGGAACAATTGAATAGCTGGTGTCATTACCCTGTAACAATTGAATAGCTGGTGTCATTACCCTGGAACAATTGAATAGCTGGTGTTATTACCCTGAAAAAAAAGAATAGCGGGTGTTATTACCCTGAAACAATTGAATAGCTGGTATCATTACCCTGGGACAATTTAATAGTTGGTATCATTACCCTGAAACAATTGAATAACTGGTATCATTACCCTGGAACAATTGAATAGCTGGTGTCATTACCCTGGAACAATGGAATAGCTGGTGTTATTACCCTGGAACAATGGAATAGCTGGTGTCATTACCCTGGAACAATTGAATAGCTGGTGTTATTACCCTGAAACAAATGAAGAGCCGGTGTCATCACCATGCAACAACTGAATAGCTAGTATTATTACCCTGTAACAACTAAATATATAGTGTCATTACCCTGGAACCGAAGATCTGGTGTTAATGTCACACTGGAAGAATTATTGAATAGCTGGTGTTAATGTTATACGGAAACATTTGAAGAGCTCAAGTGTCACTACCCTGGAATTATTTAATAGCTGGTGTTGTTACAATATAACATTTGAATAGATGGTGTAGATGCAACTAAGTGTTCCTTAACCAAACAATTTGTTAATTATGACTAGATTATAACGTAGACTAAGTTACCTAGACCAAGCACTTTGTAAAGGAAACTAGTTTTGGATGTAACTAAGTGTACCTAGGTCAAAAAGTTTGTAAAGTTGAGTAAAGTAATTGTAATCAGAGTGCTGGATCGTCACGTCAACAATGAGCCCTCGAGCCAAGCTACTGCAAGTTGTGGCCGTTCCCATTGTTCCGAAGTTTGAGACAGATTGTAACTTGATGTGTGAGTCTCCATTCTCTTAAAACTCACGTTAAAAGACACGAGATAAGGCGTGAGATGTGTGCAGAATCCTATTCTCGGCGGGGCCCTTTGTGATTCTTCCGGGGCCGCTTTTCGTCGATCACGCTACGGTGCGTCTGTTCCAAAGCGCTATTGGAGCTCAAACCTGCTCTTACTCCTCGGGAAGCTTGCGCTTGCTTACCAGGTATCGGAATTTGAGAACATAAGAACTTTAAAAAATATAGCTTAGTACGCTTACAACACCAAGGGTATACATCGTCACCATTCATTATTTATTATGTCAATGGCAGTTTTGAAAGTTAACGACGATGCTTACTTGTTGATTTCAAAGCTATTTTGCGAAGTGGGTTGCATCTTAGCTTGACGGACCTAAGCACTACAAACACTACAACACTCAAACGCCTTTTTGTTAACACCATGTCTTACTACCCGTTTGGGTACTGATTACACTAATAGTTTTATGGATTAGGAAAGTTATATATTTTAGGAAGTGTACAAATATTTATGTGGAGGGAGAGTGAAAAACTATTTTTGGAAAAACCACCCTCAGTAGACTCAACCGAGATTCAAACCTCTTTCTCCTCGTCATTAGCAGTCTAGTCTACTGCGAGAGTAGCGCGTTAAACCACGAAGCCACCAAAGTGGGTTTGGATGCCAATATACGAAATAGAAAGAGAGGGAAGAAAATGAGTAGTTTATTCTGCAAGTTATCTTGTTTACCTGCTGAAAAGATTTACCCTTTCCACTGACGAGTATATACACTCACTCTACTATTTGCGCCTGGACAACATTGACTCGAATTTCAAACTTATATTTTTCTTATGTCATATTCTAGATTGACATATGCTTCCACAGAATTTTGTTATCTACATCTAGGAAGGAAGATTTCTATAAGCCTAATCTGTAGATATAAAAACAATACGTTTACGACTTACAAAAAGCTATTTTAAGATAAAACAACTAATTTTTTTGACAGTGTTAGTCTATGTTTAGATAGATTTAGGAATTTATGTTTTTTTGTTTCAATATTGTATTTTTAAAACCCACCCACCGAATAGAATGTAAACACATTAACATAAGAAATCCTATCATGACTTGCCGTTACGTCACATGTAGGAAACTTTCTTAAACCACCAAAATAATCCTCGATTTTCTTCAAATATTTTGTTGTGGCCCTAAAGGTTTGATTTTAGCTTGTTTAGGGGTTGGTAGTAACATTATCATATTAGTAGTACACGCTAATGTTACAGTTCTCCCCACTCCCCCTTAGGAAAAATGAGAAGAAGGAACATCCATCATCTTGAAGACGGTCCATCACCTCTGCTTGAACTGTTCTCTTCCATCTTCATGACCGGCTTGGAGACATCTCTCTCCGTCGCAGTCGTTTTAATGTCCATCATCTTCAGAAGATGCTTGCGCTATTGACGTTATATAACATGATCAGGGGATTCAAAAGGAAAAGGAGGCACAACTAGACCCAATGTCAAGGAAGTCTCTTGTAATTATGCCTGTGGCAAAAAGTTGCACACTGTATTTCATATGGTTACCAACACATCTATATGTGAATGGAATGAACCTCTTCTGTCTTCTAAGCTCTATCTCTTGATGCACAAGAGACCAATATTGTATTAATGGGTAAACACAATTTCTTTTAATTACACTGAACATTACTTTACCTCTACACTATTAACTTGGAAGCGTGTTGAAGTGGATCAGGGAGCGTCCCCCTTTTAAACATATCAGGAGGTTTCATATCAAAATGAAAAGAATTTCAAGCAAACATTTCATTAATTTATCCCCAACGGAACCCTATCTTTCTCCCTAGGCCTAGGATAGAGCGGAAGCATGAAATAAGTTAGGTCAAAACAATAACTTATTTCTACAACAATTAAATTCGATTTCATAACCCAAGATCCAATACGTGGATCAATCTATGAAATCGGGAGTCATCCAACTTTAATTGGACAGCTACTACACAAGAATTAGGGGAATCCATAGAGTCCAATTATAGGTTTCCATAAACCTACAACGAACTACCCGCATGGTTCCGCATCCATTCCTGGGTAAAAATAAAATGGTTAGTATGTAAAAAAATGAATTGACATCTATTAACCATTAAAACACGACTTCAGGTCATCAAACTTGAAAATTTACTTTACAAAATTAAGTGAAGTCCAAAGAGTTCAAATTATAAGTTCGCATGAACATATAAAGAACTACTCGCTTGTTTCCACTTAAATTACCTGAGTTAAACTATATGGAATAATTATGTAAGTGCTATGTTGAACTTACAGCCATTATCCATTTGTAAATATTAAATTCGCTCCTTAGGTTGGTACCAGTTTAAGGTGGCTCACAAGAATCCTGCTTGTCTCGGTGGGGTCCGTCGGGTTTTGTAACCTCACCGACACTAGTGTCAAGAGGGAGTCCACTGACTACAGCCCGCTCCATCTGGGAGAGAGCTTGGCAGTCTCTTTGTCAATAGTAACGGCCATCCCAGAGTCACTTGCTGCTTCTGCCCCAGAAGTAGCGTCCATGGTCAATTCCCCCTCCATGAAACAGAAATAAACAAGATTAATTTCAAGAATAGGTGTTTACAACAATTAAATAATGAAACAATGAGTTCTAACACAGCTCAGAGAGCAGAGTGGCGCAGTGTACCGCTCCACTCTTACTCTATTTAGTTACGACCACAGTAGACTAAAAAGGAGGAGGGCGATAGCGTGTACTGCTGATATGACAATGTTACTACGCACCCCTAAACAAGCTAATATTCATATACATCCTGTAATAGAAATACAACCCACCCCTAAACAAGCTAATATTCATAGACATCCAGCATTATTAAACATCACGAACTTACTATGACAAATATAGGTGTTCTACTCACGCTTATGTCTGCTTGAGTAGAGCTGCTTGCAAGTCCAGTCTCATCACCTCGAATGCTAGATTGAAGACAAGTCCAAAAACGCTACAAATTGTTCAGAACCCTGATGTTCCAACATAGTGATCTTGCAATGCTCTGATTAGCCCGTGCTGTACTAAGACAAGACCACTCATGTGCTTGGACACCTGGCTGGCCTACGTGACCTAACAAGCATAGCTCTACCTCTGGGCGTCCGGCGTCTTGGAGTTGGTGTTACGGAAATGAGTCGAATGCAACGGTTGAATATCAACACAAACAAGAACTTGGTGTACGTGATGACAACAATACAGCCTTCTAACCTAATTCTAACGAATGACGTAATAACAAAGGAAATCTCCCACCTTCCCTCCTTGCAACTAGACCTATATAACGAGGGCACAAAGACAATATCGAGGACCATTTCATCAGCCACTTCCACGAGAAGTCCTCTTCAGGACTAGGACGGTATCTAGCGAGGATGGCTGATAATAATATCCTTGTTTAAATCTATAAACTACATATTGCTGCGATTGGTTTGATTTTATTAAATACTTTGGTTTAGTTTGTTATGGAAATCTGTCAGTGTAGGCATCGGCAATATTTTGCTAAAAACTTTAATTTTAAAGGTTAATTCTGTTATGGAGCACTTAATATTTCCTGCCGTCGCACGGGCGCTAGTATCTTTTATTTTCTTGGTTTAAATAGGTAGCCACATTTCTTGGTTCTTTTTATGTTTGCAATATTTAGTACAGTATTAAATTTTTTGCTTTTGTGGTTATCAGTAATAATTTAAATTATTTAAATTGACTATGTTCATTTATTGGTTATTTTGTAGACTTATTTTCTTTGAAGTTAATATTAAAGTACCTTATTGTTGATTAATATGGTTTTGACTTTAATATTCGCATATTCATTTAGACAAATTTTATAAGCTTTTTAACGTAACTTCGTTTTTTCTATTAGAAATTCAAATGTGGGAATCTTAAATAATTCTTTAAAAGGTGACGAGGGTAATGGTCCCGCGAAGGTTTGAGTTTAGTCAGGAAGTCATACCTTTGTGCTTAACGTAAATATCTGGTGTGATATTTACTTTAACTTTATTTACTTTAAATTTAAATTTCTTAAATTTAAAACTATTTTGTCTATATTCACAGCTGTGAATCAAACGCGTTGTAAACCATTTAAAAGAAGCTAATTATGTTCTTTATGATTTTGTAATATATTTAGGAGTTAAAGCTTTAAGTAATATCTGGTGCGATATTTAAATTTAAACTTTTTCCCTAAATTTAAAACTGATTTGCCTGTATTAACAGGTGTGAATCTGACGCGTGGTAAATCATTTCAAAGAGGCTATTTAAGCTTTTTGAAATCTCTGTAATATTTAAAATTTAAACTTTAGATACTAATTTTGTTTGATATTAATTCACTGTGGTGAATTAGAAGCTTGTATATAATAAATAAAGTTTTCTTTAAATAATAGCAACAATTTTGTTTATTTCACTGGTCTCTTTTAGATAAGTTTATATAATACAATTATTTACCTTATAATTTTTGTAACATACTGCGCTATAAATATAATACCATGATTTATTTGTTTTCCAACACACTTCAGTTTGACATGTAAGGCCATGCAACTTGTTTTAACACTGTTTGTTACTTTGAATAAATAATTCAAATACTTATTTAACCATTAACTGTTTTACTTTTTCATATTATTAATCCTGTAGCTATCGCCCTCCTCCTTTTTAGTTTATTGTGGCCGTAAAAAAATAGAGTGAGAGTGGGGTGGTACAGTCACAGGTAGGAAACTTCCTTAAACCACCAAAACAATCTTCGATTTTCTTCAAATGTTTTGTTTTACTTAATTCTTTTTAGAAAAACTAGATTTTTGTTTCTCAAAATTTACCTAAATATATCAGAGCTATGATATTCTGCGTTAAACGTAGTTGAAAATGAGATAATTCTACCATTTTATGCACTTTTTAAAAAACTATAACACTTAAAATGAGTTTGTAAAATTGTATATAGGGACAGGTTAGTAACCTATGCTTTCAATTTGGGGTGAGATATATCTTTAGGTAACAAACGGATTCTTAAATACTCGAGAATTCTGGACGTGTTCCTATCTGAAACTATGCTCCATGCATATATAACCCGTATTGTTCCTTTCTGTAATCATGTTCCATCAATATATAAACATTTTTAATCTTTGAAACTACGCTCCATGAATAAATAAAAGTTATTGTTCCTCTTCAAAACATTGTTCTTGAATATGTTACCGTTATTGATAATCTTTTAAAATATGTTCCATGATTATATAATCATTTATGCTCCTCTTTGAAAGTATGCTACATGTACAGGTAAAAGTTATTGTTCCCTTTTAAAACTATGCTCCTTAATATGATACCATTATTGTTCCTTTGCGAAACTATGTTCAATGAATAGATAAAAGTTATTGTTGCTCTGTGAAACTATGTTCCTGGATATATTAAATATACCATATTGTTGTTTTATGAAACTATTCTCTATGGAGAGATAACATTTATTTTTTAACTGTAACAATTTTCTCTATGAAATCCATTAAATATAGTGTTACTCTCCACAATAAAATGGAGAAAAACATAATCATATTTCGTCATGCATTATTAATATGGGTCAGAAAACTAAAAAATGCTCCGCATGAAAATACCTGTTAGAGCCACAGATATTATTGGTTAGTGAAAAAAAAAACTTTAAAGTTTAAACATATTTTTCAAATACTTTTGGTGATGGGAAAAATTTAACTTATTAATACAATCTGTCTAATATAAACACATAATTTTTATATTGTAAGGCATTGTAAATTTATAAAAATAATTTTAATATATTTCATACAAATTTAACCTTATTAATTAACTTAGTACACATTTAGGCCTATAACTAATGAACTAGACTGTCAACAATTTTTCATTGCATATAAAAATTAAAAGAAAGTGGGTATCGTCAATATATACGTGTGTTCCATTATTTTCAAAGTAGTTTAGATTAAATAATTTTTTAACATCATGAACTTAACCAAGGTTGTCTTATAGTAGACTTAACACCCATAGATATAAAAAGAACTGAAAATTATTTGGTTCAAGAAGGATGTATATAATGGATAGTGGGGGAGGTTACATCAAGATTAGTTAAATACCCTGTACTCATCACCAAGGTAATCAAACCTATCATGTGACGGTGCGCATGATATGCAGCGCGATTGGAAGAATCTAGAACCATGTTTAGAGTATTAACTGGATAAAACTGGCAAAAGATAAGGACACGGTGTAATGAGGTGGACTGGATTAAACTAGCTCAATATAGGGCTAAGCTATAATGAGGTGGACTGGATAGAACTAGCTGAAGATAGGAATATGGTGTAATGAGGTGGTCTGGATAGAACTAGCACATATTAGGTATAAGGTGTAATGAGGTGGACTGGATATAACTAGCTCATAGTAGGGATAGGGTGTAATGAGTGGGCTGGATAGAACTAGCTCAGGATAGGGATAGGGTATAATGAGGTATACTGGATTAAACTAGCTCAATATAGGGCTAAGCTATAATGAGGTGGACTGGATAGAACCAGCTGAAGATAGGAATATGGTGTAATGAGGTGGTCTGGATAGAACTAGCACATAATAGGTATAAGTTGTAATGAGGTGGACTGGATATAACTAGCTCATAGTAGGGATAGGGTGTAATGAGTGGGCTGGATAGAACTAGCTCAGGATAGGGATAGGGTATAATGAGGTAGACTGGATTAAACTAGCTCAATATAGGACTAAGATATAATGAGGTGGACTGGATAGAACTAGCTCATAATAGGGATGGGGTGTAATGAGTGGACTGGATAGAACTAGATCAAGATAGGGATATAGGGTATAATGAGGTGGACTGGATTAATCTAGCTCAATATAGGACCAATATATGAGGTGGACTGGATAGAACCAGCCGAAGATAAGGATAGGGTACAATGAGGTGGACTGGATTAAACTAGCTCAATATAGGGCAAAGCTATAATGAGGTGGACTGGATAGAGCTAGCTCAAGATAGGCGGTGTACATTTTTAAGTGCAGTAATGAACTTTAGAGCTTCTAATATCATATATTAAGTAAATCTATGAACGTTTTTCCTGTTATTGAAAGTTTTAGTGGTTTAATATATAAAATAAGATTACGTTAAACGTTTATGTGTCAACAATGTGTTACTAGTTTGATTAATTTATGATACATATATTATAGAAGAACTATTGAAATTATTTTTGGTGGTTTTTAAAACATAAATTTATTATAAAACTGATTAATGGAATAGTCATAAGAATGGGCTTACGGCTTTCCTAATTGGGAAATTAACTTAAGGTACGTTAACATTTTAGCCGGTGCAAAATGCTAAAGGATTTATAAAATTTTTATTTTAATTCAGTTATGGATAAATAATAAATCAATGGAAATTAAAACAATTCACTAATAAGGACATGTAAATACATACATTATTTTTAATTATTCCGATGATTTCAACATGTTCAAACATTGTATGTAAACTTATATGATGGACTCATTTTTGATTTGTTTGTGCTTGGATACTAAGAGATTAAAAAGTTTACCACGTTTCTTTAGTGTTTTGTTTTGAACAAAAGCTAATATTTGTTACTTACATCTCAATAAATGTATGTTGGATGGTTTTTCAATGTTCTATCTTGTTTCTAGGATCTTCACTTTTCATCGGTAACTGGCTCTTGGGACCTCCTGATTATTTCAATAATTTTAGACAATTATTTTAATATTCAATCATATTTATCTGTAATACGGAACATCGCAGCTTTTGGATTGATTGAATATGACTTTTAAAAATATATCTTCATCTGAATTGTATTAATTTAAATTTGATTGATTCAGTTTGAAATAGGCTGAGCTTACTATGCATAGCTTTATTTTACGTGAATTAATTAAAGTCTATTTTAAATTTGGAGGGTTAAAATATACTAAATAATATGTAGTCACAAATTTACATTCCACTTTTCATGGAAATAACTAGAAAAGTCACTAGACCTATATATAACCCGCCTCGGTGGCGTAGTTAGCTAACGAGCCAGTCGTGTTGAGCTCGACTGCCGAGGACGGAGAGATCGAGGTTCGAATCTCGGTCGGGTGAACTGAGCGTGGGTTTTCCTAAATGGTTTTCCACTCTCCCTCTACGCAAATGCGGGTTCACTTCCTCTAAATTCAACCTTCTCAATTCCTAACCCATTAGTGTAATTAGTATTTAAGCGTATAACCCGAACGGGTAGTAAGACGCGGTGCTAAATATTATTACCAGACCTATACGTTTACGTGTCCTAACACGTGATGTTATCTTTGGCTGTCAATTTTAATAGATACATTAATAATAGTGTAAAATACTATCATTATTTACCAATTTTTTAAAATATATTTTCTAGAAGTTTCTTCCTGTCAAAATTCCTAATATAGGGCCTATATACAATTCAAACATAAAATAAGACTTTAATATATTCCCGAGGACCACTTGTGTATTGTAACGCTCATCCCATTCATTCTCTACTTTGTCTTTATGAATAATGTGACAGCTATTAGAACACGCCAACATTTGCTTGTTCTAACGAGGGTCTAAAATCCTTCTAAATGTATATGCACAGTGTTGGGATTAAACCTTGGTTTACTAGTTACAATCCAGTAACACGTTTAAAAATCTTTAGTAACACTATCATACAATAGGTTTTTATTTGAAATTTTATAATTCACATTTTATAACTTAAATTTTACACACATTTTTAACCAAGTTATTGCAAATCCATATGTTATTTAATATGTAAATAGGTCCTTTCACATCCATTGATCCACCGATTTATATATAATCCAGTTCTTTCCTGTCTAAAGCTCTACTAGGATGGACAGTCGACATTTTATGAGACTCTCTTAAGGTTGTATCTGAATATAGATAGATCGCACTGGTGGTCCCGTCTTGGCTAGTTTCGAGGTGAAAGGAGGGGTCAAGGTTCAAATCCAAGACAGTTCTACTGTAATGTTTTTTCCCTTAGACAGTTCCACATCCTCCCGCTACACACATTCTGGCACACTTTGTTCAAAATACTACTGTCCTAATCCTTTGCCCATTAGTATGAATTGCAAATAGACCGGTTGGTTAATACGATAAAAAGCACGAAAATTTATGTATAAAATTATATTTTTTATTTTGATGTTCACATGTCTCGATATTAGATGACAGTTTTATTTTGCCAAAGAGAGAGCCGACTGCTAGTTTAGATAGTAAAGCTTTCATCTGTGAACGAGCGACTCGTGCATCATCCAGGAGGACACAAAACGCCAGTCCCATGGTTCAGTTCCCACACTATACTAACTACACTGGTAGTTACGTCATGGTCAGTAAACGTATTATTTCAGTAAACACCGGTTACTCGAGACAAGTCTTGTTATCCGCATACGTTCTGCGTTCACACGGTTAGCAGACGACCAAATCTCGAGATTTGGTATCGTGGTTATTAGATAATCCATGAAACATTCCATTAGTGACATCATGGGGGCAGCTTTAATAGAGCCATTGGTAAGTTTGTCCTTTCACTCGGTTCTGTCCTGAATGACCAAGCAAAGGTTGAGTTTACAGCGACGTTTATTCTTATTTCTTCTTTTTTTAGGCAGTGCGACTTCTCAAAATTCACTCACCCTATGTTGTTCTTTGATTAGTTTTTGTTCCCTGTTATGCTTTTTAATATCTGTTTAATCTATCCGAATGTTTGGATAGGAATGAGAGATGTAATATTTTAGAGAAAATGTACTTAAATCTGCGTGAAGGAAAAGTGAAAACAATTTTAGAAAAAATAACTCAGAACAACAGGCCACATGCTTTGGTGGGCGCATAGTGTAATCTCGTGTTGGACTAAACTGACAATGACAGGTAGATCTTGGCTCGAATCCCAGCCGGGTGTATTGAGGGGTTTAAAAAAAAATATTTTCCATTCTTCCTCCACGCAAATTTGGGTACACTCCCTCTAAATTAAACCTTACTCATCTCTAAATTACTAGTTTAATTAGTGCATTTTTATATAATCTAAACAGGTAGAATGGTGACCTGGCGGTCTAGGGGTAAGCTGTCGGACATCTGTGCTGAGGGTCTGGAGTTCAATCCCCGGTCCCAGCACAGATTTATCTGATTGCCAAACCCTTCCTTCACCTTTGACAAGACGTGTATTATTCACAACTTGTGAATGTGTGTAATGCCAGGCCTCCACCGTGGTTCGGATCCCACGTTAAACTGTAGGTCCTCCATTTCATCTCACAATCACCCTACCATTACACATTAGCGTAAGTGCGTATAATCCGAACGGGTAGTAAGACGCGGTGCTAATAATAATAATAAAAAACAGGTAGTAATAAAAGATGATAAACAAAATCCAGCCGGGACTCGAGTCTAGCCCTCCTGTGACTGTCTGCCGGCTCAATCTTGTGTTCACAAACGCAGAATCGAGCCTGTTACCTTGTTAAGCCTTATTTTAGTATCTGAAGTAACCGATAGGCAGTGCTCATTAAGAGTTTTTCAATATTGTTTTGCCTCAGTTTTATGAATCGTAGCCTGTTTTAGTGTCCGATTGCTCTGAGAAGTCACTCTCACAATAGAGTGGATTGCCACTGACGGGAAGATCGGGGTTTGAATCATGTTAGGGTGTTTGACCTAGATGGTTTTACACTTTCCCTTCAGCAAATGTTGGTAAGCATCCTCTACATTAAAAATTTCTCATCCCTAACAAACTAGCGTAATTAGTAAATATATGTACAAACCGAACAGGTAGCCAGAGGTGGTGTTAACTAATATATATATATAATGTGGATATAATTTTTATAACTTAAAAATAAATTTTAAAAAACGTTAAGTTTAGTTGTTTGAAAAGACAACCAATAGAAACATGTTTTAACCAAATAATATTCAAGAAATTCACCCTTGTAAATTTTTTGAATGACACCCTAAGCCTGGATAGTTAAAAAAAATGCATATAAATGTTTATCAAAATAATGCAAAATGAAAATTTTGGATTATTGATATTGATAATAAAGGTGGAGGTATTGTTCATTTGGATATTTCCAAACATTCCAATTAGAGTAGTTTATCTTAATAATCATTAATGTTCATATACAATTTGCTATGGGGCTATTACCCTTTGGGGTTGCACTTAGAATTATCTATGATGCTATTGCCCCTTGAGGTCGCACTTAGCATGATCTAAGAAGCTATTACCCCTTGGGGTCGCATTTATAATGATTTATGATGCTATTGCCCCTTGGGCACAGAGAAGGAAAGAACAGATCCACAGCCGCTAGGTTAAACTTGTTGCGCTCCTTTTCGAGGCTTTACTCCCTCAACGTTGGGATCGCTAGTTGCGATCACCAGTGACTACAGCGAAATCAAGTGAGCATTTTTTAAACGACTCACTTTAAACTCGAATTTACTAGAAGGAAGATACAAAATATGAGCTCTTCGAGTTAACCTGTCAGCTGGCGGTCACCAAGCAGGCTTCAGGTAGTACCCTCCCCCGACCCTCCTCCGACCCTCCACCGTCCCTCCCCCCTTCCCTTGTCGCTAAGTAACATAATCCTGCCACACAAATAAGTTTACTAGGACTGCACATTACAAAGAAAATTTGAAATACAATGGACCTTTTTTTTTAACCAAGTGACTGGCAGTCAATGGCTAATATTTGTTAAAGTGCACTGAGGAGAATTGCAGACTTCTAGAAATACCAATTTATTTAAGAAGTGGTTAGATATTTTTTAATATTGTTTTCACCAAAATGAGGGTGAAAGTTCTGACCAGTTAAATAGTTTAAATTTCAACTATAAAGTGTTTTTTAAATGTGTGATATCTTATACGGAACCGTATAAATTAATCCCACAAATTGTGACCCTATCAAAACATGACTATTTGATGGAGTAAGGCTAGATACCATACCACGTGGCCACTAATGCAGGTCTATAGTAGCTATTTGATGCTATATATTTAAAATAATTAATGTATATTTGGAATAATTTAAAAACTGGTATTTTCTCGGTGTAAATTAAAATTCACACACTCAAGTAATTAAAGTTAAAACAAAAATGTAGGATAGTTTTAAATAATTCTAAGGGTTTCTGTTATTTAAAATTACGTAGTAAACACTAAAGTTAAACTATTGTAGTTTGTGAGCGTACATGGACGCAGGCCGGATAGTAATATAAAGATATTGCAGACAAACGGGCCGGTCAGCTTGTCTCGCGGGCCGTTTGTTTGTGAATCCTGCCTTATCATTCGACCTTGAAAGGGGGTTGTCTGTTAATAAAAGTTAAATCAGTTCGAAAGTTTAATTAATCATATAAGGCCCATAAGCATAGATAAAATTATGTACAGTTTATTGAAACAATTATTCAACATATTATATACCCTACACTCCATTTATCTTAAAAGTTAGCAAGCTTTATTTTATGAATTACTAGCAATCCCGCATGGCGTTGCCCGTGATCCACTGTGGTATAAGAATTATATAAGAACCACACCCCCTTCCCGTCCCCCTGGTGCCCGTACCTCTGAAACGTAATTCTAAAGCAGATAGAAAATATTTTCTTCAAAAATTTGTTTAAAATAGTCTAATTAAAAAGATAATTGAAAATTTAAAAATCCTGCTTCGAGGTGCATTCGGACCCCCTTCCGTCCACCTGTGTTAAAAATTTCAGATCTCTGCATGCTGTAGATTTGGCTGAGCATCGCACACAAACAGACACACACAGACAAACACTTACTTTTATTATTATAGACTATGATGTAACATTGTGGTTTATAAAATACGGCCTTAGGCTAGTCTAGTCCATTAAAGTATTGATGTCACCTTTCAGTGTGATACGATTGTAGGCTACATAAATATTATTTTGATATGTGAGATACAAAATAAATAGGTATCTCAAAATGCTTTCCTATTTAATATTAAATTTTAACATATTTTGTTATTAAATGAATGTTATTTTAAATAGGAACTAATGAGTATGAAAATACACATACAATTTTAACGTTATTTTATCATCACAAATTAAGATTAGATACTTATTGGTTTTACCGTTCGATCTTTTAAATATGTTGTTGGCTATCTTGCATACAAGATAGAACGAATTTCACTGTAAACTGCATGAATACATTAACAAAGTGTGATACCAAAATGAAGTCTTGACATGATTATCTAATTTTTCATAGAGCATATCTCAATAAAGGGCAAGGTGACTTAGGGAATCTCAAATCCCCTACAGATATGTTCACACGCATATCCTAGAAAAAATTATGGAGCAATTTCCTTATGTGCAACACAAAGAAGGTATTGTACATATAATGTTAGGAAAGGCATTGAAGAAAATAAGGATAATTTACCATCATTGGCTTAAACAATGCAAAAAGCACAAACTATTTTGCACAAAGTTACCTCCTTAAAGTTAGAATCCACAATCACTTGCTGTGGACTGCAAACGAGAATATTTAATGTTTAGGGAAACCGACGCAGAGAATATATTACACCAATAATCTCATCTCGTTGAGTGGACTTGGGAGAGTTGAGTACTTGTGACTTTAAGCTGATTTTGATCCCAATTAAGTGTAATAAATTAACTGTGTTTTGACATATTTCTATGAATCTAGACTCTTGTCTCAAAAGTAATATTTGTAGCATGTTCCATTTTGAAACGTTGAAATAATGTAAGAATTTATAAATAGTTTTAATGTTGAATAATTGTGGGTTTTTTTTACAAAAAAAAACTGTTTGATTTAAGATTTAGGTTAACAACTTTGGCTTTTAAATAGTAGGTTTTTATAAGAGGTATGTTTCAATAAAACACTTAAGTTGTTAAAATGTGTAAAAGCTCAAATATGTACCGGTATTTAACTCAACACTCTTCATAAGACTATATAACTATAGTTGATAGGTTAAAAATAAATACAATATTCAAATAATGGGACATTATGACTGTATGAACTCAAAAACTTACATAAGTGGCCAATGTAATCTTTACTACTTTTTGCTTCTTAAATTGTGATTATTTTACTCCATAGTGTCATTGAGCCTTTAGTTGAAAGTAGTTTTAAGAATGTATAGAAATGTGCTTGCACCGTTGAAGCGTATAAAACTATGATTTGTGCTCATCTATAGGTAAATAGACAATTTTTACTTTCTCTCAACACCTTGAAGAAAAAAGTACTTTGCTCGTAAAAAAAAGTCCAATAACTATCAACCCCCCGAAACCGAAAAGGTGTTTTATTTTTGGCGATGCCGTCTGCCTCTGTGTTTATATTTAGGCCTAGAGCCGACACCATTTTGCTGATCAGGCTAAAAGTTAGTACATATGGTTTTTATAAGGTTCCCCAGAGGAGTTTTTGGAGTTAGATATCCTACGCTACAATTAAGGGTGGTTTACTACAGGTAAAAAAAGAGAGAAAACAATCTATCTCGAAATCCACTGTAACGATTTTTATTAAATTTCGTATCTGGGCATTGTTTATCATTATAAAATAAATGGCCGTTCTAATTACCCCATGAACATAATTTTAAGGGTAATTTACATAAGCATATATTGCCAATTTTAATCATATCTTTGCAAGTATTTGAGACATGAAATAACTCATTGTTGTAAGGTTGTAACAAAATTAAAATTAAAAAACCCTTTACTTGAAATGATTTTTTTATAAAAACAATAGGGGGCTGTCTATAAATTACGTAAGGATTTTTTTTCATTATTTCGACCCCGATTCCCCCCAAACCTCCCTACTTAAGGGATCGTAAGATTTTTCGTTCCCCCCTCTCTCCTTACCGATCTTACGTAATTTTCTTAAGATTTGGTAAATTATATTATTTTATACAAAAGGATTGGTGATGTGAAATTATAGAATACTTATCGCAGTGAAATTAGGTATAGCACATCATAAATAAATGACATTTTATAGCTATGTATAGCTGTATACGTCTATAGGCTACGCTTCAGTGCCATCTGTCATCGCTTGGTGCGACCTTTTTGACCGCGCGTCTGTAGAAGTGTTTTTTTAGATTTTGTCCCACCATAAAAATTGATAAAATCCTTAGTTAAGTTAAATTCTGCCCACCCCCATGAAAACGAAAGAAATTACTGATCATCCCTACCCCCAAAAAATTCTTATCTTCTGAGATATTGGTAAAAAAAAATTAATTGATGTCTCGGAAAACGAGTTTATTATTATGCTTTTTGATGAAAATATGTAAAATCTGTAAAATATGAATAATGAACAATAGGTTTCTTTCATGCCTCTTAGTGGAATATGATGCTCTTTTTTTCCATCATGTTTCTGCAAAAAATATATATAATCTGGTTTCACAAATCTTATGAGTTTTAAGTAAATGTTTCCATTTTTAGACAAAGGAGAGAGAAAGTCTGTGTGGTGCACCATTACATTTATTTATTGAGGTAGGCTTAGTTATTAGCTTTAATAATATGAACACAAGTTAATATTATACAACTTACAAACATGTTTGTAGTTTCTTCTTTATTAAAACATTATTTCTCACTTAGTGGATACCAAAACTGATATCATAGAAGAATCATCTATTGAAAACATTTATCTACAGTAAATTTCGACCAAATAGTCCATTCCAACTGCAATTTAAAAATAATATATCTAAATATTAGAGGTATAAAGCACAGAAATGAGGATTTGTTAGGTTTTCTCTCTTATATTAAACTAAGTATTGATTTAATTATATTAACACGAGTGTGGATATACGGGTATAAGACATTATTGCTTAAAATTCCAAACTACAAGGCCAATTTGCCTGTAGATACAATAAATGATGTGGGGGTATGGGGTTTGTGGTTTTGTTAGAAGATCTTAATGGTTTCAAACATGGACATTTGAAATTTTTAGTAAAAGTTCCTTTTTGGCTCAAGACCAGAGATAGGACCGAATTTTGTGAAATTCATCAACCTGTACGAGATGAAAAAGGGGTTCAAATGTTTTCAAAATTCACAAACCGTGCATTTTTTGAACTAGTGGACATAGAGCCTTGAAATTTAAAATGAATGTTTCTTTATAGAAGTGAGTGAGAAATTTTTAGGTTATTTTTTTTTTAAATTTAATAACCCAAAGGGGGGGAAAGGGGCAGTAAATTCTATGTTCTCCGAACAAGATGAAATTTGATATATGGGGGTTTATCGGGTCGCAGAGTACTAATACGAAATAATAAGTGAGACCCTGGGACATAGGGAAGGGGATATAAACAGCCTTTTATGTGTGCTAGCAAATTTAAATTTGACAGTCGTTTAGGAGGACTACTCCAAATAACCAAATAAGTCCTAAAAATGGAAATTTCTAAATGATAGTTAGAAAAATGAGCCTAAATATTTCAAAACTAATAGAAACAACTAATTCCCAGTGTGGTAGAAAATTGAAATGTATAAGTAAAGTTAAGGGACATGTCAAATTACTATAAGTCTGTACATTTTTAATTTTAAATGGAACCCCGGGAAATAGGGAGGGTGTAAGGGTTTATAAAAATAAAAACAACTTTTAGCGGTGATAGAATATTTAAATTTGGCAAGTTTGTAGAATGACCTTTCAAAATAACCAAATAAATCTTAACATTTGAAACTTATAAGTGGGAGTTGAAGAAATGGTAGTGGAAGGGGGCGGGCTCGTCATTTACAAAAATTAATACATTCAACTACCTCTCTGTGTGGTAGAGAGCTTAGATTCTTTAGATTATTCTAAATAAACAAAAAATGTGAACATTTTAAATTTAAACTATGAGAAATGGGGGAGGGGGAAGTTACAGCTAGAAATAACTTTTGAGATGTGGTTAAAAATTAAAATTTGAAAGACAGGAAACATGGACAGGACATGAAACTCCAGATATCCAAATTTAAAAATTCTCAAAGTGGGTTGGAAAAGTGGGTTGAGTAGTTAAAAAACTTACAAAACTATTGGAAATAACCACTTCTAAGTGTGGTATAAAACTAAAATTCTGCATGTAGGCAAAGATACCACTCCAAATAACTATAAAAGTCCAAAATTTTTACAGTTTTTAATGGGAGTCCAGGAAAAAAAGGGAGTTTATAAAAATGATTAAGTATGGTAGAAAGTCTAAATTGTGCATGCTGGTAGAGGTACGACTTCAGATAACCAAATAAGTCTTAAATTTGAGATTTTGAAGTGGGAGTTATAGAAATGGGGAGGGGGAGGCAAAAATTTTCAAAACCAGTGGATAAACTACTTGTATGTGTGGTATAAAACTGAAATTCGTCAAGCAGAGATAGGGACCACCCAAATTAACTATAAAGGCTGAACATTTTAAATTTCAAAATGAGAATATAGGAAATAGCAAAGGATGTGGTGGGGGAGAGGATAGGGTGAACCTGTAGGAGGTAGAAAATTTAAATTTGTCAAAAATGTAGAGGGATAACTTCAAATAACCACAAACACATTTGAAATATTAGTTATTTCTAAGAAGGCTGGTGATATAGGAGGTCTCAAATTTTTTAAACTATAAGACTAAACTACTTCTCAAAGTGTTAGATGATTGACATAGGTCAGGTGGGTTTAAAGACCACCTAAAACGGTATCAAGGCCTGAATTATTAAATTTAAAAATGAAGGCTTGGAAAATAGGGAGGGATGGTCTCCTCAAAATGTTTACAAAGCTATATAAATGCAATTTTTGTAAATATAAAAGCTTGAAATTTCGCCATGCAATTTAATAATAAAACAGGTTTGAGTCGCTAGACAGGGATACTTTGTTCACGTTAATTCATTTAAAAATTTATCATCTAATGCTGCTATGCTCATGACATATTCAACAACTGTTGATATCACCTAGGGAAGGAAATTAAACTATATATTTCTACTGGAGCTATATTTATTAATTTTAGCCAAAATATTTTGATTAAAAAACTGCAAAAACATTGGCATTTTCTCGCGCTTCCTACACTCTTGAACAAATGGAATTTCAAAATTGAAGCCCAGGAAACGGTAGCGCTTAAAATGTATACAATCAAAATAGAACATTATTTACGGTGTGGTTAGGTTAACATTTGGTATCCACGTAAAATATCATATAAGATAACCAAATAAGTCATAAAATTTCAAATTGGAATTGTGGAAGCTAAGGAGGGTGAGGGAGACAGATGGGTTTGGAAATGAGAGTAAATTGACATTCTCCAAAGAAAATATACTTTTATGCATGGAAGAAAATTTAAATTTGCCAATTTGATAAAAGGACCATCCCACATAACCATAAAAGTTAGAAAGTTTGGAATTCGTAAATTTACTGCTGGGAAATAGGAGGGGCCTCTAAAATTTCCTAATCTATAAAAATTCTATATTTTTCAAATGCGGGTACACTTTATACTAATTAAACTTCCCTCGTCTCTAACACAATAGCGTAATTAGTAGTACATAAGGTATAACTCGAACGAATATTAAGGTACGGTGCTAACAAAAATAACAAAATAGAAAATGTTATTGATGTTGACAGCAAAAAAAAAATCTACTTTCTAAAAGTCTCTTTTTATAAAAATTGGTTTGTAGTAAGACATTTGGAACACTAAATCTGTAAAGGCAGAGTAAAAAAGTTTAAAGTACTAAAAGTAAATCAACACAAAAACTAAAGCCTATCTTAAAGTGGATACATTAAATTTACAAATACATAACTATTATCGCATATCTAGGAGCGACATAACAATTAAAATAAACCAATTCATGCGACATAACTTGATGACCATGATTCTCTTTGGATAATAATGATGCTTCATATTTAATATGTTTCTGTATGAGTCTATTATTTAATTTTTGCTCGTTGGTGAAATGTGATGCTCTTTTTTCAAACATGTTTCCATGATCGTGCTTAGGTAAAGTTTGCATTGTCAATGGAGTGCGACGGCCGCCCTGTAATTGCGCTCGTTTAAGCACTCAGATTGTAGACTAGGTAATATTTTATTTCTAAGATTTTTTAATTTGTTAATCGCCATAACTTGTTTGGGATTGCCATGGTTAGCTTAGGATTGTACACGAAGGAACTTTCAAAATTATGACAGCCGGATGTTCACCAATAAAGCAAGAATGTTATAGCTAAATACGTCAAAGCTCGATATAGTACATTACGAAATCAAAGTGACCAGAATATTATGAAATATATCAATGTCCAAACTTGTTTGACACATATTTTAATCAAATTTCTGTTAAATCTTATTTCTATATTATTATTGTATTAATTTTTTTTTATAATAGTGATCATAATTTTAGTTTCAAACCTATTCAAACTACTTAATCAGAACTTTTTTCTTTACTTCGGTAGATAATTTTTATACCAAACACTTAATATCTATAGCTGTGATTAAAACAAAATTTGGGTATAGTTAAGAATATATTTTTTTCATATACTTTGTATCGTCAACAATTTTACTCACCTTACTAAACTCTTTTATTGTGATCTAAATATTTATTTTTTAAAGAAAATCTGCAATTATTGATCGTAAGAAAATATTGTTCTATTATAGTAAAATAATCTTATACTGAAAGATATTTCAGTGTACATTTTTTTAAATATTTGTTTCTATTCCCCTTTATTAAAATTAAGAGATATTTAATTTTCCATACATACACGAGAAGGTGTTGGACAAGTGTAATTGGGCAAAACATTATGAGCTTTTTATTATGTAATCCTAAAGCGCGTTTAGGGAGATGAGATTCATTTTCAGACTTGATTTTACTATAAACTGATTTAAAACTGATTTGTTAACTCTCATTGCACATTAATATAAAATAATAATACTGATACTTAGTACCGCGTCTTACTAACCTTTCAGGTTATACGCTTACGTACTAATTACGCTAATGGGCTAGGATTTAAGAAGGTTGGATATAGAGGACGTGAAACCACATTTGCATGGAGGGAGAGTGGAAAACCAAGCGAGATTCGAACCTCGGTCTCTCCATCCTCAGCAGTCAAGCTCAACAATAAACTAGTGTGTTAGCTAACTATGCCACCGAGGCAGGTTTTAGTATAAAATAATGCTGAATATAATTATTCCAATGTTTAAAATAAGGAGGTATTACCGATTCCAAATATATACTTAGGAAACTCTTTTCATTGTATTTTCCATGAATTTAACTTTTTTTTAGTTTATTAAATAGCATATCACTTGTATATTTTGTTTGTATTAATATGACAACAAAATGTAAAAATAAATGCAACCTTTACAACATAAGTATTTAATTTTAATTACTGATATATTTTGTGCACCGTGTCTTACTTCCCATTACGGCTATCCGCGTATTTACTCCGATGGATAAGGAATGAGGAAGGCAAAATGTTTGGGAAATGTGCCCGTATTTGCGTTGAAGGAGGAAAATGGTCACAAAAATTTAATAATTCATTTACAAGTGCATTTCCAAGACTCGTGTCACGTTTAAACTGTAGAAGCTCTGGCATTGTATATTTGGGTCCAACCGTCTCAATTGTTTGAAAAGTTTTGTTCAATGAAAGGGGGGTGATGCGGGGTAAAGGATTACCGCTACCTGGACTATTGTACTCGGAGAGAAGGCAGCTCTTGGCTCTCAGTTTGTCTTTCTCACGAGGAACATTTTGCAAGTGAGTTGTTTTAAAGAATTCTCACTTGGAAGCGCTGTTATCACTGGATATTTTAAGTTCTACCTGACTCGGGGAGCGCAACAAATCTCCCGTAAGGCTACGTATCTGTTATATCCTTGTCTGTGCCCTTGGGGTTGCACTTAGATTTATCTATACTGCTATTACCCCTTGGAATCACGCTTAGAATGATCTATGATTATATTACTCCCTGGAGTTGCACTTAGAATGATCGATTCTGTTATTTCACCTTGGGGTCGCACTTAGAATGATCGATTCTGTTATTTCACCTTGGAACAGCACTTAGAGTGATCTATGGTGCTAATACCCTTTGGAGTCACACTGAGAATGATCTATGATGCCATTACTCCTTGGGGTCACCATTAGAATTTTCTATGATACTATTGCCCCTTGGGGTCGCACTTAGAATGATCTATGATGCTATTGCCCCTTAGGGGTGCACTTAGAATGATCTATGCTGTTATTACCTCTTGGGACAGCACTAAAGTGATTTATGTGGCTATTACCCCTTGGGGTCACACTGAGAATAAATTATGATGCCATTACCCCTTGAAACCGCACTTAGAGTAAGCTATGCTGCTATTACCCTTTGAGACCGCACTTAGAATGAGATATGACTCTTTAAGTACACTGCTTGACAACAGTTGAAGCCTCATCTGCCCAATCGTTCAGTCCAATTTTTATATGAAGGATGTTGTTTGACAAAAAACCTACTAGATCTACTTTCACATATTAATACGTCAAGTCATGTGATTTTCAGCTGTAAACTTTTATCTATAAAATAACATCAACGAGTTTGTTAAATATTATCAATGCTGGCTTAAAAAACAAACAAAATATATTTTTGTATGCTCTAGAAGCTGTTTTATTTTTATAGAAAATTCGACTCTATTTTACACTAGCCATAATAGACTCAGTCCGTTTATTCAGTATATTTGCTTGCAAGGTTCTACTTCCAATGTGACTACATCCTTGGTCGATTATACTGGTTGATTCATTAAGAAATAAACACAACTAGATTACTAAACAACTTAATAGCATCAGATAAAGGTTGAAGCACACCTTCTTTATTAGGAACTTTACGATTCAGAATATATCCTAAAACTTTACGTTTTAATATGGCTAAAAACAACACCTACCAAAATACATTTGTTCAGTTCCAAGTGAATCACCCTGTATCAACCCTAATAGATCTTATTTACTAACAGCGATTAACCACAGTGAGTAGGAGGAAGAAGGTGAGAAATATCAAACTTAAAAGCACGTGTTTTCTTTCTTTCTTGAAAAGTGGGCGTTAACAGTAGGCCTGGGTATGTTATCAGAAATCACGAATGTAGCCTAGGTTTTACGATCAGTACCAAGCTCACTCACCGTTCTTAAACACCAATCTCATTCTTCTTCACACCACTTTCCACGGCTGGTCGTCTCGGCCAGCTCCTAAGGACTGGGTAGACATAAAAACGAGGAAGGTAGAAAACCCCTAGTTTTGACCGTGTGGGCAACACAAGTTTCGTGTTCCTTTTGAACATCAAGTTATTTGTGTAGCATGTCATTTATATAATGTAATCTTTACAGTTAAAATTACATAAAGACAATTATAATTCCATAAAAACAATTAAAACACGATAACGAGTACTAATCTATTCCAATAAGATGAGACAGGTGGTGACTCACTCTGAATTGATGTTGCCGGGAAACGCCTAAGCGTCGAGGAACATTGTCCCATCGCACCATTTCGGTATTGTGAGCATTTTCACGTCTTGATCGAGGGGCACACGTTGAAGAAAAGAAAGATAATGTTCTCTGCTCGCCACACCTTCTGACAGCGCTCGTGAGAATGTGGAGTTATATCACAATTCTTCCCCCCCTTCTCCCCTTAGATCTCCTGATGTAGTCTATTTTCCGAGGCAGTTCTATTGCTATATAACGGATTCCCTGTGACTCACATTTTTGTATGCCATTGTATTTATTCACCGGAGGAAGAACTACTATATAAAACTTCAGCACCAAAGACTACTGGTGGCCACGATGTGTCAGTCGTCAGTCTAATCACCGCGTCGCAGAGGAAGCCTCTTCTGAGACTTTGAGTATTATGTTAGAATATCTGACGTTGCTTTCTATGACCTTCAGACATAGTTTCATGTATTAAAATATTTTACTTTATTTTCAATGTCGATTAGACATTGATTATCATGTCAGAATATCTGACGTTTCTCTCTATGTCCATCAGACATGGTTTCTTTAGTCGGAATGACTGACGTTATTTTCTATGTCTATCAGTCATAGTTTCTCGGGTCAGATAGTCTGATGATTATTTCCCTATGCCCATAAGGCATAGTTTAAATACGAAGACTCTATGCTCTACATATTTATAGGACCAGATGATTGAGTATACTGAGTCCATGAATTTGATTTCCTTTTCTAAGTCCTTAAGACATTGTTATATTTTTATGACACCCTAAACGGTATGACCATATTTAGAATCTCTTTATGGCTACAATCAGATCATCTAACACTTTCTTCTTGGACCTAGTTAGGTCAGTGACTAGTTGCAGTCACGATTGCACCCTTTTTGTGTTGCTATTTACGGTGCGCAACCTGTGGGAGCACTACTAGATTGAAGAAGTGGCCCGCGAGGATAATGCTTTCTTTCGGCCCCATCAGGTGCCATATTTATCTTAGAGTTCAAAGATAGTTAGTATTAGCTTTGTATGCCCTAGTAATGGGTAGAGGTATAAATTTACTATTGATTGCTCTGTCAGTACTCATTAGGAAATGACCGGCCATAGTAAAATACCGTGTAGATGTCTGTTTTTAGCCATATATTATTTGTAAAATGGAAGCTCCTCTTATAGGATATTATTCTTTGGTGGTTTTTCGTAACTCTCCATGAGTGTTAATACAAGCTTACTAGCTTAAGTAATATTCTTCTTAGTAACTCTAAAAATATAGGATTTGATGCTATGTTTCTATTTTCAATTGTTTCACTATTTTTCATGATTAGACCTCTCAGGTATTAGTCTGGTATTAGCCTGGCTAGATTGTCATTTGTATGTTGCCTAAAATTTAATTCCCCTTGCTATCGTTGATGAGTTGTGTCAGACGCTTCATCGTTCGAGTAAGAGCGAATATTCCTATTTCTAGAGTTATTAAACTAAACGAAATGTTCTATCTAACTTCTGTCGGTTCCTTGTCTACAAAGTATTAATAGCTATTCGTCCAATTTAATGTTTTCTACCTAGATAAAGGAATACAGTTATATTTAATTAATTGAATTAAAATCTTCTCACTCACATGTAATTCTATCTATTTTTGTTTGCTTTTTAATAAACCTATTTGTTAAACTTATATATTTCTGTGATGCATTTTCATTCCCTGTCCTTCATCAAGTATAACTTATGTAATTATGTAACAGTAATCCTCTCTTAAAATATATAATTGTCACTGCCCGTCTCTTCTTAGTGACGTTTGCCTAACCCAATCCCAGTATTCGGGCTTGAAGGCTGAGGAATCCATATTTAAAACAACCGGGAGGACCACTGAATTAAACAACTCAGACTTAATTACTATTTTATTATATCACACGCACAAAAGAGGACCCTGTTCGGTCACTTTATTTTAGATAAACAAAAACAAAAGACTACCAGCCCATGCCAACAGAAAGCGACAACAGTAAGACAAAATGCGCATAGCAAATGCAATGACACACTATACACAGCATACCGCCCTCCTAAAATAACACATATTTATAACAACAAAATTATAAGGTCTTAAATAGAACAATATAAAATATGATAAACACTGGAAGCACTACTGTACGTTAGTCAATTGAGTAAATTGTTAGGGGATACAGCTATTGTATCACCCTTTTGAAAACACTGAATGACGTACGGACAGTAGCTACTCGAACACGATTATCAAGAACAAGATGGGTTTCTTCCACCACTGCCAATCTCCACAGTAGGAGGGGGACATCATCGTCCTTCAGGAGTACAACCATCCCTGGTTGAAGATCGGGGGATACAGTGGTCCACTTGGAACACTGCTAGAGGTGGCTTAGTTAATTGGATAACCACAACTTCCACAACCACTGGGTGCATTGTTGAACCAGTTGCCATCTAGACAGTCTGTTCATGGGAATGTGTGTGTAGTTTGACTCTGGTATTGTGGTGATATGCTCACCTATCAAGAAATGACCAGGGTTCAGACTTTGAGGATCACTGGGATCTGCTGATAATTTACAAAGAGGACGAGAGCTGAGGCAAGCTTCTATTTGTGCCAAGACTGTAAACAACTCTTCAAAGGTTAGACTTGTATTGCCTACAAAAGTCTCATGTGGGTTTTTATTGAATTGATAAAGGCCCCAAGGTCACCAAAGTGAGGTGATCCTGGTGGGATAAAATGTCATTGTATACCCTCAACCCTTGCAAAACCAGCCACTTGTTCCTTAAATTTAACTTATCATCTTGAAATAATCTATAGACAGCTCGAAAAGAATTATTGTCCCCTATAAAATTAGTACCATTACCACTGTAGATATTGTTACTTCTTCCGCGTCTGGCAGAAAATCTATGAAGTTCCGCTATGAAGGCCTCTGTTGTCAGATCACTTACCAGTTCAATGTGGATAACCTTTGTTGCAAAGCATTTCAATATCACAGTGTAGCATTTTACCTTGATCTTGCTACGCCATCCACCTTGACGAATTAAGAATGGACCAGCGTAATCCACACCACAGTTCATAAATGGCCTTTCTGAACGTACACGAGATTCTGGTAACTGCCCTGTTTGTTGATGAGCTGCCCTTGCCTTTAGCCTGAAGCATTTCATACACTTGTGGACTATTTGGCACACAACACTCTTGCCATTCACTATCCTATATCGTTGTCTGAGAGTTGCAAGTAACAACTGGGGCCCAGCATGAAGTAATCTTATATGCTCATTTTGGTTGATTAATCTTGTGAGGTTGGAGATTGCTGTCAAGATGATAGGGTGTTTCTAGTCGTACTCAACCTTAGCATGCTGCAATTGACCTCCCACTCGTAGAGTACTGTCCCCATCAAGGAAAGGATGAGGACTGAGAAGAGCGCTCTTCCCTCCAATTTCTTTAAGATCTTTAACCTCTTGTGGATATGATTATAGCTGTATCTGTCTGATGAAATGATACAAAGTTTATCGAAGCTCCTTCACCGTTATCGGATCTTGTTGTCTAATTTTTTGGTTTCTTGCATTGGTTGTTAAGCGAAAACAATAAATTATGACTTGTTGCAATCTGGTTAGTTATGAGAATCTCGTAACGATCTCCTCAGGATTTTGTGTCACTGCTATATACACTGCTTGGTTCTTACGTTCGGGTGTCTTTTCCCTGGGTGTAATATAATTACAATGATGCCATTGATGACCTTCCTTTGACAGCCATTCTGGCCCGTACCACCATATGTTATGTTTGAAAAGGTCTTCTGGAGCTGCTCCTCTGTAAAGAATGTCAGCAGGATTGCACTGTGTTGGAACGTGTTTCCAATCACAATCTGATGTAAAATGTTGAATTTCTGAGATCCTGTTTGCTACGAAGGTCTTAAATTTTGTAGGTTGCTGCCAGCCATGCTAACATAACTGTGGAATCCGTCCACAGATGTATGATGTCAACGAGTAGACATAACGACGACGCGATCTTCTTTACAAGTCTTGCCAAGAGTAAAGCACCACATAATTCCAAGCGAGGCAGTGATATCTGTTGAAAAGGTGCCACCCGTGACCTATAACACAGAACATGTACGCTGATGTCGTCCTGTTTGTTAACACAGCTAAGATACAAGCAAGCTCCAAATCCTGCTTCGGAAACATCTGCGAGTCCGTGTATTTAGGTGTTGGTTATAGTGCCATGACACTTAACCGATTGTGGCGATTTTAGGTTGTTTAGGAGTGACTCTTGATTGTAGATCAAATTCAATTCTCCTTGTAGTTCTATAGGAAGCACATCATCCCACTGCAAAGGACATGACCATAAGCACTGCATATATCTCTTGCAATGAAGGATCACTGGTCCTAGAAGACCGAGTGGGTCGAAGATCAAAGATATAATACCTAGTATTATCCTTTTAGTGACTGGACATTTATGAACCTTCACACATATATCAAATTGGAACTTATCCAGTGCAGTTTGCCATAAAAAAACCAAGAGTCTTTATTTCCTTAGAATGGTTGAAATTGGACGGGAGTTATATTTCTCTCTTCTGATCTGGGATGACTTCAAGTAGAGAGGCGTGGTTTGCACACCATTTTTGGAGTTGGAATCCAACCCTTTCCAGTGTTTGAATTAGATCTTTCTGTAACTGCTTAGCCCTGTAAATATTATCATATCCTGTCTGAAGGTCATACAGGTACATATCCCTTCTGATATCTTCTAATGCTTCAGGATAGTTAGCTGATGCTTTATTAGCTAGCTGTATGAGGCATCTGGTTGCAAGAAAGGTAGCAGATGATGTACCATATATTACAGTTGTTAACTTATAGTGTTCTAATTGTGCCTCTCAATTTGAGCACCATAATATGCGTTGTAAATTATAATATCTTGGGTCTATGCAAATTTGTCTGTACATTGTTGACATTGTTGGGGAAATTCAATTTTTGTTGATTGGTCACATTTTGTTTATTCTTAATAAGAGAATTGTTTTGTGTGTGAAAAATAAAATATGTTTCTCTGTAAAAATTACAACTCACTTTTGATTTAAATAATAAAGTGTTGTTGTTGTTATTAGCACCGCGTCTTGATACCCGTTCGGGTTATACGCACTTACGCTAATGTGTAATGGTAGGGTGATTGTGAGATGAAATGGAGGACCTACAGTTTAACGTGGAATCCGAACCACGGTGGAGGCCTGGCATTCCTCACATTAACAAGTTGTGATTAATACGTCTTGTCAATAATAAAGTCGAAATTAATTAAAATACTCCAGTTAGTTACACGTCTTCAACAGGTTATGGGCCCAGTATATTGAGGAAATAATTAGAGGTTGGGAAATATATTGTGAGTTGGATGTTTCAATGCAAACCTTTTTCTGTTGGTGAAAGTAAACTTTAGTTGTTAGAGTAACATTTGTACAATCATGGAGGCAAATAATCAATCGGTGACTAAACTAATTGGAGAAGATAACTGGGAAATTTGGAAATCCCAGGTAAGGATAATTTTACGATCAAACAAGGTTCTTGACTGCGTCATAGGAATTGAGGTCAAACCTGAAGAGTAGGGTGCCGATTTAGCTAAGTAGAATGAAAAAGATACTAAATAGGGGCGTCGCGTGTTTCACCCCTCCCCCCTCAACCCCCCGCCCCCGATTTTGGTTAAAAGCTTGAAAGTTGGGGAATTCTGTGAGATTTGAGATCTGGAGTTGGGAAATTCTAAGCTTATTTTGTACGCCATTATTTTCTATTATGAAAGTCCTTAACCACAGATTTATACAGACAAATTTAAAATTTCTCAACTGTGTATAACTACTATACAAAATATCCCAGCTTCAAACTCATCAAACATTGAAAGGAGATTCATTCTGTAGGAAATATATAGAAAGCTTAGCTAATTAAGTAGTCTAGTAGCGCCGAGTAGGTTATAGACACGACTCAGGGGCTGCCCAGTAGGGATATTTCACTCAGCCAGCAATGCTTGAAGTGGCAGCATTGTCAGCCTATCTTTTGTTTATGGTTTAGTGTTTTTAGTTGTATATTTCATGGCTGCTAGACTGTCACAGTTTTAGGAATCAAATTATCTTATATTGGAAAGCCAATGCCCTAATTAGGGCTTTATTAAATTTTGTAGGCATAAATGCAGTAAATGTTAAGCAACATTTTATTGTTTTCTTATCGAAAGCTCTGACTGATGAAATGAGGACATTGAGGTTAGTATTAGCAAGGCCGTAGCCAGCCAATAATTTCAGGGGGGTTTGGTGAGCACATCCACCAGTTAACGGAGGCTAGAAAAAATTCTGAATAAAAAAACTGTTCTAGAAGCTATCTGAAGTGTTTTTTATGGCAACACTACCCCTAACTATCGGAGGCTAGGACAAATTCTAATTATTAAACTGCTTTAGAAGCTCTCTAAAGTATTTTTTATGACAACACAACACCATAACTGCCGAAGGCTAGAAAAAATTCTAAATAATAAACACCTCTGGAAGCTCTCTGAAGTGCTTTTTATGGTAACACAGTCCCCTAATTTGTACTTGTACCTTAATTTTGATATTGTTTGAACCATAAATAAAGCCATATATATTTTGTTCATAAAATTTCGGGGGGGGTTTGAACCCCGAAAACCCCCCCCTGACAACGGCCTTGAGTATTAGTGTTTGGTCTCTGAAATACACACTAATTTTTCTATCAAGTATCCATACTAGTTTGAATTGAACTGATTGTTCTTATTCCATTGTTTATTAAACCAGGCTTTCATGAAAGCAATTTAAATAGGCTCAAAGGAACAATGAAGGAAGAGGAATAATAGGGCTGTGTTACATTGTTACAACTCTTATAATTATTCATTTGATTAAGTACACTACATTAAACAAAAAAATTAAGGTTTTTTTCACCCTTTAACATTTTCAAATTTGGGATACATTTTAAAATTCGTTATTTAGTGTTCAATTTGCATGAAATTTCGTATAACCATGTTATTTAGATTGCTGATTTCGTATTTGCCATAAGTTATGTAATAAAATGTCAGGGGCCCACCCCTTCACCCTCACGCACTAAGTTACAATAAGTTTTGAATAGTTTACTGACGTACCAATATTAACATTTTAGGGCAACTTCCATGAGGTTACATTAGTACATTACATTAGTACAGGTATATTAGTAGACAGGTATCAAAATACTGTAGATATATCAATAAATCCAATTTTTTATTTCTTTATTTTACAGATAAAAACGTTTTTAAATAAACATGGCCAAATTGCTATTTTTTTTGATAAAGTAACGAGCGAGTTCTAGATCTCAGGGAGCTAACTGGTTAAATATTTCTTCCAAGCGTGTTATAATAAAGCTGCAGTTTCCAACCTGGGCGTTGAAGCGTGTTTTGGGTGGTGTCACAATATAGAGGTTCTAGCTTTATATTTACTTTTCCAAGGATTTTAATGGTTATATGAAAATTCGAAATTTTAATAGAAATGTAATTTGTTAAAATGCTAAAAACTACCAAGTTACTGCTTAGGTTCCTTTTGGCTATTCCATTCTGATCGACCCGCCTCGGTGGCGTAGTTGGCTAACGCGCTAGTCGTGTTGAGCTCAAATGCCGAGGACGGGGAAATCGAGGTTCAAATCTTGGTCGGGTGAACTAGGGGTGGTTTTTCCTAGATGGTTTTCCACTCTCCCTCCACGCAAATGTGGGTTCACTTCCTCTAAATTTAACCTTCCCAATTCCTAATCCATTAGCGTAATTAGTACTTAAGCGTATAACCCGAATGGTTAGTAAGACGTGGTGCTAAATAATAATAATAATAATAATAATAATAATAATAATAACAATAATAATAAAGTATGATAGCTTCTTGCTGACTTGTTTACTGTGGCAGCTTTGTAATGCTGCTATCATAATATAAAATCATCCCACAACCCCGGGCTTGTTGATTATATTTTACTACATATTAATCGCAAATAATCATTATTATAAGCAATTTATAATTATTAAAACAATCATTAGTGGACATGCGGGTTTAATTTCATGTTCTTTTGGTTTGGTTTGTTGGTGAAGGTGACGTAAGTATTTTAATTCTGGCCAGGAGTAATTTATCCTAATATCCCTCAAAGCAAATAAATGTATATTTCCTCTAAATGTTACTTATCCCAATGGTGTAGCTAACTGTAGATAGTCCGGGCTGGTAGTAATACACCAGTGAAAAGACTCTCGGTTCAAGGCTTGATCAATTTTTTTTAAATCTGGGAGCCTCCTCCCCTCCCGGCCCCCTTCCAACATTCTCAACCCTGCCCTTCTCGTACTCTCCTTTGCTACTTGGGAATTATTCTAATTTCGAAATGCTTAGATTTGGGAAAAACACTGGTTCACCCCCCCTCCTCCCAAATATATTTTGTGCAACGCTCCTGATACTAAAGCGCAATAAATTATTGTTGGTGAATATCTGAAAAACCTTTATTACATTTACTAAGTTGTACTACTGCAAAGGTGATATGGGGAAACTTGTGTCTATTTATGATGGAAAATCAGAGGTTACACTTCACTTACTGCAAAAACAGTTTTATGGTTGTTTTTATGAAGGTTAAGGAATTGCTGCTTTTGCTTCTAAAATAGAAGGTATTACTTCCAAATTGACTTTATTGGGTGAGAGTATTCCAGATACCATGATAACCACAAATTTTTAATATCACTTCTTGAACCTTACCATCATTTTTTATCAAAACTAAAAATGATTTGATTTCCCGTTTGTTGATAGAAGAGGAGCGTATCAGATCTCGTGACAAAGCAAGTGATGTAAATGCCTTGGTTGCCAAATTACACCTTGAAATAAATAGAAAGTCCATTCTATGTGAATTTTTTTCAAGGTAGGCCACTCAAGTAAAAACTGTTTCAAGATCAAAGTATGCCATTATTGTATAAAAACAAGGTCATATACAAAAATACTGTCTTTTAGGAATGAAAACGAAAGCCAAGATAACGATCCTAGAACCAATGCACTCATAGCGTCTGCCTTTTTAGGTACTACCAAGTCAGGAAAAACTCAATGGTTTTTAGAATGTGGAGGCAGTGACATATGTGTTGCATGCAGGAACTTTATGAAAATTTTGACATATTAACAGTTGAAAAAATAATTAAAATTGGAGATGGCTCAACCATTAAAGCCACAGTAATAGGAACTATCCGTTTAAATGCCTTTGATGGAAATACATGGTTGCCTAGTGTAATGTATGATGTGTTATATGTCCCGGAACTTGAAGTTAACAATTTTTCGGTTAGTTCGACCCTTGATAGAGATCATAATTTGATTTTTGATAAACCAATTTGCAAATTTGTTGGCAAAATGGGAAAAATTTGTGCAACAGCCAGCACACATGGAAAAGTCTTTAAATGAATTTTCAATTTGATGATTACATGTTATATGTGAATTTTTTAGCAATCAAACGGGAAAGTTTAGTTGATTGGCATGAATGACTGGCTCACCAAGACTTTCGTCATGTGGAAAAAATCCTTAAGTCACACAAAGTAGATTACTTGCTTACGAAAACACCTTTTGCAAATAGAGTATATATGTTAAACAGCACTGTCTATCTCTTCCAGCAATTACATTCAAAACGACAAAAGTTGGGGAATTGGTTAATATTGACCTTTGTGGACCGTTTGAAGAACCATCTTTAGGAGGGTCTAGGTAAATGATGCTGATCTGAGATGATTTTTCTCGCTACCGAATTGTATTTATTTTCAGGAGAAATCCGAGTGAATAAAAGATGACATATTTGAAGACTGCCAGGATAAATTTGGGAGGTGAGGTACAAACTATCAGGACTGATAATGGGTTCGAATTTGTAAAAAGAAATGAAGATGCTACTTGAAGATCATGGAGTCCGGCACCAAAGCACAGTAGTCTATAGTACCTAGCACAATGGAAAGGCAGAACAAGATATGCGTACTGTAGTTGAATGTTTTGTAACTATTGTTATCTGAAAAAATGGACAAGCATTATTGGGCTGAAGCCATTAATGCAAGTGTTTTTGTTTTGAATCACACAACTAAGATTTAGGTGAGAGATAAAACACTCTATGAAGTTTGTTTCAAAAAAGAAGTTGATGTAAATTTCTTTAAATTTTTGGTTGCTAAGTTTTTGTGCGGATTACAAAAGAAAAAATGAGGAAATTAAACCGGAAAAGCTAAAGTGGTGTCTTTGTTAGCTATAATGATAACACTAAGTGTTATAAAATGTAGTAACTGAAAAATAACAAATTTTCCCTTGCACGTAATGTAATATTCTTAATGAAGATGGACCAGGTAGTGACTTAAGGGGAGCAACAGCTACCTGATTGCATAAAACTATTTAAGGTTTATGGTTAAGGTGAAATTGAAGATTTGGAAAATGATGATAAAGTTGAAAATGGAAAAGATTATATAGAGGCCAACAACCAAGAAAATTATCAAGGAATTGAGAATGGACTGGAAGAGATTGAACAAGATATAAGTGTAGAAGAAGTAGAAAATTAAAGGGAAAGTTTGGGCGACAGTGTTGAAGAGTCTGAACATGTGAATATGAAACAATTGATGAAGAAGAAAGCAGATATGCTCTCAGAAACAAAACAAAATTGAAACAACCGATTAAACTTGAAGATTATGAAACGAGTTTTCTAGCCAATCTTGAAGAGCCACAAACCTTTGAAGAGGCCATGAAGCAACCTCAATGGGAACAATGGAAACAGGCCATCAACCAAGAATTACAAGCTCTGAGTGAAAATTACGTCTAGATGGAAGTGGACTGTCCAGAAAATTGGCTGTAGATGGGTACTCACCAGGCAGAGCAGTGAGACAGGAAAGCAGGACATATTTAAAGCACAAGTGGTGGAAAAAGGCTTCCAGCAAACTGACAAATTTTATCTCTCAGAAAATACGCACCAATAGCCAAACTGCCAACACTTAAGGGTTTTACTTGCGGTTGCTAATCATTTTGGGTTGCCTATTTACCAAATGGACCTGAAAAGTGCTTTTATTTGTAGAAAAATAAAAGAAGAGGTTTTGATGCAAGTAGCCAAGGGAATTGAGAAAAATACAAAGCTTAGAAACTAAATAAATCTATATATGGTCTGAAAAAATCACCATGCTATTGGAATGAAAAACTCAATTCATTGTTGGTACATAATAGGTTTAAAGATCTTAAAATTACTATTGTTTATACTACAGAATTGAAGGAGAAAACAAATTTATGTTCTGGTGTTTGTAGATGATCTTTTTATAGTTGGTTCAAGGCCTGAAGAAATTTTATCCGTGAAGAAAGTATTATGCGATAATTTCAAGATGAAAGATATGGGAACAGTTCAGGCGTATATGGGTATACACATTTATCAGAACTTGAAATCCGGAATTCTTGAAATTTCGCAGGAAAAATATTTTACAACAGTTTTGAAAACTTTTGGTATGGAAGAATGCAAACCAGTAAGTACACCAATGGACCCTGCCATAAAAATTTACAACTTTAAGCGAGACATTTCTTAAAGTCAAAAGGTGGAATCAATCTACCGTAAATTAATTGGATGCCTGATGTACGGAATGTTGAGGTCAAGGCCTGACTTGTGTGCATCAGTGGGATATCTCAGTCACTATAAAAGCTGTGCTAGCCAAGTATTATGAAAGCTTTAAAACGAGTGCTACGATACATTAAAGGAACTATTGACTTGAAACGTTTATATGACCGAAATCGAACCCATACTTAAATAGAAGGCTTTGTAGATGAAGACTGGGGAGGAGACTTAGAAGACCGGATGTCTGCAACCGGTTACACCTTCATCGTTTTGAGTCTTGTGTTTCTTGGTGATAAAAGAAATAATGAACAATGGAATTATCTTACATAAAATCAGAATATGTTTCCTTAAGTTTAGCAGCAAGTGAAGCTTGTTGGATTTGGAGTATTCTTGGAGATATGTTAAAGAAAAATTTTGTCGTCAAAATTTTGAGACAACTAATATGCAATCTGGGTAGCCAAGAACCCTGAGCACCACAAGAGGCTCAAACACATAGACACATGGTACCATTTTGTTCGTGACAAGGTTTCTGAAGGAGTAAATGAGATCTACTATGTGTCGACAGAATACCAACAGGCAGACCTGTTTACCAATATGTTTAATAGATCAAAGTTTGAGAATTGACGTCTCCTGCTTGGACTTAAGTGAAACTATGTCAAAATATGCATAAATTTCATTTAGTGAGAGTGTTGGGGAAACTCAATTTTTGTTGATTGGTCACATTTTGTTTATTCTTATCAATATTTTTTTGTGTGAAAAATAATATATGTTTCTTTGGGTAAAATTACAACTCACTTTTTATTTAAATAATAAAGTTGAGATTAATTAAACTACTCCGGTTAATTACACGTCTTCTACAGATATCAGTAGTCATTGCAGATGTATGTGTTCTGAAACGCAATACTATAGACTGTAGATCCTGTTGTAGGGTAGGACCAACCATGATAATATAATTTAATGGCACTTCTCTAGATGATTTAGCAGAAGCATCAAAGACGACCCGTATCTTAGTGGTCATGCTACTTTCCGTGTGAACAGCATGATGAGGTAAATAGAATATTGGTTCCATAGTAGCATTGCACTCTGACCTTGGATAGGAATGAGTACAGGCAACAGCTTCATGTGGCCTAAACCTTGGTACTCCTTCGTTAATCTCACATAATTTTCTCGGATAACTTCATCCTTGCGGAATTTCCTTTCCAGGTTTTGGAATCTGTTCTTGGCTCCATTGATTGATTCACCCAATGAGGCGTGGTCTGTCCTACGAGACAAACGCACGACGAAACATCCTGTTTCATCCCTTGATGTATTCTCTATAAAGTGCTGCTCACAATACCATTCCTCGTCGGTGCATGGAAAAGATACAAACTCTTCTTGTTTCCAGAACCGTTGCATCTGCTTGCTTAGGTTAGACTCATTTTTCAAGAAGAGTGGTGTGGAAGATCTCGGTTGCTTGCTTCCAGTACTCGTTGGCATCCTTCCAGCAAGAATCCAACCCAATTTTGTCTCCTGTATTACAGGATGATTTTGATCACGTGTCCGCCACCCACCATTTAGTAGGTGCAGGAACAGTTCAGACCCTAAAAGAATGTCTACATGAACAGGAATATGAAACTGATCATAGTCAGGGATACAACAGTCACCAATGTCTAGACGTGTAGCTGGCATAGCACCTATAATATTAGGAAGTACAGTACATAGCATTATACATTAGCTGTGTATTCTGAAACCTTTGACATTTAATTGTACGTCTATGCTCTGTGAAGCTGTAAACGCAATGTCATTGATCCCTGCAATTGGAAATAGGTTGCGCTGATGTCTCAGTTTTAACCACTGAGCAACTGACTCCATGATGAAGTTTAACTGTGAACCACAATCCAAAAGTACTCTGCAGGAATGAGTGTGACCCGGGTTGCCCTTGACCTTGACCTTTTTGGTCCAGGCTGTTATGGTGTCCACCACTTTGACTTGGCCTAACTTAATTCTTATGCACACTTACTGGCAAATGCTGTTTATTGTGAAGCAATGATTGGTAAGATGTGCCACAATTATTACATTTCTACGTGCTAGGTCACACATTTACACTGTGACAATTTTGTAGGCAGTTGAAACATAACCCTCTTTGTTTGACATATTACTTCTTATATTATTATTATTATTATTATTATTATTATTTTTATTATTTAGCACCACGTCTTACTACCCGTTCGGGTTATACGCTTAATACTTCTTATCATACAAACTGGCATACAAGAAATAATTACATTTGTACAGACTGTGGGTGTTATTACTACAGTAATGTAAAGTATTTGTCAGAAAGAGCTTGATTCACATGGATACATGTAAAATATTGGTCAGAAAGACTGATATGCATATGCTAAAAGAAGGATTCTTGGTTAAAATAACTTTTTTTAGCACCACTTCTTAGTACCTGTTTAGGCTATACGTGTATGTACTAATTATTCTAATGAGTTAAGGATGAGAAAGATAGAATTTAGATAAGTGTACCCGCATTTGCGAGGAGGAAGAGTGGATAAACATTTAGGAAAAACCAGCCTCAGTGCACCAGACTGGAACTTTAGCCCAATCTCCCTGTCTAGTCTATTGCGAAATTGATGCCTTAAGCCATGCGATGCGGCCCCTTTAGCAGGTTGTTAAAAGTACCAAGACTCGGTTAGAAGAATATTTGTGTTTTAACTAAACTACTGAGTTTAGTATGAAAGCAAAGAGATTATTTGTCTAAAATACATAAATGTAGATTAATTCACGTGGATTCTTTGTCTGCAAAATGTGAAATGAGAGGAAGGAGAAAGATTCTACGACCATTAGAAATAAGTTTAGTTTTAAGTTGAGGTGTTCTATCTACGACGCTCTATCTCCTTTACAATTCAACTTTAAAAACATGTTCACAAAATAAACAAACATTGGATATTTAACAGAGAGGAATTTAGAGAGCATATTCAAATTTATTTCTTGATGCCAATAATATAAATAGAGATTTGCTGATTCTGAGAAATGTTGCACTTTATTGATCTGTTGTAATCCAGCTCCGTACACCCCATTAACTCTGAAAAGGAGCAAGCTTACCTTTATAAGTACACTATGGTGCAGCTTATAAGATAGATTTATTATTATTAACACCACGTCTTACTACCCGTACGGATTATACGCACTTATGCTAATGTGTTATGGTAGGGTGATTGTGAGATGAAATGGAGGACCTACATTTTAACGTGGGATCCGAACCACAGTAGAGGTCTGGCATTCCATATAAGATAGAACCATACTGTATCGGTTAAGGTAAGATTGCTACCTTTCAGGGTAAATGGCATGCATATCTAATACCAATAATACATTTTTTAATTAATATGTTCCCACCCACTTGGGTGACCGCATGGTCTAAGGCGCTACTCTCGCAGTATATTAGATTGTCGATCACAGGAGATCAAGGTTCGAATCTCGGTCGAGTGTAATGAGGGTGGTTTTCCACTCTTTCTCTCTCTGCGTGCAAATGCAGGTATACTTCCTTTAAATATGACTTACCTAGTTCCTAAAATTATTAGCGTAATTAGTTCATAAGCGTATAAACCGAACGGGCAGTAAGATGCGGTGTCAAAAAAAATTAGTGCGCAGTAAACTTCAAATTACTCCTTTGGTCCGTATATATAATTATTTGCACGTAAGGGCTAAGAAACTGATCATAATTATATTCTTGACGGTAAAAAAAATAATTAATTGCTCTTTTTAGCAACAAAAAATATTAAAATTAAGCTTCTCTGGATATGTAACTTAGCTTTTTTTTACAAGTATTTGTAGTATTGCATCATAATTGAACATTTATGTTTAATTTGAGCCTATTGGTAACAACTACAAAACAGTTACCCCCGATTCCCTCAACTTAACTTATTTCTCCTTGATCCTCCGTTTCTTTGTGGTCGAGTCACCACAATTTTTTTATTTTTTATCTATTTCACACAATTTTTTTATTATTATTGTCTTTTGCTATATCTTTCAAACGGCCTTTTTCCCATGGAATTCACTTTGTTGAATCATCCGTTACACACAGTTTTCTGATACTATTTTTATTTTATTAAATTCATTTTTTTATTGCCTAGTGAATTCGTTTCGCCACTAACGATTTGCGAAATGCTCACAGCCTCCATTCTAAGAAGTGATTGTAGTACACAATCAGTGGCTAGCCCTGACAAAATGTCTGCATGCGATTGGACGTCGTTGGACCATTACAAACTTTGGACCGCCGTAACCCCCAAACTAACCAAGCATATCCTTCGTTTCTTGTTGTTTTACTCGTAGGAGTTACTAGACAGCCATTTTGGTTTTCAGCTCCTCTTTATCGAACATTTCTTTCCTTGTCTCGACCACCGGAAATGGTTAAATCTTTACTTCACGTTGGAATGAATAAAACAGATCTAAAAGTGTGAAGTTTATTTTACTTTTTATTTTTTATGCCTAGCAAAAAAAAAAACCCCACACAAAAAACATCACTTTCTGTCACAAGAGCTTTGTCTGGTGTTTGTTTAATGGGTGGGAGGATGGTTGAGAGAAAGCTCTTTCTAAGAAGGTGTAGTAAATTTTGAAAAACTTCACCGATCACCAAGTGTTGTGACAAATCAACCAAAAACAAAGATTCGAATAAAAAACCTTATAGGAATATGAAAGTAATTGGGCGTGGGAAACACATCAATCAATGGTTGAGCTACTGGCGTTCCTAATGACTGACTATCCATATTCACCCCAGATTTTCACTAGGTTATTTCTCACAAACACATATTTAATGTATTAAGCTTACCACATATGACCGGCCCTGTGGTGTAGTGGTCATTGCACCTGCCTACGAGTCTAGAGGTCCTGGGCTCTCTTCCCGGCTGGTTATTCTTCCATTAAGGGGAATGATCCCAACGGTCAGTAGGGTTTGATTAATTAGACTTACGTTAGGTTAAGACTCGCACCGACTCTACACCTTCATAATCATTACCATTACATCAATTCATTGCTGGTACATGTAGACAACCTCCTATGGTGTACCCTGGGCAACGTTCTGTGCCACCAGAGCGGCTAATAGTCTACATATAAGGTGACAACTGAATGTCATGTCTCTCCTGGTCATTTGTGCCATTAGTTAAAAAAGAATAAAAATATTCAAAAACATTTAAATCATTCCAATAAAATAGCGGTCTACCCGAGCCGGTGGGAATGCGGGATAATGCATCATCTGCGCCTTTTTTGCTTTTCCGGTGTACTGATCTAGTTTTTCCTAAACAGTTTTCTCTTCTTTCCCTCAAATGAACTTACACCTCTTATACTAACTTTGCTATCCCAACCCTATTGGTGTAAATGTACGGATATCCAAATGGATAGTACGATGGAATATATACAGTCCAATTTTCATAGTAAGGACCTACTTTATCTGATAGCTAACAAGAATGTTAAATCTATTTTTAGCTATTCATATGTGAAGTTATCTGTATCCTTTGATAGATAATATCCAATACATTTTGAATAAATATAATGTTGTAGTAAAGTATTATCAATGCTGAAAAATCATGTTTGCATTTTCTAAAAGACTCTTCATAATACAATTGTACTGCGGCTCTGTTTTGCTCTATAGAATGGTAACAATGACTAGCAGCTTGCATGCAGTAGACTACTAGATGTGTATTTTTGCAAGAGTTTAATAATGCAACACATTTGTTCGTTTTCCACTACTCAGCTATCATAAAGTTTCTAGGTAAAGTTATAGATCCTATTTAACCTATTGATTGAAAAAATATTTAACACAAATTGTAATTAACTTTTATAAGGAGGAATATTCGAATGTTAGTTTTGGACATATCTTGTGAATATTATTTTTCTCTGAAACAACTAAATCAATATGGAGGTAATAGAGAGAACCATTTTAATCATGGAGTCAGAATCAGTTGATGGATTTAGAGAAAAAATATTTGTACAAATCAAAAAGGCAGCAAAATAAGGTTTAGTTTAAACTATTATATCGAGAATGTTAATAACATTGATATGTTAATCAAAATATTTTCTAATTCTAAAATTTGACACAGATGTTTTTAAAAATAGCCGTATAATATTACATTCTTCTATATCTGTTGTCAAGCGTTCTTACCAAGGTCTAATTATAATATGCCCATCTTGCTTGTAATAAAAAAGGCACTATTTATTATAAATTAATTTCCAAATTAATCAATACATTGAGAACAGGAGTTATCATAACGCTCCATTATACTGATTGTTAACATGGTTTATAACATTAAACATAATTTTATCATTTAAAGTCTTCTAAATATATTTCCCAAACACATCGTTTCCAAGAGCGTACTACCATTTCTTTTAATATCTCTTTCATAATATTTTGTTTAATTTATACTAAGTAATGGCTTAATAATTAGGCGGAAGTGGGAAAGGAAATTGGATGAAATGCACCAGTATTATCATAAAGAGAGGACTAGTAAAACCACACTAATAAATTGAATTTGGAAAAGTACCTGCAGTGATTCGAACCTTGACCGTCACTGGCTATGCTGGTTTCTGTGAGTTTGAGATAAAGTGTCAAACCACGTGACCAACAGTGTAGATCTAATTTTATTGTTTAAAGATCGAAATTGGTATTGAATTGAATCAACCTTGGATGAAAAACACGAGGAAATAAACCATAATGCAATGAAAATATTGAGAAATTTTATTCGAAATTTCATATTTTTTAAAACATCTGTGTCTGTCATAATTTTATAATATTGGATTAGCTTTGGGTTTTATAGGTGCTACAGAGGTGTGAAAATTATTAGAATAGTTGTAAATTAGTTTTAAATACTTTTTTATTTCTTCTTCCAAATAAATCTAATATTTCATGAAATATTAGTTTGATTTGTTAATATAATTAATTTTGCATCCCTTAAGAATGATTTGGAGGATTTAAAAAAATCCGAGTGATTTTACAGGATTTAGGAAAATTGGTTCAGAAATATATCATGTTGTCTGCACTGCATAGATAAATCAGCTGATTAGCAGATAATTTTAAAAGTGAGATTATGTTATGTTTTGGTGATGTAGCATTATTTTATGTTACTACAGGTTATCTAGTAACAGCCCAGATATGAACTCAAAGAAAACCTCTTGTCCTTTGTGAAGAGGAAACTAAAAGAAAAAAAATTACATCTAAGATAAACCTCATAGCAACGCTTAATAAAATTTGGCTCGATGATGACGAAGTCAAAGATTCTGGTTAGAAACTTGTGGAAAGCATGCCAAGAAGCAATGGATCTCTGCTAAAGAGCAAGGGCGTGTGCACTAAATACTAAACGTGTCATTATTTTTTTAAATAAAATAATATTTCATTGATATACATGTTTTTAAAATCCTAATTATTCAAAAAGTGATCAAGCAAATACTAATGAAGAAAAAACTCGATTAAAAAGTTCTAAAAATATATTCTAAAATTATAAAAAAAACTGCACAAAAAGTATACAAGTAGCCTGTAATAACATAAAATAATATTACATCAACAAAACATAACACTATATCACTTTCAATATTATCTGCTAATAAGTTGACTTCCCTATGTATAGTAGGCAACATGACATATTTCTGAACAAATTTTCTAAGTGCTATAAAATCACTCAGAATTTAAAAAAAATCCTTCAAACCATTCTTAATGGATGAAAAATTAATTATACTAACAAATTAAACTAATAGTTAGTACAATATTGTATTTATTTAGAATAACAAACAAAAATATTTTTAAAAAATGTAATAATTTTCACACCTCTATATTTGCTTGGACACTGAAACATCCCTTAATGGACACCTCTAATTAGTGGATTCATCTTTATAACGGACAGTTTAAACTACCCCGGCGAAATAACATTGGCTCTCACGGCGATACACCTTCACAACAACGGACATAGATGTTGCTAGAGAAGAATATTTATACATACAAATCTCTAAATAACTGACCAAAACTACAAACACTTGTACAACACATAGTATGTATAGTACCTGTAAGGTAGCAAGATTACCTCGCTTTGTTCCTCCATGGTCTAGCTTATAAGACAGTGCCATTGTGTAATCCGTTAAGGTAAGACTGTTACCTTACAGGCTGAACGGAGTGTAGGATATATATTACTATGTTAGAAGTGTCCTTGTCTCGCTTACAACGTGAGCAGTCCAACCTTAACCTGATAGAAAAACAGTATTATTTTTTATATCATACTATGTTGTCAGAGGGAGATGCAGAAATACTTAAGAAACTTCAAAAATAAAGATTCAACAGGAAAATGAAAATTAAAAATAACACCAAAAACAGATACATTTTTTCAAACTTATTTAATCCAAAGGTTTAGCAATGAAGTAGTGAAGAAAGTTTTGAACTAATTATTGATGACATATTTTTATAAGTTTAGTATCAGTTTGACCCGTTCTTTGCACGGGTAACCAGCATCAAAACAATATAAAGTTATGCGTATAACCCGAATGGGTAGTAAGACAAGGTGCTAATAATAATAATAATAATAATAATAATAATAATAATAATAATAATAATAATAATAATAATAATAACAAATTAGGACGTTCAACATCCGGCTACCAACTTTTTTATATAGTACCACCATGTACAAACGACCATAATCTAACTATGGCAATCCCAAACCATTTATGGCAATTAATAAATTAAAATAAATTAAATCATTATCTGGTCCATTAACAAGCGCAATATTTACCTTGTTGGAATAAAGAGCAAAACTGTTTACCAATGAGCAGAGGCAGGTTTTTATGGTGAATATTTTTTTTTAAATTCTCATTAATTTTTCAAAATGGTGGTGTTTTGTGTTGAAAATTTGACACAAATATTTACCAGCATATCACTCTAATCTATATCGCCAAACTGTAGCATACAGCATGTGGTAATATTTTTTTTACTCGTCGTGGTTCGTCTATCAGTCACTACCAAATTGTACGTTGAAAAATACCGTTCACTGTCTTCATTTGAAATGGGCAACCAAAGAGATTGAAGCGATTTTTCTACAAAAACATTAAAATGTTCACCTTTGTGTTTCAAACCTATTAGAGCTTTTACCACATCCACATAGTCACTGTCAATTTGTTCGGAAATTAATGTGCACAGTTCTTTGTGGCCTAGTTGAAAATCACACTGCAAGTCTCGGAAAGCAGGAAGGTCCTTGAACATTCTTTCAAGTTCACTCTCATCACTTGAACTAGGCCTGCTCAGTAGATTAGTAGGGTCAAACAGGTACCCTAATGCTTTTATTACTTTTATTTCATCACTATTTTTGGCTAGCATTGAATATAGCTTGGCACAAGTTAGTGCAACACATGCCTTCAAACACTCCTTAGTTTGTCCTCTACATAGTGGTGAAACTTTGGCTAACATCTGTACAACGTTGATACCAAACTTACCATCTCTCACTAATTCACACTTCGCTTTCAGTGATTCGATTCTTGATTGTACAAAATGTGCCACAGGCTTATCTTTACTTTGAAATTCTATTGAGTTTTATTTACTTAATCATTCCAAGACGGCAAGATGGCGGGTGGTGACATATGGTAGTTGAAATCTCTTGTTTGAGATATTTTTATTTGGTTTAAGTGAAATATAAAATAAACCTAGTACTCAAAATAACTTAAATAAATACCTGGCATGCATCAAATACCTAACAACGAGTATAAAAATAAAGCAGGATACGTTAATATTTTTTAAAAAACTTTGAAGTGAAAAACACGTTTCTTTCCAGTCTTGTTTCAGTTTTAAAATTACGCATGAGCAAAATATATGATCCAGAGACATTCTTAAGGCTTGTGAGACTTCTGTGAAAATAAAATGGTGGCAAATTTTACGCTGTGAAGGAATGTTTATTCAATAAAATATTGTTTGAAATACTAAAGTGTGAAAAATTTTTTTTTAATTATTCGCGTTAATCGCGAGAATACTAAAATTTCGTGAGAATAGCAAAATTTCGCGAAAATTCGCGATTTGAAAATATGTTGTATCACTTCATAAACATTGTGAAACGTGTAAATATAGATTTTGAAGCTACAGAAAAACAATTCGCGTTTATCGCCAATAACAAAAAAACCTGCCTCTGCCAATGAGCATATGTGAAATAATATACTCTATTGTAGAAACATATTTAATAATTAATGAGTATCATACGGTTCACTGAGCTATGTGAACATAAATTGTTTATTTTAATAATTACAGTATTATGTTGCTGCTAGATAGGTGTTAGTTTATCCTTCGTTATTTAGTTAAATAGAATTGCAATGCTGGTGGATCCCCTTTAAGATAATTGTTTTTATTTGTTTTTAGATTTCTAATCTACCAATAATACAAAATTAAAACTGTCTACTATATTTAGAAAGTTTCTTTCAATTAGCTAAGGAATTTTGCACCCCCCATCCCATTTCACCCATTTCCTTGATCCCTATTTTTGAGATTCCAAACTTTCATGCTATTTGGTGGGGTCCATTTATCAATTTGCCAAATTTAAGTTTTCTTCCGCTCTGAAAGGTAGATTTTCTAATAATATTAGAAAGATTTCAATATACTTCCTTCTTCCTCAAAACTTCTAATTCCCACATTCCCATTTTGAAAATGTAAGACTTATTTGATTATCTGATATTGTTCTTTTAAGTCTTGCCAATTTTCAACCCCCCCAAAAATTATTGTTCAACATTAATTGTATGAGTGTTGAGCCATTTCTATTTCCGGGATTTCTATTTTGAAATTCCATTTATTAAGAAATGATTCGGTTAACTGGAAAGGAATATTCACTCACAGGCTCTAATTTATTTTTCTACTACATCGAACAATTTTTTCCTATTAATTTTGAAAGTTTTCAACACCCACCACCCTCCCCCATTTGAAGAAGTGATTTTAAATTTTTAAATTTTAAATTATAAGTATTTTTTGATGTTCGATTATTTGGCTTGGTCGTCCTAACTGCTTGCAAGTATTTAATTTTCCCACCAAATATAATAATTTTTTTTAGTGGTTTTCGAAATTTTTAGCATACCTTATGGAAAAAAAAAATTCTATAATTTCTAGCTATCTGCGAAATTTCTATTTTCTACCATACTGAAAGGTATTTTATATACGAGTTTTAGAAATGTATTTACATTCACCCATTTTATTTACCCTCTTCCCAATCTCAAATTTTAAAATATGTTTTGGATTAAATCTTGATCTTTCTAATTTCTCACCAAATTTAAATATCTTAAACAAACAGATATGTGATTAATATTTAATTATTGTTTTGGAAACGTCAACACTTGACCATTTTCCGGTTCATCATTTTAAATTTAATATGTTGAGGCTCTTCTGGTTATCCCTTTATATTTATTGAAATATTTCGATTCTTACTATACAACCGTGCATTTTTTATTAGTTTTAGAAAATTTAAGGGCACTTCCATCCAAGTGTTTTGTCCCTCATTTTGAAATTTAAGAATGCTCAGACCTTTACGGAGGTTCGGGCGGGGAGGTTGGTGGGGGGATCATTATACATACCTTACTAATTTCAATCTTCTATCCCACTGATAAGTAATTTATTCTTTGAGTTTAAGAATTTTCGAAACCCCAAGTTTTACCCCTCCCATTTAGAAAGATAAAATATTGAACCCTTATTTGTTATTTGGAGTGATCCCTCTACATTCCTGACAATTTCTAGTTGTATACCTCTCTTAAAAGGTATTTTTTCTACTAATATGCCCCAATATCTTACCGAGTTTCATTTTAAAATATGAAATGTTCAGAGCCTCCCCTCTCTACTATTTAATCAACTCCCACATAAAAATTTCAAATTTTAATGATTTATTTTGTTATCTACAGAGGTATTTCCACCTGCTCACCTATTATAAATTATATATCACACTTAAAGTATTTTTTAATTCACCCTCCTTCCTCTATTTCCTAGAGTCCCTTTAAAAATTTAAGATTATTATGCTTATTTGAAGTGGTTCCTTTACCTTTCTTCTGAATTTCTGTTTTCTACCACCCTAATAAGTAATGGTTTGTATTTATTTTAGAAATGTTAAGCCCCCTCCCCTCACCTTTTATCCAACTCCCACTTATAAATCTAAAATATTAAGATTATTTTTGTTATCTGGAAGTGTCCTAATATCTGCTTGTAAAATTTAAATTTGATAACACACTTAAAGTGTTTTTTATTTATTTTTATACATCCCACCCTCCTTTCCCTATTGGTCGGGGCCCCATTTAAAATTTTCAGGCTCTTATGATTGAAGTGATCCATTTACCTTCCTTTTTAATTTCAGTTTTTTACCACAATGAGAATTATTTATTTATATTAGTATTGGAAATTTTAAGCTACTTCCCCTCCTCATTTTTCCAAACCCCTTAAAAAATTTCAAATTTTAAGACTTAATTTGATATTATGAGTTTTTTTCTACCTGTCTGCCAAATTTACATTTTCTACCATTCCTAAAAGCTGTATTTACTTTTTGTAAGCCTCCCACCCCCCCCCCCCCCCCTATTCCCAGAGTTCCATTTAAACATTTAAAATTTTCACACTTTAATGCATATTTGGAGGAGTGGTCCCTTTAACTGCAATCAAAATTTAAATTTGTTTCCACACTGATAAGTAGGTATTTCTATTAGTTTTAGAAAGTTTAGCACTTTTCTGCGAATGAAATAAGATATATTTTAAATTTATGATCTTTGTATGATACTTTTATAAACTTTTGCATCAAGGCTACAAGACTTGATATTAGAACATATTTATACATTTAGTAACCTTTAATGGTCAAACTAGTACGTCTTTTTTTTTTTAACCAAAGAGCAAAATAGACTTCATTTTCGTCAAGTTTTATAACCTGTTTGGGGTATGCATTGTGCTGTGAGTAGATATATTAACTACGCTAATGTAGTAGGGAAGATTAAGGTAGAATCTATAGGAACTGTGGCAGCATTTTATGGAGGGAAGAGTACAGAATCATTTAGAAAAAAGTCTCCTCCATATTCGTGGCAGGAATAAACTCTCGGTTTTTTATTCAAAAGAGATAATACAAGATTTATGCCATTTTTCACATGACCGTTAGTGCAGGCTTTACAATTTTGATGGATGTGATAGCGTGAGGTCACTTTCTACATGTTACTATGAAGTGAGGGAGTGATATCACTCTCTACATGTTACTATGAAATGAGGGAGTGAAGTCACTCTCTACATGTTACTATGAAATGAGGGAGTGAAGTCACTTTCTACATGTTACTATGAAATGAGGGAGTGAAGTCACTCTCTACATGTTACTATTAAGTGAGTGTGGGAGGTCGCTCTCTACATATTACTATGAAATGAGGGAGTGAAGTCACTCTCTACATGTTACTATTAAGTGAGTGTGGGAGGTCACTCTCTACATGTTACTATTAAGTGAGTGTGGGAGGTCGCTCTCTACATGTTACAATGAAATGAGGGAGTGAAGTCACTCTCTACATGTTACAATGAAATGAGGGAGTGAAGTCACTCTCTACATGTTACTATGAAATGAGGGAGTGAAGTCACTCTCTACATGTTACTATGAAATGAGGGAGTGAAGTCACTCTCTACATGTTACTATTAAGTGAGTGTGGGAGGTCGCTCTCTACATGTTACTATAAAGTGAGAGCGTGAGGTCACTCTCTACATGTTACTATGAAGTGAGAGTGGGAGGTCGCTCTCTACATGTTACTATGAAGTGAGAGTGGGAGGTCGCTCTCTACATGTTACTATGAAGTGAGAGTGGGAGGTCGCTCTCTACATGTTACTATAAAGTGAGAGTGGGAGGTCGCTCTCTACATGTTACTATGAAGTGTGTGTGGGAGGTCACTCTCTACATGTTACTATAAAGTGAGAGCGTGAGGTCATTCTCTACATGTTACTATGAAGTGAGAGTGGGAGGTCGCTCTCTACATGTTACTATAAAGTGAGAGCGTGAGGTCACACTCTACATGTTACTATGAAGTGAGAGTGGGAGGTCGCTCTCTACATGTTACTATAAAGTGAGAGCGTGAGGTCACACTCTACATGTTACTATGAAGTGAGAGTGGGAGGTCGCTTTTTACATGTTACTATGAAGTGAGAGTGGGAGGTCGCTCTCTACATGTTACTATAAAGTGAGAGCGTGAGGTCACTCTCTACATGTTACTATGAAGTGAGAGCGTGAGGTCTCTCTCTACATGTTACTATAAAGTGAGAGCGTGAGGTCACTCTCTACATGTTACTATGAAGTGAGAGCGTGAGGTCTCTCTCTACATGTTACTATGAAGTGAGAGCGTGAGGTCTCTCTCTACGTTTTGCCAGCCAGTGGTTGAGGAACACATGTGACGCACTAGTGAGTCCAAGGGGGAATGGGGCCCTATGGGAGGGTTGAGACCATTGGAAGGTGTAGAGCCCCATTAGAGGGGTGGTCAGAGGGCGTAACGTCCCACCGGGTGGCGAGGAACCACACCTGCTTCTAGTCCGACTAAAACAATTCAAGGCTCGGATATTATCTACAAGACAGAAGTTCCATTTGGAAAAACGAGGATTGGACAGATTGACCGCTCGAAATTCCAATTTCTCGCAACTGGGAATTTTTCCCTTTATAAGCTTGGCACAAAGTTACTAACGATATTTTTACCTTGATAAGCTTGGCACAATGTCACTAACGATATTTTTCCCTTGATAAGCTTGGCACAATGTCACTAACGATATTTTTTTCTTGATAAGCTTGGCACAATGTCACTAACGATATTTTTTTCTTGATAAGCTTGGCACAAAGTCACTAACGATATTTTTCCCTTGACAAACTTGGCACAAGGTCACTGACGATATTTTTCCCTTGATAAGCTTGGCACAAAGTCACTAACGATATTTTTCTCATCGCCGCGTCTCACTACTAATTCTACTTTTGCACATATTTAACTACACTTGATGCTAGTGATGATGAAGTTTAAATATAGATAAAGTGTACCCGCATTTGTGACGAGGGAGAATTGGAAACTACTAAGGAATAAACACGCTTATTACACCTGATCGGGATTCGAGCAACGATTTCCCCCTTATCAGAGGTCCAGTTTATTTTCATAGTGACGCCTTGGACCAGCTTTTTCCAAATTGTACTCCATGGAGCCCTTGGGCTCCGTTAAAGTTGTCTCAGGATCCAAGAGGTAATATGAGAATACTAGTCGTATGTTTTTCACACTAAATCAGCATCAGTAATTATTATGGTTGTCAATTTTTTTTCAAATCTGAATCGAAAATATTTTCCAAATGCGCAGCCAGAACATATTCTGTTTTCTGTTCGTTTAATACTTTTACATTTATAAAGTTTAACTGTCTTATTAAATGTTTATAATATTAGTGTAAGAATTTCTCATGAGGGATCCAGCATGATTTTATTTAATGCAAGGACTCCTTTGGTCTGAAAATATTGGGAGCCCTTGCTCTGTTAGACCACGAATTAAACTATTGTGTAGGAAACGACAAGGTTCTAATTATTTACTCGATTCATTTATCGTAAGAAATTCAACTCTCTAAAAATAAATATATTAAAGATTTTAAATATTTTTTAGTGATTTCTTTTTAAAATTTAATATTTATTGGAACTTCAACAATAACATAACGTCGATAATTTCACGGGGTACCTTTTGAAAACCACTGTTCTAAAGAGACACAACGTATGTTTATATGTTTTAACACGATTAGTTTAAAAAGTTTTTAGTTAAAAATATAGTCTATATACATTTCACAATGCTCACGACTCTAAGAGCATATGACAGAGTCCTAATATACCAAACTCTGAGAAAGTCTAGCTGTACCAACCTCTGAGAGAATATAGCTGTACCAACTTCTGAGAGAGTCCAACTGGACCAATTTCTGAAAGAGTACAGCTATATCAAACTTCGAGAAAGAGAGAGAGAGAAATACAGAGAGAAAGAGAGAGAGGGAAAGAGCGGGAGTGAGACAGATTGAGAGAGAAAGAGAGCAGGGTCAGCCCCGGGCCGGCAGATGGACGTTTGGGCGCGGCCGCCGCCAACTCACATGAACTAATATCACATGCGAGAGCGGGCCGAGACTCGTGACTGTGCGTCGTGCGCGAGTCCTTGGCACTTGGGACTGCAACACAGATACAAGTACACACCAAATTCACGGGATAGCCTATCCTTAAGGGCCGAATTTCCAGACATTTCCCAGAAATGTCAAATATCTCGTTTGTAAAAATTATATCACTGTATTCACATTTATCCATTTACTACTATGGCTAGATATTTAGGAATAGCGACATTACGTACTACCCGTCCGTGCTGTAGGTCTACTTATTTAATGAGGGAAGAGTGAAGTAGAATGTATTTGTAGAGTAGAATTTCCAGAGGAAGAGCCTTTTAGCTAATTCAAATATCCTTTAAATTGAAAAAATGACACATGGACACGGGAATAAAACCCGGGACCTTTGGATTAGTACACCAATGCTCTAACCACTGAACTATCCAGGAATCGTCCTGTGCCTGGGGTCATATTTTAAGACAGTCTGTGATGGACGTGTGTAAATCGTCAGCTACATATGTGTATATCAGCACGAGCTATCAGATATAGCAGCCCCCATTGACTCGGAGGGATGCTACTGCCAAATGTACAATTATAACTGTACGAATGTGCAGATCGTGATAGATTAAGTAGCCAGGCTATTATATTTGTTAGTTGCAGTTATAGCCGTATCTAGATATCAAAATCTCTGCCTTAAGATACGAGTACAGAATGACCTCAAGTACGGGACGATTCCTGGATAGCTCACTGGTTAGAGTATTGGCGTACTAAGCCAAGTGTCCAGGGTTCGATTCCCGTATCCAGGTGTCTTTTTCAATTTAAATAACATGATACGGCTATAACCGTAATTAACAAAAATAATGCTATGCTATTTAATCCCTCATAATTAAAATATACTCATTTTCATTCAATATTGATAGTATATTTCTGCCCGCTTTGGTGGCCGAATAGTCTAAGGCATCACTTTTGCAATAGATGGGTACTGCCAGTGATGGGGAGATCTTGGCTCGAGTCCCAATCAGGTGGTTTTCCCTCAAAGGCTATTCAACATTCCTCCACGCAAATGTAGGTATACTTCCTATAAATACGACCCTCCTCATCCCTAATATATTAGCGTAATTTATTTATAAGCGTATGATCCTAACGGGTAGTGATACTCGGTGATAAAAAAAATATTAATATTGATAATATCTCTCAAAAATGGCAGCTGCAGATAACATGACTTGACGTATGCATATAGTAAAGCTATTTTTTCTTTTAGCACCACCTGGTTGTGTACATAGTCTGTTATCGATAGGTTTTTACCTGGATGACAGTTCATTAATCATATGTTTAGGTTTTGGATTGCCAACACTTGTAATGGATCACTGCTTTGTTATAGATGTTAGGTTTTTTAGTTAACTTTTAAGTTTACATTTAAAATAAAATAAGCTTAAGTTTTCTCATACTATTTCATTCCTTTTAATCAATACCTTTTAATATAGGTATCATATTTACTTGGAAAAGAGAAAATACTTGTCAATTTTTTATATATAATAAATTATCTTATGAATATTTTAACGTATTTCGAAATATTTAACTGAATAAAATATTTGTATCGGCTGCGTGGGTGCAGCATTGTAAAAAAATTGTTTCCGTCATGTTCAACCACATGGTTTAAATTCGTCGGTCACCATTTTGAAGCTATTTTCGTTAGACCTTTTGTGGAAGTGCTGTGAATAATAACTTTTTTAAGTGGAATAAAACGATAAATAATGTAATGAATGGACTATATGTACTGTACGTACTATAATTACGCTAGTGAGTTAAGGATGAGGATGGTTGAATTTATAGGAAGTGTCCCTTCATTTTCATGTAGGGAGATTGGAGAAACATTTAAGGAAAAACACCCTTGGTACACTCGACTGTTCGAACCACGGCATCTTTGCAAACAGGAACACTAGAGTAAAATGTCCCTGAAATGAGGTTCGCGTGTGACACTAATCCTATCCATCCAACTATATAAGTTGATATTTAATTAGGTTAAAACTATATTCATTTGTTCAACTAATACTCTAGTTTATATTTATGAATGGCGACATCTTAGTAATGTGCGTTCCACCATTATTATTATCAATCATAGTTTTGATTGATTACAAGGGCTCCGACATCTTAGATTACTCTAATACTACTACTTAACACCACGTATTAATACCAGTTCAGTTCTACGCTTAGAACTAATTACGCTAATGGGCTAGGAACTGGGAAGGTTGAATTTATATAAAGTGAACCCGCATTTTCAGGGAGGGAGAGTGGAAAACAATTTGGGAAAAAAACACCCCAATTCACCCGAACGAGATTCGAACCTTAATCTCCCCGATCTCGGCAGTCTAGCCCAACACGAAATCAGCGCGTTAGCCAACTACGCCACCTAGGCGGGTCTTAGCTTAGTTGGTAGCATGTCTGTCTGCTGAGCTAAGGGTACCAGGTTCGATTTCTGACGTGGTCGAAAAATTTATTATTGGTGAAATGTGAGTTTACCCTTTCATAGTGATGAATTAATGGTCGGGGGACTGGGTGCTGTGTTTGTTATAAATTTAAGTTAGTTTTTAAGTCGTGTGCTGATATAATCAGTCGGTTCAGAAAGTGCTCATTAAATACCACAAATAAATTAAATGAAATTATTACAAGTGTATACATTAATGTCGAGTTTATATATATATAAACTTGACATTATTTATATATTATATATATAAATAAACTCGACATTATTGTACACACTTGTAATCATATATATATGAGTTGGGTGGATTCCACTATTATATGAATATGAATTTTGATTTTTCCTACAAATCCAGAGTCTCAAATTTGAACCTAAGTCTATGAAAATAAGATGAACATAGAAAGGAAATAGAAAATATATATAGTAGCTAAATTATAACTCTTATTGCTATAGTGCATTAATTATAACATTCATAATTCAGTTAATTGTTAAATTAATGTTCTGGGATTTGGTTGTTGAGTTTCTCCTAAAACTATGATGGGACTGAACCATCAATAGGTGGATTTAAGGCTACAAAACAAATTCCAATAACAAATTTGTAAAAACATTGGTTTTTGCTTTTTTGAATTTCGAATATGATAGTTACTCAAATAATTATAGAAGCTCGATTATCCTTAGTGATGCTGCCTACTTGGTGATTTAAAAGTTATTTTGCGAATTGGGTTGCATCCAAACTTGACGCAATGAAGCACTTTAATGTGGGATGGAAAGGAACTAGAGAAAAGGCCAGTGTTTTTGCAGTTTTTATGGCAAAACTTTTTTTCCAGCAAAATAAATAAAATATTGCTCCAGTACAAACATAGATTTTAATTTTTTTCATATGTTGATACCAACAGTTCCTTAATATCTGTCATGAGCATAGTGGCATTATCCAACAAACTTTTTAATTGAAGATCAAAAGTTTTCATTAAATGCCAGGACACCCTTGAAAGATAGCCAAGAAATTTTGAAGTCACCATGTGAAGAAAATTAAATTCTATGTTTGTACTGGAGCAATATTTTATTTATTTTGGCCAACAAAATTTTTTGCCTTAAAAACTGCAAAAAACACTGGCCTTTTCTCACATTCCCTTCCATACCACCTTAAGCACTATCACACTTATGTCAATGTACAAAATAGAAAGAGAGGGAGGGAAATGAGCAGTTTAACCTGTGAGGCCTCTAGTATAACAGCTGATAGTACCTCCCCGCTTCCAATGACGAGTATACACACTCGCTATACTGTTTGAGCCTGGATTGCATTAATTTGAATTTCAAAATTAACTATTTTAGATATACATACTTTTCAACCTAAATCCTTGCAAAGAAGATTCCTACGGTACATTTCTGTGAACAAACCAATTATCCCTAGTTGTAAACAATTTTAAAAATAATACATTTACAAAAAAAAAAAACTGCTACATGATAAAAAAAAACAATTTTATGACAAAGTAAGACTATTTTTATAACTATAAAAGTATTTTTTGTTGTTGTTTCAATGTTTTATCTTTAAAACTTGACGAATAAAACGTAAATACATTAACATGGGAGATCCTAATTAGACTTGCCATGACGTCACAGGTAACCAGTTTCATTAAATACTCAACGATTTTTTTAGTGATACATAAAATAAATAAAATCGTGGTTGAAATAGAGTGAAATGATGTTGTAGGCCTACTCAAACAAAGAACCAAATTAAATTGACATAATAATTATTAATATAGTCTCCTCGTTAATTGGCCACTAATATATATCACTTAATTATCTTTAGGAGATTTATCTCTAAGTAAGGCCCCTTAGTCGCCGGTGGTTACCATCCTATATAAATCATCTGGATCATATACAAGTAATGAGTATATTATTTTCACCTGCAAATGCCCGGTTTGCCCGTAAATGCGGGCACATCCCTTTTAAACTATACCTCCCTCTTCCTTACCCAACCATCGTGGATATGTGGATAGCTCAGACGGGTATTAAGATGCGGGGCACGTAAAACTAGTTTTATTGTGTTTGGTTATATGAGTCCGGAAGCGCCGAAAAAAAATATTTCTGAGTCCGGCAGAAAAATAATTGTCCAAAGGGGATCAAGGAGAACTACTCCAAACAGTTGTACAGTGGTTGCTTCCAGAAAACATGTTTCAATGACAATGATAATATTGATTGAATGGCTGATTTATGTTATGAACCTGTTTTAATAACAATCCATATCTTAGTTATAGTATTATTAATAATAGTGAAGTCATAAATTGGGGTAGTAAATAATGATAAAGGTCAAACAAATTAAGAAGCCAAAGAAACTGTACTTTAAAAGCTTAAATGAAATTTTATTACTAAATTCTAAAGTTTTTTGATAAACTATTTTATCGGAGGAGCTACCAAACATTTTATACCGACGAAGACCCTGAACCAGAAAAAATACAAGCTGGATCCCTCATAAAAATGCTTACACTAATATTATGAGCATTCAATTAACGACAGTTAAACTTTACAGGTATAAAACAGAAAGCACCACATGTTCTGGCAATACCTTTGGCAAATGTCCTTATTCAGACTTTTTTAAAGTTAAAAAGAAATGAAATATATTTTAAAATGGTCTTAAGGAAATTGAGATAACTATTGCGAAGCACAATATGAAAAACGTCAGTCTATTGTCTAACTAAGAATGTACTTCAAGATTAGTCTTAAAAATTGGCTCATACTTTGGTGGTTTGGCCATTCTTGAGTATTTCTACACATATATATGAAACTGAAGATAGTCTTACACTGTTAAAATCTTTTATATTATTATAGGGAAAATAATATGATTAAAAGTTTAACAATATACTCCATGGAATTATTAATTATCTAAAAATTCATTGGTGCACTTTCAAAAGTACGTCACCTATTCCTAGCTTGAAAAGGTTCTATCCAGTCCACTTCATTACACCTTATCTCTCTATTGAGCTAGCACTATCCAGTACATCTCATTACAGCTTACCCCTATATTGAGCTAGTCCCATTCAGCCCACTTCATTAGACTTTACACCTGTATTGAGCTAGTTTTATCCAGTCCCCCTCATTACACCCTATCTCTTTCAGGTCCATTCTAATGTTCTCTTAAGATCTGCGTCTAGGTCTTCCTAACGGTCTCTTACCATTAGGTTTGCCAAACAAAATCTTGAGCGCAATTCTAGTTTCTTCCATTCACGCTACATATCCTCTTACGGTCTTTATTATCTTTATTCATTTCATAATTATTTTGTCTTTGAACACCCTAACGGCACTATAAAGAAAACTATATATCTCCCCTACATCTTAATACCCGCTTGGGATACACGTATATGATATAATAACTATAGTTAGCCCTCGACTTCACTTGGATTTAAGTCAGGTAAACTATCTCTTTTTTCAGAGAATCATCAAAATTCCAAACTACCAAAAATGTTATTTCAGACACGAATGAGACAAGAAAAATATTTTATGTCGACGGCACCACACATTAACGAGTACCGGTAGTAAGGAAACAAAATAAATAATAATTAAAACTTTTGCACTCCTCGCATGAAAATGGGCTTGTTTAGTGGAAGCATTATTGCAATGAACGCCAAAAGAAATAGTTTTAATGTTTGCATTTCTTATATCCAGATTGGTTCTCTTACGGCATTATTGAAATGTACACCAATAAAAATTTACTATCTACTATTTTGAGATCCGTTACTGTTAATGTTCATTTACACTCAATCAAATCAAATCTTCCAAATTATCTAAATTTAAGACGTTGATACAGGCACGATAACTGTGATTTTCTTACGTGTAAGCATTGTTGAAATGAGCACCAAAATAAGTAGTCTAAGTTTCCATATAAAAAACAGAAATAAATTAAATGTAAAAAAGCACTCTGTAGTGAAAAAATTGTGCTGTTAGATTAGTATCAAACAGTTATTCCTATTTTATACTATGCGTGGAGCCATGCTCTTTGGTGAGCATAGAAATAGAATGTGCTTGGATCACGCTCATAGATGATGTGCGTGTGGAGCATGCGTGGAACCAGGATTTGTTAATGTTAGATAGTTTGTGCTACAAGCAAATCATTCCATGTCCGTGGCATTTACTAATGATTTGTATTTTTATTGTGTTTTGTTTGAAGTTTTTAAAAATAGCATGGCCACGTTAGTTTGAATAAATGACTTATCAACTTATTAAGTTGTACTGGACGGAAACAGGCCTCTGGGAAACTATTTTCCCTGATTACAAATAGTGTCTAGTTACACACCCAGATTATCTCCTTTTTTTTCCCTATAGTTTCCCGCAATTCTTTTGAAATCACTTGGGACACCATGATAATTGCATCACTCTTCCATCTTGCTAAACTGAAAGAAGACTCTCACTGTTTCTCTTCTCAGGACCTCCTTTCGAGGTGTGCGAATGGTGCAGCCCCACAAGGCACCGCGATTTGGGGGGCCCTGCGCTTGCTTAGGGACGGATGAGAAAAATAAGATGTGGTCGGACATTTTTATTTGTGCGCTTCTATAGAAGTCTCACTGTATAGGTGATCTAGCTGATATTTTAGAGTGTAGAAACAAATAAAAGCATATCACGTGGTTTGATTTATTGAAGGAGTAAAGCGAGCTCTGCGTTTTAACTCCACTGATTTGGATTTGTTTCGTCTGTGGCGAATATGTCTCACGATAACTTTTTAACGCATTAAATGATTTAGTTAAAACTTGACACAGTTGTTCTTTGTACCTTAATACATTTCAAGTTTGTTGGGGAAGTACATCTAACAAAGGTGGGAGAGAAATCAATCCTTATATGTATTAAAACATGGCTTCTAGCATTAATGATTATATTACATAATAATTTACATTTTAGGATATTTCTTGATACATTCTACAGCTGAAAATTGGTATATGGATAAGCTACTGTAATAACACTAAAGACATTTTTTTGGGGATGGTAAGCAAAGTAAGTAACTAGAGGCCCTCCAAACAATGTCTGCCCAGGGCAGCCCTGAACTTTCTGGTAGAAGAGGGGAAGAAGTGTACTCGAGAAAACGGAGCAACAAATAAATACTTTCGAGCAACATACATGCAATTGGGAATTCTTTTTAAATCTAAATAAATCTAACTTGGTCTTTTTCAAACGCAAGATTAGTTCAGGATTCCAAAAATGTATAATTTATATATGTACAAAAATATTTAGTAAAAATACATGGACTTGAAATGTAGCCTGATTTCAAATATTCTACATGCACTTGAAACATCCAGTGATTGGTCTGACGTCACTCTTAGTAGCCGCTTTGAGTGTTAACCACTACTTTGTAGTTTTCTTAATTTGAGCGACAATCTGTTAGTAGCTCAGAGATATGGTTTTGACATTTCTTCGAGCTTCTGATACCCCCTGTTTACTCCCACCTCTGTCTAGTATTATTATTATTATTATTATTATTATTATTTATTATTATTATTATTATTTTATATTTATTATTATTATTATTAGCACCGCGTCTTACTACCCGTTCGGGTTATACGCACTTACGCTAATGTGCAATGGTAGGATGATTGTGAGATGAAATGGAGGACCTACAGTTTAACGTGGAATCCGAACCACGGTAGAGGCCTGGCATTCCTCTGTCTTATCAACATCTCCTACAATGTCGCCAGCCAATAGGAATGAAGTGGTGGGACTGCAACTTTTTCAAACCTTGCTCTCATAAAAGGACAATCTGTTTGTAACTCATGGAGGTCGTTTTTACAACTCCTCGAGGTTTTATTTCTCCCACCTTTCCATCAAATTAGGGTACTTAGTATATTCAATAGAAACAAAGAGGTGAAAAAATGCAACTGGTCAGAGTAGCTCCCACCCTTCCACTAATCCTCTCCTAGTGTAATAAGCACAGCCCTTGGTGAAACTCAGCAGTTGTTCCTGTTGAATCATAGAAACTCATAAGTTGATAATTTATTTTATCTTTCCATGTAACTTCTGATGGTACCGATGAAATGGAAATAGTGTCCTACTAATATAAACATAACAAGGAGGTGGAGTGGTGATACAAAACTGTATTACATACCCAATATGCAAAAGCATAAAATCTTCGAAAACTTTGAGATAACTTAGTTTCAATTATAAATGCCACTTGACTCCATTATATCCAACCCGTGTTTATAGTGTATTACTAATTTTATTTAGACTAGCACTTAGGCTTAGAATTTTTGAATTGGGCTACCCACACACATCTACCAAAAACTATCAATAACTCAAAAGTAAATTTTAACTTACTTTACTCATTATTATGATGTACTGTACGTCTGTATAATGAGCTCAACTGCTCCAATTTCTCTTGATTTTCTTAAAGAGCAGGTTGAGATCCATAAAATTTCCCCAAATATTTTTGCATTTACTTCGTATATTATTATAATAAAACCCTATTGGAATTTATAACTGATATCTCAAGTCATGTAAGTTGTATAAAAATTAAGAAAAAGTTTTAAACATTTTTTCCTCAGGGGATTTTATATCAAAAGGTTTATATCGATATTTTATTTAGATCAATTATTTAATGATTGATTTTGTTTCAAAACTTTTTTATTTTATTTTGTCTCTTAGCTTGAAGAAAGCTATAAATACTTTTAATAAAATTTGAAGTTAATTTTCTATAGTTTGAGGATCATAAATTTGTTTTCATCAAATTAAGTTTTAATATTTTGCCAATCGGATCTAAAAATATTTCATTTCTTGTCAGGTTAAAAACTATCTATAAAAATTGTTTCATAACAGAATTGTATACATTTTCATTTTCTATGTAAAAGTTTTTTTATAATTAAATCTTAGTTCTATAGAAAAAAAAAAGGCATTGTGCACAGGACAGACTTTCTCTTTCTTTTATCTTAATATTGAGATATTTACTAAAACTCAAAATTTGTGAAACAAAATCGTATACATTGATGCAGAAAAACTCCACCAAAGAACATAAATAAAATAATATACACTCTTACAGAAGAATTGAGAAAAGAGGAACATCTTTTCTCCTCCAATAGCAAAATGATTTCAATTGTTAAAAAGATTCAAGTTATAAAAATATATTAGATTATTATAAGGTGTTCTGTCTTACGACAGATCCATTCATTTTGTCAGTGAACTTAGACCATCAATTAGCTCTGTTATCTTCCTCCTCCTTCAAATCACAGAATTTTCTTCTTTCCTTCAAGTCCTACAATATTTGAATCCTACTTCCTATTTTCCTCTTTTCCTCAACCTTTCCTTCTACAACGTCATGCAGAAGACAGTTCCTCCTAAGGATATGTTCGACCCAGTTTGCTTTGTACCAAAGAATCGCATCCAAAATGGCTCTCTTCTCACCCACTCTTCTTAGGCTTTTTCATTTATCCCCTATCTGTCCACCTGATCATCTCAAGTCTTCTCCAGTGCACATTTCAAAGCTCCCCAAGTATTTATTTTCCATCTTCCTGAGAGTCCAAGTTTCTGCTCCGTACAGCGCGATGCTTCAAATGTAACAGTTCATCGCTAAAGCTTAGAAACTATTGGTTTTATAAAATATATTTTATATATAAGATTTAAATTTTGAACAGTGCTACAACTATACAATGATAAATATTTAGTATCTCATATTTTTGGGGAGATATTATCAAAATTGGGAATTTCTGCTTATGTAAAGATCCCTTCAAGTCATTTTCATGGGAAAATGAGAAAAGCAATTTTATTTGTAATGTTAAACAATGCCTATATACAAATTGTAATCAAAATCTTTATTGTGGATCTGGAAAAATTAGATATGATCTCTTTTTGTCCTTCAGTAAACTACCCTTAATATTAGGGTTGGATAACATTTCTAAGACTCCTCGGGTAGCCCTATGAAAATCCTAGATACCAAGTTTCAGCCGAATCGGTAAAATAGTTTATTTCTAGTCTAAGATGTAGACATACAGACGGCGTTGCAAAAACAACTTTTTCCGTTTAGGGTGTTGATGAAACGACAAAATCTCGAGTTGGATTATTTTGACGATCACACGATCACAATACTTATCTCTTAGAGGGGTCGAGAGAAAGTAAAAAGTAATAAAGGTGTGTGCACTATTATTTTTGCCAGGCGCTTATATTAATTTATTATTGTATTATTATGGTTGAGAAATTAAAATAATATATTCTAAAAGATTTAGATTATAAAGTAAATAAACAGTCGTCGTTTATGCTACGTTATCGTTGGCTATCGTTCTATTTTGATCAATGTGCTGCCAATATTATTAATGAATGCCTAATGGGTTACTAAGTTTACATAACATTAGAACCAAAGTATAAATTAAAGAGTCACCCATTTTTGAAACGACCTTTGATTGTGCTGCATTAGTGCTGGATAAAGGTAAATTTTCTTCATCAGTAATTCAAATAGAGTGCACTTATTAAATATTCAATATGAGTGATGAAATGTATATAAAGTTAGTCACCAGGTCCAAGAAATCGTTAATAGTGCCTTACTTTGCAGAAGAGCAATAACAATGAAAATCAAGCACTAACCATCACTTACGTAGCACAATTAACGGTCGTTTTCAAAAATAAGTTGTGTACAATTTTTTTTGTTTGTCACGCCTTACTACCCGTTCGGGATATAAGCATATGGACTAACTACACAAATGTGATACGTCTGATTAGTGCTGCATTTAGAAGAATTGTACCAGCATTTGCTTAGAGGAAAACTGGAAAATCATCGAGGAAAAACCACCTCAGTACACCCACTGGAATTCGAACCCTGATCTTCCCGCAATAAGCAGGCCAGTCATTTCGAAAGTGACGCCTTTGACCATGCAATCATCGAAGCGGCTCGGGTAGAAATTGGGTGGCCAAGTTTAAATAAGTACCTAGTAATTTATACTATTTTAATAACTAAAGACTCGGCGTGGTACCAAGGTGAGCGAATGTCATTTAGTCTGGTATGCTAGTGAAGTATGGGTAGGGTTCGAATCCTATATGGGTATATTGAGTATGGCTTATACATTTTCAAAAATATAGGCTTATTTACAAATAGTTGGTGTCAGCACCTATATTACTTAAGAACGTACACTTACTGGGTTGGTGTAAATTCATTCTTATTTAGTAAGTTATGCAATGCCTGGTGATTTTGCTACCTGCTAATTATAATGTATAAATAAGGAGAAAAAATTTGTTTTTAAGTGCATTAGGCAATGCAATACAATGTCTGCTAGCAAAAAAAAAAGTAATGGAAAGAGAATATTATAGTAAATGGAACGTGGTTTAAAATTAACCCTCCTAAATCACTGGGCATGTAGCTTATTCCTGACCGGTTGCACTTGTTTTAGTATTTTAATTTCGTAGTTTTTCTCTCCAGCACAGAAATGAAGGTTTGTGCATGATAAATCTACCTAGATATTTAGCATCTCCAAATACATAGATATTTTGTGTTTTAGAAAAGCTACTGATGAAAAAAAGTTAAAATATTAATATGTGATATTGAATTTTAAATAGGCAAAGTGTTGTTTACAATTTAATAATCAATATTTAACTAAAGGAAGCTGAATTAAATTTAATTTAATTCCCGACAATATTGTAGTTAGAACTTGCCTACATAATGATCCATCGTTGAATGAAAATGGTAACAAAACGTGCAATGCAAGCTACGGTTTTCTACACACGTTCATTTTCATAAAACTTGTCAGTCATTTTTGCGAAAAAACAAATTTTTACTCTTATTATTATCATCTGCATGCTGCATGTATCTCCGTTTTTAATAACACTTATTTTCTTTCAAAGTATTTTGTAAAACGAATGTGTTTGGTTAGGAATGTTAGGATTTGTATGCTTTTCTTAGAATGCGCTACCTGATACCATGCCAAACCTATTCCTTTAGGACATTTCATACAAAAAAATCCATAGAACACTTGTTTCTGAATATTTTGCATATTTTAAGTATTTTACATATTTTATGTATATTACAATTCCAGTTTTTTTAAATTTTATTTACAATAAATAATAGCACATATTTTACAGTCGCAGTGTTTATTTTATTTTTTTGTCCCTTTTTCATACTTAGCATTGTTGTTTCACATCTCTTTCATTCTTATAAAAAAATAAAACACATAAAACGTCGAAACATGTGAAGGATATCTATCATTTGTAGGGAAAATACATGAATACAATACAGAAAGAAATATTCGTGATAAAACATTCACCAATCACTTCTTGTGAAGTAAAAAGAGTTATTCTACAAAATGTTGCTACGGAAGAGGCAAAATATGGCACCAGAAATTTGAAAAAATTTCTTGTTTTACATTGTTATGAAAAATTATGAGAATGTTAAGAATAATAATAGTAATAATAATAATATAATAATATAATAATATAAAAAAATAATATATATATAATATAATAATATTATTTATTTAATACCATATGCAAATTTTAGTTTCAATGTAAAATGTTTGTAACAAACACTGTTCATTATATTGTCAGAAACAACCAGATATTCTACTCTTTAACGTAAATCCTTTATATAACATGCAAATTTTAATGTATTTAAGTATTATTTCTACCACACCAGGGCAGTGTTTTTAAAAAACGAATATTGGCAGTATTACCTGCGTGGTGGAATTTTAGTACGTACGGTATTGAATATTTCAGACATCACATAGGTCTATATTGAACTTTAATTTACATGTAAATTCTGACTCTACTGATCAGGCTCAGTTTTTACTAAACACACTTAGCATTTCTAAAGATTTAGCCAACGACAAACGGACACTATTTGTCATTTTTCAATTCATTCATTGGCAATAATTATTTTGAAGGAAATATGTTTAGTTATAAAACTTACGCAGCAAAGAAATATTGTTGCTAACTTGAGTAAATAAATGAAAAATTTACGCGAAATATAATTTATAAAAATAAATATGTACTTACAAAATGGGTGTATTTCTATCTTTTTATTTGTTGGCACTTGTGGCAAAGATTTCAAAACTTCAAATTGATACGGTATTCACACTAAGAAAGACAATGTGAAATTGAAGTAGTGGAAATCTTCTACCTACGAATAAAAACATCAAATGTCCTTTCCAAAAAAAAATTCTCACAATAGAGGCTACAAAAAGGTAGGTGAAATATTAACATCTGTAAAATATTTGTGTTGAAGCCATTATCTTGTTATAGGAATCATCATCTCTGTTGTAAAACCCAGTGTAATACAAAATGCAATGCAATATACAGAAGCGTAGTGGCATCTGGGCTCGTTCAGACTAGAATAGATATCCTTTTGGAAAAGATAGGAAGAACAAAAAACGGGTGTATGACATAGCGTTTAAACAAAGATAAATACACTACTTGTGAAAAAAACAAAATACATTTGTGAAAATGATGGATATGGAAGTATTTTTAGTATATTTTTAACTTGGATTAGAATTTAAAGAGCGTATAGCCCAAACGGGTAACTAGACATGTGCTTAAAAATATTCAAAGATACCACGAATGTTCAATAGATAGAGCACACACATTTCCGGAGAACTCTCTTAAGGTGTACACAGTTTGTTGTTCCACTCAGCCTAAACTTTCGCGCCTCGGGTAGCTAGTTGGCTGGTCCCTCCTCATTCTTCATGCTAGTTCGAATATTGCTACAAATATATGTTTTCTGTTAGCACGCTCTACACTGGTAATCAGTGGCTTAAACTATTTATCCTTCAGGTAAAGGATGTAACGTGTGAATTTTAACAGGGCGGCGCCATCATTCACCCGGAGGCAATGGAAAATAAAATTTAAGAAAAGAAAGAGAACCTCTTTACTGGATTCTAACGCGATCAAACCAGGTCTTTCAGGGTCAGGCGTGCAAGAAGCTCATGTTGGTTTGGTTACTATTAGTGAAACACTACTATTATTATCTCCATATCTTAACTAGATTACTTAAATAAACCGATTTCAGCAACCGTCCACTTGGTATAGTGGTCATGCACCTGGCTACGAACATAGGGGTCCTGGGTTCAATTACCGTCTGGTACCTAAGGTAGTTTTCTCTTCAAGGGTCACCAGAGTTTGGTTAAATAGGCTTAAGTTAGGTTTATGATTCACACTGGCTTCACACTTCCATATTCACCATCATAACTTCACTCATTGCGGGTACCTGGGCAAAGTTCTGTGCTACAAGAGCTGCTAATAGTCTACTTACAGGCGATAGAACCTGGATGTCATGTTCCTCCCGTCAGAAATTCCATATGCAAAAACAAAAAGTAATAATAAGCTACATACATATCATCAATTATCATAGTTTCCAGCAAGTCTTTTAGCCGTACGAGATGTTTAATACACTCATAGGGTAGAGATGAGTAAGGTAGAATTCATTAGAAATATAACAACATTTGTATCACAATCTACCAGGATTTGAGCCCCAACTTCCTCGTCACTGGAAAAAAAACTGAAGTTTAGTTCACGTTCCAACCACTGTGGGCTTGAAAAATCAACTGGTGATGAGCCTGCCAATTTGAGTTCTTTTTTGATTTTATGAACATTACAATATTTAGCACAATAAATATTAAATAAATGGTACTACATACTCTCACAGACTTTCTAATATAGAATTTTATAGCTTGTAACAACATTTTCAAAAATAGGATTTCAGTAAACTTGTAAAAACACACACATAATTTTGTTATTCGCAATAAACAATCTTTATTATTTAAATTTTAAACCAAATTATTAAAATTTTCAAGAATCAGTTATTTGTAAATTACCCTCTAATTAATTTTAACTCTTCAAAATAAAAACATACTGCATTCTTATTTATAGTTTAAAATTACTGCCAAATCAATTAAATTAAATCTTAAATGTCATTTTTAAAAATTTCAAATTTACTTAAATTTGTTTTGGTAATCTACCTATAAATTAATTTACTATAAATAACTAAATAAACTAAACATACTTTATTATTTATCATGTCTTAAATAGGAATTTTGAACAAAATCGTTGTAGCTATTCAAACAAAAATAATTAAAAAATCAATTACCAATAAACTACTATAAAATAAGTAAATTTAAGAAAACAAATCTATAAAATGATTTTCATTTAATGGACAGATTTTGAATTTTACTTGCTCATATATAGAGAAAATATTGTAGTTAATCATGAAAATGTTCAACCTTGATATTATGATTAATCTTTACGTTTTATGTGTGTCCGAGCCCAAAAAAGTGGATTCTACCATTCTGTCTGTCCCCATGTCTGGCCACGTAGATTAAACCATTTAATGTATTTAATTCAAACTTGATATAGGCCTGTAGGTGTTCAAGGAACATTCCCTGGGACAATTTCTTGATTTTGACGTTAGCCATCAAATTAAAGGTAGCTATTTTACTGATGAGTGATTTTTTTAAATGGCTCTTACAGTTTTGCTTTATATATATGTGTGGAGCATTTAACATGGAAAATAAAACGGTATACATGTTCTTTATGGTGAGATTTATTTAAGGGTTTTTAACAGATAATTTGATGATTGTTTCTTGAATTTGAATATTTTACAAAATGGCTGTTGAGATTTGGCTCAAAATGGATACATGTTAAATATTTTGCATTATAATTAATTATATACGTATATACTGTATTCATTTTATAGTAGTTTATTGATAACAGACTTTTGTAAAATTTGAATTTTTATGAAAATGACTATACGATTTTAAGAATTAAATAGCCAAAGCTACTATTTATGCTTTTAATGAGGATTACTCCATCTAGATATGATATTCTGAAAATTTAAAAATCACACCTGAACATTGGCGTGCTAAGCCAAAGGTCCCTATTTCGATTCCCGTGTCCAGGTGTCATTTTTCAATTTTCATTATAAAGTTTTTGTTCAAATATGCTATCGGGGTACTATTTTACATGATCAAAATTAATGTATGTTTATTTTTTAAGATACATTATTTTAGGGTAGCTAGTTTACTCACAACAAACTATGGAATTTGAAATGTTTCGAAATGTTGACATTTAATGAATTACTGAAAAAGTTTTTTTTGAATTTTTTTTTCCAAGCTATAATAAACAATTTTTGGGATTGTGTCGTTCCAGTTGTTTTTCCTCACCATTAGTCTGAAACAATTTACGAATAGCTTGTTTGTATCACAATCAACGTAGTGTTTGATATAACTATCACAAATAACAAATCAATGGTATAACTGGGGTTAGTGTCACTCAGTGCGGTAATTATGGTTTCATCTCCTGGACCTTCTCCCTTACAAGACCAAACAGAATTCTGCCTTATGTAGTTTTACTATTAATATTTTACTTGTAAATAGTAACTATCGTATGTCACTGAAAGTAATAGCAATAATATTGATGTTAACACCTTGTAAAAATTAAAATTATACATTTAATTTACAATAGCATACGTATAACCGTAATATATTTACATATTTATATGTATTTAAAGTGAACATTCGGTAGGAAAGCAATATAATTCAAAGCAAAAAGGCTTAAGAACAACATCAAACATCAAATTTACCGTTACATGAGATAAATTAATCGATAAGGTTTGCATAATAAACAACAGACCAAATAATATAGAGGCTGTACATATTGCAATATACTCCAAATTTTGTGGCTTAAAATCAGAAAATTGGGCAAAATCAGTAACTGTAAAAACACAAGCAAGCAGCAATGAAACAACAGCACGCACAGACGAAATTCAAAGCGTCATTGTATTTGAGTAGCCTAATAAAGATAGCTCTTATCGGAGCGCATGCGCACTAAAAGGTTTAAAAAGTAAATTAGCATAGAGATCTTTGTAGGTATAATGATAAGTACATGTAAGCTGTGATTACGATTTTTTTTTGTGGTTATGCTAATTACATGGATTTAAAAAAAAAAGTCTGCCGATACACTAAACACATTTCGTATAGACAGGCACTTCGGTGTCACCCAGTGTGGTCTGCACTCCCCTAACACCACCTCTAGTGACGCCACTGTGGAAAGCAAACCTAATAATTATATTTCCTGTGCTCAGCCCCGTCCGGGATATCCGTATACTCACACAACTGAAGTAGAGACAAAGAAGGTAAAATTTAGATAAATTGTACCCAAAGTTGCATGGAGGGAGAGTGGTGAATAAATTATAATAAATAATTTCAGTTCATCCTGCTGTGATCCGAAATCCAACCTCTCTGATAACAGTGAGCCAAGCTAGACGAGGCTGACGCCCTAGTCCACACGACCACTAGGGTGTGCTTTCAAATTAGTTATCATATAAAGAACGTAGTTAATACAGATATTTTTACTCTCTCGTCACTCCTTGGAGAGAGGAAGTATTGTGATCATCAAAAAATATAGCTGGAGATTTTAATTGATGTTGACGTTTAATGACCCCCTGAAACCGAAAAAGTTGTTTTAGGGATGCCGTCTGTTTGTCTGTCTGTCTTTATCTCGGCCTAGGGCCTAAACCATTTTACCAATCGGGCTAAAATCTTGTATCTAGGGTTTTAATAGGGCTCCTCAGAGGTTTTTTTTAAAAAAAAAATTGATATACAGCCCTAAAAGTTTTCTTACGGGTGAGAGGAGAAAAATCAATCTTCTTGAAATAGGCTCCAATTATTTTGATTAAAATGTGTATCTAATCACTGTTTAATATTACAAACAAAATTGTGAATATTATTTTCACATAAACATTACTTTTTGTTTAATTTACATCGGCGTGAATTTCCAATTTTGATCATATCTCCGCAAATATTTGAGATAAGAAATAACTAACCATAGAAAAGTTGTAGAAGACTTGAAACTAAACAAATTTCATTTGAATTTTTTTTAAGCCCAATAGTTTCTTATCTATAAGCAAAATATATTTTAAATGGAGTTCTGGGAAATTGAAAGCGGATTGTTATGTTGGTGAACACAGATATTTCTCTTTTATCAATATGTTTCTGTAGAAGTGGATATTTTTTCATTTATGATCTTTGATGGAGTGTGATGATCTTTCTTCCATTGTGTTTCTGCTACAATGTCTGATATTTCATTTGACATATCTCATGAGTAGAGTAAATATCTCCATTTTCAGGTTAAGGAGCGATGCGATGTATCGTAACATTTATTAATAATTTACTTATAACTGTTAACAAATGACAAGATAGTCAAGTTTGATAGTTAAAGTAACACTAGTTAACGACGGCTATCTTCGGATTTAAAATAAAGAAGAGTTCATTAAATTAAATTGATTAGTTTAAATGGTATGTTTGCACAAGTATTTTAGTCACTTTATATAATTAGGATGGGTCCTATGAGGGTATTTAAGATAACACGTAACAGCATTCTCCTAGAGAAGGATGAAAAACAAAATGTAAAAAAAACAATGTGGAGAATCATCCCCATGGCACCGGGTGGAAGATTGTAGTTTAGTCAAATCCCAACCTATCGGGTCGGAGTCAGGAGTGTTAAACACTACAAAAAAAACCTGTCAATCGTAGTCTAGATCAAATCGTAATGTATCACAAAGGAATTGTCTTTTATCCTGTAAAACAATAAATAAAAATACAGCTATATGCATTCAAGTTCGGAGTGTCAAGTCACACTCACAAGCGACTACAAATATAAAATGCAATGCAATAAAAATTGAATTTTCCAATGAATATTAATATTTTATGGCACTTAAAATTAATTTATAGTATTACTATATAAAAATGTAATTGAGTACAGAATACTCTTTTAAGCTTAAGAAAATAAGTTGAAAGATGTTATCGTTAAGCTTCTATGTAGAACGTATATAAATACACGTCGTATAACTCTTAGATGTGACATAGATGACACGTCAAGATGTTTAGCACAAACAGTATATTGCAACGTGTTGGTATTAGAGCACATTCTGGGTTCATTGTTTAACTCAGAGTTTGTTTATAAAACGATGAATGACACTAATTTGCAAAAAGATATGTTTATTTAATGGCGAGTAAGCTTACTTGATTAAAAATTATATTATAATCTAAGATACAAGTCATAGGCCTACTTACGGTTTAGTTGTACATGTGATTGCAAAATAAGTGCAGAGCTCCGGAGCAAAGCAAGTGGGCCACGAGGAGGATTATCGTCATAACCTAGTTAGGCCACGATCACTGACTAGGAGGATTATTGTCATAGCTTAGTTGGGCCACGATCAACGGCCAGGAGGATTATCGTCATAACTTAGTTAGGCCACGATCACTGACTAGGAGGATTATTGTCATAGCTTAGTTGGGCCACGGTCAACGGCCAGGAGGATTATTGTCATAGCTTAGTTGGGCCACGATCAACGGCCAGGAGGATTATTGTCATAGCTTAGTTGGGCCACGGTCACTGATCAGGAGGATTATTGTCATAGCTTAGTTGGGCCACGTTCACTGGCCAGGAGGATTATTGTCATAGCTTAGTTGGGCCACGGTCACTGATCAGGAGGATTATTGTCATAGCTTAGTTGGGCCACGTTCACTGATCAAGAGGATTATTGTCATAGCTTAGTTGGGCCACGGTCACTGATCAGCAGGACTATAACAGATTATAGGCCTGTGGGTAGATATAAATTCAGTCCCACAGATCTTTTTGCCTCATATTAGGTTTGGTTTCCTTAGGCTAGGTTAGATTAGGTTGAATTAGCTTATAATTTGCTTGTGTTCTACCATCTATCATTTGCTGTTTTTCACTCAGCTTGAGAAAACATTTATAGCCATCCTAAACGGAGTGCCATAACAACCGGGGCTGAGTTAGTACACAGGTACGTCTTGTTTACTTCCCAAGAAGGAATTCGTAGCCCAACTTTAACTTTTGAACGCATTTTATAACATATTTACGTGGCCCAACTGTAATGTGGGATTAATGATACCCTTTTAAACGTAGGTCATAACAGGTATACGGGGCCCAACTGTAATGTGGGATTAATGATACCCTTTTAAACGTAGGTCATAACAGGTATACGGGGCCCAACTGTAATGTGGGATTAATGATACCCTTTTAAACGTAGGTTATAACAGGTATACGTGGCCCAACTGTAATGTGGGATTAATGATACCCTTTTAAACGTAGGTTATAACAGGTATACGTGGCCCAACTGTAATGTGGGATTAATGATACCCTTTTAAACGTAGGTTATAACAGGTATACTTGACCCAACTGTAATGTGGGATTAATGATACCCTTTTAAACGTAGGTTATAACAGGTATACGTGGCCCAACTGTAATGTGGGATTAATTATACCCTTTTAAACGTAGGTTATAACAGGTATATGTGGCCCAACTGTAATGTGGGATTAATGATACCCTTTTAAACGTAGGTCATAACATGTATACGGGGCCCAACTGTAATGTGGGATTAATGATACCCTTTTAAACGTAGGTTATAACAGGTATATGTGGCCCAACTGTAATGTGGGATTAATGATACCCTTTTAAACGTAGGTCATAACAGGTATACGGGGCCCAACTGTAATGTGGGATAAACTATTATATTTTGAACGCTGGTCTTTACGAGTACTACCCGCCTTGGTGGCGTAGTTGGTTAATGTGCTATTTACGTGTTGAGCTAAATTCCCGAGAATGGGGATATCGAGGTTTGAATCTCGGCCGGGTGAACTAGAGGTGGCTTCTCCTAAATTATGTTCCACTCTCCCTCCCAGAAACTGTGGGTTCACTTTCTCTAAATTAAACCCTATCAATTCCTAGTCCATTAGCGTAATTAGCACTTATGCGTATAATCCGAACGGTTAGTAAGACGTGGTGCTAAATAAATAAATAAATAAATAACGGGTATACGTGGCATATCTGTAATGTAAGATTAATGATACCCTTTTAAACGCAGGTCAAAATGGGTATACGTGGCCCAACTGTAATGTGGGATTAATGATACCCTTTTAAACGTAGGTCATAACAAGAAGTATAAGTAGTCCAACTGTAATAGGCCCCAGAAATCTATAGTTGATATTTTTCCATTTAAAAATTTGATATTGGAAATGTAAATGTTGAATTTAGTTAAAATAGATATTATCCCTTTTGATGTTAATTGTTAGTAAATAAATTATATACCTGACTATTAGGTGTGCATGTAAGCAAAGGAGCTAGGCTAAATGACGCAAGGAATGTTTTTGTAACAGCGTCTATTAGGCACCATTGATGAAAGAAAACAGCTAGAAACTATACTTGAAACAAGTTTACTGCCAATGCTTGTAAAAAAATGACGTAACCAGTTTATAAAAAGGATCGTTAGAAGTGACCGGGAGGTCGGTGTTTGAAGCCCAGCTGTGGACCTATTTAAATGTTTTATTTTTCTAAATGATTTTACACTTTCTCTTCACATAAATCTGAGTACATCTAAGGCTCTTCCTGATTCAGCACTTGCCATATTTTCGTAAATATGAGGATTGCCTGTGGGAGATGCAGTGGACCAAATTAAAAATATCCAAATAAAGTTGATTTAAAAACAGGAGAAAGCGTGTTTTTATTTTCTCCATTAAAAACCACAAGACCTTTATTTTCAGCATTCATTTTAATAGTTTAGATTTGCAACAAAGCTACACAGTTGCTTACAAATCTGTTACTTTCAGATATTTTTTTTGTTAATTATATGTGTCATATTCAGTCATATTTTTATTTATTCAAGGAACCGAACTAACTTAAACAACATGTTTTAAAATAAATAAAATGCAAAATAACTAACTTAACACATGGCAAATATTGTGACAAAGCCACTTTTTATTTTTCGAAGTTTTTATATAAGACTACAACGATGTGCGCTAAAAGTAAACCTTAACTGAAAAGTTGTCGGTGACTCCGATCAGACTCGAACGAGATGGTATCTACATCTGATGACAACAGCTTGTGCACCACGTGGGTATCGCAAACAATAGCGCATCTGTTAGAATTGGTCGTGTAGTTGAACAATACTATGCCTGCTGTGTTGCTTAAGCTAACCATTCATCTTGAGTAGAACCGCATGTACCGGATAGGAATAATGTATACAGGAGAAAGGGTCAGTCATTTATAAAAACCATGATGAACACTCAGTTATTCAACTGAAAGATGAGTCTGGACACCCACATAGGTGATACAGTGGTTTACAAACATTTTAGGGACACCATTTCCTTGGCTCCATAAATCCGTTCTCAATTACCCCCACTCTATAAAAATCAATATTTAGATTAGCGGTTAGCACGACCCACTAAGAAAAAATAACACAATACGATTCAAAACAGTAACATTTTAATGGTCCCTCTATTAAAACTCAAATTAAAACGCTTTAGTCTATTACCACTCTAATATATTTTTTTTTAGCACCAAGTTGGGTTGTACGCCTTTAAATTAATTAAAAACCCACTTCAGTGGGCGAATGATCTAAAGCAGCTCTCTCGCAATATACAGGATTTCCGATAAAGGAGATATTGGGGTTTCGAATTCCATTCAGATGTACTGAGTGTGGTTTTTTATAAATGGTTTTCCACTCTCCCTCCACATAAATGTGGGCACACGTCTTCCACAAGTAGGGTCTCCAGCCGTCTGAAACCATGATGTCATCCCTCATATAGGTAAATTATTATGAGTCCATCTAGTGTGACGCACTCGTGACCATGTTCACACCCGCCAGGTCATTGTTCAGGTGTCATTCTAAAGTCATTGACCCTAATCCTGTCCATTTTATCCCCATAATTGTGTAGTAGGTGCTCATCCACCACTTTTCCCCACCAGAGGTCATTGACTCTTTTGATCATGTTTAATCCTGTCTATTTGATTTTTTATGGGGGAGTGTGCCTCATTTTTTTATGGGTGCCCTAGGTGATTCTTCTTTTTTATGGGGACCCCATTGTTTCGTTTCCTTGGGGGGATGTTGGTGCGGTTTTTTTTTATGGGTAGTGTGCCCCATTGAATCGGCCGTTGTCTTGTAGAGGATGTCTAAGCTCCTCTCATTCTGGGAGTGAGAGCTAAGTGGAGACCAGGTCAGTCCCTCCTCTTTTCACCCCATCACAAGGAGCCTCCCTTCCTCCCACTCGAACGTTCACCCCAAGACGCACACTACCACATTTCTCCCCCTTTTGCCTTATCGCCCCTGGGGGACTGGTACCCTTGAATGCACGCTGAACAAGTACCTGCGGTTCACCGCACCGACTAGGTTCTATTTTTGTATTGCTACACCCATAACGTTAGGCTCGCATCAAATAAGGTAATTTATATTAAGCATGCATTGCCCTTTGAAGCTAAAATAAAAAAAAATACCCATATTCGTGTCTAGGGTTTGCATCAAGTAAGGAAGTTTCTTAAATTATATTTTTGTATTGAGCGTGCATTGGGACATGAAATGGAGACTTCCCATCTTCATGACTAAGGCTCACTCCAATTTGAAGAAGAAATAATTTTGATAGATTTAACCAATGCACAATAGTTACTAGAGTTTAATAGTAAATATATGTTGTGTTTCATAGTTAACTGTGATAGTATAATGTGTGTTTGTTACAATAATAATATACCAGTAAACCCTTTCAAAACTTTCGCACATTCAACCTTCCCCTTCCCTACCCCCTACCTAAAAAAAAAAATTTAATCTTTTGTTGGTTTGTTGAAATTAAATACTCAGCGAAGTGTATACACAAAATAGCAAAGAGAGTTTATTAATGTGAACGTATTTACAATTTACAATAACTTTTTGTATACAATATTTGATGTCAGAATGCAATCATCTTGAATTTAGATTTCTCTTTTAACTTGCATTTTAAACAATGTGTTTTAACGTAAACTAAGTATGCTATGTCAGAAGTCGGTAAAAAATCCTATCCACTGATACCTTATTCATTGCTGTAGGCTTTGTATTAGTTGAGAAAAAGGGATGTTGACAACAGAAATTATATATAGGATTGGTGATGAATGAATAATCTAATTTTATTGACGCTGTCATTCTCATATAGCCTACGGGGTAGCCAAGGAAGGGGTTTGGATCCTGATCACGTGTAATTTTTTTTACTAACCTCCCTCCATTCTAATATGGGTATACTTCCCTCCCTCCATTCTAATATGGATATACTTCCCTCTCTCCATTCTAATATGGATATACTTCTTTACCGAGTCGTTTGGCGCAATCTGTCACAGATCAGCTGCACGGAATACGGTTGGTGCCCTTCCAGGGGGGCTGGCCCATTTTAGACTCCATCTACCCTGAATTGTATCAGTTATACCTTGAATTATTACACTATGACTCTATCTTATAAGTTATACCATAGTGGAATAATGCAAGGTAAGCTTGCCGGTAAATGAAGGGTTCTTCCAATAATTGATCGTATTTTATCCACGTTGATTTGGTTCGGGAATATTTATCACACAAAATACATTTTCATTAATGTGTTTTGAAGAGTAGAATCAATAAATTCAAGTTGAATTTCGACCTTAACATCCACATCAGTGGCCACCTAGTCTAACACATCTGGTCTACCCATTATGGGGAGGTCGGGGTTTGAACCTAGATTAGGCATGATAAGAGTTTCCCACTACACTCGATAAGAAACGTCTTCAACTCACAAAAAAAGTATCTGAGCTTAACTATGAACTATTTATACATGATTGCTTCCCATGTTGCTGTTAACTGCCTTTAGTTTGTCCATGGAACAACTGTTCCTTCCCTTGTTGCTGTCAACTGCCTTTAGTTTGTCCACGGCACAACTGTTCCTTCCCTTTTTGCTGTCAACTGCCTTTAGTTTGTTCACGGCACAACTGTTCCTTTCCTTGTTGCTGTCAACTGCCTTTAGTTTGTCCATGGAACAACTGTTCTTTTCCTTGTTGCTGTCAACTGCCTTTAGTTTGTCCACAGCACAACTGTTCCTTTCCTTGTTGCTGTCAACTGCCTTTAGTTTGTCCACAGCACAACTGTTCCTTTCCTTGTTGCTGTCAACTGCCTTTAGTTTGTTCACGGCACAACTGTTCCTTTCCTTGTTGCTGTCAACTGCCTTTAGTTTGTCCATGGAACAACTGTTCTTTTGCTTGTTGCTGTCAACTGCCTTTAGTTTGTCCACAGCACAACTGTTCCTTCCCTTTTTGCTGTCAACTGCCTTTAGTTTGTTCACGGCACAACTGTTCCTTTCCTTTTTGCTGTCAACTGCCTTTAGTTTGTTCACGGCACAACTGTTCCTTTCCTTGTTGCTGTCAACTGCCTTTAGTTTGTCCATGGAACAACTGTTCTTTTCCTTGTTGCTGTCAACTGCCTTTAGTTTGTCCACAGCACAACTGTTCCTTTCCTTGTTGCTGTCAACTGCCTTTAGTTTGTCCACAGCACAACTGTTCCTTCCCTTTTTGCTGTCAACTGCCTTTAGTTTGTCCACGGCACAACTGTTCCTTCCCTTTTTGCTGTCAACTGCCTTTAGTTTGTCCACGGCACAACTGTTCCTTTCCTTGTTGCTGTTAACTGCCTTTAGTTTGTCCACAGCACAACTGTTCCTTCCCTTTTTGCTGTCAACTGCCTTTAGTTTGTCCACAGCACAACTGTTCCTTTCCTTGTTGCTGTCAACTGCCTTTAGTTTGTTCACGGCACAACTGTTCCTTTCCTTGTTGCTGTCAACTGCCTTTAGTTTGTCCACAGCACAACTGTTCCTTTCCTTGTTGCTGTCAACTGCCTTTAGTTTGTTCACGGCACAACTGTTCCTTTCCTTGTTGCTGTCAACTGCCTTTAGTTTGTCCATGGAACAACTGTTCTTTTCCTTGTTGCTGTCAACTGCCTTTAGTTTGTTCACGGCACAACTGTTCCTTTCCTTGTTGCTGTCAACTGCCTTTAGTTTGTCCATGGAACAACTGTTCTTTTCCTTGTTGCTGTCAACTGCCTTTAGTTTGTCCACGGCACAACTGTTCCTTTCCTTGTTGCTGTTAACTGCCTTTAGTTTGTTCACGGCACAACTGTTCCATCCCTTGTTGCTGTCAACTGCCTTTAGTTTGTCCACAGCACAACTGTTCCTTTCCTTGTTGCTGTCAACTGCCTTTAGTTTGTTCACGGCACAACTGTTCCATCCCTTGTTGCTGTCAACTGCCTTTAGTTTGTCCATGGCACAACTGTTCCTTCCCTTTTTGCTGTTAACTGCCTTAATTTGTCCATGGCATAACTGTTCCTTTCCTTGTTGCTTTCAACTGCCTTTAGTTTGTCCATGGCACAACTGTTCCTTCCCTTTTTGCTGTTAACTGCCTTAATTTGTCCATGGCATAACTGTTACTTACCGACGCTGCCCGTTGTCGTCGTTTAAACGCTTACAGAGTCTTACACCGGCACGGTGCCCACCAACTGCTGTAGCTTGTACCTCATGACCCCCTTTGGGAGCACTAACAGCAACTAACTGTATTCTTATGTTAAGTGTTTTATCAATATACTATGTTCTGTAACCGAGCCAATTTTTAAGGTGTTCTCAAACTTCACACTTTATCCCCTGAAACATGTCATACAGCGTGGCTTAGAATTAAATCACGGTCAAAATAATGGTCCAATCTTGGAAATAAGGCCTATTACGTCATAAACTAACAGAACACTTTTACTCTTCCAACTATACAAGTCCATATAATTCCTTTTACCCGTTGCTTTAAAATATTTATTCATATCATGGCATTAATAATTATATCTGAGATAGGCATACTCAATTTAATTATATATAATCTAGAGTAGCCAAAATAAAGCCGAATTAAAAAAAGATTAATATCCACCCCATCTGAAATGACTGATTAATATTTACTTTCAGCAAATTTGTCACTTTTAGGTTGTACTCCTCCCAGTCTTTGAATGTAAGATTAATTTCCAGGACATACAATATTTTCTATTATGCATTGTTAGTCCTTACACTTCTCCCAATGTTTACGATTATAAAGGTGAAACCCTTTTCTCACTAAAAGGTTCCAAACCAGCTGAAAAAGAAAGAGATCTTATATTAGTTCACTTTTTTCAAAGTTATAATAATCAAGGGGCAAAATTGCTTTAAGGGTGTAAAGGGTATTAATTTATGGTTTTGATTTTTTTGTGTAAACTTTAAACATTCAACAAAGCGATGAAACTGCTTGTATTAATAATAGTAGCTTAGGGAAATAAAATGTTTTCTAAAATAATTCATTTCGTTTACTTTCTCATCGAGTATAAATTGTAGTCGCATGTTCATTTATTTAATTATAATATATTTAGAGATCAATTTCAAAGGACATAATATTTATTAACTACTCAAATGTACTTATTAAAGAATAACACCAATCTAATCTATATTGTTTAATATTTCCTTCTTTGAATAACCATGCCTTTTCGAACAGCATATTATAGGTTTTTTTTTATTTAAAGTAATAAGTTATGCTTAGTTTTTATTGCCAAACATTACAGAAACATTCACGATTTGCAATTGACAAACGACAATAATATTAATGTCCAGCTGTCAAGAGTTTCAGCATGCAACAGGTTTTTTGAAATCATGTATGTAAAGGGGCCGTAGACAGAAACGAGGAACTGTTGGAAGAACATGAATTAAATTGTCGTCCACCACCCTTTCATCGAGCTGTTTGATCTGCTTGTCTAAACGGTACAAACATTGGCTTTCAACGTTGTGTCAGTAGTATTAAATAGCACCTTCGCGTGATCCTCAGTTATTTTATATTTATCTGATAGTTGTTCGATAACAAAACTGATCTCTTCCCTGATCAGATTTGTACATTTAAATCATGTTTTGGTATACCAAAACTTCCTTAGTTGTTTAATTCTTTCCTCTACAATGCTAAGAGGAGCACCATGTGTCAAACTTCCACCTACCTGTTTTGCCAGGCAGTTGTAATCTTCAATTGACGGCGGTATTGTCACATTTGACGCTATCTGCTTGTGTATACGTAACAAGACGGTAGATGACGGAGGCCTCAATAGAATGTTCTAAATAGGTGTGAAGTGGACCTTTCTTAATCAATTTGCTGTTGCCGATGCTTGGCTTTTAACTGCTTATCTCACATAATTTTTAAGGGCACAGGTATCTGAAGTGCTGTAGGTCAAGTTACAGGAGCGTGGTTTAATCTACGTTTGGGCACTGCCACTCGCAACAACAATTTGGATCCGGAGTTTATTGTAGTTCCAGGTGTTCTTCACAGCTTTCCAATTTGTCCACAAATAAACAAATTGGTCCAAAAACCGTGTAATTTTGATTGATGTCTAGCTCACTCAACTGCACAGCCGTTTCTTACCGATTTTACCCGTTGGTCGCTGTACAGTACCTTAACAGCTGCGCAGGTAAATACTAATTCTCACACACGTCCTCAGCTGTTAATGTTATAAAACATCAACAGTAATATTAATGTCTCATGATCACGACAACACCATCTAACTGTATCCTTACGTTGAGAGCTTACTCATCATATTCAAAGCATGCAAAATATAATATTTAGTCATCACGCCTATTTTTTAAGGTGTTCTTAAACATTACATTTTGTCCCTCGAGAAATTTCATACAGCACGTCCTGGAATTAAATTGCTTACGGTCTAAATTATAAGCCGATTGTGGAAGAAACACGTTACCGAAACTGCCAGACTGATGACCGAACGTTTCACACACAAGTTTAACATTTGAATAAGTTTGGTACATTGTTAAATTCTTTAGCTTTATGGGTTCTTCTGACTTTACCTCCTTTTCCTCCACGTCCAAGCCAGTGGAGACAACTCTAGCAGTGAGGAGACAGGTGACTCAGGCAGTGGGTACGCAGGTGAGTCAGGGGGTGGAGTTGGGGGCGATAGAGTTTCGAAGGGTTGTGGATGATAGTCCTGTTGCGTAGTCCTGATGGGTTAAGGGTGATAGTCCTGTTGCATATTCTTGAAGGGTGGAGGATGATAGTCCTGTTGCGGAATACTGATGGGTTAAGGGTGATAGTCCTGTTGCATATTCTTGAAGGGTGGAGGATGATAGTCCTGTTGCGTAGTCCTGATGGGTTAAGGGTGATAGTCCTGTTGCATATTCTTGAAGGGTGGAGGATGATAGTCCTGTTGCGGAATACTGATGGGTTAAGGGTGATAGTCCTGTTGCATATTCTTGAAGGGTGGAGGATGATAGTCCTGTTGCGGAATACTGATGGGTTAAGGGTTATAGTCCTGTTGCATATTCTTGAAGGGTGGAGGATGATAGTCCTGTTGCGGAATACTGTAGGATGTTGTGGAGTCCGGGAGGGTGGTGGATGATTTTCCTGGCGTGGCCCTGACAACACAGCCACAAAGTTCTCTTTGTGGAAATTGCAAACAGCACGTGTCATGTCACGCAAGCAAGACACTTCGATTATCTCGTAGGGTAGTACTTTCATAGCTTTTATTGTGTGTCACCCGCCTCGGTGGCGTTGTTAGCTAACGCGCTAGTCGTGTTAGGACAGAATTTCCAACAATATTTGAAAGAGCCCTGAGCATACTTCTATCATTTTATACTACGTACTTATGCAAAGCGACGTTAGCAGTATTGACGATTATAAAATCAAAATATCGACCAACTCTGAAAAACGTTGAAGCTACTCTATGTCCTGCAGTATCAAATATTCAGCCAAGATTTAATTCTTTATGTAAAAATAAGCAAGCACTTCCATCTCATCAGTATGTAAATTTGCTTTCGTCTTTAATAAACGGTAAAGTTTTAAATAAACCAAAGAATTGTTTTAAAATACTTGTTATTATTTATTATGAGTAAATATTTGAGTTGTATACCTATTTTATATACCTATACACCTGGGGTCATAACATTTCTCGGGTGAAAAGGGGTAATAAGTGGAAAATTCTAAGAAGCCCTGGTTTATGTGATGGATGAACTAGAACTGGTTACTTAACAGGAGTCTAAGATGACACCTTCCAGCAGCCTCTGTCCCCCCTTTGGTAATCAGCCCAATGGGTAACCACTGCATCACTCTTGTAAATAGGCTGGCTCAATGGTGACGGAAAGATTGGGCCTTTAATCCTGGTCGGGTATATCGAGAATTTTTTTTTTCCTAAATGACTTCAAACTCTTCTTTCACGCATATATGGTTATATTTCCTTTATATTTTACTTTCCTTATCCCAATAGTATTATTAAACTACACATAAGCCATTCGGATAGTAACATGCGGTGCACAAACATTATTAATTAAATCCCGTCTGTGCGCACAAAAATTATTAATTAAATCCCGTCTGTGCTTGTTGTCTATTTGCGCGTCGAAGTCTCCAATGACTAATTTCTAGGGACAAGGCTAGTATCGCTTTTCCTGGATTGTTTCACAAAAAACCTAGGCACAGTCAAATTTTAAAAGAAAATCCCTTATCTGTCAGCTAAAAATGCTACTAGATCTACTTTTACATATTCATACGTCAAACCATATTATCTGAAACTGTCACTTTTGATAGATATTATCAATACCTATAAAACCTACTTCGGTGGCCACATGTTTTAAGATACCAAAGTGTCATTTTCGCAATAAGCTAGGTTGACGATGAAGGGAAGATCTGAGCTTGATTACTGGTCGGATGTAGTGAGGATATTTTTTCCCAAATGGTTTTACACTATAGGTCCACGCCAATTCGGTTGCACTTCCTTTAAAATAAACCCTACCCATTCCTACCATATTAGCATAGGCCTAATTAGTACATATGCATACTGCCATAATGGGTGGTAATATACCATGGCGAACAAAATATTTAGAAAGAAAATCTCAGTACATTCAGAAATAACTATTGCCCCAATCAGCTACCCTTCACCAATAGACCGGACTAGACGAGCAATTTGTTTGTCCCTCACCTCCACTGATGAGAGCTATTCCCAAACCAAATTAACTAGGCTATCTGTGAGTAGAGCTGGCTTCGTTTCCAGAACGGGACATTCGTGTACATGTCGTTGTGCCCTACAGTCTTGCGCACAGCTGTACCGAGGAGAGATGGATGCCCAATAGACCATTAAGGTATTATAAATGTGTAAAAGTGTGCATGTTTTGAATGAGGCGCGACCCTGCAAATTGTAGGTCTCGGTAATGGCTTTCTTCCCATACAGCACGGTTGAGCCAGGGAGACAACTTGGGGCTTGGAGTCACAGTGGGCCATGAGCCTACTATACACACTCGAGTAATGGCTTTATACCACAGCTAGTTAACCACCACTCATTTCAAATAGTCCGTCAAAATTCCAACGAAACTTACTGTATCATCACGTAAATATTAAGAGTCGACTCTATTAGAACTAGTGGATTATTGCAGTGGTGGTTACAGATTATTGCGCTAAAATGTATTCAAAACTTTTTATTGGGAAACCTTCTATAGGCCTCACTCGACTTTTTAGTTAAAGGTTTACTTTTCAAAGGCTATCCACTGTTCATACATTTTAAGCTTTCGGTGTTTAATTTTAATAAAAAAAATTAATATTTTCCCCTTAACGCCACGATGATAACTTTAAAACGACCCTCCCCCAGCTCTATATCTATGTGTAGCACCATACACTTAAGTAAGAATTGAGTTATTATTCTTAATAAAAGAGAAACATTTTACTGGCCGATACACATTCATAGACGAATCAAGGTTTCCATGGTGATGTAAACAAAGAATGTCTGTACAGGTGAGCCACTGCGCACAATAAAACAACCTGTACATTTGCTGAAAAATAGGGCTTTAGTTGGAAACCACTATTTTTACCGACATCCTTGGCCCATAGCCTTTAAAATGAGTGATCATTTGTCAATATCTTTCGGCTGTTTTTCCGTAATTTCAACTACTGGAAATGAGCTCATCAAATTATATAACATATATTACTTTGTACTCTCCATATACTCTGAAAAATCTGACACCTTAGCTCAGTCGGTAGCGTGCCTGCCTAGAGTCCCGGGTAAAATTCCCGGTATGGCCCAAAAATGTATCAATGGTGAAATGTGGGTTTAGCCTTTAACATTGATAAATTAACGGCTGGGGACTGGATGTTGTGCCTGTCTTAGTCTTAAGTTAGATTATAAGACATATGAAGCTATGACAGGCCTAGCTATCCGGTAGTTTAAAATATACGACTTGAATAAAAATACTGACCCAGGCCACAGGATAGAAACAATAATGGATGTAGAAAAATTTACTCTGAAAATCATAAAGCTTACCTTAACCAATTACACTATGGTGTAGTTATAGTGTAGTCAGTCAAAGCAAGACTTTAACTTTCAGAGTAAGCTCAGTGTATATAATAGTTAGGCTTTCTTTAAAAAGAAATAACGTGAGTATATAATAATAATAATAATAATAATAATAATAATAATAATAATAATAATAATAATAATAATAATAATAATAATAATAATATTAATAATAATAATAATAATAATAATAATAATAATAATAATATTTAGCACCACGTCTTACTACTCGTTCGGGTTATACGCTTAAGTACTAATTACGCTAATGGATTAGGAAATGGGAGGGTTGAATTTAGAGGAAGTGAACCCGCATTTGTGTGGAGGGAGAGTGGAAAACCATTTAGGAAAAACCACCCCTAGTTCACCCGACCGAGATTCGAACCTCGATCTCCCCGTCCTCGGCAGTCAAGCTCAACACGACTACCGCGTTTGCTAACTACGCCACCGAGGCGGGTGTGAGTATATTAAAAGAGTGGATAAAGTAGGTCGATAAGAATTCAGTTCTCCTTGCCAACCAATTGTTCACTATGATATAAAATATTGAAATATTAATGTGATATTACGTTATTAGTTTATTCTAAAGATTGGCTTACTAATGACATTCAAGTTTAGTTAAAAGCTCTCTAAATCAGATAATATGTTTTAAATCGTGTTTTTCGCCAAAGTCTGAGGACATTTTCTGGACGTTACATGAGCTATAAGAATGGGGTAGGATCCTCTAACGTCTTCCATCAAATTACCAACAACCCCTGAGAATCTCACCATTTTTAACAAATGATATGACTCACATCAGTGGCCGCATGGTCTAAGGTGTCACTCTCAAAATAGACTGGACTGCTGATAACAGGGAGATCGGGGTTAAAGTCCTGGTCAAGTGTACTTAGGTTTTTTTCCCTAAATGGTTTACTACTCTCCCTCAAGGAAAATGTGGATGCGTTTCCTCTATATTTTACCTCACTCATCCCTAACACATTAGGATAGTAATTAATATGTATATCTATAGCTCTCCTCACGGATCGTTAAACGCGGTGAGTAAATAAAGCAATAATTTGGAATGTAATCCTTTCTATTTATAGACCAGTATTTTGTTATTATTATTATTATTATTATTATTATTATTATTATTATTATTACTATCATTATTAGCTTACTATCCATTGACCACCTCTGTAGTCGAGTGGTCAGAGTACCTGACTACAGGTCCAGAGATCCCGGGTTTGATGTCCTCTTCCTCCAGATTTTCTATGAAATAGTGGCTCTAGAACGGGACAACTCAACCTCTTGAGGACAAATGAGCTACTTGAATGAAAATTTAGCGGCTACTATCTATAAAACTGAGATTAACGGCCGGAGGGTTTGTTGTGCTGATCACATGACACCCTCTATCCACAGAAGTTGGCACTATCTTCACCAACGGATGACCATCGATCGGTCCGTATGATTTAATTGAGGCCTAACTTCATGGAGTTTTTTTTATTAACCATTATTTTAATTTTGTGTCCTTTATGAATGCAAACTGTACATATTCTCTAGACTCTCTAAAAAAAACTCAGTGAAACGAGCATTTAAGTGTTGCTTGGGGTGGAACAGCCAACGACTCCTTCTACAGTTGCAGCAAGGTCAGATGGGAGCGTGAAATGTTGTTTGAATGAAACGTGGAATACTATTATCAGTGACTTTATAAATACCTATGAAAACATAAGGAAATAAAAGTACAAACATCACTCCGTTACATATATATATCACCCCGTGTACAACGGTACCTGTAACTTTTCAAATGAACCCCTGTCGTTGCGGCGACATGTCCTTGAAGACTATCTACCTAGCGACATTTACTGCCCGTTCTAGCCCGTTACAGTTTAATTCACTGGGCGCATTTTTCCAGAGTCATTTGTCGCTCACTTAAAGCTACACTTACTGCTAATCTCGCCGCAAGCTAGAACATAATCTGAAACGAACGAGATGTTGTGACTTGGTCGGCTGATGCCCCGAGAACAAGCTACAGGCGCTAGGCCCCGAGGCCATCAGGATTTCTATTAGCGGGTAAAGAGCGTCACCCATCATCTGTCGGAGCAGAGTGCAGCGACAACTCTGGGGTACATACCGAGGTGCTAAACACGACCCTGCCACGCCCCCCCTCTCTCTTCTAGAGGTCTACGTATCCGTGGCCCCCTTGACGCAGCCAATACACCATTGTCATCCTCTGGTACACTTCAAGGAAGGTACTTTAGGGAGCTAAGAATGGTAATTCAACAATCGAGAGCAGAGGTATTTTATTATTAGGTGAATTTATTAAAAACTTAGCATCAATTTTATTAAATGTTTTATCCTAAAATTACAATACAGTAACGGCATCTTTCACTTAACTGCTAGCCGGTCATGTGGTGTAGCGGTCAGGGCACCTGATTACAAGCATAGAGGTTCAGGGTTCGATTCCCGGCTAGTACCTTGGGTATTTTATCAAAAGGGATATCACCCAAATGGTCATCAGATTTTGGTTAATTGGGCTCAAGTTAGGCTTAAGAGTTTCCAAAGGCTCCACATCCTCATATTCACTATCATCATCATCATCACCTCACCTCATTGGGGCATGGAAAGCGCCTCCATGGAGAGGATGTACGATTAGTACATTGAGGCGTCCCTTGGACAGCGGTTCATTAGTACTGGCTAATCTTTCCACAAACTGAGCTACAAGTGAGGTGGCTCAGACGCGCAATATTATATATTCCTAGCTGCTGACGGAAGATTAATGTCTTTCTATCCAACGCGTCTCACTACTAGTTTGGGTTATAAACATATATAAGCTAGTCTAATGCTGTAGGGATGAGAAATGTAGAATTTAGAGGAAATGTAACCGCATTTAAGTGGAGGAAGAGTCATAACCCATTTAGGAAAAACTCACCTCAGTACAATCAACCGGGATTTGAGTCCCAATCTCCCCATCCTTGGAAGCCCAACCTATTGTAAGAGGGACGTGATAAAATGTTGATGGGGAGTTTATTTTGGTTGTATTTTAATTTCTGACAGTAGGAAGAAATTCAATAAATACTGATTTAAATGATTAGCATACATAATCTAGTAGTGCTTACTTTTCCAATGTTTCCAACTTTAGAAGATCTTTGGTCCGACTCCAGGCTGAAAACTCTAAACTGTAGAAGTTAAATTACAAAGGGTTTCAATTCAATTATAATTATATCGTCACCAGAGACATTAAAATTATACCTCAGGCTTATCTGGTCCTGTTTTACAGTTCCAAAGAGGTTGGTGTTCAAATCCCAGTCTGGTGTACTGAGGATATCTTTATAAATAATTTTCCACTCTCCATTCACATAAATGTGGGTGCATTTCTTCTTTTTTATTATTTCCTTATTACTACCACGTTAGTATAGGTAAATGTGGATACCCCAAATGGGCAGTAAGACGAGGGCTACTTTTACTGCCTCTTAACCCCTCGGAGAGAGAAATATTGTGATCATCAAAAAAATTGAACTCAAAACTGGAACCTAAAAATTTGTTTTTGCGATGCCGCTGTCCGTCTGTCCGTCTGTCTCTTGGCCTAGAGCCTAAACCATTTTACCGATGGAGCTAAAACTTGGTATCTATGGTTTTTATAGGGTCTCCCTGAAAGATTTGGGAATTATATATCCAACCCTAAAATTAAGAGTATTTTACTGAAGGATCAAAAGAGAAAAAAAAATCAATTTCTTGAAATCCTCTTTAACGATTTTGATTAATATTTGTCTCCAGGCTAACATTTAAAAAAATTGGTAGCTCTCGTTTACCCATGAAAATAACTTTGAGGCTAATTTACATACGCAGAAATCTCAAATTTTGATCATGTTCTCGCAAAATATTTCAGATACGAAATAGCTTGTCATTGTAAAGATGTAGTAGGCCAACCATTAATCTTTTATTTGAATTTATTTTAATTAAAATTGATTGCTATGCTCTTTGGTGGACAGATATATTCATCTTTCCTCAATGTCTCTGTAGCCGTATATATGATTTCATTTATGTTCGTTGTTTGAATGGTTCTGCAACAATGTATATTATTTAGTTTCGCCAATCTTACGGGTTTTTAATAAATGTATCTATTTTAAGATAAAAAAGAAAAACGTTTGAATGGCGCAGAGTAACATTTTATTTTTATATATGTTTCTCTATTTAAGTTTATTAAGATATCAATTAAACGCTATCATCTGATTAACAAACATTCAAATCACCCCCTCTACTGCTCAAATGAATAAATAAATATAATTATATACAAAATTCAGAATGAACCGTCAAGTTATTTTTGAACATCTAAACATAATTTATGGTATTCGTTGAATGTATGTTCATTACTATAAAAGGGTTTCCGATACACATAATTTAGGTCCCTAAACATGGCCTTGAACTGAAGATCTCCACGAAAACACAAAACATCTTAATTGTCGCTGGGATGTTCTACAAAGCCTGTTATTTTGACAAGCAGAAAAGTTGACTTGGTACGACCCGTGACAAATTATTAATTTTGTATCGTGTAAGTTGGATTTTGATTTAAATTCAATTTTATAAATTCTTACTCTAAAATCATTGATCAAATTTAAGTAAAACCCTCTCATAGAAAGAGTTAAAATAAATTCTTGATATACAATTTATCAGATTGATAATTATCATACTATGGCAAATAGCTTGATACTCAGTCCAATCCAAGTCAATATACTATTCCCTGGCCTTTTCCTGAGCAATTTCCAGTTGCTAACTTCTGTAACTAATATCAATATTACATTGTATTCAACGGTGGTGAACTTTCTTTTAATAGCTATGGCTCGAGTCTTATCGAGTTTAAAATTCAGTCTTCATTTGGTACAAGATAGGGTGAAGCCAGGTGTTTATTTGAAGTACATTTTATCTACCAAATAATTTATTTTCCATCATCAAGTCATTTCTAATCAAATTAAGGACTTAGCTGCAAATTTTAAGATAACGATAACTATTTTTTAATATACAAGGGCAATCAAAGTAGATCCCTTAGCCAGTTTATGGTGCCATTGAGGTGACGTTGCAACGTTGATTAACGAAGCCTTAGATTTTATTATCATGTAATTTGAAACATCCTTTTCAAAGATTTCAACTGGTTGAATTTTGAAAGGCCATAGATGGTTTTTGGTTTACCTAAACTAACGTAACACACAAAAGACGATTACACACAGAAAAAAGGCGTTGGCATGGTTTACTGGTAATAAGGAGGTCGGGGTTTGAGCTACCGTCAGGTGTACTGAGGGTTGTTTCTCCTAAATTTCTTTCCACTCCCCCACCATGCAAATGTGAGTACACTTCCTATAAATTCAAATTGACACATCCCTAGCACATTAGCTTAATTAGTACGTATGCGTAAAACCCGAATGAGTAGTAAGACGAGACCCACTTCGGTGGCTGCATGGTCTAACGCGTTACTTTTGCAGTAAACTAGACTGCCGGGGGAAATCGAGGTTCGAATCTTGGTCGGGTGTACTGAGGGTGATTTTTCTTAAGTTGTTTTCCCCCTCTCTCTCTTCTAGCAAATGTGAGTACACTTTCTCTAAACATAACCTTACTAATTCCTAAAACAATTGGCGTAATTAGTACATGAGCGTATAACCTGGACGGGTAGTAAGACGTGGTGATAACCAGTTAAACGTCACGGTAGCTAAATATGATGTCGATCTCTCTAGAACATTAATAACAAACCTGACTGCCAGGTAATTAAATGCAACTATAAAATCCACCTTAGCCAAATTCATTGATACTCCACTCGGTCGATGACGCCCGTCCCACTGATCCAAGGCCCATTGGTCACCACTGCAGTTATCGTGTACAGCACTGTACCTCTCCGTGTCACCTAATCTGACCTCACGTCTCCCAGGGGTTGACGACAGAGGAATAAACAATCTGGTATAAGGAAATGAGGTAAGGAACGGAGGAGCGGGTGAGCGGCCGCACGCCGAACCTACTCTTCCTACCACTGGCATCCAGACGAACTGACAATAATTACCAGAAGTTGCTGCCGTCTTCCCTCCCCGAAGGGCACGACATCATCTCCTAGGACGCAAGCCTCAATCTTTGGCGAGTGCACGTCAGTTACGTCAATAAGCCTCTAGCGTTCTAGTATTTATACAAATAATGTTAGGAGAAGACATTTAAGCACGTTGGGACGTCACAGCAAGTCAAGATAGGCTTTACCATGTTGATGTATTTACATTTAATTAAGAGGAATTTAAATATTTTATAACATTGTTACAAACAACATAGATTATTAAATAATTCTAAATATAGTCTTAAGTTGTCATTACATATTTTTGTTGATCTTGAAATAGTATTAATTTTGTAAATGTATTTTATATAAATCTTCTACCATTTAGGCTATTTGGTTTGTTCACGAAAATGGCCTAAAGTATATGAAGCTTTCTTCCAGGAGGTAGATTAAAACGGTTCTTGGAAGAATATATTTATCTAGAATATGAATCAATCAAAATAGATGATTTTTAAATGTAAGTCAATACTGTTCAACCGGTAATAGTATAATGAATGTGTATACTCGTCAGTGGAAGCGGGGAAGTGCAATTAGCAGATATACTAGAGGCATCATCGGTTAAACTGCTCATTTCTTTCCCTGTCTTTCTATTTCGTGCAGTGACGTATGAGCTTTATAATGCGTAAAGTGCTTCAGTGAGTTAAGTTAAGATGCAACCCGATTCGCAAAATAACTTAGAAATCATCAAGTATTTAGGCAAAAGGAGTTTCTCAATCTTACACTAAGTAAATGTTTACAAACATTTATAGCACTCGTTTGATTTGAAGGGTTCACGTGGCGCACCACTGAGTTTTATTAATAATAAAATATAGTTTAAAAATATTAATAATATGATCAATAAATTAACGCTAATTTTGAAGTTTTGACCTGAGATTTCACAAGCCTTTCTCTCCCTCTGTTACGTTGGTTTAGCTTACCGTTAAAGCTTTATTCAAAATTAGAACGACCGTTAATACTTTATAAGATAACAGATATTTGACGTGAAAGGGGTGCATATCATCATAGCCCTGCTTTTATGGTGAATAAAAAAGCCCAATTTCGTTTTTAAGTTTCCCAAAAGCGGTGAATGAGCGGTGAATTACAAAAATCCTATTTTTGCGACGAAATTATCGAATTAAGACAAAAGCGTTAAAAAAGTGGTTTTTACCAAACTTTCGTGATTAAGGTGACCTTGTTGGGTTAAAACTAGACTTCCAGGACAATGTTTGAAACAGGTAAACTAAACATATTGAAGTGAAAACCAAAAATTACATTTTGTTTGGACAAAACGGTAAAAAACACTAGTCCGCAAAAAAATGTGCTGTCAACTTATTAAAAAAGTAAGATTTAGCGGCAGCTGGTCCGGGAAAAGTATGTACAAGTCACAAAGACAAAATATTACACAAAAATCATCTTGTTACTTCACAAAAATTGTGACTATATTTTTAAATCTCAATTTAGGCTAGAAAAATACAAAATAACTACTCAACATCACCAAACTGCAACATGCCGAGTGCTGAAAATCGCGAATAAATCGCGATTATCGCGGACATCGTTTAAAATCGCGAATGTCGCGCTAAAACGCTGATTTCGCGAATTATCGTGACAGTTCTGAGCATATATTTGCAATCAAGGTAACCTGAAATGTGAACATCTGAAAGAAAAAATGCCATATCTAACATTCGTGAATTATCGCGATCTCCACAAACGCAGGGCTCTGCATATCATCTATGAGATTGACCCGGGAGGGCCACACAAAAGTCCCAAGGTTCCTGTTCATGAAACTATAATACCGATTGCCAGTGTTCCACGGGTCCTAGCTTCGTGTGGAGTGTAATGTTGACTCACATATCTCAAGAAACATCGGGAGGCTAGCTCTTGTGTTTCAGCACCACGTTTTACTACCCGTTCGGGCTACACGTATATGTACTAATTACTCTAATGCACTGGTTCCCAACCTATGGGGGGCTGGAACAGTTCAAAAATAACGTTAAAAATCATAAAAATTGAAGATATTTTTTATTTAAATAATTTTTACAAAGTAATTAAGATAGTTAAGTCTTGCTGTATTGGCAACTCTGCCTACCGGTTGTAATGAATTTGGTGACCAGCCAAAATTGTGCATGCCCGTGTTTATTTTCAACCTCGCAAGCCTCAGATCCGTCAACCAATTCTCCTCTCAACTCTCCCCCCAAGACAGAGGTTCCCAAAGTTTTTAGATCAAAGGAGCCCTTGCACAAGAAAAAAATAAATGCTGGAGTGCTCATTTACATCAATATTATAAACATTTCATAATAAGGAAAGTCAAAAACTTCGACTTAAATTCGAAAGTAAACTTCAGGATTCAGCCATTATGAGGTTTTACCAATATATATATATATATACACTATACCTATATATATATATATATAGGTATAGTGTGCTTTAAATATATACATTATATGTATTTATATTTAAAGTTAAAGCACACTTTTTTTACTGTTATTTCCATTACAAATTAGTGTAAGTGTAGAAAGAAACCTGAAATAATGTTATTACATTTTGTGATAACTTAATTTATCATTTTAAGACGAAACATTTCAATTACGTTTGGAATATAGCATTTTGTAAACTATATTTAATGTCTGAATTTACATGGTTATGCAAAGTATGATATTTTTATCCAACAGCAAACTTTTTTTTTTTAATTTTCGAACTTCGTTTCGGCTTTGGTATTATATCATATTATTCTATTCAACCTCATTTCAAATTGAAAAAGTGGACCTCACATAATCCTATTCAATAACGACAGTACTCTGTCAAACATAAACCCAATATTCAAGAACTGATGAAAACAATACAATGCCAACCATCACGATAATCTTTAGTCATTATTATCAACCTTCATCCTGACAGTGTTACATTGACTTTTGTTTAGGATAAAAAAGTGAAAAGAAATAATTTTTTTAAAATATCAAAAACTAGGGGTGGGTTAAGTATTAAGAAGGTTGAATTTATAGGAAGTTTACCCACATTTGCGTGGAGGGAGAGTGAAAATCCACCCTCAATACAACCGAGCAGGATCGAGCTCCAATCTCTCCGTCATCATCAGTATAGTCTATTGGGGATTGACGCCTTAGACCATGCGGCTACCAAAGTGGGTTTTTATTTGGTTTTTCGTGTTATAATGCATTTTATTTAACGTATATTTCGAGAAACTTGACAATCCGTACTTTTGGGTTATGTCAAAAACATTTTATGACATAATTTATTGTGTTGAGACTTATAAATTCTGGAAGTATCAGAAGATGAGATCGGGAATAGGACTCAGCCTTCTATTAGCTACAAACCACATCAACACTTTTACTAGAAGTTGCTGACCAATATTAAAAATATGAATCATTTTTATATAGCACTTTTAGTTTAAACTTATAACCAATATCAAAACAACAATGATGAAATTTGGTATGGACGCTATGTAACATGCCATCCTTATGAGAAACATCAGAAATTTTAGAAATCCAAGATGGTGGATGCAGCGTGTCGCAATAAATTGTCGGAGTCATGGACAGAGATCCCGCTGCCTCCTGTTATGAAAGATTTAAAAACAGATAAAAACAACAGGGAACAAACTTGACACGAAATCCACGAGTGTACTTGTCGGAGACCGGCTTAGCCCCCAATTATTAGTAAAATGATGGTTTGTTTTCATGCATAGTTTATACAAATATTTCCAAGGAAAATTTTAAATTAAAATGCAATATTTATTCACATGCCCTACAATAGCTTAAGTAAACAATATGAAGGGGAGACTTACGTCAGTTACAAAGTGATTGCAAAGTACAGTAATTTTGAAAAAAATATTGTCATTCTGAATTTAACTTGAACTATTTCAATAATGTTAGTCAATAATTTTTATACGTAATTATTAAAATCAAAATATTATAATAAAAATAAAAATGTCATTCGAAATGTGGCTTCCTGTAGGCCTGTGCCTAGTAAGCCTAAAGTGTAAATCCGTTTCTGCATACTTCATTTCCAAAAATTTCTTTGGCATCCTCTCTTTTTACATCCTCATTACACGCCCAAACCATCTCAGTTATACTTCCTCTACTATCTCATGTACTCCCTGTACCCCCACTCTTTCCTGGATAGCTTCATTCCTAGTCTTGTTTCTACTCGTGACAGCTAACATGCTCCCCACATTCTTCATTCCCATGGCCTCCACTTTCCTAGTCTCTCTTACATTCAATGTCCATGTTTCTGCTGCATATATGACGGGCCCTATACAATACTTCCTTACACTTCAAGGGCACCTCTATTTTCTCCACAGCAGGTCTCTTATACACCTAGAACAACTCTCCCTACTGTCCTCTTCTCATTACATCCTCTCAACTTCCACCTTTCACCTCACTCACGCTTCCAAGGTATTTTACATTCTGCACTTTTCTCAGCTCTACTCCATCCACCACTTTATAGCGTTGCTAGGCTTTATCCTCTTCCTTGTCATTATCATAACTTCACACCTTGTCATGTTATATTTCATTCCACACTCTTTCACTTCTTCATTCCATTTTTGTAGTTGTTCCTGTAGTTCTTCTTCATTCACCTCTCATACCATCAATTCATCAGCAAACATTATGGCTTTAATTCTTTCGTCCCATTTTTTGCATGACTATTACAAGTAGTAATGGTGAAAGGGAACTCGCATGTTTCACCCCATTTTTAAAATTTGAAAACACTTCATCCTCCCACTCTCCATCTTAACATAAATACGGTTATCCTCATACATGCTTTTTACTCTCTTTACAATTCCTCTTTCTACTTCATCCTCCTCCAACACTTTCCAAACTTTATTTCTATCCACGATATCATATGCCTTCTTTTATTATATTTCGTGCTCTATGAAAGTCAAATCGTTTAGTTTGAGATTTTAATTTACTAACGAATGGAACAGTAGCAAGGCTATATAAAGTCAATCGGGAAATTACTATTAGGAAGGTTAGGTTACGTTAGATTAGGTAAGTACCTAATAATATATGTATACATTATTAAGGATTAAAATATATATGATTACCCTATTTTATTATTTGGCTTCTAGTGGGTGTGTCCGGTTTGATCCTTAATAAGTTTTTATTTTGGTTAAAATAATAATTCATCTCATTATCATGACCCTTATTAACCACTAGATGAATGATGAAAATTCTAGATTAGTTTGAATTTCTTAAAATTACCCCAACACCAAATTCGAGTCATAGGAAACATGCGGATGAAGTGATATTGCTTTGAATAAAACAAAGCCAATAAATTTAAAAAAAAATATATATATATGTTTTCATTTACTGTAAAAGATAGTTTCAATTTCACTTGAAATCAAATTGTGTGTTTTTTCTGTACAAGATACTCAGTGAGCCTCTTTCTGCTAGTTTTAGTTGGACTCCCCCCCCCCTTGGGGCACTGCTATCATATCTCTTGATAAGTACATGGTGCTATGAGTACTTCGGGTTTGCTAGTGATGTACGTACATACAATACAAGACAAGCGTGAAGCAATTTGTCTAACCAAAGCCAAAAAATACAATTTAAGGGCACTGTAGAAAGTAATAAAAAAAGAAGAATCGGTATGCATGTCAGAAAATGAAATGCTGTCGCAATATTAATAGAATATTTAATATTATTGGAAGTTTTATTTAATCTAGTGAGAATGATAGCATGTTAACATTGGAATGAGAGTCAACATTACTACATTGGACGGTGTCATTTTGATATTCTTGATGAGTAAAACATTGGATTTACAACAATATTGATCATATGGAATGTTTGGAGTGTAGGTTACTCATCTCTTGAGTGACAGGAACCACAGCACCAACTTCACGACAAGAAATAATTTAACAAATGATTATACCCACTGAATATGTTTGTTTGAAGTAGCGGTATTCCACACGTTTAAAAATAACTACGGTTATTTGTGTAAGTTGGAACTGAAGGTGATATGATATTCCCAATAAGTGCAGTCATACATCTCAAAATAATTACAAGTTTTTTTGGTTCTTTTTACAAGTTTTAAGAAATATTTTAGATAGGACCTGACTAAAAAAACAAACAACACATCCGAAACTGTCATTTTAAACATGAGGGATGGATTTGATCACTTTATAAATTATAAACATAGCTGCCAATTTATAAGAAAATGTCACTTCTTAGTTGCATTGTAAATTATTGTTATTATTGCCCTAGTAGCTATTCAACAAAATTTATTTATTATTTACGTACACACTTACACATGTATACATTAATTTATTTATACATATCTGTATCTAGCTGTGTCGAAGAAATATTGCTATCATAATTTAGGGAAACAATAATCACAAAATACAACTCTTTCTCGTATCTTGGAAATGGCGGTAGGTACTGAGCAATCCAAAGTTAAAAGATAACACACAAAAAAACCAATAAAGGAGGTTATTATTTAATAATTATTATAACATGCTCCAAAATCCCTACCTATGGCATACCTTCCTAACTATAGCACTAAAATTGTATCAATGAGAATAAAAATATCAATAGTTAAAGAAAATTAATAAATGATAGGGTACAAATGTTAAATTTGCATAGATTTTAATTAATAAACTTTTATAATAACATAGTCATTCTTTTTATAGTGTTGCTAATTTAAATTTTTATGAAATATATATTGTTCAATAAATCTAACAGTGTGATATCTTGAAGCGTTTTAAAGTATTTCTCATTTCATATTAAATATGCCAAAATGTTGGTGGATGGTAAAAAAATATTGTTAGTTGAAAGATGATTTTGATCTCACCAAATGTTGTTTCTTCAGTGTATAATATTAATAACGGGAAAATAACCAATGACATATTATATTGCTAAGTAGAGTGGTTTAGATATGTAGAAATATTTTATATTTTTTTGGTAGGCCTGTATTTTGCGTGGACCTGAGACCTTGTGTAGTTAAGTATATTTCAAGTCTATAGTCTCCAAAGAATGGGCATAATGGCGAAATAGACAAAAAACTATCAAAAATCAATCTCTTTACCATGTAAACACAGCTTTCATAATTGTCCGCTAGATAGTTCTAAGTGTACTCTGCTGTTTGAATAGTTTCTTGCACATGGTAGATACTAAATTGTAATGATTTGAAATCATCAAATCTATATTTTTTGCTTATAAAATATAAAATAGCCAATTTAACACTATCAATATACTCACAAGGAAACAGTGAGTTGAATGATACTACCATAATACATACAGATCCAGACATCCTGGGTTTGATCCCTGGTACTTACATAATTTTTCTGTGAAGCAGTGGGTCTGGAATGGAGTCAAACTCAGCCTCACGAGGTAAAATAAGTTAGGCTACTTAAATAAATTAGCAGCTCCAGTCTAGTAAACTGAGATTAACGGCTGGAAGGTTTGTTGTGCTGACCACATGACACCCTCTATTCGCAAATGTTGGCACTATCATAACTAATGGCAGAGGTTACTCCAGCTTGCTTGCAGGCTCATGCCAATAAATTTTTATTTTATATATAAAAATACTAAACAAATAAGTAGTTTTATTAATTACCTATCATCATCATCATCATCATCATCATCATCTGTTTCCAGCCTATGTCCTGGTTAGTTTAGTAAAATGGATCCATCTTATTCTATGCTTCCACCATTCTTCCTCCTTTAATTTTTTCTATTTTCCTCCTCACACTTGAACACTTTTTGCCGTCTGCTCCTTCCATCTCTTCCTTATTATGCTCCCCCTTCTCCAATTATTTTGTCAAGGCCTTTAGGAAGTTTTGGCCGGGAGGGGGGGGGGGGGGTTAGTATTTGATAAAAAGATTTCTACGAAAGATAATCAGGAATGTACGTACCTACTGCACTGAGAAAGAAGAAATCTTCTTAAAACAAGAAACTACAGAATTAATAAATTAACACCGTGAGCTACATGCTAAAACTGTTCACGTCAACCACAGGGGCTTTGGGGTAAAGTTCCCACTTCTTGACCCGATGTTAGTGGGTTCAAACCCAGCTGGGGTTAACGGAGTTTTCTTGAGCGATAAAGATCCTTAGAACAACTTCCTTCGGAGGGGAAGTAAAGCCGTCGGTCCCATGTCGATCGTGGCATGTAAAAGAACCCTGGAAGATATGTGAAAATACCTTTCCTGACAAAATTGGTAGGTGCTTTTGATCTTGCTCATAGAAATTCTAATGTTCTGATATAATCAGTCGTTTCAGAAATTGCATTTTAAATACTTCAAATAAATTTAAAAAAACTCATTGGAACCATTGGAATATATTTCTAAAAGGTAGTTAGTTACCTCATAATTATTGGGTGCATTTTATTAGATTAACAATGGTAATTCAAGTGGGGACGAACAGTGTAAGAGTGGTTTGTTAACAGTTTTAATCATGATTGTTTAAATACTAATAAGTCAGACGTATTGATTGCCTGACAAAAAGATGACACCTCAAATAGATATAAAGCCCAGTTTTGATCCAGCTTATGTAGTAACAGCAATAGGTGTATATTATTTCTTTTAACATGATTTGCTTCTTACTACCCATACCTGCTATCTGCATATTTAAACTAATTAGGTATAGATAAGTAAGGTTGAATTTAGAGAAAGGGTACCTGCATTTGCGTGGAGGAAGAACAATAAATCGTTTAGGGAAATCACTTATTTACACCCAGCCATGATTCAAACCCCAATTTTGAGTTCAATGGAAAACCAGACATGACAAGACTGACGCCTTTATCCACCTGGCCCCTGTAATGGGTTTATAATATTTGTAGATTAAGGAGTGAAGTGTAGAGCTAGCTCTGTTTTAAGGCAAGCATCAGGTTCGTATCCAAGATTACTTTTTTGTCCTGTAACACGTCTTGCAGCTCATCTGGATTATACTTATTTAATTAAACTAATGAAGTAAGGATGAGAAAGGCATGATTTTAGAGGACATGTTCACCCATTTTTGTAAAGGGTAATTGATAAACTATTTATGAAAAACAAATCCTCAGAACAGCTGGCCGGAATTCTAACCATGACTGTCCCGTAACCGTTTTACCAGAAAATACGAGATAAATGCCTTGATCCACGTGCTTCTACCGGTAAGGGTTAGGTTGATGTTCATTACACTGGTTAGCAGACATTTTGCATCTGGTGTGTGATAAATAAATTAATATGTATTTTTGGTTGTAGAATCCGAATCTGCCTTCTAAAGTACTCTGTTTTTAAGATATTTGAGATTTTTGCTATTTTTTATTTTTATTTTTAGATTTTTGTGTTGTTTATATTCTCTTTTTTCACGAACTATCACTGACTAAGCTGGTTGCACTCTGTATTTGGATGCAATATATGATGAAAGAAGTTCTGAAAATAGTCACTAGATGTAACGGCAATTTAGTTGTTCACTCCAAAAACCCAAAGAAAGCTAATCACTGACTTAGTTAAGAAGGCTTATAAACTGTACTTTGATTCTGCTCTTGGAGATCAGAATAAATCATTTGCATCTAATATTGCTTGCATAACCTGCACAACTACCCTTATAGACTGGATGAAAGGAAACTGCCGAGCCATGCCGTTTGTTGTTCCAATGGTTTGGTGAGCGCCGAAATATAATATGGACTGTTATTTTTGAGTAACAAATATTGCAGGACATTCCAGTAAAACTAAACATTCAATTTAATATCCTAATGTTTCTTCAGTTCATATGCCTGTGCCTCATGAGTAAGGCCTACCTATTCGTGTTGTCACTTGCAAACCACTGCATCAGAACCATCAGAGGAAAGTGAATCAGAGATGCACGAAATTTGGAAGAGTACATCCCTGAAACTCAAGACAGATCGCCTCACCTCATAGAACAGAAGGAACCTAACGATTTGGTCCGTGTTTTGAAACTTTCTAAACAGCAAGCTGAACTGTTGGGTGATAGACTGCAACAAAGGAACCTTCTAGAGCAGGGGTTTCCAACTTGTAAGGGCTCGAGGGCCACAGTGTAAACCTTAGGCATGTTTGCGGGCCGCACTTTAATAATAGGCCAATTTTTGTATAATTATGCAAATAGAACAGAGTACCAGTATGAAATAATATGCATAGTTTAATTGAAACAAAGGTTTAATCATTTTAATTGCTTAAAACACTATTTTACAATTGCATAAAAGAGTGAAATTAAAAATAAACAAAAACTATTATACCCAAAACAATTGAATTTCGAAGAAGAGCAAGAATGTCAGTTTATTTGACTTCATATTTTACAAATGGCAAAAAAAAACTAACCCAAAGTCAAACTGAAATTAATAATGTAGTCAAGATAAAACTTAAAAAAGGGCAATTTAGGGGGAGTACTGTGGTCGATCAGCTGCATCTACCAATGAACGACTGTCCACCTCCAGCTCTGTTGTTGCTAATCTCAAACGATGCAGCAAGGAAGAATCTGCAAGTCAACTTCTGTTCTGATTTTTAAAGAATTTCATAGAAGAAAAAATACTTTTACATATGTACGTGCTCCCAAACATTGAAGTCATTTTTAAGTCCAAATTGTCTTAAGTTTGGGTATTTTCCGCTGGATAACATTTAAAAAAAATGTGATCCCTTTTCTTTTCTGGTCTGTAGAAACTTATCGGCTTGTAGATCGCACAGCTCAAGTTGTAGGTGTGGTTCTTGTTCCTCGATTGTAGCACCAATCTTATTCATGTAAAGCTGGACACTGCTTTTCAGTGTTTCAGTTTCCTTGAATCGTGTGTTGAATTCTTCAATGATTTCTTGAATATGTGAACTGAGATCTGAAAAATCTATAGTTTCCTGGTCTTTCTCCGCCACTAATTGTAGACAGCAAGGGAAATGTGTCAATTCATTGTTTTCCAAACTACGTATGAAAATGTTTAGCTTGTTTAGAAATCCATTTACAATTCCCACCATATCTGATACGACCTGGTTTCTTCCTTGAAGACTCAGGTTTAAGGTGTTAAGATGTCTGTTAGGAAAGTTAACTGCTTTAAAAATTCTGGGCTTTGAATTTCTTCTTCTAGTTCAGTGGTATCAGACGAGACAAACTTATTAAGGAATTCGGGGATTTCCTTGCGAATAGCAAAAAAACCGTTCAAGGCACTTTCCTGCACTCAGCCACCTTACTTGGTTGTACAGCAGCAAATCTCCATGTTTTGCCTCAATTTCCAGCAAAAATTGCTTTAGTTGTCTATGCAAAAGGGCTCGATTTCCACCTCTTAACATATTAATAGTTTTCACCACAAATTTAAAAACTTCAATTTTCTTCATTGATTTCCCACATAACGCTCCCTGGTGAATAAGACAGTGGATCATAGGACACGTTACACCATTTTCTTTTAGCAATCCCGTCAGACCTGTCTTCTCCCCTGTCATTGCTGGCGCTCCGTCGGTCACAATGGCTGAACATTTACTGAAGCCTCCAACTCTGTCGACAGTTTTTTAACAGCATCATAAATGTCCCTCCCTTTTGTTGTTCCTTGAAGATAGCACACATCAAATAGCTCCTCTTTACTGCTGAAATCTTCTAAGGTGGTGCGCACAAATATTAATAGCTGACTGACATCTGACTGGTCAGTGCTTTCATCAAGGCATAGCGAGAAATGCATGCTTTCTTTAACCAATCAAATCAGCAATTTTTCTACTTGTTCTCCCATATCAATGACACTTCTCTTTACAGTTTGGTTAGAAAGTGTCATTGATTCAAATTTCTCAGCTATTTTAGCATCTCCAAAAACCTTTGCCATTTCCATAGCACACTTTTTAACCAGACTGTCTTCAGTGAAGGTTTTTTTTGCCCTTGAAAGTTCAAGCGACACTGCGTAGGAGGCGTACAGGGAAGATGACTGATTTTGTAAGACTTTACTAAACATACCTGTTTATTGTTTTAATTTATTTTTGAAGTCTGCGACTAGGGCGTGCCGAGCTTCTACCTTATGTGTTGCATACTTGTTCTCATGCATTGTTGAGTAGTGTCGTTTAACATTGTTCTCCTTCGGTACAGACACAATTTTCATGCATACCAAACATTGAAGCTTCCCACTGTTGTTAGTAATTAAATAGTCACTCTCCCAGCTTTCCTTGTAAATTCTGTTTTCATTTTCAATTTTGCGTTTCTTTTAGTTTCCACTCATTTTTAATACACGTAAAAGACTCAAGCAGTGGTACACTTCACACTCAACACAAAACAAAGCCTTCAAAATTGACAGTAACTTGTGAAACTTCACTACACGTCAAGCAAGCGATATTGAGCGTGAGTGGAGACGGGAGGAGTAGCCAGCAAGCCTTGCTGATCTAGCGATGCAGTGCGTAACTTGTAGAACGGCTGACTATTAATTATATATCAACTTCGTTTGATCATTTTTGCCGTATGAATATTAATACATCTTTTGAACAAGCTATGAAATATTTTTCATAACTTTTCTTGAGATTAAAAAAATAATTCTTAAAATGATTACGCGGGCCACAAAAAGTTGTCTCGCGGGCCGCATGTGGCCCGCGGGCCGCCAGTTGGAAACCCCTGTTCTAGAGCAAGGTACAAAGAGTTCAAGTTTTATAACAAGAAATAGCTTTTTGTCTGGATATTTTGAATTAAAAAATTCAATGTGTGTGTGCACAAACGTGAATGGTTTGATGGGAGTTGGATGCTCAAAATAATCCACATGAGTGTAGAATATTTATTTATTCATCTAAAGCAAGCTTACAGGCAGTGCTATTGCTTAATGGCAACAAACTTCCATCAGTGCCTTTGGTGCATGTGGTGGACACGCGGTAAACTTATGAAAGTATGGCTTTGCTGATGAAGGGAATCAAATATAAAGATTATGAGTCGCAGATATGCTGTGATTTAAAAGTTTTCGCACTGCTTACAGGTTTACAGGGTGGATTCACAAAATACTGTTGTTTTTTTTGCTTGTGGGACAGCCGAGACACCAAGAACCACTACAAAGTCAAGAAATGGCCTATTATACATTGCTGGAAAGGAAAATGTGAAATCTACTCCATTGGTTGAGCTGAGTAAAGTCATTTTGCCTCCGCTTCATATAAAGTTAGGCTTGATGAAGAATTTTGTAGAAGCTCTTGATAAAAAAAGGTCAGGGCTTTAATCATTAGAAAAAAACGAGTGAAGCAAAGCTAAAAGAAGGCATATGTATTGGGCCCCAAATTAGGGCATTGTTGAAAGATCCAACCTTTAATGCTAAGCTTACAAATATCGAGCTAGCTGCATGGTCCTTTTTCAAAGCCATTGTTTGCGGCTTTTTGGGCAATAGAAGAGACGATAAATATGTTTCCATAGTGAGTGGTCTATTGGACAGTTACAAGAACATGGGGTGTAAAATGTCACTAAAAATTCACTTTTTACACTTGCATCTTGACTTTTCCCCAGAAAATGGTGGTGCTGTTAGTGACGAACGGGGTGAAAACTTTCACCCAGATATCCTGACAATGGAACATCGTTACCAAGGACACTGGAACCCTTCAATGATGGGCGATTACTGTTGGTTTCTTTTTAGGGAGACTGATGAAACACCCTACAAAAGAAACGCATCGTCATCCCATTTTGTCAAAGAGAAATTACATTAAACTTTGTTAATATTAATATCATGGCTTAATGTGGATTATTTTAGTGCTTTTTTTGGTTTAAATGGGCTTTTTACGCTATCAAATAAAACATAGGTGAGTTATGAGGGCTATGTTTTGTTTGTTTTTAAAATGGTAGATAGTTGTTAATGTTGTATTACTATCTTTGTATTAGTGCTGTGTATCTTATAAATGTGACGTAATAGAGAGAATCTGATTTTTCCACTGAATTCATCACCCATTTACAAACCAGATACAGAAAAAAAGTTTCAATTTGTTGACCAGTTTTATTACTAGCATTAACAATGTTATTAATACTATCTTATTATTTTATTCATGAAATCCTCCTTTTACCTTTTTGTCAAATGTTGAGGGCAATAAAGCACACACCAGCTTTGGTGGTAAAGTGGACTAGGGCGCGTCGTTCTAGAAATTGAATAGACTGCTTATGATGGGGAGATCGGGGTTTAAATCCCGGTCGGGTATACTGAGGCTGGATTTTCCTAGACGGTTTTCCACTCTTTATCTCTCTCTTGACGCAAATACGGGTACACTTTCTCTAAATTCAAACTTCCTAGGCTCTAACACACTGACGTAATCAGTACATATGCGTATAGCTCGTACTGGTAGTAAGCCATGCTTCTAAAAAACAAAGTTCATGTACTGTACGTATTACCCGAGCAGGTTTGAAACGTGGAGACAATAAAGTAAAATGTATAACGCCCACGATTCTTCATTTATCCGAAATAACACCTCCTAGCTGCAGTGTTAGAAGACACCAGAGTAACTTAACCCCGCGAGTAGATCAAGGTGACATTTGGGGTGTTAAACCCGGTCACTAAGCCACTAATAGCTGGTCCCTCCATCTCTTTACACGTCACTTCCTCAGAACTGGAGCAGACTCACAGCTTCCAGAAGATAAACTGGACAGCTCTCAACTCTTGTCTGATTCGTATCGGACCAATTGGAAAACAAACAGAATTAATCCCCCTCCTGTAAATCCTCTCTTGGAACAAGTGAAGGCACTCAACGAGGTATAGCGTGTCTTCCATGTCTAATGCTGGCCTCTTCACCTGGATTGATGGAGAACTAACAGTAGTTTATTAATTTATGAACAGAGGCGCTCGGACCTGGTCAATATTTTAAACTGGTTTCAGGTGGTAAGAAAGGTTTGGAAAACCAACATGTTTTTACACGGTCAACATTGATAGTATTTTGCAATATCGTAAGAAGTATTATAATTATAGGTATTGATATAATCAAAGGTAACAGATGCTGGAGATCCCATGAGTTGACATATGGATATATTAAAGTAGTTTTATTAAATTTTACTACTGTGTGGTAGGATATTTTCTAAGGTATACTATATACCTTTTAAGATATATTATATATTAGAATTTTGCAAAGCAGAGTTAGTGTAAAGTCAAAACTTTATTTTATAATTTAGTTTGTGTTTTTAAAAATAATGTACATAATAATTTATAATTTTTATCACTGACCCTTACTAACCGACCAGAATCTTCGCAAATTTACACTAATAAGGATGAGGAAGGTCCCAGATAACGAGAAAAGTCTAAAAATGGGAAATTTCAAACTTGTGCACTGGGAATTGAGTTTTTTTGGGGGGATTTATACATAGGAAAAAACCTATTGTGAGAGGTAGATAATTGAAATTTATGAGGTGGGTAGAGGCACCACTTCAAATATTCAGACAAATTTTAAAATTTAATATTTCAAATTTAGAGTTGGAGGAGGGAGGTTCAAAGCTTTCAAAACTAATAAAAATAACTATTTACAAAGGTGAAATGGAACTTAAACTAAGAAATGCTGATAATTTAAAAATTTAAAATGGGACTTAGAGAAAAGGGGAGGAGAGCGAATATAAACAGAAAACCACATTTTAAGTGAGATACAAAATTAAAATGGGCCAATAATGTAGTGGGATATCTCCAAATATCGAAACAATTCTTAAATATATGAAAGTTTTCGTTGGGGTTTGGTAGAATTGAGAGTTTTTTTTTCAAAATATCAAAAACTTATATAAAATTTACTTATTAATGTGTTCATTTAAATTTGTTAGGAGCAACCCCGAATACCCCGAAAAAAATCAAAATGAATTACATAAAAAGGGGGGAGGAAGAATACCCCCCTGTAAATTGCCAAAAATAATAGAACTAATCATTTCCCATTTAGTAGAAGATTAAAATATTCACATACATGTAGAGATGCAAGCAGATAACCAGAAAAGTCTGATAGTTTAAAATTTTAAATTTTAACTTCGGGAAATAATGATTGGGGGAGGGGAACGTGGGTGCTAACAGGAATTAAAACATTTAGGTGAAACAAAAATAAATTTACAGGAATGTAATTAGATTATTCCAAACACACAAATAAATTTTAAATATTCGAATTTTCTAATTGGGGGTTTGGGAAATGGTGGGGGTGGAGGGGTCCTCAAAAATTTTCAAAATATAAATTTTCAAAAAATATAGAAAAAATAATAATTTGGTTTTGGCATATATTGAAGAAGCTATAAAGACCATTACAGACAGTCAGAAAATACTAAACATTTAAAAATTGGTTCTAAAATAAAAGGTACTCAACATTTCATACTTTACTAGAAAAAAATATGCTTGGTATGGTATAATCTCTAAATATAACAGGTAATTGCAGGGACCGATATTATCCAATATCAGGATATTATTTTATGATGTTGTTTTACTTTCTCTCGACATCTTGGAGAGAAATTATTGTGATCATCAAAAAAACCTAGTGTGAGATTTTTTATTAATGATGATGTTTCATGACCCCCTGAAACAAAAACTAGTGGTTTTCACACTGCCGTCTGTCTGTTCGTTTGTTTGTCTATACCTCGGGCTATAGCTGAAACTATTTTACAAATTGGTATAAAATCTTGTATTCTGAAAATTTAAAAATGACACCTGGACACGGGAACCGAATCCGGGACTTTTAGTTTAGTACGCCAATGCTCTAACCACTGAGCTATCCAGGAATAATCCCGTGCTCAGGGTCATTCTTCCCCCATATTTTAAGGCAGATATCTAGATGGAGTAAATCCTCACTAAAAGCATATTATGTAATAGCTTCGGCTATTTGATTCTTAAAACTTGGTATCTGGGGTCTTCATAAGGTCCCACCAAAGGGTTTTTGGAATTAGATTTCTAACCCTAAATTTAAGGATAGTTTACTGAAGGGCAAAAAGAGGAAAAAATTATTTTCTCAAAATTCTCTTTAACGATTCTGATTAAATTTTATATGTAAATACACTGTTTATCAATATAAACAAGATGGCGATTCTTATTTTACTGTGAAAATGAATTTGAGGGTACTTTAGATGGCGGAAATTTTCCAATTTTGATTGTTTCTTCACAAATATTTGAAATATGAAATAACTTATCATTGTTATTATGTAATTCTGTTAGTGATAAAAATCTTTTATATGAAATATATTTTATGAAACCAATAATTTATTAGCTATAATCAAATATATATACTTTTTAATTCAGGTCTTTGAAAATAAATTTGATTCTTATGATCTTTGGTGGAAAAGATATTTATCTTTTCTTAATTTTTCTGAAACAGTGTTCCCAACGTCGTAGAGTAAGTAAGTAACATTATATGTTATTTCATCTGTGATATTTTGTGTAGTGTTTCTACAGCAATGTATAGACTTACTATTTCGTTTCACAAATATTACGAGTTTTTAGTAAATGACAATTTTAAGATAAAAGAGAAAGAAAGTCTGTGCGGTGCACCATACCATTTATATTAAGCTGTGATGTTCTTTTCTCAAATGTTTTTGTTACAATGTATATTATATCGTTGAACTTTTCTAATGATCACTTTTAGGTAAAGATAGCACATTTTTAGAATATATTCCCATTTTGATATTACGTTTCAGTCAGCCTGCCTATATTTAACTAATAATAATATTATTTAAACCTATAAAGGATTATTATTTCAAGATAATTTGATATTTGGCTACTTTTTAATTTGGTTAATTTTATATTCTAAAAAATGAACAATGCTATTTATTGATTCCAATTGCAAAGAACGGCCACAGCAGCTAGAGATGTATATTTTAGTTAGTAGATAAAATAAAGATAAAAATATGCATATAAAGAATATAGTGGCACAGTGATTCATTCGAAGTTTATGATACAGACGGGCTATGAATCGATGATCTATCACCCAGACCTTAGTCAACTGAGCATAACGAGGCCTCCTACCGCTTTCCCCTCAAGAATGAAAATCATAAAGAGCACAAGACCGAAATATAACCAACCAAGTTACCGATTGTGAAGTGGAGGGGAAGTGGCGGTCGTATGCACCGGTATGTTCAGTGGGTACCTAGCACCTGTAACCACAGTCGACCTTGCCGAGAGGCATATTTCCCACCAATCTTGACCTTGAGACAAATAATACTGCTGAGTTACACTTTACCCACATCATTACATCTCTTCCAACTAGTCTCTGACTCGTTTTAATAGAAACTGGTCCTGCTCTGCTTCTGTGCTTACTTGGCAGCAGACCGCAGACACTATTACTGGCTTCTTCATGAGTTCAACCAAAGATATCTGGAAACTAGTGATGGTTTATCTTCAACTATCTACTTACCAAACTGAATAACAAGATTCATTCACTGTTCAACTAAAGATAACTGAAAACTAGTGATGGTTCACCTTCAACTATCTACTTACCAAACTGAATAACAAGATTCATTCACTGTTCAACTAAAGATAACTGAAAACTAGTGATGGTTCACCTTCAACTATCTACTTACCAAACTGAATAACAAGATTCATTCACAATTTAACCAAATATAACTGAAAACTAGTGATAGTTAACCTTCAACTATCTACTTACCAAACTGAATAACAAGATTCATTCACTGTTCAACTAAAGATAACTGAAAACTAGTGATAGTTAACCTTCAACTATCTTCTTTCCATACAGAATACTAAGATTCATTCACAGTTCAACTAAAGATAACTGAAAACTAGTGATAGTTAACCTTCAACTATCTACTTACCATACAGAATACTAAGATTCATTCACAGTTCAACTAAAGATAACTGAAAACTAGTGATAGTTAACCTTCAACTATCTACTTACCAAACTGAATAACAAGATTCATTCACTGTTCAACTAAAGATAACTGAAAACTAGCGATAGTTAACCTTCAACTATCTACTTACCAAACTGAATAACAAGATTCATTCACTGTTCAACTAAAGATAACTGAAAACTAGTGATAGTTAACCTTCAACTATCTACTTACCATACAGAATACTAAGATTCATTCACAGTTCAACTAAAGATAACTGAAAACTAGTGATAGTTAACCTTCAACTATCTACTTACTAAATAGAATAACAAGATTCATTCACAGTTTAACCAAAGATAACTGAAAACTAGTGATAGTTAACCTTCAACTATCTACTTACCAAACAGAATAACAATATTCATTCACCGTTCAACTAAAGATAACTGAAAACTAGTGATAGTTAACCTTCAACTATCTACTTACCATACAGAATACTAAGATTCATTCACAGTTCAACTAAAGATAACTGAAAACTAGTGATAGTTAACCTTCAACTATCTACTTATCAAACAGAATACTAAGATTCATTCACTGTTTGACTAAAGAAAACTGAAAATTAGTGATAGTTAACCTTCAACTATCTACTTACCAACTTAAACTATCTACTCACCACACATTGAAACATGGAATTTTCAATGCTACAGTCATTAATACCCGTGATAGTTAACCTTCAACTATCTACTTACCAACTTAAACTATCTACTCACCACACATTGAAACATGGAATTTTCAATGCTACAGTCATTAATACCCATCATACAAAGCCATAAAATTTAAATATATTACTAATCCAAACTTTTATAAATGGGCTTTCATATTATGTTACGATCTTTTGAGATAGTTCCCGAAACTGCCTTTTATGATTTATAAAATTATTGTAACCAAGAATATTAAGACAAGTTACTAGTAATGGTTTTGCTGGAATTTCCAGATAATTTGGTTTTTGTACTATGTATGAATCATTCAGTGAAAAAACATTATTTTGATTTTTAAATAGAAATATATCAGGAAAGGGGGCGGATGGTTGGGAGGATATTGATATAGGGCCTAACAAACCTAATTTAGCGATTTTTCAAAAATTTAAAATATTATGTTCGAGTGAGTCTTATTATTTTGGCTATTATTTCGGCATTAGTTAGAATCTTAAGAGTATTAGTGTTTTCCTGAATATATATATATACTACCGCCGAACTACTAGCCAACATAATAAGAGTAATTTGAACATAATACTTTACATTTTTGAAAGATCGATAACTTATGTTTGGTAGGCCCTATGTATATACATCCACTTCCTCAGATATATTTATATTTGAAAATTAAAATGATGTTTTTTTCACAGGATGATTTATAAATATACAAAAAATCAAATTACCTGGAAATCACAGCAAAGCAATTACTATTAACTTGTCTTATATTCTTAATTCCAATAAAATTTTAATTTAACGCTTAATGAAAGGAAACGAATACATTATAAGATGATGGAATGAAAGAAATGTTTTTAGTTTTATTGGAAAATCTTTTTGGTCAAATTTAATAAATAGGTTATTTAGCGGATAACTTTTATTTAATTTTCTACATATTGAAATCTTAACATATATTGAATATCTCTTAAGGGCATCTCGAAATCTGGTGATAACCTTTTCTCTTCATTTAAAACTTTCTCATCTAATTCAATTATCATATTCTTTGAATTTAAAAGTGACAACTGGACACAGGAATCGAACTCGGGACCTTTGGCTTAGTACGCCAATACTCTGACCACTGAGATATCCAGGAACTATACCGTATTCATGGTCATTCTTGACACACATTTAAAGGCAGGGTGAAAAATGGCCCTGGCCACGTGATTCCTTAATTATTGTGTGGTTAGATCATTGGCGTACTAGGCCAAAAGTCCCGGGATAGATTCCCATGTCCAATTATCATTTTTCAATCAAAACCATATGATATTTGGATGCGGCTACAACCGTAATCATTACATATAATAACTTTGCTATTTAATTCATAATTTAACTACGCTTATAAACACATTTTAAAATGGTGATATTTAAATGCATATAAAGATAAACTAAACGTCATCACCTGTCACAAACGTCCGTGTGGAAAATAGTACATGTGGCCAACCACAAATTACTACTCCCCTTCCATTTACAGCCTGTGCAGGAGTTGAATCCAGCTTTCTATTTTGAATGCCCTAAAACATTCTGCGATTGACTGCTGCACCACTTTGCCACAGATCCACAATTCCTCAGCAGAGTACTGGCAAAGGATGAAGCAACATTTATCAGGAATGGTAGTGTCAATCTCCACGATTATTAGGGTAGACACAAATCCAAATGCCATTCCGGAGGTCCATTCGCAATATCAATTCTCCATCAATGTTTGAGCGGGAGCTAGGTGTGATATTCCACTTGTACCGTATGAAATGTCCGCACGACTACGAGGTGAAAACTACTTACTCTTACTATAGGCTGTTCTCCCCCAGCTACTGGAGGACGTTGCGCTGACAACGCGGATGAACATGTGGCTGCTTCAGGATGTAGCCCCTGAACATTACGTCTGTGCAGTGAGATCCCATTTTGACGAATACTATCCCAGGCGATTTATTGGACGCAACGGGCCTGTTGCATGGCCAGCGCGATCTCCCGATCAACAATCTCACACCGTGCAATGTCTGGTTGTGGGACCATATAAACGGAATTGTGAACTCCAAACGGCACCACACGAAGGAACATCTCTGGAATGCAATTGTTGTTGATGAAAATACGAACCCATCATCCAACTAACACGACAGTCGTGGTGCAAGTGGGATGAGCTGCGTTGGGAATTTTAGAGAATTTGAATATCTCCTATGAACGTGCAATGTTCCACTATTCAGATCAGTAAAAAACTCTGTGACATAATCTCTGCCTGACCTGTTCCTGTCACTATCTCGATAAAGAAGCAGTCCTGACAATATTTTGCTATGAGACTTTTAGTTTATTTTCAATGTAGATTCCACTGCACCACTTTATTGTGTACAACTACGACTCATCTTGTATATATAATATATAATTTTACCTGCAATATAAATATTTAATGAAATAAAGCGTTTGAGACCACACGCTAGAATAACACTAAATGGTTTCATTAGGTTTTGACCTGCACTGGTGGGCATTTGGACTTAGAGATCAGTCTCGCCCATTCTGGTTTGCCGATAATGTGTAGGTGATGGTTTGAATCCCAGATGTGTGTTTGAGGTGTTTCTCCCCTCTCCCTCCACACAAACCAGTGCACTTCCTCCTAATCGTTCCTACCAACCCCACTAGTGTTAACACGCGTACATTATGAACAGATATAGTCAATTTCTGCTAGGAAGAAACTTTTAGAAAACATGAACACATTTTGTTTGCAGTCTACATTGATTTTTTTTTCGTCTAACTACCCGTTCAGGTTATATGTGTTAATTAGACCAATTTGCTAGAGACGAGGAGGGTTATATTTCAAAGGAAGTGTATGTACCCGTGTTTGCATAGAGGGGGAGTTGGAAACATTTAAAATTGATATTATTATTAGGCCTACTGTTTCATAGCTATAAGTAATGCAAGTTATATCAAAAGTTACATTTGCATATGAGATGAATTTACGATAAACTAGGTATATGAACAATGCTTTAGTAACTTTTATAACTAAGAAAACGTGAAAATTAATTTTTTTAACCTCCTCTTTGGTCAAATAGTTAAAGACGTTACTCTTGCAATAGATTTGACTGCCGATGGCGGGTAGATAAGTGTTAGAATCCTGGTCGGATGTACTTAAAGTAGTTTTCAACTTTTTCTCCAAGAAAATACGGGAATACTTCCTCTAATTATCAACCTAGCTGGACTAGTACATGTACATTTTTTATTTATTTAGCACCGCGTCTTAATACCCGTTCGGGTTATACGCTACTTATGTGTACTTCTAGATTGTATTGCAAGACGCGGTACTAAATACGAACGTTCTCACCAAACGAAATCAGACTGTAGGAAGATGCGATGCACACATACACACACACACGGTACGATCTACCCACTCTAACAATACCCTTATATGTTGTGTTCAGATCAACGCTGGTCAGCAATCAAAGTAAAGTTTTCGTTGTATCCGTTCCCACGTCCACAGAGGGTCACAGTAGCACGAGATTGATCCGAGTCCTTACACCACCTGCCATTTGATTGCTTTGAGGTGTAAATATTAGTCCAGAATGACCACAATCATATTTCTGGTTGAACAACACGTCCAAATCTAGTAGTCTACACTACATTACTCATCACCTCGTGATCGAAATCACCCCACCGTCCCCCCGTTCCCTTAGACACACCACAAGTGGACCAACCACTGCCACAACAAGAGGTTGTTACTGTAAAGATTGACACCATCATTTTCAAAAGAAATTGGATTCGTTCAAAGGGCCTGGGGCATGAGTGGGATAGTCAGACTCCGGGAGTTGGCTTCGTTCTAGCTCCTTCAAAGATGGTGGGTATAATTGAAATGTGTGGAATAAATTAGCGAGCGTTAAAGCATCTTGATGGAGATTTGACTAACTTTGTTTTTATTTAAATACTCTAATGTATATTTCGAGGCTCAATATGTTTCAAGGCAGGGATCCGCACGCTGCACGTCCTTTTATATCGGATGAACGATGCGAGGCTACGCGGCAAACTAACGCTCACAAGTAAAAAAAACCAAAACCAAACACACTTGATTGGATTTTTTTTTTCAAATTCTAGTACTTCGTAACCTCCACTTTGATGTAGCTTATAAGATAGGGTCATAGTGTATTACTTCAAGGTAAGATTTCATACCTTTCATGGTAAACAAAGTGAACATGTGTTTGTATTTATGAAATTAATTTTGTATTATGAAATTTAAAATAAAAGTTTTTTCACCTAAAACATATAATTAATTATTTAGGACTCTAAGTTGATTCGACATTAAATGTTTTAATCAAAAACAACCATCTTGTGTATCCTATTAACACAGTGTTTTATTTACATACATTGAAACCTTTTTAATTTGAAGTCTTATGGATATCAAAAAATAAAAAATTCGATATTTTCACAACTAGACTAAACCATTTATACGTATCTAGACAGTTGGTATACAAAAAATCAATAACTTCGAATATGCTACACATAAACACACATTTTATACTTGTTACTTATATTAAACACACATACACAACAAATACATGAAAAAACAATACAACTTTAAACACAGAATATAAAACCCTCAGTAAAATTAACATATGAAAATTGTAGACTTAGCTCAGTCAGGGTATCACGTGACTACATCGTCAGACAGAAGCGATGAAAGTCGAGCCAACACATCCCCTATTCTAGGAAATCCGCTCTCTGTTGGTGTAGAGAGCTCCCAGCTTTATATTGTACTATGCGTCAATTACTCTAAATTTATATTCTAAGTGTGATTTAATAAAGATCGTTAAGTTAGGTTTGAAATGAGTACAAACTATACTCATTTATGGGCTTCTAATTAGCCAAATATTTCCTTCTAAAATTTGAATTAAATGTTATTTTTTACCATTGATTCAAATAGTAGCTTCATGAGGAATGAATGTGGGTTTGATCAAGCCATTTTTTAGAACTAACCAGTGTCGAATTAACCTGCTCCTACTGTATATGTATTTACAGATAACTCCCCTTGGGAGTCTAGATGTAGAATGATCGTCTCAAGAGATGAGGTTCGTGTGTTCAAAGCCAACAGAGGTCAACAGATGTTTACCGAGCAATGAAAATTCGTAACATAACTTTTTCCGAAGGGTAGGTGAAGCAGCAAGTCAAATACCAATTGAGGCTTGTAGAATACACTTCAAATGAACTATTTGAAACACTTTTTGGCAAAATTTGCAGGCACTTTCTAGCTCTTTTATAGAAACTCGTTGCGGAGAGCAACTGGAAACCACCACATTTATTCACTACTTCTTGAGTACATGTTCCTCCCTGTGGTGTGGGTGGGGGACAGTAATCAGCTCAAGGGCTAAATGCGTAAGCTGCTCCAGATTAATAAAGACTATCAACTAACCTTTGGTCTGTAATCAACATATACACATAAATATATTTGTATGTATTGTTTGCATATATTCACACATAAACTCAACATATATAATACATTATCTTTTATCAAGTCTTGTAACAAATCCACTCTTTTTTTTACAACTGAATAATTTTATTGTTTTCAAATAAATTCCACCATATATATCTGCCTGTGATTTTTTCCTAATCCAACACCTTAGCTCAATCGGTGGCGTATCTCCCTTACTAAACTAAGAGTCCCAGATTCGATTTCCAGCGTGGCTGAAAAATGTATCGTTAGTGGAATTAGGGTTTACTCTTTCACCGAGATGAATAAAAGTCTAGGTGCTGGATGCTGTATCTGTTCAAGATTTAAATTAATTTATAAGTCTTATAATAAAATGATCAGTTGATTAATAAGGTTCAAGTTAAATACCTTGAATAAATGAAATTAAAAATAATTTTGTCCTAGAAGTCTTGGGTACAAAATGAATTGTTTGGCTGCAGCTTTACATGCAATAAAAGAAAGTATTTCTCATGTTAAAGATGAAAGAGTAACTGAAACGCTTAGTTGAACCAGTGTTTCATAGTTGTCTTGTCGCTAGATTACCTCTAGCCTCTAATCATGTTGATACCCACTCCCTAGACCAGAACGATCACCCCAGTCAGATAGAGTTTGGAAATATGATCATACGGGGTGCCGCATTCAAACACCGTAAACATCTCGCATGATCAATGAACGAATGCGGCTGAATAACTGAGCATTAAAAAAAACACTGGAAAGTTATTAAGAATAAAGTATGCCAACCACGGATAACAGTTTGAAAATAACGCACTATGGACGACAGAAAATAACGCACAATAGACAACGGAAAAGAACGCACAATTGATGTGTGGAAAGAATGCACAGTATACGCCAGAAAATAACGCACAATAGACGACAGGAAAGAACGGACAATAGGCACCAGAAAATAATGCACAATAGATGTCGGAAAAGAACGCACAATAAATGCCTGGAAATAATGCGCAATAGATTCCATAAAATAACGCACAATAGATTAATGGAAAGAACGGACAATATGCACCAGAAAATAATGCACAATAGATGTCGGAAAAGAACGCACAATAAATGCCTGGAAATAATGCGCAATAGATTCCAGAAAATAACGCACAATAGATTAATGGAAAGAACGGACAATATGCACCAGAAAATAATGCACAATAGATGTCGGAAAAGAACGCACAATAAATGCCTGGAAATAATGCGCAATAGATTCCAGAAAATAACGCACAATAGATAGCTGAAAATATCTCACAATAGACGTAAGAAACAAGCGTAGTATTCATAGAATGACAGTAAAGACAGCACAAATAGAGGGCAGAAAACAAACTCTTAAAAGATAGATTAAAATAGCGTTAAATGATACGAGACATATAATAATGCATTATGGGATTACTGACAGGTTGGGCTTTCATTCAGCAGACACAGCCCAGAGACGTTGCAATTTACTAGGTGATATCCTGATGCGTATTTTCAAGCGAGGCGCCTTGCTTCAGTGACCAGGGAACACAGGTCTATACCGATGGACCGTAAACCTCATAGGAGGGTCGTTTGGTACTTTGAAGTGCATCCAAAAAACAAAAACTACTCTCTATGTGGCTTTGTTGGCCGCTGAAGAGCTGCTTCAAGTGATTGTTTCTGACCAAGGGCAATCGACCGCAACATGAGCCTCACACTGCTCGACAACCAACTTCGTCATAATAAGGGTAAAAGATAAAAAAGGTTCTCCTGTTTTTCTTTACATAAATATCAGTTCACATTATAGATCGTTGAGGAATCGCTCAAGAGAAGAGATTACACTTTCTAGTACATAATGGCATGACCTATTGACATTGTCAGAATGTTTCTTTTAGGAAAATTAGAGCTAGTTGCCGACCAAACACATCAAAGGTTTTTTTCGAGTCTATAGGGGAAGAGGACCAGGGGTGATTGTGAAGAAAGAGGGAGGGAGGCGTTTGAGGGGGGGATTGAGAGTCGACATCAAACAACAAAGGGTAGAGTCCAACGTTAATATGAAGGGACGTATACAAAATATAAACATATTGTTTTAGGCCAACAATGATAACATTTTACTATATCTCTTTAATACGAAAGTGTTATTTTGTCAAACTCAATATAGACCTATTTATGGGTCTGAAATGACAAATTATGACTTTAATAGAAATGTATTAGCCTGAAGATGTACATACAACTGATACTAAAATTATAGTAGACATTTTTAGCGGAAGTTAAAAAGGTTATCCCCTCCGTTCCCCCAGCCAACCCTTCCTCCAGACACATCTCCTGAGCTGCTGGGGGTGTGGGGCCCATCTTGAGCTGAAAGGTACACCTAGAGACCTTGTCCAAAAAAAATCTCCAACCCCTTCCAGCCCACCTCACCCCACACGTATCTACGGAAAAGCTACCCCATTCCTTTACAGCCCCCTTTTCCATATTATTTCTATTTTTAACTCAGTATTGCGCAATCTCTTGCACAAGTTTGCTAGTTTTATAGTTATTGGGAAAAAAATTCAAAAGTAATATATTTAGATCACATGACTTGACTTATGAATACGTGAAAATATGTATGGTCTTACTAGCATTTTACCTCTCATATAAGGTTTTTCCTATAAAATTTGACTTTATTAAACAAATTACAAACAAGCATAATTATTCTAATACAGTTGTCTAATGAGTTTGATTTGCACTCTAATTAGTCGATGATGATGGAAAGGTTGGGATTTGAATCCAAACTGGGGGCACTGTGAATTGTAATTACGTGTTGTTTTCCATGATGTTCTTACGTTATCTCTCCACATTAGTAGGGAATATTTATTGTAATTTACTATCCATCCATCCCTATTACTCGTTAATAATTCTTGTTTTAAAACCATTCATAGAACATACGCTCAAAACCTTTCACCGGTAGTAGTAATAATAATATAATTACTGTATTTGAAATATTTTAACGTTCGATTGCTGAACAAACTGATTATATCAGTACACAGCTTATTAATAACTTAGATATATAGCAGGCACAGCAACCAGCCCCCCATTGTTAATTCATCACTGTGGAAGGGAAAACCCACATCCTACCAATAATACATTTTTCGCCATGCTGTATATTGTTGAGCCCGGGACCATTAGCTTAGTAGGCAGATATTTTTATAAAACCGTAAATAAACAAGATTTAGGCGCCATTTAGGATTAAGTTAAAGTTGCCCCAATTTGTGGCCGGAACCCTTTCTCATTAAATAAAGAGATTGATTAGTAATATAATGACAAAACAAATACTAAACTTTATGAAAATATTTGCATTCCTTTTAGAAAAAAAATAATAATTTAAATGTGTACTAATCTTTGCTAAAAGTAATAAAAATGGTTCTTTTTATTGTTTTAATGAATTAGTTTTTAAGCCTGTATTTGACCAGATGATGTAAAGTCCACCCAACCTAACAAAACTGAACCTTCAATTTGTAGAATAATAAAAGGTTAGGTTTTGTTAGATTAGGGTTGCTTGTTATATTTCTCCCACTTAATTATATATTTATATATATATTTCTCCCACTTAATTATATTAAGATGGGTAAGTAGGGGACTCGAAAAAGGGGCATTGTTTTTGCATTTTTTTTAAAGCAAAACATCTTTTGGTCAAAATAAATCAAATATTGCTTCAGTACAAACATAGTTTAATTTTCTTCACATGATGACCTCACCATTTCTTGAATATCTGTCAACGGTGTCCTTGGAATTTAATGACAACTTTTTCTCTTCATTTAAAAAGTTTGCCATCAAAGGCCGCTATGCTCATGACAAATATTAAACAACTATTGATATCAGTGTGAAGAAAATTAAACTCTATCTTTTCTACTGAAGAAATATTTGATTTATTTTGGCAAAAAAAAAAAAAAAAAGCTTTGATATAAACCTGTAAAAATACTAGTCTTTTCTAGCGTTCCTTACATCCCCGCCTTAAGTAAGAGTAGCTAAAGTGAGAATTAACTAATTTTATTTTATTTTAAATAAATAAAAGACTAAATGTCTTTATGTAGTATGTTTTTTGTGAATACTGTAGGTTTTTCGGTATCAGTGTCCCCTGATTTAATCCTTCGATGACCTTAACCACCACATCTGTTGAGCCTCATACCCCGGAAAAAGCCAAGTGCAATTGGCCATGGCTGAGAACTGGCCTGGGCAGATAAATACCAACCCTCTCCAAGGTTTGACCTTGTGACTTATTATAATCATTGTGAAGTGGGAACTGCCTCAGTCTCAAAATAAAAGCGATGTCATTCTACAGGGACCAAAGCTATTTTTGGTATGAAAAACACATTCCCTTGAGACAAACTAGTTAAAATTGTTGGGTGGATTAGATTTTAGATCCAATTTTTGTCACTGCTAGGTAGGTTACATTGCATAGACCATCTTTAATACTATACACCCACAAACCAACAAACAATATTTTTATGTATAAGGTGATGTCATTTGTTACTCTGCAATGTTAGCTGTCTTTTAATTAGAAGAGTAATCAATTTAATTCAGAGTACTTCCAACTTATAATAATGTTAAATGTTCAGAGTCCTTTCGGCTTATGGAATTGTTTAGTATGTTTAATATTGAAAGCCCTTTTGACTTGTGAAAAATACAAGAATTTTTAATGTTCAGAGTACTTTTGACTTGTGGAAATTACATTTTAATATTCAGAGTCCTTTTGACTTGTGCAAATCATAATATGTTTAAATATTCAAAGTTCTTTCAATGTGTGGAAAATATTAATATGTTTAATACTCAGAATCCTTTAGAATTGTGGAACTTACAATTTAATATTCAGAGTCCCTTTGACTTGTGCAAATTATAATATGTTTAAATATTCAAAGTCCTTTCAACTTATGGAATTTATTTAATATATTTAATATTAAAAATCTTTTTTTACTTGTGGAAAATATAATTATGTTTAAAGTCCAGAGTCATTTCAGCTTATGGAATTATAATATATATAAATATTCAAAGTCCTTTTGACTTGTGGGAAATATAATTTAATATTCAGTGTCCTTTTGACTCGTGTACATTATATTAATGTTTAATATTAAAACTTCTTTTGACTTGTGGAACTAATAGTAATGTTTAAATATTCAGTGTCCTTCCGACTTGTAGAAAATTATGATAATTATTTCAGACAAGGAAAATATGTTTAATATTTTTGGAGTCCTTCGGACAAGTGTTTTTTTTAATCCTTTTGACTTATAAATAAAATTAATAATATTGCAAGGTAAATACCTAAGATGTTTTCTTTTTAGTCATATATATATATATATATATATATATATATATCTTGTTTATCAATAAAACTTGCATTCACCTATTTAACTCTTGACATGTTGACTTCTACTCTTATTTAACTAAATATTCTCACCTTCCTGGTAATATCCTTTAGTCCTTTTTTTTTATTGCTGGTAGTGCAATAATGCTGAGTGGGCTTCGTTGAAACATGAACGTATATATTATATAATAATATATACTTTTAAGGGTCTTATCTGCTCACTCTGCATTAATTCTCCCCTTGTTTTATAACCTTACTACTTTGTATGCCTGCCTTTGTCCTGGAGGACGAAAAGGGGCTACAAAAGTTAGGTTATTAATTTATCACTAATAAATGATTACTGTTACAAACACACCTTGTAGTATCTTAGTTATGTATGAAACACAACGTACCCCTCTTCATCCCTTACCCCTCGATCCTGACACCATTAGCACCCTCCGTACCCCTTTGTCCTGACACCAATAGCACCCTCCGTACCCCTCTGTCCTGACACTATTAGCACCCTCCGTACCCCTCTGTCCTGACACCATTAGCACCCTCCGTACCCCTCTGTCCTGACACCACTATAAACCTCCGTACCCCTCTGTCCTGACACCAATAGCACCCTCCGTTCCTTTCTTCTAGAAGCACCACAGTGGAAGCCTCTAATCAACCACCCGGTACTCCCACTCTACAATTATGTCGAACATGACACGGACCTGTACACCAGCTCTTGATGCCGCAGGAGATTAACAAGACGCTGTTAACCTTCTGGTGACCCTAGAGCCCAGTATTGGACCATTGATCCAGGGCGGAGTCTTTGTTCTTACTCGCTTGCTGGATTGCTGCTGCCAGGATCAGTTCTCAGTGCACAGCACCATTATCACAATTATTGTTTAAAAAAATAAACCCACGCATCTTACTACCTATTTGGGTTACGCTCATTACCTTACCTTAATATTACCTTAATATGTTAAGGATGGGGTTGGTTGAATTTAGAGGGTGTTCACCTGTATTTGTGTGAAGGGAAGATGGGAAACCATTTTGAAGCCATCACCCTCAGTACACCTGACTGGGATTTGAGCTCCGATCTTCCCATCATCGTCAATACCGTCTATTGCGAGAGTGACGCCTTAGACCAGCGTTTTTTTTAACCGTTAGGAGTTTTGGGTTAAAAAAAGACCAAAAAATATGAGGAATAAAAACAAATATTTAAAAATACATAATTAACGCTATTTTTAAAATAACGAAATCATTCGAATTTTAGATATTGATCTTTTAGACAGAATGTTAATATTTGTTCTTTTAATGATAAAACGTATCCTTAAAATAATGATGGTGTGCTTTGATCATTTCAATGACTTGTTCAATGTGCAGTCAGTTGAAAATGGTTGAAGATCGTTGTTTTAGACCAATCTACCACCGAAGTGGGCTATACTTAATATAAATAAATAAAATAAAATGATCTGATCAAATGGAACCCTGAATTATAAATAAATTGTGCAAATATCAATCTCCAGAATTATCTAAATCATTTATATATTTGACTTGCATTTTGTAATAAGTTGTGTTTTAATATTATATTATATTTACAAAAATTATAAAGGTACCAGGACTAATAAATATAAACTTTTATGAACCGGAAACAGAACTGGAACCTAATTTAAAACCGAAATGAAACTGTAGCCAGATCCGAAACCCCTAGAATTATGTTTGGAGAAGCCCACTTCGGGGGCCACATGGTCTATGGCGTTACCCTTGTAGTAGACTACAATGCTGATGATGGTGAGATGGAGGTTTGAATCTCGGTCTGGTGTAGTGAGGGTGGTATTTCCAAAATTGTTTTTCAACCTCCCTCTACGCAAATGTGGGCACACTTCCTATAAATATAACCTCAATAATCCCTAAAACTATTAGTGTAATTAGTACATAATGTCAAATAAATATATTATTATTATTATTATTATTATTATTATTATTATTATTATTATTATTATTATTATTATTATTATAGCCCAAACGGATAGTAAGACGCGGCGATAAAAATAAAAACAAAGAAAATTTAGGAGAACCGGAACAAAAACCAGATCCAATAAGTATTTGGGTCCAACTCCGTGATTCCATACACGTCCAGTTGGGATACGCACCTTGAACTCTCCGAAATCGGCAAATATATTGAAATTTGGTGTCAGCTGGAAATTTATTCCCAACAGACACAAATATAGATCGAGTGTTAGAGCTTTAGCTTGAAGTTAATTCAAGACATTGTCATTTGTATAAAGTCATATAAATGTTATACTTCCATTCAATTAAATAAGTTTAAAATAGCATTTGGATACGTGAATCAAACCAGGAACCTTTCGATTAGTGCTACCACTGGAGCTATCTCGAATTCATCCCAGGTTCAGGGATATTAGTTTTGGGGGGGTTGGGGGATTTAGGGTAAGCGAGAAAGGGTCAGTGTTTTGCAGTGTTAGTATCCAAACTTTTTTAGCCAAAATAAATCAAATATTGCTTCCATACGAACTTAGAGTTTAATTTCCTTCATATGGTGATACCACCAGCAGTTGTTGAAAAAGCTTTCTGCCATGATCATAGCGGCATTAGATGACAAACTTTTTAAATTAAGATAAAAAGTCTTCAATAAATTCCAGGACACCCTTTACATATATTAAACAACTGTTGATATCACCATGTAAGTAAAATTAAACTCTATGTTTCTACTAAAGCAATATTCGATTTACTCGTATTTTGACCAAAAAAAGTTTTGCTATAAGAACTGCAAACATACTGACTTTTTCTCACGTTCTTTACATCCCTGCCTTAAACCAAGATTCGTTCCAAATGTTAATTTCAAAATATTGTGGCCTTAAGGGTGCTACATGGGCAGGTAGAAATACCTCGTCGCCTTTTGGAAGTAAAAAAAAAATATATCACCTCTTCTCTTTACTTATCATTCTTCCTCTGAGTTCGTAACAGATTAGTGAAAGAGGAAGGACGAAAGACTTGTCATTCAAGGCCGGTCACCAGTAAAAGCGACAGCTTTGCCACTCTTTTGGTTTATATTTCACAACAGCTCACAGGCTTGATACACAACCAATCTACTTCCAAATTTAGAGAGTGGTCGAAATGTTTAAAATAAATAAGAACATTACTATTTCAAGCTTCTGATAAAGCTGCTCTTGTATATTAAAACGTGATTTACATTCCTTTACATAAAATAATTAGGTACCTATAACTTTATTTTTTAGCTTTGTATCTAAAACCCGCCTCGGTGGCATAGTTGGCTAACGCACTAGTCGTGTTGAGCTCGACCGCTGAATACGGGGAGATCGAGGTTCGAATCTCGGTCGGGTGAACTGGGGGTGGTTTTACTAATTGGTTTTCCACTCTCCCTCCACGCAAATGCGGGTTCACTTCCTCTAAGTTCAACCTTCCCAATTCCTAATCCATTAGCGTAATTAGTACTTAAGCGTATAGCCCGAACGGGTAGTAAGACGCGGTGCTAAATATTATTATTATTATTATTATTATTTGTATCTAAATATTGATTTTTTAGGTTACTTTTCAATAACCATCAAACTACCTGTTATGGATTATTTGCATATCCACTAATTAATACACTAATATATTAGGGAAAAGAAAAGTTTAATTTTAAAGGAATTGTACCCGCATTAACGTGGAGAGTGAATGGAAATCAAGCATTCAGGACAAAATCCCCTCTATACAACAGACCGGGATTCAAACCCTAACCTCCACGTCATTGGCAACCAATTCTATTGTTAGAGTGACGCCTTAGATCATTCAACCCTTTTGGTAAATCCCAGCCGGAGAGTAGTTTGAACTCATTTAATTTTTTGTTTAAACATCTTATTAAATTATGACTAAAAAAATAATAGCCCTCTCCAGTGGGCACGTGAACAAAATCATTTCTCTCATCTAATCTAATTTACAGGTGATGGGTAGGTCGGGATTGTAATTCCACTCGTGTGGTCTGAGATTTTTTTTCCTTCGATTATTTTTCACTCTATGTTCACACAAATGAGGGTATAAGACCTCTGATTGATAATTTCCACTTTCTTCCCCTTTAGTGTGATTATTGTATTATTAGGGAACTCAAAAATTATTTAAATGTGTAACAGTTGCATCACAATTATCTTTCTTTCCAATTTTAAAGTAAGTGGTGGTGAAAACTTTAATTGTATAGAACGTTTAGATATTAGTAGTACAATATTTTGATTTCTAGTTGGTGTAATTAAAACTATTATGTGACAACTTTATAACCTGTCTTTATCAATAATATTAGATAAGATGATGTAGGTAAGCGTGACCTTTAAAATTACTTATTAGTTATACCCACAAAATAATTACGAAATATTATGCTTGTGTTTTGATTTATTTTGATTTTGATATTTATAACTTATTTTGTATGTTTCAAAATATTTATAAGCCAAAAAAAAAATATATTACAATAGCTATCAATAAGCTTGTAAGGATGTAGTTTTTACACAAGTCATAAAAAATTAGTTTAATTTGTTGGTATGTGATTAAAATAGCTTTCACTTTATATCTACCAACGAGTAAAATGTGTTTGTTTCAATCTCTACGTGGAGAGCCTAAACAAGGGAAGTAGTGTTGAATATATTTTTACAACCAAATAAAGTTGAAGTAAAATATAAATCTAGAAATAAATTTAGGCAAGGAATGTCCACTATATGTGTACATCTAATGAAAGGTAACAATGTCCACTATATGTGTACACCTGATGAAAGGTCACAATGTCCACTATATGTGTACATCTGATGAAAGGTTACAATGTCCACTATATGTGTACATCTGATGAAAGCTAACAATGTCCACTATATGTATACGCATGATGAAAGCTAACAATGTCCACTATATGTGTACACCTGATGAAAGCTAACAATGTCCACTATATGTATACGCATGATGAAAGCTAACAATGTCCACTATATGTGTACACCTGATGAAAGATTACAATGTCAACTATATGTGTACACCTGATGAAAGGTTACAATGTCAACTATATGTGTACACCTGATGAAAGGTAACAATGTCCACTATATGACTGTGTACACTGTACTTTTAATGGAGGGAGGCAATGCCCACTACATGTGTACACCTGATGAAAGGTTACAATGTCCACTATATGTGTACACCTGATGAAAGGTAACAATGTCTACTATATGTGTACACCTGATGAAAGGTAACAATGTCAACTATATGTGTACACCTGATGAAAGGTTACAATGTCAACTATATGTGTACACATGATGAAAGGTAACAATGTCCACTATATGTGTACACCTAATGAAAGGTAACAATGTCCACTATATGTGTACACCTGATGAAAGGTTACAATGTCAACTATATGTGTACACCTGATGAAAGCTAACAATGTCTACTATATGTGTACACCTGATGAAAGGTAACAATGTCAACTATATGTGTACACCTGATGAAAGGTTACAATGTCAACTATATGTGTACACCTGATGAAAGGTTACAATGTCAACTATATGTGTACACCTGATGAAAGGTAACAATGTCCACTATATGTGTACACCTGATGAAAGGTTACAATGTCAACTATATGTGTACACCTGATGAAAGGTTACAATGTCAACTATATGTGTACACCTGATGAAAGGTAACAATGTCTACTATATGACTGTGTACACTGTACTTTTAATGGAGGGAGGCAATGCCCACTATATGTGTACACCTAATGAAAGTTAACAATGTCAACTATATGTGTACACCTGATGAAAGGTTACAATGTCAACTATATGTGTACACATGATGAAAGGTAACAATGTCCACTATATGTGTACACCTAATGAAAGGTAACAATGTCTACTATATGACTGTGTACACTGTACTTTTAATGGAGGGAGGCAATGCCCACTATATGTGTACACCTAATGAAAGGTCACAATGTCTACTATATGTGTACACCTGATGAAAGGTAACAATGTCAACTATATGTGTACACCTGATGAAAGGTTACAATGTCAACTATATGTGTACACATGATGAAAGGTAACAATGTCCACTATATGTGTACACCTAATGAAAGGTAACAATGTCCACTATATGTGTACACCTGATGAAAGGTTACAATGTCAACTATATGTGTACACCTGATGAAAGCTAACAATGTCTACTATATGTGTACATCTGATGAAAGGTAACAATGTCAACTATATGTGTACACCTGATGAAAGGTTACAATGTCAACTATATGTGTACACCTGATGAAAGGTTACAATGTCAACTATATGTGTACACCTGATGAAAGGTAACAATGTCCACTATATGTGTACACCTGATGAAAGGTAACAATGTCCACTATATGTGTACACCTGATGAAAGGTTACAATGTCAACTATATGTGTACACCTGATGAAAGGTTACAATGTCAACTATATGTGTACACCTGATGAAAGGTAACAATGTCTACTATATGACTGTGTACACTGTACTTTTAATGGAGGGAGGCAATGCCCACTATATGTGTACACCTAATGAAAGTTAACAATGTCAACTATATGTGTACACCTGATGAAAGGTTACAATGTCAACTATATGTGTACACATGATGAAAGGTAACAATGTCCACTATATGTGTACACCTAATGAAAGGTAACAATGTCCACTATATGTGTACACCTAATGAAAGGTAACAATGTCCACTATATGTGTACACCTGATGAAAGTTAACAATGTCCACTATATGTGTACACCTGATGAAAGGTTACAATGTCCACTATATGTGTACACCTGATGAAAGGTAACAATGTCTACTATATGACTGTGTACACTGTACTTTTAATGGAGGGAGGCAATGCCCACTATATGTGTACACCTAATGAAAGTTAACAATGTCAACTATATGACTGTGTACACTGTACTTTTAATGGAGGGAGGCAATGCCCACTATATGTGTACACCTAATGAAAGGTAACAATGTCCACTATATGTGTACACCTGATGAAAGGTAACAATGTCTACTATATGACTGTGTACACTGTACTTTGAATGGAGGGAGGCAATGCCCACTATATGTGTACACCTAATGAAAGTTAACAATGTCAACTATATGTGTACACCTGATGAAAGGTTACAATGTCAACTATATGTGTACACATGATGAAAGGTTACAATGTCAACTATATGTGTACACATGATGAAAGGTAACAATGTCCACTATATGTGTACACCTAATGAAAGGTAACAATGTCTACTATATGACTGTGTACACTGTACTTTTAATGGAGGGAGGCAATGCCCACTATATGTGTACACCTAATGAAAGGTAACAATGTCAACTATATGTGTACACCTGATGAAAGGTTACAATGTCAACTATATGTGTACACATGATGAAAGGTAACAATGTCCACTATATGTGTACACCTAATGAAAGGTAACAATGTCCACTATATGTGTACACCTGATGAAAGGTTACAATGCCAACTATATGTGTACACCTGATGAAAGGTTACAATGTCAACTATATGTGTACACCTGATGAAAGGTAACAATGTCTACTATATGACTGTGTACACTGTACCTTTAATGGAGGGAGGCAATGCCCACTACATGTGTACACCTGATGAAAGGTTACAATGTCCACTATATGTGTACACCTAATGAAAGGTCACAATGTCCACTATATGTGTTCACCTGATGAAAGTTAACAATGTCCACTATATGTGTACACCTAATGAAAGGTAACAATGTCCACTATATGTGTACACCTAATGAAAGGTAACAATGTCCACTATATGTGTACACCTGATGAAAGGTTACAATGTCCACTATATGTATACGCATCCGATGAAGGAATGCAATGCTAACTATATGGGACTTCACTATCTGCATGGTTCAAAGCAGTAATTCCCAACCTTTTTTTTTTAACCTACTGCCCCCTTTTGAGAATTTGATGCTGTTACAGCCCTCACCCCCAAGTTAAATGTAATATGCATTCTGAAATCAATGATAATAACCTTGCAGAAATACTATCTTTCCAACAGGTCAATATTTCCTCATTTGAAAAAAAACATGATCACAAAATAAATGCACATTTTACGTGGCATAATTTATAATTCTTATGAATAAAACACACGTTAAAACATAATGTATGTTAAATGGTTATAAAAATAAGGACTTGATCGTATTGTCAAAATTAGAGAACATAAGTACAGTATTTAATATAAGAACATTTTGTTATATATTCTATAGCTTGTATTTATTAGCATAAAATTATTCCTGCGATATTAGTAAAAACCCATACGCTGCCGTACAACTCCCTTTCAATTATTTACCATCTCACAAAACTAAAAATACCCCCTGGAGGACGGTATCACCCAATGTGGGAAACACTGGTCTAAAGCTTCATTCTCGTGTTATCATCGTCGTGGCCTGCTGATGAGGGAACATTGGTTTTCAAATCACAGTCGGGTATGAAACATTACACGTATACCACAAGGCTTAGGAAAATTCTGTTCACTATACGTAGGTCTAGATCACAAAATAAAGGAAAATCATGTTCACTACACGTATACTACAAAGTTTAGGAGAATTATGTTCCCTGCGTAGGTTATATTACAATATTCGAAATTTATAGATTCCAGCGAAAGAACGAAGCGAAGGTGGACCGAAGAAATTCGTTCCCAGGCAAGTACTGAAGAACTCTCCTATGCAACCAAAACTAGCCTTCAAACTTCAGGAAAATTGTATACTGCTGAAGTTGTGAAAGATGTGACATCGGGCAGCCCATCAAAAGCTCAAAGGTATCGAAAATCTTTAAGTTTATTCCAGAAACCATTATTTCCGGCGATAACGCTCTTTCACTTATAATTGAGTAGAAATTATCGCGAAGTCAGTATCAGGGTTTAAGAAATATAAGCTTAGAAAATAATTATAAATTGTATCCCTCGTATAAAGAAGTTTTAAAGGCTAAACATAAATGTTATCCTGATACATCAAGCATCACTGTAACTGAATGCAGTGCAGAAGTAAAACTACAGGCCTTATTAGACCATACAGTTAAACAAATTTTGTCGACTCAAATGGAGCTTGAGTTCTGAATAATTTCTTAACTTGAATTTTATTTGCAAGTGGGGTTGTGATGGCAGCTCTGGCCAAAGTACGTATAAACAAAAATTCAGTGATGATGACGGAAATAAATCAGATGAAAATATATTTTCACTTCACTTGTTCCACTACAAATCATATCCTAAGATGAAGTTAATAATGCAAAAATTCAAGACCTTCATCTCCTCGATTTTGTCGGCCAATTAAAATTGAATTTTTGCACGAAAATACGGAAGACACTGTAAAACAAACTGAGTGTGTTAAAGAACAAGAGACAAAATTTGTACCTTTTGACATTGTAAGAAATGGAAAAGAAATATCAGTTTCTTATAAAATTGCGTTAACGATGATAGATGGCAAAGTTTGTAATGCAATTACCAATACTGTATCCACTCAACGTTGCTATTTATGCTAATCAACTTCCAAAGGTTTTAATAATATCAACGATATTTTATTAAAAAAGATAAATCGAGATAGTTTATCGTTTGGGTTGTCTACACTACACATGTTGATTCGATTATTTGAATGTTGTTTACATTTGTCCTATAAACTAGAGATTAAAAAGTGGCAAGTGCGAAGAAAATAAAATAAAGAAAAACAGAGAATAGAAAAAAAAATATTCAAAAAGATTTCCGTCAACAATTAGAACTTATTGTCGATCAACCAAAGCCTGGATTTGGTATTACGAATTACGGAAATACTGCTCGGAATTTTTTTTGAAAATTTGTCTGTTTCCGCTTCTATAACGGGCGTTGATGAAGGTCTAATTAAAAGATGTCATGTTATATTGCAAGCCATTTCAAGCGGTCATGAAATTGATTTAATTGAATATAAAGAATACACATTAGAAACAGCTCTTAAATTTGTAGATTTGTATCCCTGGTTTAACATGCCAACTTTTCTACATAAACTTTTAATCCATGGCACTGAAATCCTAGTTAATGCATTAGTGCCGATAGGACAAATGTCTGAAGATGCGCAAGAATATTGTAATAAATATATAAAAAGATATCGTGAAGACTTCGCGCGAAAATGCAGCAGAACAAAAACAATGGACGTGTTTATTTTACGTCTTTTAGTAGCATCCGATCCCTTTATTTCAAGTTTGAGAAAATTGCCGAAAAAAAAAAGTAAAATCTATGTCACCAGAAGCAGTTGAATTATTAATTTCACCAACCATTTATATGTGTCATGCACTACAACACTTCTTCTTTTTCGATGTCAGAATCCTCTGATTACGATACAGGTAACTCAACTGATGACAATGAATAATTTTCATTAACACATTATGTAAAAAACTTGATAAATACAGATTTATTTTATACATTTCACTTTGTATTTAATTCTTAATTCTTAAGTTTTTCATTTTATTTGTTTTAATTTTTTCAGTCTCATTGATTGAATAGTACAATAAAATATTTTGCAAAATCTTTCTGCGTGAAAGTTGTTGTTAAATTTGAGTCAATGTATGGAAAAAATCACTAATTGTGTAATTTAAAATACTTCAAAAGAGATAGTAAATATACATGTTTTACTTATTAACATAGATTATACTTTAAAATTTTACAGTTTTATATAAGAAGATCATGTTTTTGTTGACAATACTCTAACTTAAATAAATATATTTTTAAAATCAAATGCAATTTAAAATCGCTGTAATTTTATTTCAAATATTTTCAAGAATAGGGCCTCTAACCCTATATGAATACAGTTTCTAAAGAATTGGAAGAAATCTCTTGCGTAAGAACTCTTTTTTAGTGTAAAACACATGCTTTCAGAAACATATATCTTATAATTTCTTAAAGTTAATTTCAAGGTAAATAGTACATAAGTATAATTTTAAAGACAGATTAAATGTAAACAGTTTTTAAAAAAATGTAACTAGTTTCCAAATCATTTCTAAATTTGTTTTACTATTTAAATAAAATGCCAATTTTTGTAAAAAAATAAAAATTAATAAAAAGCTAAAATTAATATTATTACTATGTTAACTTTGCCCCACTCACCCCTATTTACAAAGTTTTTTCCTTAAATTGATTTCGCTCGGTTTTGTGGGTTAAATAATTATTTAATTTAAAGGTTTATGACTTTTACTATTTAAATATTCAACTAAAACAAATAAAAGTTCTACCCGGTTTCGTACATTATTGTATTATTGGGTTAGAGTAAAAGGTTTTTTTAAATTCTAGTGTATAGCTTCAACAAACAATAGGTTTTTTCCGGTATCGTGGGTTATTGAGACATAGGCTTTAAAGGTTATGGTTTCAATATAAATAAAAGTTTATATTCTTCTAATAAATCTTTTATTTTGTTACACCTTAAATTTTTCCTGGTTAATAAGGTGTAGGGCCTATTATATGTTATTTTGACTAAATTGTATATGTTTAAATATTTATGGTCACCATATTGGATCCGTAATTTTATTATTTTGCAATTTTGACTTTGGTTTCCTAATCACTGACCTCTAAAACCCCTAGGTACCAAGTTTCGTACAAAATGAATAAAACTTGAATATTTTGCTGGCTTTTATGAATTTATAACTGCCATAATGGGTCCACCATTTTGTTTTTACAATTCTGACTTTTGATTCGCAATCAGCAACCTTTAAAACCCCTATGTACTAAATTTCATACAAATTGAATAATATTTTCATATTTTGACCAGCTTTTCGGGATTTGGCCCCACGGCCCGGTGGTGGGAAATGCTGCTTTAAACACATGCACGGGTGGTTATAAAATTTAATGCTTCTGGCTCTCAATAAATTGGATTGATTTGAGGAAGAGGTAAAGATACGAATACTAACTAGATGCACAACATTTAAATTGTCCCTGTTGTTTACCTATGCTCACTCCATGCTGATGCAGGTGCACATTTGCTAAGCTACCTTATCACTCCATTGCACTTCAATCACCTCTTAATAAATATGGTAGCTAAGTAATTAAAAAATGCAGGTTGTGTAGCACACGTTTAAGTGTTTACATCTAGAGGACACTAGTTTGATACCGGGGGTGCTAGAAAATAAAATTTCTATTTGTAGATGGATACGTCCTTCTATCTGAATGGTGAATATCTAGGCTATATTTCTGAATGTGAAGTACAGATCACATTGTTACCTAAGTTAGGTTGGCTGTTTAAAAAGTGTACGTTAAATGCATGAATATAATTAGGCCTGTGTCATTTTTAAGCAATTCACTGTTGCTATATATACTAAAAAAAAAATAGTCACCTAAAATCAGCAATGCATAGTTTCTTTCACTTATTTCAATTTCTTTTCTTGCGGTGGGCTGTGAGGCATAATCTTCTTTTTTTCCCTCTTCTATGGTCCGCAGTTGTATTTTCTCGGTTCATGTTGACGCCAACCTTTTTTTTAGCTTGCACTTACTAAAATGTGGTCAAAATGTATTTTTAAATAAAGAGCGCCACGACCTACAAGGTTCTACCGAAGGCGATGAGCCGGGTGGAAGTACGAACTGCAAGAGAAAGCGAGGGAAGGATTAACCTGCTTGTCTGCCATTCTTTCACTTCTCCTAACCCCTCCTTCGCTCAGAGCAAAGTTTGACCGGTCCTTTGGCGAGTGATAGTTACCTCTCAGGTTAATAATAATGCCAATAAATTTTGTGTTGTGACCCCCTTAATAAATTATGTAATTCGATTCACAAATCTCCATTCTATGTTCCTATAATATTGCCCTTTCATTTCGCTTGGATTTAGGTATTTAACAATCAACTCAAATATCGCTTATTTTGACTTTTCTAAGGGCAAAATTTCATATTTTAAGCTATGTTTACAGATTTCTCTTATCTATAGAAACATAGAATAGAGTTTTGTATTCATTCCAGTGAAGACCAAACTTCAATACTACAAATAGTTTTATCAAAATCGTGATAGAGCTGAACACTTGAGTGACACTGTATTGGCTCCCCTATGTAGCCCCCTTAATATTATTTACTTAAATCTATAACTACACTCTCAGATAATGTGAGTATTTACATGTTCTTTGTTGTAACAAATTATGTTGTTCATTCAATATGGAACTCAAAAATGATTTCATGAAATCTTCAATCACAATATATCTTTAAGAATTTTTGTTTTAACTAAATCGACCAAAGTGGACAAGTTTTTAAATTCGTTCAGCTGCATTAAGAGTGGTTTTACACATGTGTTTTATCAGTGTTGTCTTGTTAACACTAATGCGGGTGTATTTGTTTTAAACCACCATTCTCATCCCCGCCCATTTGGTTACATATCCTGGGCGTTAATGACACCTGTGACGTCAGGGGCATTCAAGATAGGATTTCCCATGTTAATGTATTTACGTTTTATTTGGAGAGTTTTAAATATACATTAAAACAAAAAACTTAGATAATTATAAAAATAGTCTTACTTTTTTACAATAATTATTATCTTTTGACATTAAAGTAGTTTTCCTTGTGAACGTATTTTCTCCCCTCGATTTCTATTTCGTACATTGGTGTCTAAGTGTGATAATGCTAAGAGTGCCTAGGCGCTTTAAATTAAGATGCAACCCACTTCACAAAATATCTCAGAAATCACTGAGTAGCCAACGTGTGTGGTGTAATGGAGGAAAGTGCGAGTTGAGGTAGCTTTATTATTGTAGATTTTGTAACATAAAATGTTTTTGGCCAAAATAAATATGTATTGCTTCAGATACACGTTTGATTTTAATTTTATAAACAGTAACATCAACAATTATTGAATATCTGTCTTGAGCATTGATACATTTGACCAGGATTCTTCTTTCGTGTCTAAAAAGTTTTTCATCTAATTCGAGGATGTTCCCGAGTGACAGTTATTCCAGAACTGTTGAGACTAGCTACTATGAGTAGCAAATGACACTAACGCACCTCGGTGGCGTCCCTATCACAATAGAGGGAGTTGAATACCGGTCGGGGAGTTTTTTCTTTAAACAATTTTCCACTCTCCCTCCATGCAAATGCAGCTACACTTCCTATGAATTCAACCTTCCTCATGCCTAAAATATTGGCGTAATTAGTACATATGCGTACAACCCAAGCGGATAGTAAGGCGTGGTGCTTAAAAAAAACTAATCATTTATATACTTCATTATTTTGTCCAAAAAAGTGTTTTGTTATGAAACGTCATAAGTTCTGACCTTAATTTTCTATCCCCTTTCATCTCACCTTAAAACGTACAGATAAAAAAAAAGAGATTTAAACAAAACTCAATTGGGGGGAAAACCATCCTGGTTTGGCGGTCATGTTGAATAACTCCCCCCTAGCCTCCAGAGTGTTGCACACTAGCGTGATCTTGGCGATCATGTTGAATAACTCCCCCCTAGCCTCCAGAGTGTTGACCACTAACGTGATCTTGGCAGTCATGTTGAATAACTCCCCCGTGGCCTCCAGAGTGTTGACCACTAACGTGATCTTGGCAGTCATGTTGAATAACTCCCCCGTGGCCTCCAGAGTGTTGACCACTAACGTGATCTTGGCAGTCATGTTGAATAACTCCCCCCTAGCCTCCAGAGTGTTGCACACTAGCGTGATCTTGGCAGTCATGTTGAATAACTCCCCCTAGCCTCCAGAGTGTTGACCACTAACGTGATCTTGGCAGTCATGTTGAATAACTCCCCCGTGGCCTCCAGAGTGTTGACCACTCACGTGATCTTGGTGGTCATGTTGAATAACTCCCCCGTGGCCTCCAGAGTGTTGACCACTAACGTGGTCTTGGCAGTCATGTTGAATAACTCCCCCGTAGCCTCCTGAGTGTTGACCACTAACGTGATCTTGGTGGTCATGTTGAATAACTCCCCCCTAGCCTCCAGAGTGTTGACCACTAACGTGATCTTGGCGGTCATGTTGAATAACTCCCCCGTGGCCTCCAGAAAGTTGACCACTCACGTGATCTTGGCGATCATGTTGAATAACTCCCCCCTAGTCTCCAGAGTGTTGACCACTCACGTTATCTTGGCAGTAATGTTGAATAACTCCCCCCTAGCCTCCAGAGTGTTGACCACTCACGTTATCTTGGCAGTCATGTTGAATAACTCCCCCCTAGCCTCCAGAGTGTTGACCACTAGCGTGATCTTGGCGATCATGTTGAATAACTCCCCCGTGGCCTCCAGAGTGTTGACCACTCACGTGATCTTGGTGGTCATGTTGAATAACTCCCCCGTAGCCTCCAGAGTGTTGACCACTAACGTGATCTTGGCGGTCATGTTGAATAACTCCTCCGTGGCCTCCAGAAAGTTGACCACTCACGTGATCTTGGCGGTCATGTTGAATAACTTTCCCGTGGCCTCCAGAGTGTTGACCACTCACGTGATCTTGGTGGTCATGTTGAATAACTCCCCCGTAGCCTCCAGAGTGTTGACCACTAACGTGATCTTGGCGGTCATGTTGAATAACTCCTCCGTGGCCTCCAGAAAGTTGACCACTCACGTGATCTTGGTGGTCATGTTGAATAACTCCCCCCTAGCCTCCAGAGTGTTGACCACTCACGTGATCTTGGCGGTCATGTTGAATAACTTTCCCGTGGCCTCCAGAGTGTTGACCACTAACGTAATCTTGGCGGTCATGTTAAATAACTCCCCCCTAGCCTCCAGAGTGTTGACCACTAGCGTGATCTTGGCGATCATGTTGAATAACTACCCCGTGGCCTCCAGAAAGTTGACCACTCACGTGATCTTGGCGGTCATGTTGAATAACTTTCCCGTGGCCTCCAGAGTGTTGACCACTAACGTGATCTTGGCGGTCATGTTGAATAACTTTCCCGTGGCCTCCAGAGTGTTGACCACTAACGTGATCTTGGCAGTCATGTTGAATAACTCCCCCGTGGCCTCCAGAGTGTTGACCACTAACGTAATCTTGGCGGTCATGTTGAATAACTCCCCCCTAGCCTCCAGAGTGTTGACCACTAGCGTGATCTTGGCGATCATGTTGAATAACTCCCCCGTGGCCTCCAGAAAGTTGACCACTCACGTGATCTTGGCAGTCATGTTGAATAACTTCCCGTGGCCTCCAGAAAGTTGACCACTCACGTGATCTTGTCGGTAATGTTGAATAACTCCTCCATGGCCTCCAGTGTGTTGACCGCTAACCTGATCTTTGCTGTCTGTTGCAGTATTTTCCAAGGGTCTCCGCGGCTACTCTAAACATCTGGCTGTGCCCATCTCCCAGAGATATGCACAAGGTGGGGAGGTCGCCACGACGACCTTGAAGGACAATGGCATCGCCTCTCTCCTCTTCTTCTCTTCATGTTTCTCTGTCTTACCTTGTCTCGCTTCATTATTCTTATTGTTCTATTACCCTTCCTCGTCGTCTTACATTACACAGTATACAAAAAATTCGCCAAATTAACTGCGCAGGAGATTGGTTGAACAAAAGAACAAGTCGAAACCCCTCATTGGAGGGCACGTGGACTGAACGCCAAGCTCATATAGACTGATTTGCTGGCTATGGAAAGACTGGGGTTCAAATTCCGGTGGCTGTGCTGAGGGTTTTTTTAAAGTGGTTTTCCACTCTACTTGCACACAAAGGCAGATATATTTCTTCTATAATTATTCTACCTTCTGCAGCTCTACTCCGTTGATGTGAATATGTAAGTAGCTAATATGGGACCTCTGAACACCCCCGAGGCTATCAATTAACCTACTTTTCACATCCGGTTGATTTACCGTTATTCCCCCTCCCACATCCTGGGATTGTGTCATCCCTCCTCCCCCGAAACCATGCCCCAACATCGTGGGAGGGCCACCAGATCCTACCCAGGGCTCATGGGTTTAGCCCATTTGATTTTTATCTGTTTCCTAGCCCCATTAGATTGTAATGTGTGCCCATTAGTTTTTATGAGTGCCCATTGGATAGTATGTTTGGGTAGGATTGGGACTGACGTGGGAGTTTTTTATTTATTGGTAGGGGTATCGTGCATGCTTGGGCGTCGGGAACTTCTCCGCGACGTGCAGGCCCATGAGGAAGAGGGTAGTATCCTCTCTCGGGGATTGTCTAACATAAAGTGTGAGCTATTGGCAATGTTTGGCTGTAATTTTACCCCCTCCAAGTTTGACCCCCTTTCCACGGGTGCTGAGGTCAGTGGTGATTATACTAAACATGTTCAAACAGGAAAATAAGGGGTAGCACTGGCTCCGCTGTGATTTTGCCCGACCCCTTTCACCATCTGGTGTCGATCGGGGGATGAATATATAGTGGGGTCGCTTGGTCAACTATTTAGAAGCGTCTGTAGAGAGAATCAAGATGGACAAGTTAAACCAGCTGATAAATATTGTTGACGTCGCGCAGACCATAAAATTGTGTGATCTAATCACCGATAAAAGTACTCGGTTGATAAATTAAAAGCGGTCGATACAAAGTTCGGGAGATGCCTAATAGCATATCTAGATGGCGAGTTTTGTGTATTTTCACCCTATCGTTTTGGTACTATAACGGATGAAGACGTGTGTGATTTTAATAAGGAAAAATTGATATTTACCTGGCGCCGAGTAAAACCCACTACACCTACCATTGTGAACTTTGAATGCGTTTAAGAGACGGGCAGCAGCATAGAGCAGTTAACAATATCAAGCAAAATTTCTCCACTGGCAGTTAGAACAAGTTGAGCATCAGTGCAAGAGTTAAAGACGTGTACTACTGAATTGCACGGTGGAGAGGTTAAAGACTCAGCAAATCATCCAACGCGTTCTGTGGTCAGGTACGCTCACCATGCTTAGAGCCGGCTATATTAATTTAACGTTTGTGGGTCATACGAATGCGGGGATTACCTATATGACTGTAGAAAATATTCACAGTGTAGCCGTGAGCGATAGAAATGTAATTTACAAAGTAGTGAACCACGACAGAGGTGTGCCACAGAAGTGAGGCTACATCAAGTTCTGCTACTCTACCTGTCACACGATAAGAGCAACTGAAGTACTACCCTACGAGAGAATCGAGGAGTCTTACCTGTGTGATAGGACATGTGCTGTGTACAATTTCCGCAAGGGGGAAGTTGTGGTCGTGTTGCCCAGGCCTCCACCACCCTTCCGAGCTCCACAACCCTTCACGACGCCGCAGCCACCGCCCCCACCCCTAGAGTCACCGGCATACCCGCCACCAGAGTCACCCGAGTACCCACCGCCAGAGTCGTCTGCCTACCAGACATCAGAGTGCTCACAGCCAGAGTCACCCACGTGCCCACCGCCAACAGAGGAGGTTAAGTCCGAAGAGCCCATAAATCTCGAGGATTTAACAATGTACCAATCTTATTCAAATGTTAAAATTATGAGTGAAACGCCCGATGACTACATAATCGGTCTGGGAAGTTTCGGTAACGTCTTCCTTCCGAAGTCTGCCTATTATTTGGATTGTAAGCGAATTGAATCTAAACTATGCTGTATGACATATCACGGAGGACAAAGTGTGATGTTTAAAAGTGAATTTAAAAAATAAGGCTTGCTCAGGTTGCCGTAGCATTATTTCACTACGTTACTATTCTCACACAATCTTCTGACGTCATCGGAGCTTGCGGTGACGGAATATTTTCGACATTTTGAGAAACGTTTACTCTGTGAGAGGGGAACATGTATAAGATAACTCAGTTTGTGAGTAGAGGGAGTTTTCGCTTCAGCGACAGTGGGCTTTTTTCTCCCAGGGATATTTATTTACATCATTTTCTTTCGCTGCATCTCCAGTTGTCATTATTTCATTTAAATGTAGTATTTGTGAGGGGTCCTACGCAAAGCTCTCCAACCTTAATCGACACAAACAACCTTAATCGACACAAACATCAATGTCATCGAACACCTCTAAATCCTGCTACAGAGGTTCATCAAAATGCCTGTTGGGACCAGGAGGTATTGTGCAGTGCATTAGACCAGATCGAAAAAGAGGAATACAATCGTGTCAAGTGCTTCAATAAACTTGAGAAAAACCAAAGTTATAACGTTGTGCTATCGGAAACAATGAACTGAACGTTATTGTGCTTGATGGTGTGGGAAGAGTAAGAATGCCAGGTAAAAAATTTGGAGACATTACCAATAGGCGTTCTTGTGCCTCTCAGTGTGCCTTGAACTATTTTGAAGGTGACTCCTACTAATTTTCTAGATGGGAGAAGAGATGATATTCTCTCCTGATGTTTTTTATTAGGTAAAAGAGTGATTATATCTTTTTCTTGCTATCACAATAACTTATGTTGCACTCTAAACTCTCAGCTCAATTACTTGCAGTGGTCACAAGACCTAAATAATAATATTGTTGCTTGTAAAATTAAAAACCTTACGTTGTTGTTGTGGGTGCACACTATGAATGTTTTAAATTAAATTAATTAATTACTGTTTGTCAATAAAAAAAAGTAGAAAATGTTGTTATTATTAAAAAATCGTTTATGCTGTTTGGATATCCTTGTATATTCAAATACAGGGAAGAGATAGCAATATACACATGACAACTTTGCCGCAATGAGATATCAAATAGCACAGATTGGTAAATGTTATGCTTTATTGTTTACACATGTGGGTTAATATAACATTAGAAAAAAAGCTTGATTGTATGATATATATATTTATATATTAATGAGTAGAAAGGATAAACCGGTATATTATTATTGTTATTGTAAGCAGTTTCACTGTTTAGGTAGCGTTTATAAATTAAATAAATTTGGTTTAAGGTAAGGTGACAAGTTCACACAAACACACACACACACACATACACGTACGCACGTGCATTTAAATTATTATGATAAGCCAAACTTAATGGGAATAAGGAAAGTATTTATGAGGGGTAAGTGTACCCACATTTGTGCGGAGGGATATTTGGAGATAGTGTAATGAAAATACCCTCAGTTTAATAGGGAAGTGTTCGTACTCCAACCTCCTCAACCAAACATACGAGAAGAGCTCCGCTTAATTACATGTACAACCCACAATACCTAAATAATATTGGTGATCGTCATTTTAAAAAAACTTTGTTTTTCTGTTGTATGCCATAAATGTTTTAGATAAAATTTATCAATCACCTACTGTTTGTCAATAAAATAACTAGTAAGAAAATGTTATTATTATTATTATTTTAAAAAATACCTAGAATATGTTGTTTGGAAATCCTAGGAGAATCAAATATAGGCATGAGATGGCAATATACATGTGTCAACATTGCCAGAATGAAATATTAAATTGCGCAGAGTAGTAAATTTTAAGACTTATTGAATACACATTTGTAGTTAATATAGCTTTAGCAAAAAATTTATTTATTTATTTGGGCTGTAGGATATGAGTAGAAAGAAGGAACAAGTATGCTATTAATATTATCATTTCAACCAGTTTCACTGCTTAGATATTGGTTTATAATTTTAACTAATATGGGTACAAGGTACTTGTATTGATAGGATTGGACGGGGGTGTTTGGGTGTAGACGTTAAAACACAAACATAGCATTTTAAGAATATTATTTTACAATCATAATCTACACAATTAATAGTTTTTTTATCGTGTGTGTTAATTCAACGTCACTCTTCGAGAACTTACATTAATTCATAAGTAATATTGAATACAATTATAAAGATATTGAATTTATTTTAATATCATTTAATGTTTGCAACTATATTTTGACGAAATAATATATAATTTTTACATAAATTCATAAGTAATATAAAATACAATTATGAAGACCTTGAATCAATATTAGAAATGCCAACAACAACAAAAAAATATTTAAACAACAAAGAAATTGATTTTAAATATCATTTAATGTTCAAAACTATATTTTGACGAAGTAATAAGTAATATCAAATACAATTATGAGGATATTTTAAAATAAGAGGACGAATCCTTGGTCGATACATAACTATGATAAAAATTAATAAATTTTAATATGGTTCCAATAGGTCTTTCTTGATTGTTGATCCCTCTATTAAAACCGTTGTTAGCCGTTTCAGATCACAAGACTTGATGTAATTGCTAAATATGTTTTTTTACTATCAAAATCCTATTATAGTTAGCCCAGATTGTGTATATTTATTTAGCACTGTGTCATACTGCCAGATCGGGCTATACGCTTTTGTACCTATTACGCTAATGTGTTAGGGATGAGAAAGGTTGAATTTAGAGGATGTGCATTCGTATTTGCATGGAATGAGAGTGGAAAACATTAGTCAATCAATACGTACCCTTAAGTTGGTTTTTCTAGCAACATTTGTTCAAGTTATTTGTGAGCTAACATAAGCGTCAAACAATTCCCATCAACTCTTCAGGGCCATAATTTTCTGTTGTAATATCAAACACCCCCAGGATACCTATTTAGTCCAACACCTTAGTTTAGTTTAGTTGGTAGCGTGTCTGTCCACTGAGCCATCTTCGAATCTTGGGTGGGTGAACTAGGGATGGTTTTCCACTCTCCCACCATGCAGATGCCTGTTTATTTCCCTAAATTCAACCTTTACAATTCATAATCCACTATCGTAATTAGTACTTAAGCGTATAACCCGAACGAATTACTAAGCTCCTGTGCTAAATAATAAAAATAATAAAATAATAATAATAATAATAATAATATGTCGAGTTCCTATAATTTTTGGGTAAATTTTCATAATTTGTTTCCCACTTCCAACTATGAAAAATTTATACACATTTCCCTTGGTAAATCTAATTTATTCAACCTTACCTCCTTCCTGTTATAAATATTAGATATGTAGGCTCTGTGAATATTGTAAATGGACAATATAAGCTATAATAAATATTCAGGGTAAGTTAAACAAATCCACGCCATAGTATCCAATTTAAGGGTTACATTATAGTTTTCTTCATGAGTGTCGGGCGTATTTAGGGAGGCTTTCCATTCTCAGTGCAAATGTTGGTACACTTCCTATAATTTCGGCTTGAGACTTTTAGAATAATTCTGAAAATAAAACTTATTTTTGTTTGACATGTTTATTAAATTAATTTTGCTACCTTCTCCCAACAACACAAGTCTATAGCGGTATCTGATTGTTTTAAAGGCCCGCACAAATTGTATTTGCGATTCCATATTATTATGTCGACAAAATATAGTTGAGATCATATTTAAAAATAAAACTTCTTGGTTTTTCATTTCTATTAATTCATAATCAGCAAAGATAACACTTTATTAGTGAAGTAATTTTGATACTCTTCCAACAGGCAAACAAACTTGTCATTTGTAGGTTGCTACTCCCTCCCAGTATTTGAATAGCCTGGTATTTACGACTAGACTTGTATTCTACCATCACAACAGTTACAATTGATAAATAAAAATGAAGTTAGATCTTGTGCGTGAATTTGCTATTTAAACCTAAAATTTATTTCTTTTTTTACTTTCTCCTTAGGTATCAACAATAAAACTGGTAGTGTTAAACTAAAAAATATATACAGTAAAACCTTGGATTGCGAGTAACTTGGTCTGCGAGTGTTTTGTAAGACGAGCAAAAATTTTCAATAAATTTTAACTTGATAAACGAGCGATATCTTGCAATACGAGTAATACTATGGTTACGCTTTGTCTGCCGGGCAGTGGCATTGGATAGGTTCTTTGTTAAAGTCGCACAAAAAGAAAAATATTTGAGTGAACCAACATATAGCAGTGATTCCGTTAGTGACAGTGAAAGTCGTCCTAAGCAATAACACACCTTCTCCTATCACCATTAAATTTAATAAGTAAATTTGATTACAGTACAGTTACATTTAAATAACGAAAATAAAAAAGGTATTAATCATTTTTAGATTAAATATTTTTGGGTTGTGGGACGAATCATCTGAGTTTCCATTATTTCTTATGGGGGAAATTCACTTTGATATACGAGTGCTTTGTATTACGAACACGTTTACGAAACGAATTATGCTCGCAATCCAAGGTTTTACTGTATCTTACCTTCATAGCTGATTGTAGATGCCATCTTTTTCTCGCAGAGTGACGTTGAATTAATACACACACACGATCAGTAAATTGAATTCCTTTTCCTGACAGTATTTATACCCTTTCAGGTGATTAATGCAACTAATGTGGTG